>JAUTXW010004380.1:0-715000 GCA_030620095.1 Kuschelorhynchus macadamiae
ATGTTTATGTTATATTTGTTTCTTGGCTAGGTTCCATATACTAAATATCATCAATTTCTCGCGTTTGGTTTGCACTTTAGAAAGAAAACTCGAAGATTAACCTAAAAAATTAAAATTTCACAGGAAAAACAGTATTTAGTATTCCTCCAGGAAGCTAATAATAATAGACTAGCAAAGACTCACACTTCTCACCTGGCAGAACAGGTTAAAGAAAAGCTCGCAAACTCACTCGAAAACCCCATCGAGAGGCGCACTCTTACACTCTAATGATCTCTCCAAAATTCAAAAACCACCTCTCTTGACATATTCTTCAAATTGTGCCGAGTGTAATTTCTCTAGAAAAAATCTAAAATATAATCGGTCCCGCGTTTCGCTTCACTTTTAAAAAGAAGACAAAGTCTGGGCACCCGAATTCAGAAATTTCACAGGAAAAACGATCTTGGTTACCTTCCAGGAAGCTAATAATAATGAGTTCTGGCAAAAGTGGCTTCACCTAGCGGAGCAGGTCAAGAGAAAGCTGGCAAAAACTTCACTACTCGAAAGTACAGTTAGAAGGCATTGTTAGCCTCTAATGATCTATTCAAAATTCAAAACCATCCTCTCTGGGCATACTTTCAATTGTTAGAGTATAATATCTCTTAAAAAATGTAAAATATAATAAATTCTCGCATTTCATTCCGTTAAAAAGAAAGTTTGAAGAATAACCTACAAAATTCAGAAATTTAAGGAAAAACGATACTCGCATCTTCCTGCAGGAAGCTAATAATAATAGTTTTTTATGGCGAAAGTAGCACTTGTTGGCCTAGCAGGAGCAGGTCAAAGAGAAAGCTGACAAACTAGCTCTTGGAAAATCTCCAGTGAGAAGGCATTGTTAGCCTATTTTAATGATATATCCAAAATAAAAAACCATCCTCTCTGGGCATACTGTTCAATATTGCGGAGTGATGTATTCGAAGAATGTGAATATTAATAAATACTCGCGTTAATTGCGTTTTTAAAAAGAAAACTGGAAGAATATCAACCTAAAAAATCGAAAATATCAAAGCGGTATTGGTGTTTTTTGCAGGAAGCTGATGATAATAAGTTTTATGGCGAAAGTACACTGCTGGCCTAGCAGGAGCAGGTAGAAGAGAAAGCTGACAAACTCACTTGAAAATCCAGAGAAGGCATTGTTAGCCTATTTTAATGATCTATCCAAAAATTCAAAAAACCATCCTGTATCTTGGGGCATACTATTCAATGTTGCGGAGTGTGATGTCTATTAGAAAAAATGTGAATATTAATAAATACTCTGCATTTAATTGCGTTTTTAAAAAGAAAACCGGAAGAATATAGACCTACAAAATCGAAGATATTAAGGAAAAACGATATTGGTGTTTTCCTGCAGGAAGCTGATGATAATAAGTTTTTTATGGCGAAAGTAGCACTTGTTGGCCTAGCAGGAGCAGGTAGAAGAGAAAGCTGACAAAC
The DNA here is from genome assembly GCA_030620095.1 of Kuschelorhynchus macadamiae. NCBI lineage: Eukaryota > Metazoa > Arthropoda > Insecta > Coleoptera > Curculionidae > Kuschelorhynchus > Kuschelorhynchus macadamiae. The sequence continues at coordinate 1,471 of JAUTXW010004380.1, forward strand.
TCACTCTTGGAAAATCTCCAGTGAGAAGGCATTGTTAGCCTATTTTAATGATCTATCCAAACTTCAAAAACCACCTCTCTTTGGGCATACTATTCAATAAAATTATGATAATACAAGAAAAAATGTGAATATTAATAAATATAAAATTTTAATTGCGTTTTAAAAAAGCTGAAGAATATGAGCTACAAAATCAAGAAGATATTAAGGAAAAACGATATTGGTGTTTTCCTGCAGGAAGCTGATGATAATAAGTTTTTGTAATGACCAACATTGGCTGGCAGGAGCAGGTAGAAGAAAGCTGACAAACTCACTCTTGGAAAATCTCAGTGAGAAGGCATTGTTAGCCTATTTTAATGATCTATCCAAAATTCAAAAACCATCCTATCTTGGGGCATACTATTCAATGTTGCGGAGTGTGATGTCTATTAGAAAAAATGTGAATATTAATAAATACTCGCATTTAATTGCGTTTTTAAAAAGAAAACCGGAAGAATATAGACCTACAAAATCGAAGATATTAAGGAAAAACGATATTGGTGTTTTCCTATTTAGGAAGCTGATGATAATAAGTTTTTTATGGCGAAAGTAGCACTTGTTGGCCTAGCAGGAGCAGGTAGAAGAGAAAGCTGACAAACTCACTCTTGGAAAATCTCCAGTGAGAAGGCATTGTTAGCCTATTTTAATGATCTATCCAAAATTCAAAAACCACCCTCTCTTTGGGCATACTATTCAATGTTGCGGAATGTGAAAAACGTGGATATTAATAAATACTCGCATTTAATTGCGTTTTTATATAGACCTACAAAATCGAAGATATTAAGGAAAAACAATTGGTGTTTTCCTGCAGGAAGCTGATGATAATAAGTTTTTTATGGCGAAAGTAGCACTTGTTGGCCTAGCAGGAGCAGGTAGAGAGAGAAAGCTGACAAACTCACTCTTGGAAAAAGTGAGAAGGCATTGTTAGCCTATTTTAATGATCTATCCAAAATTCAAAAACCACAAAATGTTCGATATTAATAAATAGATTTAATTGCGTTTTTAACTGGAAATATAGACAAAATCTGAAATGTTGGAAAAACGATATTGGTGTTTTCAAAGGCTGATGATAATAAGTTTTTATGGCGAAAGTAGCACTTGTTGGTCTAGCAGGAGCAGGTAGAAGAGAAAGCTGACAAACTCACTTTGGAAAATCTCAGTGAGAAGGCATTGTTAGCCTATTTTAATGATCTATCCAAAATTAAACCATCCTCTCTTGAGGCATACTATTCAATGTTGCGGAGTGTAATGTCTATTAGAAAAAATGTGAATATTAATAAATATGCATTTAATTTCGTTTTTAAAAAGAAAGTCGGAAGAATATAGACCTACAAAATCGAAGATATTAAGGAAAACGATATTGGTGTTTTCCTGCAGGAAGCTGATGATAATAAGTTTTTTATGGCGAAAGTAGCACTTGTTGGCCTAGCAGGAGTATAGAAGAGAAAGCTGACAAACTCACTCTTGGAAAATCTCCAGTGAGAAGGCATTGTTAGCCTATTTTAATGATCTATCCAAAATTCAAAAACCATCCTATCTTGGGGCATACTATTCAATGTTGCGGAGTGTGATGTCTATTAGAAAAAAATGTGAATATTAATAAATACTCGCATTTAATTGCGTTTTAAAAAGAAAGTCGGAAGAATATAGACCTACAAAATCGAAGATATTGGAAAACGATATTGGTGTTTTTCTGCAGGAAGCTGATGATAATAAGTTTTTTATGGCGAAAGTAGCACTTGTTGGCCTAGCAGGAGCAGGTAGAAGAGAAAGCTGACAAACTCCCTCTTGGAAAATCTCCAGTGAAAAGGCATTGTTAGCCTATTTTAATGATCTATCCAAAATTCAAAACCATCCTATCTTGGGGCATACTATTCAATGTTGCGGAGTGTGATGTCTATTAGAAAAAATGTGGATATTAATAAATACTCGCATTTAATTGTGTTTTTAAAAAGAAAGTCGGAAGAATATAGACCTACAAAATCGAAGATATTAAGGAAAACGATATTGGTGTTTTCCTGCAGGAAGCTGATGATAATAAGTTTTTTATGGCGAAAGTAGCACTTGTTGGCCTAGCAGGAGCAGGTAGAAGAGAAAGCTGACAAACTCACTCTTGGAAAATCTCCAGTGAGAAGGCATTGTTAGCCTATTTTAATGATCTATCTAAAATTCAAACCAATCTCTCTCTGGGCATACTATTCAATGTTGCGGAGTGTGATGTCTATTAGAAAAAAATGTGAATATTAATAAATACTTGCATTTAATTGCGTTTTTAAAAAGAAAGCCGGAAGAATATAGACCTACAAAATCGAAGATATTAAGGAAAACGATATTGGTGTTTTTCTGCAGGAAGCTGATGATAATAAGTTTTTTATGGCGAAAGTAGCTCTTATTGTTGGCCTAGCAGGAGCATGTAGAAGGGAAAGCTGACAAACTCACTCTTGGAAAATCTCAAAGATGAAGTTGCGTGTTTTCCATTTGTAATACCATTTAGGAAGACAAAAATAGCTCGAGAGTTTTTTGTAACATCAGGAGATATTGAAGGTTTAGATATGGCGGAAATTGTCCGAAATTACATCAAGGTACGCCCTAAACACGGTAATCATCTTCGTGTGCTATATGAACTGTAAATATACAAAACAGATAGTGGGAATAAACACTTTGACAAGGCAGCTGTTGCAAACTGTGGAACCCTTTAATTTAGAACAAATTATTTTAGAGCCGACTAGAATTACCAATAAAACTCAGTCTTTAATTGACCTTATTTTCACGAATTGCGATAAATTTGTGAATAAAGGTGTTGTTGATTGCCAGTTGCTCAGTTTTCTGTCAGATTAACTATTCTTGTGACCCTAAACCACCTAATAAAATACTATATAGATCACTAAAAAATGTTGATATAAATTTGATTCAAAGGGACCTGGAAGCAATAACATTTAATGAGATATATATTGAAAATGTTGCCGAAAAGATAAACTTTTTAAATAATAGTATATTGGCCTTATTTAATAAGCATGCACCTATTAAGCACCTTACTGAACGCAATAAACCTCTCCAGCCATGGATCACAGAAAATATTAAACGCATGCAGAAATTAAGAGATAAAGCCTTTCGTGATTTTAAATCTAGTAAACTGCCTAGCAAATGGGATTATTATAAACAGTTAAGTAAATTAACAAATAAATCAATTACATTAGAGAAAAAAGCTTATTATAGGCATACCTTTCAAAATAGTCCCATAAAAGATAAGTGGAAAGAGCTTACTAAACTGAGGCCAGTAAACACAAAGGAAATTCCGCAGGTTTTTAAAGATACAAATAAAATTAATTAATTTTTTATAAATTCGACCAAAACAAATAATTCGGTAAATAACGATCTACTAAATTTTTACTTAAATAACACTAAAAATAATCTGAATTCCTTGTTAACTTTTAATACTGTAACGGACAATGATATTCTTCAAATTATAATGAAAATTAAAAGTAAAGCTGCGGGCACAGATAATATTAAAATAACTTTAATCTCCCTGTGCTGCCCTCATATTATTGGTTTTATAACACACATTGTTAATGAATGTATTCCTCATGAATATTTTCCGGACATTTGGAAAAAAGTTATTGTCACACCCCTTCCCAAAGTTAGTTCATCGCATGATTTAACACAATTTCGTTCAATAAACATACTTCCAACGTTTTCAAAAATTTTAGAAAGAGTGCTGGAAACTCATATATGCATACATGTTAATCTAAATAATATTTTACCAACGAAGCATTCGATTTTTTAAATCATAAAATATTAATTTATATGTTGCACTATATAGGGTTTTCGGTAAATGCGTCAAACATTATTAAATTATTTCTCTCCAATAGATTTCAACGTGTAAAAATTGATCAAAATTATTCAGATTTTCTTAAAGTTGATTCTGGGGTTCCTCAAGGCAGCATTTTAGGACCTCTTTCATTTAGTATCTATACATGCACTTTCCGTACGCATTTTAAATACTGTCAGTACCATCTGTACGCCGTAGATACCCAGCTGTATTTATCTTTTAAATCTTCTGACTATAATCAAGCCATTATTAAAATTAACTTCGATTTAGACCAATTGCTTAAAATATCCTCTAAACACATGCTAAATCTGAATCCGTCTAAGTCGGTTGTTCTCTTATTTGGTAATAAAAATATTTTTAATGAAATAAAGCTAGATATAGCTATAAGTATAGAAAATCAACATTTAAATGTAGTTGAAAGCGCAAAAAGTTTAGGTCTTGTTTTAGATTCACATCTTCGATTTAGTTCTCATATTTCTTATGTTCTTAAAAGACATACTGCTCTCTGAAATTATTGTTTCCATACAGACATTACCTTGATCAATCCACTAAAAAGGAGCTCTGTGATTCATTAATATTATCACATTTTAATCATTGCGATCATATATATGGTCCATGTTTGGATAGTTATGACTTACGAAGGGTTCAAAAAGTGCAGAACAGCTGTAGTCCAAACAATCTTAGTAATAATGGACCATCTCTAGTTTTTTAAAGCTTGTTTAAATGTTTAATGTTGTTATCCATAATTTACCGGTTCAAAAGTTGTGTGATATTTTTTTTTTGTTAACTAAATGACTAAATATTCTAATTTTATTTTTATGTTTCTTAATCTAACATGTTATGGTGCTATTTGTTAGCTCCTTGAATGTGTAAAAGCCAAATATTATGGCGAATTATTTGATAGCTACATCACGTAATAATCATGTGTAATTTTTTTTCGTCAAAATACTATATAACATTCACATTTAACGCATTGAAAGGACACAAATTCATAAAATTAAATCTTTGAGAATACGCCGAAACATGAGATACTGCTTCATGTGCAATACGCTACGTTAGATATATGAATATGGGCCCAGGACGGCAGCCTCCCCATATGCTTGTCTCTTTCATCAGTGGTAGACTATATATTTATGACATGATTCGAAATCTAAACAATCGAAGTTGAAAACATAAATGCCAGGTTTTCGTTGCAATATATCGACGACACTTTTATCATATATACAACAAGCAACTTCAAGAGATACTAGCGAGTACTCGCGACTTCGTTCGCGTTTAACGATAATGTGTGATATAAAGAGGTACTTAAATCGCCTTGTATAAATACCTTTTTATAATCCACGTTTTTTTTGTTGCATTTTCTTTCAACTTTTGTCAACAGCGGCTTGGGAGATTTTTGTTTGTAAATTATAAATTATTTCCGTTTTTTTTTGGAACACCCTGTATACACTAAAAAAATATGTAAACAATAATATGAAATATACCTAGCGCTTTTTTTTTGAAAAACTAATCGTTTTTTAAATAAAAAATGTTGTAATATTTATTCATCGCATAGAAATGTTTGAAAAATACGTTCTTATCGAATTTTCAGATCTTACGATCCACCTGTATGACGAAATTTAGCTTTTTACGTTAAGTAGTTTGGGCAGGCTTGTGATTAATCAGTGGCACCATTTTTTTGAAAGACCCTGCATACATTTTTAAGATTTTTTTAAAATATATAAAATAAGCAAATAGAGTACACGAGCTCAAGTGTTTTTCCGAAAAAGCAACCGTTTTTTAAATAAAAAATATTATAATATTTAAGAGGCGGTTTCAGCCCTTGAAATTTGGGTTTTGAAAGATCCCTTCTTATCGAACCTCCACATCCTATAATCAACCTTTATGCCAAAATTCAGCTTTTTACGTCAAGCGGTTTGAGCAGGATCGTGATTAATCAGTGGCCCAATTTTTTGAAACACACTGTATATATTTTTAAGGAGTTATAAAATATGTAAAATAATCAAATAAAATACACGAGTTTAAGCGTTTTTCCAAAAAAAACAGCAATTTTTTTAAATAAAAAATGTAATATGTAAGGGGCGGTTTCACCCCCTTGAAATTTGAGTTTTGAAAAATCCCTTGTTATCGAACCTCTATGTCCTACTATCAACTGTGTGCCAGAAATGCAGCATCTTACGTCATGGTGTTTGAGCAGAATCGAGATTAAGAAGTGACCCGATTTTTTTTGTTCTCGTCACTTTTTGATAAGATTAAAACTCGTGTTTACAAAAAAATTTGTACCAGGGATAATATCTCAAGCCGAACTTACTAATAATGAGTCATAAAGACTCTATATAATCGAGCAGTAGCGATATTTAAAAAAAATCATGCAGACTGGTTATGTCGCAAAGTTTATTCTTAATACAATTACCAAATGTCACGAAAAAAACGATTTATATCAAAATGAAGACCCGTCTACAAGCTTTTTTATAACAATACCATTTGTGAGATAAAATTCGTAAAAAATAAGAAGATTTTGTAACGCATAACAAATAATAATAACTGTATCAAATCCCTTGTGGGTGCGGTGAATCCTATACGTATAGGTGAAAACGATGTAAATACCTAACCCACAGGCAGAGAAGATCGATCAAGATCAATGCCATGAATGCTTAGTCCAAACACCATAGAACATAGTGGTCAAAATTGTACACAAAGAACAACATTGAAGAAAAAAAAATTAAAGAAACATCATTCTTTGTACACAATATCTGTATTTATGTAAGAGTAAATTATTTGAATTCTCGTTACTTCCTCAAACAACGATTTCTGCTAAAAGTGTGAATATTTAAAGAACGATACCTTATGGGCTTATATAATTATGATCCCGGATAGCTGAGGTCAATATCCTACTACAGAGCTGCTAGAGGGTATCCACATGGAAGAGTGTTATCGCCCTTACTGTGATCACTACTGGTGGACAGCCTGCCGGCTGCAGTTCGGCTGTTGGAGCTTGATCTGCAGGCATATGCCGATGATCTAGTCATTATAGTAAAACGAAAAGCTGAAGGCGAAATCTCAGCAACCCTTCGGAAAGTACTGAACACCACACTAACATGGTGTGAGAGTGAAGAAATGTCTATCAACCTTAATAAAATGGTTTTAGTCCTCTTCACAAAGAAAAGGAATCTGGAGAGCATTCGACCACCTTCCTTGCGGGGACAGGTGATACCAGTTTGAACTGAATTGAAATATTTGGTAATTATCTTGGATAAAATGCTGAACTGGAATGCTCATCTGAATAAAATAATTCAGAAAGCTAAGCTATCCCTGTGGACTTGCCGTAAAATTTACGGTAGGTTACGGAGTATGAGACCAAAACAGCTATATTGGCTGTACAGGGTGTTCCAGCGAGGACTGAACAGGGACCTATTTTCGACCTTCCTTGTATTTTGGAAAAATTCAAAATAGCCAATCGATGTATTTTTTCTTGTAGAATCCAAAAATGTCATCGAAAAAATATTTGAACCAGAAACAAAAGAGTTACGCTATGCATCAGGTGTTTTTAAATGGAATGTATCGTTTTTTATACGATTTTTGTAAAGAGTGATTTTTTTTATGTCCATTCTGATTAAAAGATTTGATTTTGCGATAGCTGTTTATATTACATTTTAATGTTTTACAAACTAAAATTTTAGCTTCACCTGTTTAAAATATACGATAGGTAAAATGACGTTTGAATGCTTTGTCGTCAAGGTAAAATGACGTTTGAATGCTTTGTCAATAAAAAATGACATTATTTTAATTATTGTCGAAGTCTTCACCTAAAAAATATATATTTGACTCTGATCGAAATGAAATACTCTTTGGACGAGAGACTACAGATTGTTATGTTATTTTACAAGTGCCAAGAAAATGCAAGAGAAGCAAGAAGAAGATTTATTGCAAATTTTCATAGAAATATATCCATCAATACAATTCTAAGGATAAAAAACCTATTTGAGGAAAATAAAACTTTACATGATAGAAAAAGAAATATACAAAGAAGAAGAAATCGAGACCAGGCCATTATAAATTATTTTCAAGTTAATCCAACCAAATCTATTTCGGATGCAGTTCGGGAAGTTCAGTACGGTGGCGGTGTAAGGCGCAGAAGAGTTACCCGAGGGACTGTTCACAGGACTCTGAAAATTCATAAATTTAGGCCTTTTCGTATCCTTCCACTTGAGTACTTAACACCGGCACAAAAAGAACTTCGCTTCCAATTTGTTTCTCAAATGGTAATTCGGCAAGAAAACGAAGACCCTGATTTATTCAAAAATATTGTGTGGACCGACGAAGCTACTTTTACAACATCGGGAGTATTCAACAGACATAATAGTCACCACTGGGCCGTTGAAAATCCAAAAAAGTTCCAGACTATTAAATTTCAAGGGAGGAATTCTATTCATGTTTGGTGTGGGATAAAAAACAATAAAATTTTGGGACCAATATTTTTTAACGGGACTTTAAATGGGCACAGATATTATGAGTTTTTAGAAAACGAAATTGAAAATTTTTTGGAAGACTTACCATTGTTCAATTTTTAAATCGGCGCCATAACGAATGGATAGCGCGAAATGTAACATATGCTTGGCCGCCCAATAGCCCCGACCTCTCAGTTTTGGATACATTTCTTTGGGGCCATTTGAAGAACGTCGTATACAGACAACGAAACGAAAATATTCAAGAGATCATGGGAAAAATTGTCGATGAAATAAACCGCCTTAACCAGGAAAATCGTATTATAACAGCAAGTTTAGAAAGGCTACACAGGGGTTATCGATGTTGTTTCGAGAAAAACGGCGGTCACATTGAAAACTTATGTTATTAGTAGTTTTATTTTATTATTTAATAATTATTTTTTATTGAATTTCTTTTTCTATCATGTAAAGTTTTATTTTCCTCAAATAGGTTTTTTATCCTTAGAATTGTATTGATGGATATTTGCAATAAATCTTCTTCTTGCTTCTCTTGCATTTTCTTGGCACTTGTAAAATAGCATAACAATCTGTAGTCTCTCGTCCAAGAGTATTTCATTTCGATCAGAGTCAAATATATATTTTTTAGGTGAAGACTTCGACAATAATTAATGTCAATTTTTATTGACAAAGCATTCAAACGTCATTTTACCTTGATCACCTATACCAACCTATCGTATATTTTAAACAGGTGAAGCTAAAATTTTAGTTTGTAAAACATTAAAATGTAATATAAACAGCTATCGCAAAATCAAATCTTTTAATCAGAACGGACATAAAAAAATCACTCTTTCCAAAAATCGTATAAAAAACGATACATTCCATTTAAAAAACACCTGATGCATAGCGTAACTCTTTTGTTTCTGGTTCAAATATTTTTTCGATGACATTTTTGGATTCTACAAGAAAAAATACATCGATTGACTATTTTGAATTTTTCCAAAATACAAGGAAGGTCGAAAATAGGTCCCTGTTCAGTCCTCGCTGGAACACCCTGTACCTAACACGCATAAAACTAATGATAGCCTATGGTTCTGCAGCCTGGTGGAGCAAGTGGACAACAAAGTGTTGCCCAAGCCAAGCTGAGACAGGCTTGCTTGTCAATTACAGGAGTGATTCGCTCCACTCCAACAGCGACATAGAACTCCTTTTGAAACTTCCACCATTCCGCCTAATTGTAGAAGCAATGAGGACAACATACAGACTCCACCATGTCACCAACAGCATGGTGGATAGCACGAGTCAATGGGATCATCCAACATGCTGAAAGTTGTGAAAAACCATTACATGTTGGGAATGCCATCGGACCTGCTACCAAAAACTGTTAGTGATCTTCTCAGGAAGAGGGGAGTGGGATCAGAATAATTCTGATCTACTGAAAGGAGAGCTGTGCCTATTCATAAACGGCTCCAAAACCATTAAAGGTGTAGGAGCTGGAATCCATGGGGTAAACAGAAGTTCATGCTATCGAATTGTGTGCTAGGTTGTTACAAAACCAACAAATAACGCATAAAACGATAAAAATATTCTCGGATAGTCAAGCGGCCCTTAAAGTACTTGAAGCATGTCATTGTACATCCAAAACCGTTTGGAACTGCCAAAAAGCACTTGTTGACCTGAGGAGCGACAATAAAATCACCCTTATCTAGATACCAGGTCATGCTGGTTTGGAGGAAAGTGAGTCTGCGGACCTTCAAAGAAAGGAGCAGAGACAAGATTCGTGGGACCTGAGCCAGCTTTAGGAGTAGCCCAAGAAACGGCCAAGCGCGCAATTTTGGACTTGGTTGAGGAAAAAGCTAATCTCTATTGGCTTGAACTGCTAGATCTGTCCTTTGCAAAGGCATTTATCCCCCTTTCTATGAGGAAGAGGATAACAGAAAGTCTGTTAAATATGAACAGAATTAAGCTTAAAACAGAAATAGGCCGATACACTGGATATTGTGGTCTAAGACATCACATGCACATTATGGGACTTGAAGACGAATTCGAGTACCGCCTATGTATGGAGGATGACGAGACAGCTAGTCATGTGCTGTATGAATGCCCGGCAGCTGCCAGGATTAGATTCTCCATAGTCGGTAGAGACATCCTGCTGCCCGAGGTATGATGACCACAGAGTCGCAGTGGAGAGTCAGTTTGATCCACTTACTTTAAAACTAACCTAATATTCTACATGTTCATGCATTCGATCTAAACCATTTTAGATGGACATAATTTTGTTCTTAGCTCATGTAAATTTAATATACAATACTTAAATGAATTTGAAATAAACAGTGAAATTCTCTCGAACACATTTTGATATAGACTGCTAATATATGAAAAGTTATGATTCTGCTCTACGTAACAAATTGATACAGTTTTTAAAATAATTTAGGAAAATATCCTAATACTTTTTTGTATACGTTTTCGACAGTTTTAATATGAATCAAATGACAAAACAGTCTGTCGGCAGGAGGGTTATTTTTTTCACGATTACAATACTTTCCTTTTACGAGAAGAGTAATGGATAGATAAATTTGGGATACTTTCCTTTAGTGAAAAAAAATCCAATTTTTTAATTTTTTAGGGATTTTTTAAGTTAGAAGGGTTAATAGCGGATTAGAACAATTCAGAAACGTACATTTTACTGCTAACAATTTGCTGTCGGCAATTCAGGCGCTGCGACCGGGTTTCAAACATTTTTAAAGCGGATTAGTAAAGTTAATTTGGAATTTTTTTCTTTGGTTTGAGTCAGTGGAAGTTCATTTTAGTTAATCCGATTTGTTTTTAAATTTCTTGAAAACCATTGCCTAGTTTCTTATTTAGGTCAGTTTAAACCGTTTCATTATCGTATTTAATGGATTATCTAAGAATTAGTTTTTCTTACTTATAAATGTACAGGGTTATTTTTTATAATTTGCCACCCCCTTTGAGGCTTATTTTTTCAAGATACAAAGAAATAGTTCCTTCGAAAATTATAGAGAATTTCTTAAAGATTTACATGGCGGCAATTTTAAAAACAAAAGACGATCGAAAAATCACTAAATCACCCCCAACTTTGTCATTTTAAATGAAACACCCCGTATTTTTGACATTTTTGGATTCTCCTCATTCTCCCATTCCCAAAAATATATAATTTTTCTATATTCGGAACAGTAGTTTTTGACTTTTTCCACTTTAAATTTACCACATATCACAATTTCACAGGAAATGTCGACTAAAAACTAAGGAGCCCTCTTGGACGTGAACGGAAGTTTCTCATAGTCACTATAAATATTTTATATTCATATCATAAATATATTCATAGAGAATAAACCTAATAAAGGACATTATCTTTGAAGTAAACCTTAATTCGAAAAGCATGTATCAAACGTAAAAGGTGTTAATAAAACTGATATCCTGGTAATAAATAAACATTAAAACTTATCGACAAATATAATAACATTATTAATGAGAATATTGTACACCTAGGAACTGCTTTTACTACGTAGCAATTACCATTAACAAAAACACATTACTTGCATTATTTATTGGTCAATTCAATGTCTAAAAGAATACTTAACATTTTTATTCCATTATTTCCAGATATTTTTTTCAAATACATGGGTAATTCAATTTTTTTGTTAAATGTCATTTCTAAAGTAATTTTGATAGTCCATTAAAAATTAGATGAAGATTTAATAAATTTACATATTTACCCGATATAGGTTGGCCTTGTAAGTAAAATACTTAATGACACTACCCAACATAATTGCGGAATAATGTTTTTAACAAAACCTCCCCGAAGTGAACTTGAGAAATACGCCACATATTCCTATCCTGCCAGTGTAATCTATCCTGTACAAGACTTCCGAATCTTTAATCGGCCAGATCCGATATCCTGTGGCTCAAACTAGTCCTAAGAAAATTGATTTGTTGTATCTGTCGCTCTCCCTCGGATAATTTCTTCAAAGAGTTCTTCGAATTGCATTCTACTAAAGTTGATCTCCTAATCTCTGAATTCCCATTCTCTGAAATCAATGTCCTTGGCCACTTTAACGTTCATAATAAAGAATGGTTAAAGTCTACTTAAACCGATCTCCAAAGTAGAAAAGCAGGAGCCTTTGCAATCAGCAAATCCGTTGAACCTCCTTCTCACCACTCACCCAGAGCCTTACCAGTCTTTCACTTCCGTTCCTCTGGGTTCCTCTGACCGCGGTCTATTTACTGTTTCCAGTCCTATAAAATAGGAAGTTGAAGAATCGAATCTCTAATCTTCCTTGGAATGATGTTTATTTCTTTACCAAAGATCCTTCCAAAATGTGTTCACAAATCTTGGATGTAATCCAATTAGGTATAGAAACCTTTATACTTCATTCTATTAAGACTTCAAAACCTCCCAACAACAAACCTTGGTTTTCAAAATCCTGCGATAATGCCCAGTCTGGAGAAAATCCGTATTCATAACATTTTTCTCAAGAACGCTATTCCAGATAACGTACAGGTTAATAAAAATAAGGCACGAAATCATTACAATTGCATTATTCTCGACGCTGCCTCAAGGTTTTTAGTAAGCAAATAGAAAGACGTTGATCTTTAAGTATTAAATAGCTTTTATACTAGCGGTTTCTTTTGACATGTATTTAGAGGTGTTATGTGCTGTTGAATGCAATGTAAAACGTTGTTTTTATATGTAGATATTTTTCGTGGAAATCTTTGCGCTGATATTAGGCTGAATTTCGCCGAAGTAACATTAAACAATTTTGCTTAGAGGATTGATTTAGCGGACAAACTTAGATTCGATGCTTTAAAACTTCAATAATATGAGACTGTAGAAATAAAGTTTTATATTTTCTGAAGAGAGCGTTGCATTTTAGCGGCAGTTAAATTTTTGTTTAAATTGATTTTAGGTAGGTACTTGATGTACAGTGGCGTCCGTGTAATTAGAAAAAAGATATTTTTAAATGTCTGAGAACGGTTTCTGAAACAAAAGCGGTTATTCGAAGCTCTCTTAACCAGTCCAGTCATTTGAGATTTAGTCTCTTGAAATAATTCTAATGCTGTCTTTATATAGTTGTTTGATAATGGCAGTTGCTTTATTTCAGTAATGTATTCTGTCTCGATCGCAGTAATGCCCAAGAAGACTTTCTGCTTAAACTATCTTAGCACATTATCACTTGCTTTGGTTATAGTTCGACTTAATAATGTCACTAATGGAGTAAATACATCCGGTTTTTCAGTAATCAGTAAATACACATCTCAGGAAAAAAACAAAATTGACCTAGTAAACGAGTGAGATCTTCAGCCAAATACGAGATCATATCTCGAATTCGAACTCGTATCGTGACCTTGAAAAAAGAGTCTACGTTTAATAAAAAAGCTTGTGATTTTTGAAAATAAGTTATAGGATAATTTGTCTAAACTTTAAAACAGGATATATGAAAGAACCTAGTTTTTTAATAAGCCTAAAGATGAAGTTTTGAAACAAATAAATAAAAAGATTTTCTAAAATCTTAATAAAAAAACAATATACCTTGAACATTTTTTTCACGTCCTTAAATAAGTCCTTAACAGAAAACGTGTTTAAAAGTTAGTTCGGTATACCATTTCCGACTTATATTTATCTATAGTCTTTATTTTATCGTCAATTCCTCCTATATTTTATCGTCAATTCCTTCATATTCTATTACTTTTCTTCTGCGACTCTTCTTATTTGTTAAATAACTCTTTAATTATTGATATCTGCATATGGTTTAACTCTAATATATTTTATAAAATAAAAAGAAAAGATAAGTAAAAAAACAAATTGAAGAAAACCGAAAATCCGCTATTTCGTGAGCAGTTTATTGAAATTAGATCTGAACTAAAAGTTTCACATACTAATTATGTTCGAAACATAGAAGAAAATGTTTCAAAGGATCCCAATAGATTTTGGTCTTATTTACATGTAAAAAATAAATCATTAGTAATTCCACAAACTTTGACGTATAATAACGAAGTCATACAAGATCCGCAAACGACAGTTTTGCAGACTTTTTCTTCGGGCGTTTCAGCATGGTGGCGCCTCTTTGGTTTTGAATAGCTTGCTGGCCGATAATCCAGGACTCTGTCAACAAGACATTGAAATGGCTGGTCGTAAGATAAAGCGTAATATGACTATGGGTCCTAATCTTGTTCATGCATTCATAAATAAAGATTGTCTTTCCGTATTTCTTAAACTACTAACTAAGATATGTATCGCAGTGATTTCAACGTCATGCTTTCCAGATTCTGGGAAAGCATCCCGTATTTTAAGAAGGGCGAGCGCAGCGATGTAGATGACTATAGACCAGTGGATATTGTGTGCAATTTCAGCAAGCTGTTTGTGATCGTGTTGCATACATATATGGCTACGCACACCTCGAGGATGATGTCTGAAGAACAGCATGGTTTTAAGCCCGATAAATCAACAGTTACTAACCTTGCGTGTGCTACCCAATACATCTCTGAGAAGCTTGACAAACAAAGTCAGGTAGATGAGATCTACACAGATTTTCCTAAAGCTTTTGACAGGCTTGTTCATGGAATTTGACTAAAGAAGCTCTTAGCATTTGGTATTTCAGATCCGTTGGTTCAATTAATAAAATCCTATTTATTAAATAGGTATCAATATGTACAGTTCCGTGGATACAGGTCCGAGAAATTTGTAAAGCCATCAGTGGTACCGCAAGGGTCAGTCAGTGCTTGGACCGCTTTTCATTAATATGTTCATTAATGGCATTGTCTCTAGATTGGAGGTCGAATGTTTGCTTTATGCGGACAACCTTAAAATATTTTTTGAGATTCACTCTCCTGACAATGTTTATAGACTACAAAACTGTTTAGACTTGGTTGGTAGGTGGTGTACTGAAAATAAACTTCCGTTAAATCCTTTAAAGTGTAATGTCATGTCACAATCAATTGAGCATAATTATGCTATAGATAATATTGTGCTAGCAAGGTCTACTGTGATTAAGGACCTTGGAGTAATTTTCGATCCAAAACTTACATTTATTAACCATATTGAAGACACAGTGATAAATGCATCACAAGGAATGGGCTTTATTTTGCGTAATTCAAGGGAGTTTCAACGGGCAGCTACACTGCTTTCTCATTACTCGATCTTTGTAAGATCTCGTTTTGACTACGCCTCTATCGTATGGTATACCAGACTCATATTTCTAGCCTTGAAAGAATGCAGCGAAAGTTCCTTAAAACTGCATGCTTTATATTGGACGGTGTGTGGCCGGCTGTTGGATGTCCTCATGAAGATTTACTTGCTAGGTTCGCCCTTACTAAGTTAGCGTCTAGACCATCATGCAACTCAGTTATATTTTTGTATAAATTATTAAACAATAAGATTAATTGTATCCGTCTGCTAGATTGTATTAGATTTAGAGTGCCTAAATTGGAATCAAGACGCTTGAGCTTTATTCAAACCCCAACTCCACGAACAAACATCCTTATATCTTCTCCAGTATACCAGCATTAAAAAAACTACAATACAATTGAAAGTAGTATTGACATTTTACACTGCAGCATTCAACAGATTAGAAGGATGTTTGTTTAACTTAATTTTTAATTTTCATTCAACCCCCTTTTTTTTATTTATATTCTAATTTTAACCGTTACTTTCTCTTGCCCAAAAAGTGTAAATTTTGTCTTTATGTGTTGTACTGTTATTGTTGTTATATATTTTATATTGCATGTTATGTTTAGTATATATATATATCTTTTTCTTTATCCTGTAATTAGATAAACATAAAATATGTTAAGTTCTGAGACTATCGAAGTCCTAGGTCGTTTGGTGCTTCAGATTGACAGGAATTCATTACAAAGGTCAATAGTGGAAACGAAATATTGCTAAGTATTGCTTTGTAAGTTTTAATGGGAAAGTCAAATAAACAATATTTTAAAAATACTTTTGTATATAGTAGTAAATTTATAACTATTTTCTAAATTTAACAGAATTAAAATCCCATTCAGAAATAAAATCCCCAAATATGCACTTACGATTAGCATCATCCATTGTATTTTATGTGGGCCTGTAAAACATCGCAATATCGGCGTACAATCGCATCTTCCAACGTATTTTCAGCGGCTTTAAGTAAGTAAATTCACGCCGTCCATTTCAATTTATTTAAGAGGAGTTTATATCTTTTTTAAAAGATTCTCATTTGTTACATTTTCAAGGTTAATCGTTAAACGTTAATCTCAACACAATGGGTAGCCTAATTTCCAATATAGCTAAACTGAGATCTGTCTTTGTGTCTTACCACTTTTAATACTCTTACAAAATAATTTAAAAAACGTTTTATATTTCTACGACTGCATCCACAAACATAAACAAATAGATATGTCAACGTGGCTTTTAACTGCTGTTGTTTAGATTTTGCCTCATTAATCCAACAAGTCTTTTTAAATTTTTAATAGCAACTGCACATTTTTATTCATTAATTTACTGACTTTCACTCTGTGTTTTTTTTTAAATACACTCAACGGTTTTTAAAAGGTAAAATGAAAATAAATTATGCCTATCCTTTACTTTGCAACGCACCTCATCGAGCCTTCTCATTGCAGTGTTTAGAGATGATTTTCCGTTTAAAACATTTTTCATTTATACCGCTTTTGAAAAACCCATTACATTCTCTAGCACATTTTATTTGGAATATAATTAATTCTAACTACAACAAATCTTGGATGTTCCAAACAAAAATAAAATGTCTGTTATCTGTCACTTTCATTTTAATAATAATAATGTTAATATTATTTTATAGTAATAATATTAATAAACGTCGTTTTCTATAAACATAAGATTTATAATACTTCGATCAAAGTAATCACATAATAATCCTGACTAAAGCTTTAAATTTATGCTAACTCCATTTTTTTAAACTGATGAGGTAGACACTAAAATTATTATAATTTTATATAATATAATATATCAAACAATATCAAGCACTGCTTTCTTCATTTGTTTTCCCAAACAATTTTGATGCAACAACAAACTTATCATTCGAGATCGAATATTATTCCTAAAATTAAAGCTTTTAATTTAATATTAGTACAAATGTTAAACAAAGCGCAATTTATATATTTATGTACTTAACTGTTTGGGAATAAATAATATATACTCCTGGACAATAAATTCCGGACAGCTGAATTTACGATTAAATTTGACAATGAATAGCTTTTCCATTTTTCAACCGATTTTAATGATTTTTACGCCATATTTTAGGCAAATTATTAGGGTCAATCTTGCATTTGCCTATTTGTAGGAAAATGTTCTCTTATGCCATGATATACCGGGATAAACAAAATGTTTATATGCACTAATTTCAAAACACCCTAATTTTAATTTAAACATGAGAGTTAAAGGGATAGGGAAAGCACTTTAACCAGACGGGCGCGAATGTGTCTGGAGAAGACCCGGCGAACAATATGCACAAGCCTTTTTTGCTCAAATAACACCTTGGAGGCGGTGGCGTAATGATCTGGGGAGTCTGCACTGATTTAGTCATTTTACGCAAGACAACGCGCGTCCTCATATTGCAAATATTGTCACGGAGTACTTGGACGACGTTGGAATCCTTCGATTGGATTGGCTCCCAGAAAGTCCGGAACTTAATCCGATTGAACACATAGAGGACACCTTGAAGGAGCATATCAGATTGCACCCAAATAGAAACAACAGACGCACTACGACTTGCTTTACAGGAAGAATGGCGGCGACTAGACCAAGACCTTATTGGCAACCTCATTCGTAGTATGCTGAGGCTGTGATTGAGGCTCGAGGAGGGAACACTCGCTTTTAGGCAGGTTAATACATTTTTATCATTAGTTTTTTTTTTACAATAGAAACAAACTGTTATCCAAAATAAGATTGCATTTTGCTTGTTTAATGTTTTAATTTAAAAATACTGTTAAAATGTCAGCGTTTTATTTAAAAATGTATATCTTCTAAAAAAAGACAGATATTCGAATGAGTTAAAAAGCAAAATATCAAGAATGAATGGGCCTTATTTCTAAAATATAGCGCGACATAATTTTACTCCCATTTATTATACATGGTGTTTTGAAATTAGTGCATACAAACAACATTTTGTTTCTCCTGGTATATCACGGCATAAGAGAACATTAATTTAAAAAAACGCAAATGCAAGATTAACCTTATCAACTTGTCTAAAATATGGCGAGAAAAATCATTAAAATCGGTTGAAAAATGAAAAGTTTTTCATTGTCAAATTTAACCGTATATTCAGCTGTCCTGAATGTATTGCCAAGTAGTGTATAAATACATCTGTATTTATACACTACTGTATGGAACATTTAACTGAAGTAAATTCTCTAAGTTGTTAGAAACTACTCATAATTCGTAAAATCTGTTTTATTCGTCAAATTGATTTATTCGACTCGAGACTTCTTGGTAATACCGATTTTGCTAATGATATATTAAGTAACATGTCCTTTATCTAAAGTGAACTGTTTTCGAGAAAATGGCGGCTCAAAATTGTCAGTTTATACTACCCCTATTGGCCAAACGATTAGAACAAAATAACTTCCACTTTCCCAAGTTAACTTTCTGAGATCTATTGGATAAAATCAACTTCCAGTTTATGAGGAAGTGTGTAAATTCGACATTTTCATTAGAACCAGAAGTGTCAAATTTTGACAGGAAGTTGTTGTCTTCTAATATATTTAAAAAGCTGAGATGGGAAAGTGAAAGCCATTTATAAGGAAGGCTAACTGTTTGGACGATAGATGGCTCTAATTGTCTGAAAGTGACAACATTGGGACCCTATTTTCTCAAAAACATTTTGAACCGAGCTTTTCATGTGTACTTAGATATTTTGGTATCACTTAAAAATATGCGACTGCACCTATTAAAATAATATTTTTTGATCTACCATTTTTTTTTATATTGTCAATTTACGAAATGCATTCAAAGTTATTTGTTAAAACTAATAGTGTTTGTTGGTAATTTTTGTCAGAAAATATTTAATTTAATAAAATGGTTTAGTACAATATTCGTATATATTCTAGCTTTGAGTGTTTGGGGTCAGGCAGTTAAAGTCACAAAATTAGCTAAACAATTAGTTATTAATTTGCTGAGAGTCAATAAGATATTTGAATAGACCTGCTTAGAAAATAATGTTGAGGTTTATCTCCATATAGGATATTTTTACCCACCTTGGGAGATGCTATTTTTTTCCACAGATGTGTTTATTAGATAGGTACAAATATTTATAAAGTTACTAATACTTACCAACAACATTCAGCTTAAATGCTTGGCTGATTTTGGGTTCGGTACTAACTTGGCATTCATACACGCCAGAATCACGGGTTTGAGAAGATGTTACTTTAAGAGTCCATTCGTCAGAACCATCAGTATGTAGAGACTGGAACCTTTGATCATTCGAAAACGTTTGAATGCCAACAGTGAGAATATGCAGATCTCTTTTACGAATCCACGAAACCTGAAAATTATAGAATTTTATTAGAATGCAACTTATTTAGTAGGTACTAGATTAAAGTATATTTATCGAAGAAAGACATTAAATCAAAACAGTGATCAACACGTGAACATCCTGCAAGAGGGGGGGGGGGAAGGGCACCATCGTTATCGGTCCGAACCGGCGAGCCATAGTACGCTACCAATGAAACGCCAGGTGGCGTGGGAGGGCCCTAATACACCATCAATGAAAAGCTAGGTGGAGTGGGAGAGCGGCATTCACATGTACTGAAATTTGTTTTGGTTTAATTTCTTTGTTCGATAAATATACTATAACCATCTTGATCGCCGTATTTAGAAAGATACCGGAGTAGTTTTTAATTAAGAAAATAAACACAAATTAACTGACTTACAAGTGGAGTTACAAAAGCAAGAACATATGCATTTTAACAAAAATATGGACACACACTGAAGTATTAATAAGCCAATAGTAAATTTTATTTACTGGCAAAACATTTTTTTATAAATATGCGAAACTACTATGTGTATGTGTTCACCAGATTTTACATTATTTTTATATTTAAGTTATTGTATTGAATAAGACAAATAATTTATTTATTTTAATAAATTGCACTAAATAGCACCTAACTGCAGAAGATCTGGAATTAACCGAATTGTTTTCATCGTTTATATATACCATTTCCAAAAATAGCCGTTTTTCTTTAATTATTTTCATGTTCCAAAATTTTTGTGTTTCCATAATTGAAATTATTTAAAATTTTTTGAAAATAATCAACCAATGCACATGACTTTTTTGCAATACGACTGTCACTTTTGTGTTGTGTTATACGATGTTTAATATAGTGTGAAGTTTGTGCTATGTAACACTGATCACATTATTTGTAAGGAATTTTATACACGAAATTTTCGAAAACCACTCATAATTTGTTTAATTTTCAAAATATTTCTAATCCGCAAAAACATTATTAAGACAACTTTTTACGTAGAATACGCCTGTTTAGTCAGATTTTATTTTCAAAGTTTCGGTTTTTTAGAACCTTCATCAACTTCGCATTCTCTTATGACCAGTATATTTGACTTTAACAGTTTCTAAATGAGTATTTTTTTCGGCTTTTCATCGATATATAACACTTTATAACTAAGTTATTTGGGAAGATGTAAAAAGTGAGAATTGAAAATAAATAAACATTTTTTTGAATTAATCAAATAAGAAATAAAAAATTAATTGGTTTAAAAACAGAATACAAGAATATTTCAAATAAAAATTCGATTTTATCTACAAGAAGAAGCAAAACGGATGTTCAGATCTAAAGTCAACCGTCTATGACGTCTTAAAAGTAACTAAATACATACTCTACAAGAAGAACTACCTACCTACTCATTGACGTTAATTATATAATATTATGATTAAAAATGTTGACCATTTTGCTCAATGCACTGAATGCATTTTTCTCAGTTCATCTGATTACCCGCTGAATGGTATTTCAATTGATATTTTCTAAAATAATTCAAGTTCGCTGCTCAAGAACTTGCCTATTTTCAGAAGGGTCAAATTCGTATATCTCATTTTTCGCATATCCCCATAAATAATTATCTAATGGCGCGATATTCGGGAATCTAGTAGGCCAGCGTAGAGGTCCACTATTGGATATTACTTTTTCACCAAATGTTTCCGTTAAATAGGTTTGTACACCCCTGGTATTATGTGCGGGGCAACAGTCTTGTTGAAACCATGAGTTGTTAAACTGATCATTTGGAAAAACTTCTCGAATGGCAGGAACTATTTGGTTCTGCAATATGGCAAGATATCTTGGACCTGTCACTGTCTGATCGTAAAAAAGACCCATTGAAATGATTTGCCAAAAAGCAATGAAAAATACTGAATTATTATAAACAATTTAATTGGATTAATACCAATGCCATTCATTGAAATTATTTCGGGTAGAGTTTCCAGATTAAACTTACCAATTTACCCGCACCACATTAAAACCAAATTCCACTTGCAGTCTGCGTGGCTCGCGTAGTTGCGGATGGCCCAATAATGGTGATTCTTTTTATTAAAAACTCCACAGTTGGTAAAATGGGTCTCACGTCTAAAGGACTTTATTAAGAAAAGCGGGATCTTCTCGACATCTATCGATATACCAATTACAAAAAACAATTCTTCTTTCAAAATCACCTGCTTGAAGTCCTTGTACAATTTTTGGCTTGTAAGAATGGTATTTGGTTACTTTTGAAAATGGTTGACTTCGGAATGTGAAGTTCCCTTTCGCTTCTTCTTGTACATAAAGTCGGATTTTCACTAAAATATTCTCGGATTTGCCTATTGCGTTCCTCGTTGTGTTTTTCATACTTCTTCGTCTTCTTCGAGTCTTATTAAAGCTGCCGGGTCTTGTAAACAATTAAATCCACGGAATTTGATAATTTTTTAATATAAAATAGAAAGTCTACTTTCATTTAACTGTTTTAAGAAAATAAAAGAAAAGATGAACCACTTTTTCTTCAAAAAAAAACCAAAAAGAAATTTGATATTTTCACTGTATTCCAATGCGCCATATTCCTTAATATGACAATTTAAAGCAAGGCTATCTTGCATTGTTGCGAAACTTATATTATTGTATTGTATTAAAATTTTCATGTTTGTCTCCCGACAGTAACGCATTTGGATCCCTGTGCCGATCCCAAATATTAGACTTTCGCCAGTGATGCACTTCGCTGTCGTTCGCCTTTTATATTGGGGCGTTAATGATGATGCCTACGGCGCCTAACCTGGTGCTAACCCGGTACCAATCTAACTGAGGGCCGATGCCGAATGTTAGGCTTTCGCCAGTGATGCCCTGCGCTGTTGTTCGTCTTTTAGGGCTTTAACGATGACGCCTACGGCGCCTAACCTGGTGCTAACCCGGTACCGATCCACCTAGTGCCTTGGCGCTCCTGCTGGTACCGATCCACAACCCACAAAGCATTTTGTTTTTCTTATATGATTTATATAGATTATATATAAAATAAACTTGGCAACGTAGCATCACCAGCACACTGGATTTTCGTCCAACAGACGACACTCCCGCTCTCTCTTTATTTAGCAGCTGTAATTATGTTTAAAAACGTTTAATAATGTCTAATATAATGATTACTTTTAACTTTTAGTTAGAAATAATCATTTTTGTGTTATAAAGCATTATAATATAATCAGTCTTTTACGTAGTTCATAAATTAAGTTTGTGAAAAATATGTTTTTAGCCATACGTCAAAAACAAGTTCAGTGCAACCTTCCGAAACCTTAGTTTTTTGGATATAATTTGAAAAAATACCTCATCCATAAATTTTTGTGTATAGGAATTATTAGAAAAAGGTAATCTTTCAAATGTATATTTTAAATTTGTTAAATTCTATGGGTAAAATTCTTTAAAAGAGCCAAAGCTGCCAAACTCAAACAAGTTTTGAACCAGCCAGCGTTTGAAAATAAATTCTGCCGGGCTGTCGTCTTTCGGGGTACATGTCTAAATATAAATCCATAGCCCTATTGGCGTAACACACTAACATATCGAACATTTCTTTATTAGAAAAGTTTAACGCCATAGTAAAGCTTTTTAATACACTGACGGAAGCTGAATAAAACTTCAACGACAGATGACAAATTATAAAAATTCAATTATTTCAAACGCAAAACCTACTTGACCCAATGTGTTAAATTAGTGTTATTTACGTGTGGTTATTTGAACATTGAACAAGTGCACGTAGTATGAATGGTATTGAGTGGTTCCTACTGATTTTCTATAAAATTTAACGTTTAATTAAAAAAAAAAAATTGCTAGTTAACCCTATTAGTTTTTAATTTCTAATTTGGATAATTCAGAAAAATGTTTATTAATGTTCAATGCGCTTTCTTTACATATTAATAATAACTTTATAATTAATAACTCCATAATTCTTCTCGTACAACGAAGCTAGTGTAATATGTTACAACATTAGTTATAAAGTGTGATACATCGCTGAAAAGCTAAAATAATAAATTTTTAAAATCGAATATACTGGCCATAAGAAAATGCGAAGTTGATTATGGTTCTAAAAAACCGAAGCGTTGCAAATAAAATCTGACTAAACATGCGTATTCTACGTAAAAAGTTGCCTTAATAATGTTTTTACGGATTAGAAATATTTTGAAAAATAAAGAAATTATGAGGGGTTTTCGAAAATGCAGTTTTTTGGTTTTTTTTTTAAATATCTCAAAAACCAAAAAAAGACAGAATCATGAGCAAAACGGCATTCATTTACAAACATAATTGTCTAAAGCATTCTCTTTTTAAGCTTTCTTGTATGTCTTACGGTTTCCGATATCCCAATACTGTTATAACGAATTTCGGACACATTATATATATATATATATATATATATATATATATATATATATATATATATATATATATATATATATATACAGACACAACGTTTGAACAATAACCCAAATTTTTTTCCTCAAACCGTTTGAGATATTTCGCCTCATTCCTGGAAACTTGACGGGGGAGTTGGAATAAAAACACGAATAACCGAAGAATAGAAAATGATGTTAATTATAATGCTATTTGAGGATACTTTGAAATGACTTCGAAGAGAAATGTTTAAAAAAAATAGTCGCAAAAAATTTTGCATGGAGGTAAACTGGACACCACTTTCGACCCTAACCTTAAAATTTTAAACGACACCCGGTATATTTTTTTACATAATTTTGTAAGATTATAAATTCCCTATTCGTTAGCACTTCTTTTTTTCCGATTAAAAATCGGTTAAGACAAAAGTTAGCTTAGAAAATTAACATTTTATAAAGACCTGATCAAGTTAGCCAAAAAAAAAATAATGTCTGGGGTAAATTAAAAATCCGCTTAAAACAAGACAAGAAATGTACAATGTATTTTTTTTTATTTTGCAGATTATCTACGGTAATAAATGTTCAAATTATAAATTTTCAGCGGCAACGCAAGCTTCAAATCGTGTCAAAAGGTTTCGCGTACATGTAGCAATTATCATTTGTGGCGTTATTCTGCGACAGGCATCTCTAATTTTATTCTTCAGGTCCTCTACGTCATTGAATTTACTTAAATATACCATATCTTTTAAGGTTCCCCACAAGAAAAAATCTAAGGGGGAAAGATCAGGCGAACGTGCAGGCCACCTTATGACGGGAGAAGCATTTGCGATGAAATTAGCCTCAAACCTGTTCTGGAGAAATTCGGTAACTATGTGAGTATTATGAGCAGGTGCTCCATCTTGCTGCCACCACATTTGTTTTCTTTCAGCCAACGGAATTTCTTCTAGAAGTTGAGGTAAAACGTGTTGTAGAAAGTGCAGGTATCTTTCTCCCATTAAAATCTCTTCATAAAAATAGGGTCCAATAATCCTTCCATTAAATAATCCACACCAAACATTGACACTCCAAATGGGTTGAAATCTAGTCTCCATTGCCCAATGTGGGTTACCTGGAGACCAATAATTGGAATTATGCCTGTTAATGAGATCATTATTGTGGAACTTGGCTTCATCACCCCACAATATTTTAGCTAAAAAGGCTGGATTGTCTTCAATGTTAACTAATATGCTTGCAATAAATTGCAGGCGTCTGTCAGTGTCACCTGAGTAGAGTCCTTGCACCAGATGAACTTTATAAGGATGATACTTAAACTCTTGTAAAATACGCTCAACAGAACTTCTTGTTATATTAAGTTCTTCAGAGAGTTTCCGAATTGACACATGAGGATTGAAATGTACATATGCTAAAACATTTATAATATTTTCTTCATTACTTACCGATCTTCTGGAATTATTGCGATTCCCAGTCGGGAAATGTCCTTGCCTCAGGATGCGTTCTAGGTTCACAAATGTATTTTCATTTGGCGTTGGACGATTAGAAAAACGAATGCGATATACGTCTCTGGCTCTTCTTTTATTTTTTAAGCACTCACCGTAAATTAGAATCATATCAACGTATTCTTCTGCCGTAAACAAATTTGGCATTTTAACACGAAATTGACAGGAATAATAAAGAACCTCACTTGCACTCTCATTTAGTTCAATTTGACAAGTATTATAAATGTTTTGTTTTTGTTTTATCGAATCATGTCTAACTTGATATTGTTTTCTTTTCTTTTAAGCGGATTTTTAATTGACCCCATGGCTTGATAGGAAGATAAAATGTTAATTTTCTAAGCGATTTCTTAACCGACTTTCAATCGGAAAAAAGTACTGAATAGCGAATTTATAATCCTACACAACTATATAAAAAATATACAGGATGGCATTTAAAATTTTAAGGTTAGGGTCGAACTTTTTGGGATGTTTTTTTTTTCAACACATTTTTCTTTGATGTCATTTTGAAGTATCCTCATAGCTACAAATTCTAGTTTTTATTCCAACTAAATATCTCAAAAGGTTTAGGAACTAGAGCTTAGCTAAATCAGTTTGGGACACCCTGTATATACAATATTAGATATTAAAAAAAAAAATATTTGGTATACGATTAATTTTCTTTAAAAAAAATTTAATTTTAAAACTGCCATTTTAAAACGTTTACGTCAGACCCTCGCTCAGGGTTCAGTATTTACCCCTCCGAGTGTTAAATCAACCCTTCTCAAAAAAGTCGCCGTACATATCTAAAGAAATAAAAATAGGCTAACAATGAATGTTAAAGGGTAGAAAATCTTTGTCAAAATTGTTGATGATGAAACAAACGTAATACTACTGTTTCGGTTATCGCGACAAAAAAAAACATTACGTAATATTATTTGAATATCGGACGATAATCAAAGTAAAGTATCATCGAGCGCTTCTAGTACTTTTATTTCCTATTTACATCCATTTCACATTTAAATTTAATTAACAGCTGACATACTAAAAACCATTAGTCATAAAAACGGAATTCGATTCATTCGAGATTAAATTCGACTTATTGTCGGTAATGAAAGAGTTCTAATAACCAGAAGTTCAACATAAAAACTGTTTGTATCCCCAATGGCATGGATTGGATATAAAGCGTGGACTGGGGTTCTCGCATACAAGCTTGTCCCGTGAATGGACTTCAATGAATGTTTCGATAAATTGAGATAGATTTCGGGCTTTACTCTACACGAAGATAAAACTTTTGTCATCAGAACGCAAAAAACAAGGACGTAAATTGGCATATATCATGTGATGGCAACGTAAACGTCGTGCTAAAATGATATATGGCATATAAAGAAAATGAATTTATTTCATGGCTTTTTGACTATAAGTATTTTCCTGTGCCGGCACAAGAATTTCCATTTAAGAGCTAAACAATCGACCCTTTCGTGTAGCGTTGCATTTTTCATTGGCTAACATTTATAAAACCCCTATTTTTAGGCTTAAAATGAAATAAACATTTCATGCACTTATCTACTTTGCCATATAAACATTTTTGATCAAAACGAATAATTAACTACCTCGAACTAAGTATCCCTTGTGCAATTTTGATATTATTAAAACAAAATTAACGAAATTCGAACAATATTATTATTATATTCATAATATGAATAATTGAATAAAAATTTATGAGTTTAAAATTTTGTTCAAATATATGCTTCATAATTCCCTATATTGGTTTTTGTTAGTATACGTTAAATATAAATTTATATAATCTGAATTTGGAAATTTTAATGGATCGAAAATATAGTGATTTATTTATTCGTAAAAAGTTTATTTTAGTCCCTAAAACGTGTATTAAAAAAAGGTAAAAGCCCCGATTTTTGTGGAAAAAATTTAAATTTCACTTTGATATGAACTTAAAAAGTTAAATTATTATAAATGTACTCTTTATACTAATAAATTGTAATAAGTAAAATGAGTTGAGAACCATTTTACCAACTTGAATTAATTTAGGGTTTTAGTGTTACCAAAAACGGGTTTTCAGGTAATTTCAGGAAAAAAAACAGGCAAAAAAACCCTTATGGTTTACAGTTCAATTCGGAAGAATATGATGTTTTTACTTCCCTCATAAAGGGAAGTATTGTAATCGTGAAAAAGTCAGCCTCCAAAATGTTTTCAGTTCTTCATATTTCAGGGTCCCTAGATGCCGAAAAACATGTTTTTTTTTCAATTCGGTCGGTCTGTTTGTCTGTCTGTCGGTCTGTCTGTTCGCGGCATAGCTGAAAAATTACTTATCTCAAATTTTGCACAAAAAAAAAGGCCGTTTTGAAATTGTGTGCCAAACTAATTGTGGTATAGAGATGAACTAGTCAAATTGTGGTACTAATTCGAGATGGCGGAACAAAATGGCGGTCAAATAAAATGTTTGTAATCGTAAAAAAAATACCTTCTCAGGTTTTAGATATAATCACATTTTAGCGTTTCTAGATGCCAAAAAATATGTTTTATCAATTCCGTCGCAGTATGGAAAATGGTACAACAAAGGCATATCAAAAATGCATTCTGGCAATGTAGTATCCATATTAAACTTTAATATAATGTAGGTACTTCACAAAATGGAACTAAGACAAGTAATTTTTTTGACGTTAAATGAAGATTGTTGTCACATGTGGCCAATTCGAGTCTTATTTTAGAAGTAAATATCTATATTTTCTAAACAGATACGCACTATTATACATTCTTGGAAAGCCTCTCATGTAAATTTTACAACAAATGAAATTTTTTGATTCTATAAAAAAATATCTGCATGCATTTTCAGAGAAGGAAGCGAGAAAAAACTTAAACTTTAAGTTTGACGAAACTTTTAGCAGTTAAAGTGCGGGACACGAAAGAAAACCGGGCAGAGTCAATCGGTTTAGGAAGGTCGGCCAAGAAATCTCTTTAAACCAGTGGTGTCCCGTCGTTCTTTAAATAATTTGTCTGTTTTCTTTCGTGTACCGCACTTCTATATCTCTTTTGTGTTGCAAAAACGGCGAACTTTCGAATTTTAAAATGATTTAATTTTGGTTTTTCTTGATCGATTTACCTATAAATATTTTTTCTCTTGAGTTCTGCCATTACCGGTTCCCGGGCTACTGCATACGTCCACTATTATTGGACCACCCAGTATAGTGACAGACGATTTACAAGTCCAGATTTTACAAGGGCAGCCAGCATCAGATCCAGTGAACGAGATTTATCAAAATTTTAATTTATGCAGTTCGACTTTGGGCTACTCGGGTATGCCAAAAGTGGCTGTCTGTCTCCGTTTGTTATATTACTTTATACAGGGGCCGTCATTGTGAAGTACTATATAGGGCGTTTCCTAATTGCGTGCTGATGTTAAAAGGGGTGTTTTTATGTCCTAAATGTCTTAACTTTTGAGATACAGGATGGTAAAGTTTAAAAAGAAAACATTTTTTTCATCCCCATTCTGATGCTATTGTATATAACTGCATAAAATTTGATACACGTCTTCTATGCATTAAGGAGCATACGGATTTACTCAGGTTAATTATATATGCACGCCACTGGTAGAAATTTCAAAAATTGGTTGTCAATTAAAAATGCTTTTTATGTATAAAAGACGTGTATCAAATTTCACACAGTTATTTATCTATAATAGCATCAGAATTAGGATTTTAAAAAAATGTTTTTTAAAAACCCTGTATCTCCAAAGTTAAGACTTTTAGGTTCAAATTAAACTTTTTTCTTAAAAAGATCCAAGAATCACCCCCTTTCAACATTAGCACGCAATTAGTATAGTACTTCACAATGACGCCCCCTGTACAAAGTAGTAATATGACAGACGGAGGCAAACGGTCACTTTTGGCATACCCGAATAGCCCAAAGTCGAACTGCATAAGTTAAAATTTTGATAAATCTTGTTCACTGAAATCAGTGCTGGCTGCCCTACTATAACTACATTGATGTGCTAATTTTGGAAAAATATGAGTTCTGTAGTTTTTCAAATATGAATTGCAATATTAGATATTTTTTGACACCCGGTATTGAACAGAAAATTAATTATTTTGAAGCAGTTTATCGACAGCTACTTTATGAACAATATATATGAAAAAAAACTAAGCAATTTTTGAGGTTGACTGCTGTGATTCTAATGGTTCGATTCCTTCTAAATCGTTGTCTTCCTCTGAAAATGATGAGGTTTCGTCGTCACTATTTGAAGATCCCAGTGTGATAACTAAATCATCAATAACCGTTTCAATTTTGCCATCTAGTTCCCAGTATTTATCTTCAATAGAACGAACATGTTTAACATACGATTTCTGATTTTCAGCCGATATTGAGTCAATCGCTTCTAATGTTATTTTATTTAAATCTTTAATTGAAAGTTCACCGGTGTTGCGCTCTCGAATATATTTTTTTACTCCTGCCCATGCAAGTTCAATAGGGTTGAGGTCGCACATGTATGGAGGCAGTCTTAAAGGTGGATGACCGAGGTTACGTAAAAGATCGTCAATTTTATACTTTTTTTCTCTAGGCTTGTTCGCTGATATTACTTCCTATAATTGATATTTTCTCCATGTTGGATCACATACAAGATTGTTCGATTTAAGCTACGATATCATATGAGCTTTTGTAGAGTATTTAGTTGGCACCTTATCTTCTACGAGATAATGATAAGACGCAGTATCCATTACCACGACTGATTTGGAAGGAATGTTAGGTAGAAGCTTCTCGAGCAACCACTTTTCAAAATTATCTCTATTGATCTGTCCATGATAGTCTCCAGTTGTTATCCGGCTTCTGAACCACCATGATAAAGCGACTACTAGAGCGGATTCCCTGAACAACACCTATAACACTTTCACTTTGTCAGCATTTGTTCACTGTCATATCATTATTTACCCAGGTTTCGTCTAGATACACAATATTACGTCCTTCTTGTCTATATTGCCTTACAGTTGATAGATATTTCACCCGCCAGTGAAAAATATTTGGTCTCTCAATGAGTAATTTTCGTTTATTTTGGCACTTGCGCCAAACAAAACCATTTGATTGTAAAAGCCGATTTAAGGTTTTATACTCGTACGGAAAATCTATTTTGTTCTTTACAGTACGAAGTAGG
Source organism: Kuschelorhynchus macadamiae (assembly GCA_030620095.1). Lineage (NCBI taxonomy): Eukaryota > Metazoa > Arthropoda > Insecta > Coleoptera > Curculionidae > Kuschelorhynchus > Kuschelorhynchus macadamiae. The sequence continues at coordinate 32,289 of JAUTXW010004380.1, forward strand.
GGTTTGCAGGTCGGAACCTTCTTCAAGTTTATATAAAAATCCTCTATTGTTCGTCCAATTACATGAAAATCACCATCGTCAATTTTATCGTTGTATAATAATCGGGGTCTTTTTTTACCAGGAGATTTTAAAGGTGAAGTAGAACATGAACGATCATTATGTTGTCTTTGAATTTTTCTTACACTACTTTCCGAAACACCAGTGCAAAATGCCAGCGCGTTCTGTTCGATTTTGAATTGGAATAGTCAAACTATTATTTTCAGCTTCTCTAGTACAGGCCTCTATAACGCTCGCAATAACTTCACGTGCACCGCTTCGAATTGTTTTTCCTCTTTTGCTCGCCATCGTTACTTCGAAATAATAATTAAAATTCAACGCAACACATTTATATAGAAATGAAAACAAATGCTCGAAATATATAGGCGCCAATGGAAATAGCTAGAACCTTCTAGCGGCAAGTGCATGGAGACTCCAGGCACATCCCAATTACAAGTGGACCAGTGCGAAATTTGCGTACACAAATTTTACTTTTCCGCTTGCTTAAGACTATGAACCTTTATTTTAAGGACCGCCCGGTTTTCTTTCGTGTCCCGCACTTTACCGACGTTTCCCCACGCCTCGAATATTATGTTAATTTGTAGCTCAGTATTACATTAGTCACATTCAAAAAAATCAGCTGCAGCTTTTTTTTTATTTATTGAACGGTATCACCATTTTACATATAATAATATTAAATCTACTATGACATGTGGTACCTAGATATAAAATACAAATTAGAAAAATAATACTCTACGAGAAAAAAACTATCTAAATATAATAGATTTCAATTTATGTTTAAAGGAATACAAGGAAACACCGAAAAATTCTATGTCTTGGTGATTATTAATACTAGTGACAATTCTGTTGTATGGCATATTTTGCATAAGAACGCAGCGGAGATCCTCTTAAATTACTAGGAGGAACATAAAAATTTGTTGAACCTATTATTTCAGGTGAAACAATTATATTATTTACAATCTTGAAAAAGAAATACAAGTCAAGGTATTCTCTGCGATCCCGCAACGATCCCAAAACAAAACAAGACGCCAATTCATTTAAATCAAACTGAAGACCTCTCTGTAACATTCTGTATTGTAAATATGTAAGAAACTTTTTCTGTATAGCTTCTATTCGATTTTCATGAATAAGCACTACTTGCAGATTACTTTTCTGATCTAATAAAAGATTCACAATGTGTGAAACTACTAAAAGTATGTCCTTATTGTTTGTGTTAGGCCTTTTAAGCAAATTGCTAATCTGGTTTTCAATACATTCTCTGGTTCTCCAGAAACTTCTGCATGGCCAGTTGTATCCCCCTGTCGGTCAGTCATTTGCCCCGTCCATACCATTTGTTTAATTTTGACTGTTGGATTTTCACTTTCTTCCAATGTTAAACTACGTCCCACTCCAGCGGACAATCGCCTTACCTCAGTTTTTCGGCAAAATCTACATTTCCACTCATGCGACTTAGTTTTTCGCAAAATGGAGACCATTTTATCATATTCCACTTTCCCAAGACCAGTGCCACCTTTGTGAATCAAGTACAGCAAGTGGCACACTCGATTGACGACAGATTTGCCTTAACATCATGATCACAGTATCCACAAATATACATTTCCACAGTCTTTTGGTAGATTAATAGATTTTAGAAAAATCCAGTTATTATAGTTTATGGACTCCTTTATTGTGGGTATGTAGCAACAGCTGATTATGTACTTAACAGGTTAGGAACAAACAAAATCTATTATCTGGAAACAATAAAACACCAACACTCTATTAAAATGGGCTACAAACGACTAATTATTTATGTATTTTGGTGAGAAAGATTTTCTAAACGTAATCACAGGTAAAGGTGACCACACACATATTCATTTTGCGGTTTCGAAGCTATTCTAGAAAATGACAAGTCGTTACTCTAAAAAGACCTGAAATTCCAAGTTCACATCCTACACACACCCTCTAGCTCCTGAACCGCTTTATGTTTGAACCCGGCCTTCAAAAAAAGTGTTTACAAGTTGTTAAAGTAAATATAACAAAACATTTTTGTAAGGTAATCGTTCCAATTTGCTAAGACAAGAAACAAATGAACGTCGTGAAGCTGTCAAAAATTGACAACTTTGGTTTGTTTGAATGAAACACCCTGTATATTATGTCATATTGTATCCCTACGGGGAATTTTAGTCGTATTTGATATACATACCCCAGGTGTATCTATCTCCGGTTCTGAAATATTGGCATTTGAAAAATGACAATTTTGCCTTTTTGACATGCTATAGAACCGAAACGATACAACATAGAGCAAAACGGTTTGCATGTGCCTATCTTATTTTTTAATAATCTGACACTAAGGACATACAAATCGTTTGGCTGAAGGTTGCATCGTTTAGATTCTGCATTTTATGAAAGAGGAAAAACTGGCATTTTTCAAATGTCAATATTTCAGACACGGAGATAGATAGACCTGGGGTATGTTATGTCAGATATGTCTAGAATTCCACGTAGAATCCAAATATGATATAATATACATGGCATTTCATTAAAAATACCAAAGTTGTCAATTTTTGACAGCTTTGCGTCGTTCATTTATTTCTGTTCTTAGCAAATTCTTACGATTTAACAGAAACCTTACAACTTTTGTATTTGAACTTATTTCCTATATACTATAGTAAAACTCCCAGAGTTTGAGAAAATATGAGGAACTACCCTGTATACATATATTACTATGTCACCCTTGGCGAATTGGCTACGCAATATAAAAGTTTGTTCTTTCTTATTTTTCTCAAGTAGGAAAACTGTGTTCCTTTGGTAAATCTGAATTAATGTGCATCCTATATAGTCTACTAGTTTCATCTTATTTTTTGAAAAATTATTTAGAAAAAAGGCTTAGTGGAGGCAAGGATGCTTAAATAAACACACTGTATAAGCAGGCAATTCATTTTAATATAATGTTCACAGTATTATATTTTGAATAATAAGTTTAAAAAAATCATTAAAAGCTACAAGCAAACGAAAACGCAAATTTCACAAGCTTTTTTTGAGTAATCATGTATTATATTAAAAATAAAGCCATTTGAGAAATAATGTTTGTTGAATCTGAATAAGCTTTTACCCTTATACATACCAACTACTACGTTCATGCAAAGATTGAAAGCAATTTCTTCAAGATTAGACAAGTTATAGATTTTTGATATGAATCAGACTCATATTTTCCATAGTGTAGCGAGTAATGTTAAAAAAAATATTGCTAAAAAAAACTAATTATCCAATTTATCTCAAATTTTGCACAAAAATCAGGTATTATGTAGAAATAAACTGGTAACAAAATGACGGCCTAATAAAATATTTAAAAAACTAGTCTAAAAAAACTACGTATTAGATTAATTTCAAACTGGTAAAGTTGTGGTGCAAGTTCAAGATGGCGAAACAAAATGGAGGCCAAATAAAACATTTCAATTGACTTTTAAATTTTGCACAAAAAATTAAATGTGATATAGGGATAAATTGTTACGAATTCAGCATGATGCAACAAAATGGCGGTTTGTCAGTTGCGGCTCGCCAGGGGACGTGGGTGAAGCGCCGCTTCACCTACATTTTCCAATCAATTTACTTTAAAATAGAAATATTTTTAAAATATAAAGCATTTTAAAATCTACATTTTTATTATAAAAATGTAGTATGTTTTATATAAATTCGCATTTACTCAATTATACCATTATTTTCTATCAAATCTAGTGCGTTATATACTCAAAAAGTAATAATGACTAATAATAATGAGAAACGTAGCGCGCTGAACGCCTTTCCATAAGAGTGACCCGTTTAGGAGCAGTAACACATTCCGTATCAGAGTCCCCCCGCACGCCGGTTTTCGTGCTTAGATTTGTTTACGGCAGGTGCTATGGCAACGCAATGGTGAATATCCGTAAGCCAAATAGTGATGGGAGCGGCATAAAACTGCTGCTGCGGGCTGCATGCGCTTTTTCGCTTGTTATAGAATTAATGTAAATTAGTGCGTTCGGATCATCGGAGGCGGAAGCAGTTTTGCATCCATCGAATCGAATCGAAATTAGTTTTAAGTTTAAGAAGGTACATAGCGGTTTTTTAAGAACAAAAAAATATTTTTAAAATCTTTTAAGTTCATATTATTTCCCCTAAGTATTAAAAGACGCTCCAAAACTGTGGATAATTAACATCATAAAAAGGTTAAAAAAATAGCCAATTTGGGCGTGGCACCCCGAAAAATTTTTGCCTGCGACACTGTACATCTAACTATGCTGCGCTTCAGCCGTCCTTAAATCCACGAGCCGCCACTGCGGAGTGTGTCAACGTAAAAACTAGGTATTGACATTATTTTAAATTATTCCAAAAAATCAAGTGTGGGATAGGTAGAAGCTGATGAAATATTAGTAATAATCCAATATGGTGGAACAAAATGGAGCCCAATAAAAATGTTTCAAGACAGCATATACGTGTTACTAAATGACTATCTACCGAACTAAATTGAGGCACGCGCTTCACTATTCCTAATAAAATGAAAAATTGATAACGAGGGATGTTCCCGGTAAAATAAATTTTACATCAGTTTTCTATTTGCCCAGAATATCTCAAGTAATTATTTCTATTAAAATTCCGGCGATGTTTCGATATATTATTTTAATATTACCTATATTTCTATCGATAAACTACATAAACAGGCAATGCAAATGAAGGCAATATATTTAGATTGTTTTAAAAGTATTTATAAATATCACGGAATATTTTCGTCTTTAAAAGTATTGCAATAAATAAATGGCGGGATTTAGCGATACAATTTGACTGTGTTAACTTGTTTTTCGATGACCTTATTCGTATTTATATTTCTCTTCTTTGATAGCCATACTTGATAATACATCAATAACCGTCGACCCTTGCGAGGTCGTTTACATGATACAACTACATAGGGCTCTTAGCGCAAATACCTGTTATACTAAAGAAATTAGGAATACCATAATGTTTTCACGCCGCACACCGGGTCCAAACGGCATATCTGAGACGAAAAATAAGATTCCAGCTACATAAGACGAACAAGATGAATATAGTTATTATCCTAACACATGCAGACAGAGCCATTTTCCTGCACGCGCTATTACCGTAAGCAATAGAGTGCGGGAATGTGTCTTTTCGCACGTGTTAAGATCCAATTTTTTCCTACAAGCGTTTTACAAATGAACAAAGGAATTTTCCAATAAATACAGTATAATAATACATAGATTTTTTTATTTATTATTTGTATTTATGGTGAAAGAACAATTTGTTGCATTATATAAATTGATTGCGGATGTCATCGAAGTTGAAGCCAAAAAAAAAGGTGTCGAAGTAACATTCGTGCTGCTGGCTGGTGGGAAACGGTGAAATATTTGACGATGTGGCTGTTTCGAAACTGATTGAGAAATTTTTTCTAAATTTCTTTCTGCAGTAATTGTGGATTTCCATCCTCCTAACGGTTTGATATTGCCAGTAAAATGGTAGATGATCGTCTGAGGCTATGGCCTGTGTATAACTCGGGATTTTTGAGCCCTATGTGAGCTGCAACGTTGGAGGGAATTTGTCCTATGGTATTAATTCTAACGGCATATTTTCTGTACAAATTTAAATAACTGCTGTTATTAATTTCATTAGAAATAACAAATGATCTGGCGGACTGGTTTTTCGAGTTTTGGATTATGAGGTCTCCTTATCATCAATGTCATCAATGGTAAATTTGGTTAATTCCTCACGTGGGCAAGCACCAGCTAGCCCAAAAATGGTTTGAGTAAAGATTTTTGCTTCTTTTGGGCGAAAACCTACATTTTGTTTCTTGATGTAGGCAGTGATCTTGTAATATTTACTGATGTCTAAATCTTTTTTAATCTTAAGTACACTTTCTACCATGGAATATCGAGACCATAGGGTAATTGGCTTCCAAAACCTAGCCATTTCCGAAAGATACGCTAAAAGTACTTCTTTTTTCATTGATTTTACTTTTTTTTGCGTTGCACCAATTATTAAAATGTTCATACTGCTTTTCATATCGGTCTTTTGATTTTCCCGGTAGTAACTCTAAATTTGCCTTACTTTCAGCTTCCAAAATTTCTTCTGGCAGGTCTTCGCCTAAAAAATCCATGATATTAATTTCTCTACGAGTTTAGATGGGCAGGAAAATAAAATATTAAAAATGTGACCCTCCTATAACTTATTATTTGTTTTCATCACTTAAACACCAATGAAATTCAAAGTTTGTATCTTGGCTGGCACGTCAACATCCAAGTATACGACGTTATGTGCGTGTCAACATTTGAACAACCTGTTTTGCTGAAGACGGGGGTAGACTTTCCCTCGAAACGTCCAGAAAACAAACATTTTTCAATGTCGTTCCTCGGGTACCTTCATAGTGGACCCAGAACTTAAGACTATCTATTCAATTTATAGGGTAATTATATTTTATTTTTTTATTTTTTTCCAATTTTCTAATGCGAAAAACCCAAAAAATAGTTTTAAACCATGAATCTGCCACTACAATTTCGTAATTATTTTCTGTTTTGACTATTTAAATACATTGCAGGTTCAGCATCGTCACTTTGAAGAAAAGTCACGTGATGGTTTCTTGTTGTTGTTAAACGTAGTAGGTACTAGGAGGTGGACAAAATTTTATGGTAAAATTTTATGGTAAAGGTAAATTTCCACGAAACTAAATTCATTTTTTAACTCATTTTCGTAAATATTATTTCCTAAATAGATGGTTTCTTGTTGTTGTTAAACGTAATGACCTAAGGAAGAAAGCAGAATTATCAAGGACTTGATAACCATAATCTATCCATAATCTAATGATATTTGAGCAGCTAAACGGTCGTCTATATCTGTTAGAAAAGTTATCTTTTTTCTGGAGTGAGTTAAAATTCTTTAAAGGTTACCGTTAAAGGAGAAGAAGGATGATTCAAAATTATTGGATAATGTTATGGTTTTAGTGATAAATAAGACAAATATTGATATCACACCCGGTGATACTTGTTTCGAAAGCAAATCTCGTCCTGAACGGCTATGTGATTCGAAAGGATTTGTCAGCATTTAGACTAAATTTGGTGAAATTTCAGTTCAAAAACATGTAATGTAAAGAACACTGAGGTTGAGCATTGTATACACACCGCTGTAAGATAGGCAACCCGTCATCCTTCTGTGTTGAGCTTTCAAACTACCAATTTAGTATACTCTCTATATTTCTTTTTTCTTATTAAAAATAATATTTGTATCTCTCTCACTCACGCCCCCTCTACTTTCGAGTTCAAAATTGCTCTAAAAAGCGTGTTTGCTAGTTAACAAAATGAAGTCCCATGATGGACATGTTTCTAAAAGTTTTTAATTTCATGTTTCCTATTATTTTTTTAACTCTTAAAATTCTAAATAAACAGAATGATGATTTGGTGCAACTAAATGTGTGTCTCCTTCAGAGTACGCTTTTATTATAATAGCAAACCTACATTGGTGAGTTCAAACTTATTATACTTATTAGTTAGTTTCTAACTTGTTTCTTTTTTTTTTAATTATTTGTAGAGAAATCCTGAGGAAGGAATACATTAATCCCGAAAGCTTGACAAAACAATAAAGGGTTCCACTACTTTATTTGGCCTTTTATATAATAAACTGCATCCCCACTAACCTAAGGTTTTCATTTTTCTTCTTAACTAATCAGTTGCGACTACGTCTCCCTCTATATATATACAATATATGTATATATCTATATATATATATATATATATATATATATATATATATATATATATATATATATATATATATATATATATATATATATATATATATATATATATATATATATATATATATATATATATATATATATATATATATATATATATATATATATATATATATATATATATATATATATATATTGGGCCAATAATTAAGCATATCTTACACGTAAAATGACGTCAGTCATAAGAACATTCCTCTATAGTTTTATTGCTCGCCGGAAGCCCGAATTTTGTAGAATTCCAGCGTTTGCCGGTTCACACTTGACGCGCTTGATATGTGGGGCATGTCTTATTACTTACTGCGCTAAAATACATTTCATGTAGCTCTGGTATGCTACACATATTCAGACATAAAATAAGCCTTCATTACTTTTAAATGAGATTAATAAAGCATACGTTTCCAAGTTATTTTGAATGTTCCACAAGAAATGACAGGATGTTTTTTCATGTTATTTTTTAACGGATTTGTTGTAACATCCAGTTTGTTTCATTAAATGGGAAATAGGGTAGCAAAAATTATAACACTTGCAAATTTACGTATAATTATTTAGTTTATAGTAACACTGAGACAATTACAAAATTTGGCTAGTTATCTAATTACTGATTTTTACAGACTGTTCCATCATCACCAATTAATAGAGTCTATATTAATAGGGTGATACTATTGAAAATGAATATTTTGAATGTATAATCAGTTTTAGTTTATTGATGAAAATAACATTTTTTTCAAATACAATACAATATTTTTTTGGTTTCTTCTTTAGGTCCGTTTTACTAACATGAATATATAATAAACATATTTACCCTCTTCTTTCTTATAAAATATCATTTAAACACTTTGAGAACATTTGAACTAGTAGAACGTTTCAGCTTACATAGCTCTTCGTTTATCATTTATCAATGCTGCTTTCCTTTATGTTTGTGTATGGAACGCTAAACGGACATTTTGCTGATGGTTTTTCATTATTTTAAGCCCATTAGTAATCTGAAACGAAACTGAACATTGCAGTTGAATATAACCTTTAAAACATCAAGACTTTTGTGTAGATTGCATATTACATACCTCAATATGTTTTATTCATAATTCATTGGATTATATTTTGTAAAGTATGTTTAGCTTCTCTAAATTGAGGCAAAATAATTTTGTTTTTTTTTATTTACACATATTTGGAATTTGGCCTTTCTCTTCTGTCACTATGATTTCTTATTCTTCAGCATTCAGCCAGCTTTGACAATTCCCCAGCTCTATTCGGGGGGACACTCACTATTACCGGGTTCTGAACCTCTGAATTAGTGGCTCCAGCAGTGAACACCACTGTAATTATAATTTTATTTTAGGGCGTTAGGCTGGCACAACTTCCTTCTGAAGCCAGGAAGAATGGTGGAGAACTTCTTAGAATTTTCTGAAGTTGATTCTCTCGGTCCTTTTTTCTTGTCTCTCCTTGGAGGTGTAACATATGTCCGGCGTTATAAATTCTAATTTTTTAAAAGTGCAGTGCCGTTAAAAGCTTAAGGCCTATATATGGTCATCGTCTGGCCCTACATTTTGGTCCCATCTTCGTTTGGTTCGACGTTTGATCAACTACGTGGTAAGTCGATTTTTAAACTAGTTTCTTACTTTGAGGAAATTGGCGTCCTGAACTTTTTTGGCTGTCCATTTCTCAAGGAGCCTTTTTAGATGCCGGGGAATTCTTTTTGTTGGTGACCGGTGACATCGAAGGAGCCCTCTAGATGACTAGATGTAAAGCAATGTCTCTGAACTGTTTATTCTCCATTTTGTGTCGATTTTATTTTAAGACGAACAATCGTTTGTAGGGTTTCAAGATATAGTATCAAATTTCCGTTTCAAGTTTACGGTGTAATTTTTGGAGTACATAAACTAAGAGTTCCACAAAATGTTTTGGAGTTCCCTCCTGTAAAACTACGAGGGTTTAATTCTTAATTTTATATGTATAAATGTTACATAAGGTAGCAGAAAGGAAGGTAAGTAACCTGTTTTTGTAAAAAATCCTTGACACGTTATGAAAGTTACAAACTATCGCTGCAAGAGATGAATTATATCTAAGCCATACATTCAAAACAGATTCTAAAACTTGTCGGCGCACTATTAAATATTTCAGTACAGCTGGAGAATTTAATGATCTTTTTGTGCAGTCTGTACCTACTGTTACTAAGGTTAATAATAACGTGGTTAAAAACCTGTAGCGAAACAAACACTGGCATGATCTAATTGACGATGAGGCCAAGGTACTTAAGTTTTTCTCTGAAATCAGGACGAGTGCTGCTGATGGGGTGATGGTGTTAACATTAGAATGTTGCAATTAGTCTGTCCTTTTTTTGTGCCATATATCACCTTTATATTTAATAAATGCATAACTTCTGGTAAGTTTGCCAGTCTTTTGGAAATAATTGTAAATGAACAACTAAGTGACTATTTTAATCACAAAAAGCATTTTACCAAACACTCAATCAGGGTTCCGTAAGGGAGATAGTATCACAGTGGCTTTATTGAAGGTATCAGATAACTTATTGAGAGCACAGGATTGGGGCAAGAATTCCTGTTTGATATTGCTAGATTTCAGCAGAGCGTTTGATGCCATTAGTCTCAGTACTGTTAACAAAATTAAAGTTTTTCGGTTTCGATGGCAGATCTTTTGAATCTATGCAGAGCTACCCGGACCACAGGCATCAAGGAGGGGGGAGCTTTATTGTTTTGCGTTTATATATTATTATTGACTTTTGTCAGTATTTAAAGTTGCTTTTCTCATCAATACGCTGACTATATGCAGCTCTATGCAAATTTTCCGAATTCTCCGTTACTTATTAACAGGGATCTCCAAACAATTTTTGAACTCTCTGCAGCACATAGTCTAAAACTAAATGGAAATAAAACTAATATGGTTCTTTTTGGTAAAGATCGTATAGTAATTGAACACAATATCGAGTTTAATGTTAATAATAATAATGTGAAATTAAGAGCAACTGATTGCTGAGTTGTAGCAGAGAACTTTTATTAAATTAAAAACATTTTATATTTACAGAGATATACTTAGCTCTGAGATCAGGCTTAAGCTCTATGAAAGTCTTATTCTTTCATGTATTTGTTATGCAGACAATGTATTTTGACCATTGTTAACTCTTAATAATAAAAAGAGTTTAGAGAAATTGCAAAATTCGTGTATCACGTGGACTTCGAAAATTTGATCACGTCACTGAAGTGTTCCTTGAATCTAAATGGCTTTACTTAAGAGTAAAGTTAGTAATTTATAAAATCAGGGAAACTGAATTTCCTTCGTATCTTTTTGAGAAGTGTTCACACTAGAGTGACAAGGTATTGTGATCTGTACCAGGTTCCGTTTCCGTTTTCTTACAATGCAATTAAACTATTTAATTATCTACCCGATCACATCAAGTCTTCTTCGTCCTTGAATTTAAACAAAAGTTTAAATTACACTTGCTTTCTAAGGGAGTTTTAAGCTGTCAGTTAACATAGAACGAACTTTCACGGCTGTGGTCAATTCAGAAATCATGGTTCTTGTAATTAGACTGTCACAATAGAATCACTTTCCGACGTTTCGCCTTCGATTGCACGAGCCATCTTCAAGGATCTTCACTTCACGAGATTGGAAAACTGAATTCAGTATTTAATTTGGAGAAAATGTAAACTTTGGTTTTTTTATGAGAAATAAAAGACATTTTGAATTTGAATTTGAATACCGACAATTTAAATCAAATTAGATTGACAATGCTTGAAATATAATACCGAATACGCGTGTTTTCTCTTCTTTGCAGCAACTATAGGTACAATTCCTGAATGTAGTCGAGTTTAAATTTACATATGATTAGTAGAGTCGGCGCCAGGCACGTGCAAAATATGTATCACTCACGGCCCCGCACTTAGACCGGCCCCGTCTTTTGACCCACACTAACTCCGCGTTTCAACCTGCCATATCGAATCATGGATAAAAGTTAACTAATACAAAAATCCTGACCTTTTTTATCATCCGATGGTGATAATTGCTTGTTATTATGTTAGTACAAAAGAAAGGACTTTAGTCATTAGTTAACTGGTTGCAGTGTCCCGGAGTCAAAATTTTTCAAAGTCGGTACCATAAAATTATTTGCACGCGGTCCCTCTAAAATTCGAGCCGGTTCGGCATACCAATTTGGTAATTAAAATGTCAGATGTTTTGCATGTTGATTAGTTATATTAAATGATACTATTAGATAAGTTGATTATCACGTCTATAGCATACTTAGTGCTGTTGAGTTTATGTAATAGAATTTTACATACTGTTCCGTATTTAACAAATAAATATTTGTTTTTCATATATAGTGTGGCAATATAAATTGCGCTCCTATAATTGTTTAATTTTCACACTTTTAAAAAACTACACTGAGCGCCTCGACTTGGAAGAACCCGTCGACCGCCGCATGCATTAGTCGCTCCGCGTTAATCAGACAGCTCACCGTACTCTTTATGTCGCCTCGAGCAGAACGCATGGTAGTGCATTCGTTGAAGTTTTGTAGTGCCAGGGGCGTGCGGTGAAATTTTAAGAAAGGGAAGTAATTTTTAGAAACTTACCTACTTGTAATGTAATTCGATTCTTCGATCATTTTTTCAAATTCGTCAATGACGTCATCATAAAAACGTCGATGCTCCAAAATATTTTGGAGAAGTTTATTTTCAATGGACAACAGCGATGTATGCGAAAGTCTCTCCTGGGGCCCAATTCTTGAAATAAATCCGTATACGGATTTGGCGATATTCGGAAAAAAATCGAATAAAATCGAGGATTTGTATTCTTGAAATCCGTATGCGACTTTTTTTGTACGAATTGACATCGAATGGGTCGAGCTAGGCGGATTTGATTTTCCGTATACGCATTGAGGTAATTTTAACCTTATTGTGACAAGTCAAAATGTCAAATGTCATTGGTTTTTATAATTTGTCAATAATTTATATCTCAGTTTTTCTGAAAAAACGGCGTTTGAAGTTTTTTCAGGTCTTCTCGAACTAAAACTTAATACATTTTGTTTATATTTACATATATAACTTATATCTATTCTATTTGTAGGTGCAGGAAGAGGTTGTGGTTGAATGTATATGTTGTATGTTCGAAAGTATGTATTATGATACTTACTTTTCTCCATTTAACCCATTCTTTATTGCAACCGGGCATCGCATTCAACAACTCTGCCAAATTCATCCACATTTCCTTGGCTTTTTTAAAGGTAAATTCATTGGAAAATTTGCCAGAATTTAATTGGGAGTGGTCACTCATAAATTGAATTCAAACTTTTTTCTGTTCCTTGGTCATCGTTTTCTTTTGCGTATGATCCATAGTAGAATTTGAAGAAAATAAAAACAGCAAACAGCCAAAAATATAACAAAATTATGGGACTCTTACTGCATATTACATTTTTTGACAGAAATAAATAATAAAAGAGTAAGGTTGTAAGTTATGTCATCTCTTCTTTTTTATCATATTTTTTCGGGCATTAGTAAAAAAAAAGAAGAATTGCAATGTTGCCACATTGCTTGTTCGAGACCATTTCGAATAAAAAATCCGAATACGGAAATTTTCCGCATGGTGTTCAAGAATTAAGATTTTTGTTAGTATGCGAATCTGTCGTTCGAATACCATTCGTATACGACTGAAATCCGTATGACTTCAAGAATTGGGCCCCAGCCCCGTTGAATTTCTCACGAAATTTTTTATACGTTTAAGTGCTGAAAAATTGCGTTCTACTGATGAACTTGTGGCAGGTATTGACACTTCGGTGTAGGCATCTTCCAGCTCCTTGTCTTTTAAAAATTGCATTAGTTCCTTAGCGTTATTTTTTGCGCTAATGTCATCAGTTTCGTAAATCACTTTTAGTTCAGACCGCAATAACATTCGGTCGAAAAACTGGCCATAATGAAGAAAAAGAGATTAAACGCATCTTCTGGAAAAGTTTTTCCTTTAAATGCATCAAAATTGCAGAGCTCGAGCAATATAAAATCATTTAAACCGTTAAATCTATAGTTTATTTGTTGCTGCATTTGATCGATTATTTCATAAAAGAGGCGTCTGTATGGTGTTTGTCTGTTTGCATGTCTGTTCGAAGACGCTTGGCTTGTGGCTCTACATTTAAGGTCATCGTTTTCTCCCAAAATAGGTCAAAGTCATCTCTTTTTTGACTTAACATGGACTTAAAATCATCCACTTTTTTTAGGCAAAAAGCAATATCATTTGTTTTAGTTTGTAATATATTAAAAACATTGTCCGAGAATGGAAATATTTCTGAAAATATGTTTAACAAGTAATTAAAATTAAAATCTCGTTTCAAACAGTCTAAAAACCCCCTCGAACTATTTATTGCTTTTGAGTCCCGTGTTTCATTATTTTCTATTATATTCTCAAATAGTTCAATCAGTGATTCACGATTTTCAGATACTGTTAACACAAGTCTTCCATTATAGTTCCACCTAGTAGGAGCTACTTTGGGCAACCGTTTGTGGACAATGGAGTCCAAAGCTTGTGTACGTTTTGTTGACTTGGAAAAAAAGCAGCCATGCCACTTAAAGTAATGAAAAATACTTTACACTCTTTAATGTGATTGATGGACTGGGATAAAACTAAATTTAATTTATGAGCAAAACAATGGACAAACACAGCACTTGGGAAAGTTTCTCGAACTTCAGCTTGCAGACCCCCTAATTGTTCTGCCATCACCTCAGCTCCATCATAGCTTTGAGCAACTAATTTTTTCTCTCCATTAATTTCTTTAGTAGTTAGTTTAGTATGGTATATAATGCATCTGCTGTACGATTTTCGGACATATTCTTAAAACCTAAAAATCGCTCTTGAATACTTCCGTCTGTTTTAACGTAGCGTATTACTATAGATAATTGGCTAAAATTAGTGATATCAGTTGTTTCGTCCAGAACAATAGCAATGAACCGCGCCTCGCCAATCTCCTGCTTAATTCTTTTTAGAATAATGGTTGCAACAGCGGAAATTAAATCATTCTGGATTCGATTCGACGTTCCGCGAAAAACGCTAGACTGCTCTAAATGATTTTTTGAGCAATCATCATATTCAGCCATTAAACTAAGTTAGATCTTAAAAATTTCCTCTATTTGAAGAAACCCATGTTTTGTCATGACCTCTAAATCCCGATTCGTGCTGTCCGAGAAAACAGAAAGAAAGTCTTCTTAATGTTTGCCTATTTTTATCGACTAGTTTATTGTGCTGGCGGTAACTGATTTCCAACTGTTTATTAAGGGCGTGTTCAATTCTGGTTTTGGCGAAGACTTTTTCTTTTATGACGGCCTGTAAATGCGCTTTGGACATAATGTGTCTTTTTACAGCTTTATGCAAATGGTTTAAATCGGTAAAACCAGTTTTATTCCAGAGATCTTTTTCGTTTTCAAAAAGTAAACATGGTCAACAAAATAATTTACTTATATTTTCACACCCTGTTAGCCATTTAAATTGTTCGTATTGTTTTTCCGGATAAAAATGTCTAATACAGTTTTTCATTTTTGTGGTTAAATTTTTCATAGGCGGTTTTGCCCTTCCTTCGGAAATTATTTGAAGCTTATCAGCGAAGTTTAATGTTGAAAATCCCTTTATTATTAAGACACACACCACACATTCACACACTCTTCTTACTAAACTCTCCAACATTTTCAACGTTATTACCGACAGCCGAAGTTGAAGGTATTTGCATATCCACGTCCGTATTATTGTCTTCCATATAGCACCATGCACGACGCGACGTGCGTATCACACAACACACGGATAGCCGTTCAAACAAAGACTCCAACGATAGCTTCCGCCACCACTTAAAGCACGCGACTGAAATGCAAAAATTGCAAACAGCCGGTAGAAAGTTCAATAACTCTGGCTCGATTCACAGGAAATCAAGCATACAGGACTTGGCTGCAGAGAAGCTAGCGGCCCGCATAGGTTCTATTCGATATTCTATTGTGGCTGGGTCGGAGTCAAGGCCGCATTTATTATTGGCTTGATAATTAAGATAATATTTTAGCATTTTTAATATAAACTAAATTAATGGTTTCCTATTTCAAAAATTACATTTTAGAAGATGTTTTGTAATTTTTTTTGGGGAAGCACTGCTTCCCTTGCTTTCATGGACAGCACGCCCCTGTGTAGTGCATTTGTTGCCGTTTTCAGTCAGTGCTGTAGTAACCAGATAAATTCTCATTATAGCTCGTGTTGTCACTCCTTTAATTATTGTTTTGGCCAATATTTGAATGCCACTCATTTCTGTTGTCATATATATTTAGATTCGCAATTAAAGTTATACAGTCCATTTTAACCCATCCAAAGCTTAGACAGTCTTCGGATTAGTCTTTGATAAAAGTGTGTACTAAACTGAGACTGCATTTAATTAAATAATATAAAAAAGAAATTTTTTCCATGACAAGCTTTTATTAAATTGCCTTAAAGAACAAACAATAATTTTGTTTATCCACCTTGTTTGACACTTTTGCCTCATTTAATACGACATCGGCCTAGAGAGTTGGTTAAAAATAAAAGTGTCTAGCTAAGTCTCGTGGTTTGCAGAATGCCCCACGCTTTTATTTTAATTATTTTTTTCTAAGGCTAAATGGTAGGAACAACAAGTAATAAAGGTACCACCCGAAATTACTAATTTATGATAATATAATCAAGAATCTATTAATCAAACTACCTGTCGAAGGTCGACAAGTTAGGTGGAATATAGAAATCCCCTCGTTTCTTCGAGTCGTACAGAATAATTTGAACCCAGTTTCGTTTATACTTGCTTGTATTATGGATATTATATGGAAATGCTAAATGCATATTTTGAAAACGTTCCTTTTCACATTTTGTTTGCGTGATCCTTGAACATGAAAAGCAGCGGAAAACGGCAAAAACTATGAGTACGTCAAGGAACCGACTGACTTCTTCTAATTCGCCGGTTAGTAGCTCCGACAAACCATCAAAGGGTTTACCGCCAAAAGAGATATCGCTTTGCACATTATTGACCCAATAGTCGAATTTTATGTAACGGATTGTTTAGTCTACCTATTTGAGCACACCATTTATCAATATTGGAAAAACAGTGTTGACTTATTAAAATTATGTATTCAGAATAACTATAGTCGGCTGAGGTGCAATGGTAATTCTCAACACTGTCACCAGGCAACAAGGTAGCAAACATAATAGCTAGTTTCCCCAATTAAATTTGGAGCTACCAGCTCATAAGACGTTGAAACAATATCCAAGAGCACAGTCAGCCCATATGGGTCATATTTCCGGGCCTTGTTTGTTTAATTAAACTTATTAAAGTTTTTATGTGGAAATATATTTATTTTCTAGGTACATTTTTGAAAACACTCGAAAATAGTGATATTACCGTTCAGTAATAACAATACAACAACCAAAATAAATAAAAACAAATTATAACACAAGGTATTATTAAGAAACAAGGTGTCTTTAAAAGGTCTGTACAAAATTCTACCACGTACTCCTAAGACCAATATTTAGGTTATCCCACGTCAAAATTAAAAAATGTTTCTTATTATTATGAATAAAAAAATGACATTTTTACCGATGAAGAGATGAAGTTTGGTCTGTGAGATAGTACTGTAAAAAAGCGTTTTTGACAATAGGTGGTAGACAAGTCTGTAGACAGCTCGTATCTTTGATCTGTTTGGTAAAGAAGTTTCAAACTTTTACTGCAGGTAAATAATTTTATTTCAGACATTTTTGTCTCTTGGCCATTTTCATTTTACACTACCTGTAATATTTCCGACAGAATTTCTTTTTGACGTTTTCTGTAGTATTGACTGCCTCAATAATGTTAATGATAATTTACAAAATGCTACAAAAGGTCTGCTCAGATTGATAACGCATAGTCCTGAGGCCAAAATGGAACGATGTAAGACAACTTACTTTAGTCCGAAAGTCCGTCTTAAGGAGATATCGCACGTCAACAGTTTAAAAGAATATGTTATTATTTTGAAGGTTGCTTTCAGTGAAAAGGATGAAATATGGTATGTGAATTAGTAAGGTAAACCAACTGGAGGGGGGTGGTGTGGTTCAGTCGATCTACACCGACTTCTCCTAGGTCTTTGACAGAATGAATCATCTCGTCTTGGTGAACAAGCTGCATGGTTATGGAATTTCTGGCACCCTTCTCTGGATTTTTGTCTAATCGTTCCCAAGTGATTAAACTTAATTATGATCACTCTATGTAAATCATAATTCCATCTGGTGTCCCCCAGGGGTCGCATTTGGGACCTTTACTTTTCAACTTGTTTCTTAACGATATTTCAGATTGCTTTTCGAATAGTACTTTTCTTTGTCAATTGAATAAGTAGTTTTTTAGTTATAACGCGAGCAGAAAAACAGATAGACAGACCGACGGAATTGAGAAAATATGTTTTCCGGCTTTTCACGATTAACATATTCATAAAGGTATAGTTTAATCTATGAATTGTTCTTTGTTTGCTTTGTGTTATTTGTGTAACTATGTTTTGTTATTAGAATAAGGTACATTTATCTCTTTCTGCTAGCATGAATGGCAAGTAAATTAGTTGTATATTAAACCATCTAAAAAATAAACACGTTTAAGTTTAAAACACTTTGTTTCAATCAAAAGGTTTAAAACATAATCCTGCTTGAGGGCCCGTAGCATATTCGGATTCCGTTTAATTGCGTCGCCTGCACCCTCCCCCTGTATGCGCCTCTGCCAGTAACGAAATTAAGCATTCTTTTATGTCATTTTTCACGTTATTAATGAACTTAGTTGGATTACAAAATATTGCAATGTCATCGGAAATACATAAAGACTTACAAGTGAAGTTAAAAAAGCTGAATCTTGTAACAGTAGAAACATATATTGAAATATAAATCAAATTCATGATATTAATGACAAAATAATATATCAAAACTAGGTAAAAAGTTAAATACGATATGGCTATTATTTCAGAGCGATTTTGGACTTCACATCATTTGTATTTAACTTTGTTTCATACAGGTAGGTCAAACTTGTAACGATTTTATGTGAATTTTATGCCAATTAAAAAGTTTGTGCTAGGATGGTTTCCACGATATTAGATATCCTCTATGAAACGTAACTCATTTATATTAGTTTGAGGTGGAAAGCAATAATATGCAGCTTTACACTATTAAGGTCGATTTATACATATAAGTGATGTATTAGTTCTGAACACCGCTACGTGAAATATTTAACATTATGCTTATGAAGCAACATTGAAGGTAAGAAAACTGGGTCATATGAATAAAACGAAGCAAATACATTTAATATAGTAAAAGGGGGCATTGACTTCGTCTTATATGAATAAAAATTGAAGCAAATGTTTATTCTATGGGCCTTGAAGCAAAAGCACCATTAACCACCGTAACAAAGCAAATGCTTCGTTTAATTTGAATAAATTGCAAGAGTCTTATGGGATTAGAGGGACTAGTTTGGTATGGCTTACTAGTTTTCTCTCTGATAGGCGCTAATATATCTCCGGGTCTCCGACGAATGATAATGGTGGAAGAGGGTCTTTTAGATATTCCACAAGGGTCAAGTTTTGGGCCCTATTTTATTTAATTTGTACATAAACGACCTTATTTTATCCGTGAACCCATGTTTCATCATTCTCCTGTCGGCTCCGAAACTTAGTGATCTAGAAAGCTTAGTAGCAAATGCTTCTGCTTCGAAGCATTTGCTACTAAGCAAATACTTCGTTTTATTCATACGACCCAACAGTGCCGGATGTATGTAAACCTTTTCAATTAAAATATACTGGCTGACAAAAAAAATGTGTTTGTTGTAACGCAAATCAGAATAGCATAATCTAATAGAATGGACCTATCCAAATACGAAAATGACAAACAGAAAGCTGAAGCACGTAGGATTTTCTGGTTAGAGTTGTAGAACCATATCGAATGTTACGATACTTAATATCTATAGAAAAAAATGATTTTAGAAAATTCTTAACCCTGTTTATTGACTATGTTTACAGTTTTCGTCTATTAAACATACCATACATCTAAGAGAAAAGCAAACGAGAAAAATATTAACTTAAAACACTAATTAAACTTTATTTTTTCCGTTTATGAGGTGTCCTATCTTCTATCTTCAAAAACCAACAGTAGTCACCGATCATGGCTGGATCCCATAGTCCTTGGTACCGAGTTTCCATTGTTCTGATATCTTAGTGAAACCTTTCACCCTGCTCGTCACTAACAGCTCCCAAATTTTTAGGAAAAAATGGCAGATTCTGGCACCAAGCGCTTTATAGGCATTTAAGAGTTCATTAACTAGATGTTCATAATTTTCATCCATATTGTTGCCTAAAAATCCTTTTACTACATTAACAAATGAATTCCATGCTCTGAGTTCCTGCCTGGTAAGCTTTTCCGTAAAATTGACATCGTCCAGAAATTGTCTGATTTGTGGCCCAATAAACATGCCTTCTTTTAATTTGGGCATCACTTAACTGGGGAAAGACTTGCATTAGGTATTTAAATCCATCACCATCTTTATTCAAAGCCTTCACAAAGTTTTTTATCAGCCCAAGTTTAATGTGAAGAGGAGGCAAAAGGACATTTTTAGGATCAACAAGAGGTATAAATTTAACATTTTGAGATCCCGGTTGAAATTCGCTTCGTTCTGGCCAAATTTTTGTTACATAATGCTGATTTATTGCACGATTGTCCCATAAACAAAGAAAATAGCAATATTTTGTAAATCTCCCCTGAAGTCCCACTAAAATCGCTATAACTTTTAAGTCCCCACATATCTGCCATTTATACTTATTGTTGTTAGTAGAATTCAGAAAACATAGCACTTCTTTTTCAAAATTCATTTATTCGTAATTTTTGTTCCTTTGGCCTTCCTTAAGACGGGATCCCAGAAGTTCTGACTGTTGCTCGGATAACCCCAAATCACGTACTAAATCATTTAATTCACTTTGAAGAATCAAATGTGGCGTGCCGGAACTGGGACCTGTGGTAAAAGTGGGGACGGTGCACTGTTCATCTGAGCTGCCTGATGATGCGTTGTCTCCATTATCTCCCAAATCAATAGCTTGCCAATTGAAAGGCGCAATCGGCACTGGCAAATTTGCATTATGAGGAACAGGTCGTACGGCAGATTGCAAAATTGGATATTCTGTATTGTGCTTCCCACATATATGCCATTTATACCTATTGTTGTTAGTAGAATTCAGAAAACATAGCACTTCTTTTTCAAAATTCATTTATTCGTAATTTTTGTTTCTTTGGCCTTCCTTAAGACGGGATCCCAGAAGTTCTGACTGTTGCTCGGATAACCCCAAATCACGTACTAAATCATTTAATTCACTTTGAAGAATCAAATGTGGCGTGCCGGAACTGGGACCTGTGGTAAAAGTGGGAACGGTGCACTGTTCATCTGAGCTGCCTGATGATGCGTTGTCTCCATTATCTCCCAAATCAATAGCTTGCCAATTGAAAGGCGCAATCGGCACTGGCAAATTTGCATTATGAGGAACAGGTCGTACGGCAGATTGCAAAATTGGATATTCTGTATTGTGCTTCCCACATATATGCCATTTATACCTATTGTTGTTAGTAGAATTCAGAAAACATAGCACTTCTTTTTCAAAATTCATTTATTCGTAATTTTTGTTTCTTTGGCCTTCCTTAAGACGGGATCCCAGAAGTTCTGACTGTTGCTCGGATAACCCCAAATCACGTACTAAATCATTTAATTCACTTTGAACAATCAAATGTGGCTTGCCGGAACTGGGACCTGTGGTAAAAGTGGGAACGGTGCACTGTTCATCTGAGCTGCCTGATGATGCGTTGTCTCCATTATCTCCCAAATCAATAGCTTGCCAATTGAAAGGCGCAATCGGCACTGGCAAATTTGCATTATGAGGAACAGGTCGTACGGCAGATTGCAAAATTGGATATTCTGTATTGTGCTTCCCACATATCTGCCATTTATACCTATTGTTGTTAGTAGAATTCAGAAAACATAGCACTTCTTTTTCAAAATTCATTTATTCGTAATTTTTGTTTCTTTGGCCTTCCTTAAGACGGGATCCCAGAAGTTCTGACTGTTGCTCGGATAACCCCAAATCACGTACTAAATCATTTAATTCACTTTGAACAATCAAATGTGGCTTGCCGGAACTGGGACCTGTGGTAAAAGTGGGAACGGTGCACTGTTCATCTGAGCTGCCTGATGATGCGTTGTCTCCATTATCTCCCAAATCAATAGCTTGCCAATTGAAAGGCGCAATCGGCACTGGCAAATTTGCATTATGAGGAACAGGTCGTACGGCAGATTGCAAAATTGGATATTCTGTATTGTGCTTCCCACATATATGCCATTTATACCTATTGTTGTTAGTAGAATTCAGAAAACATAGCACTTCTTTTTCAAAATTCATTTATTCGTAATTTTTGTTTCTTTGGCCTTCCTTAAGACGGGATCCCAGAAGTTCTGACTGTTGCTCGGATAACCCCAAATCACGTACTAAATCATTTAATTCACTTTGAAGAATCAAATGTGGCTTGCCGGAACTGGGACCTGTGGTAAAAGTGGGAACGGTGCACTGTTCATCTGAGCTGCCTGATGATGCGTTGTCTCCATTATCTCCCAAATCAATAGCTTGCCAATTGAAAGGCGCAATCGGCACTGGCAAATTTGCATTATGAGGAACAGGTCGTACGGCAGATTGCAAAATTGGATATTCTGTATTGTGCTTCCCACATATATGCCATTTATACCTATTGTTGTTAGTAGAATTCAGAAAACATAGCACTTCTTTTTCAAAATTCATTTATTCGTAATTTTTGTTTCTTTGGCCTTCCTTAAGACGGGATCCCAGAAGTTCTGACTGTTGCTCGGATAACCCCAAATCACGTACTAAATCATTTAATTCACTTTGAAGAATCAAATGTGGCTTGCCGGAACTGGGACCTGTGGTAAAAGTGGGGACGGTGCACTGTTCATCTGAGCTGCCTGATGATGCGTTGTCTCCATTATCTCCCAAATCAATAGCTTGCCAATTGAAAGGCGCAATCGGCACTGGCAAATTTGCATTATGAGGAACAGGTCGTACGGCAGATTGCAAAATTGGATATTCTGTATTGTGCTTCCCACATATATGCCATTTATACCTATTGTTGTTAGTAGAATTCAGAAAACATAGCACTTCTTTTTCAAAATTCATTTATTCGTAATTTTTGTTTCTTTGGCCTTCCTTAAGACGGGATCCCAGAAGTTCTGACTGTTGCTCGGATAACCCCAAATCACGTACTAAATCATTTAATTCACTTTGAAGAATCAAATGTGGCTTGCCGGAACTGGGACCTGTGGTAAAAGTGGGAACGGTGCACTGTTCATCTGAGCTGCCTGATGATGCGTTGTCTCCATTATCTCCCAAATCAATAGCTTGCCAATTGAAAGGCGCAATCGGCACTGGCAAATTTGCATTATGAGGAACAGGTCGTACGGCAGATTGCAAAATTGGATATTCTGTATTGTGCTTCCCACATATATGCCATTTATACCTATTGTTGTTAGTAGAATTCAGAAAACATAGCACTTCTTTTTCAAAATTCATTTATTCGTAATTTTTGTTTCTTTGGCCTTCCTTAAGACGGGATCCCAGAAGTTCTGACTGTTGCTCGGATAACCCCAAATCACGTACTAAATCATTTAATTCACTTTGAAGAATCAAATGTGGCTTGCCGGAACTGGGACCTGTGGTAAAAGTGGGAACGGTGCACTGTTCATCTGAGCTGCCTGATGATGCGTTGTCTCCATTATCTCCCAAATCAATAGCTTGCCAATTGAAAGGCGCAATCGGCACTGGCAAATTTGCATTATGAGGAACAGGTCGTACGGCAGATTGCAAAATTGGATATTCTGTATTGTGCTTCCCACATATATGCCATTTATACCTATTGTTGTTAGTAGAATTCAGAAAACATAGCACTTCTTTTTCAAAATTCATTTATTCGTAATTTTTGTTTCTTTGGCCTTCCTTAAGACGGGATCCCAGAAGTTCTGACTGTTGCTCGGATAACCCCAAATCACGTACTAAATCATTTAATTCACTTTGAAGAATCAAATGTGGCTTGCCGGAACTGGGACCTGTGGTAAAAGTGGCAACGGTGCACTGTTCATCTGAGCTGCCTGATGATGCGTTGTCTCCATTATCTCCCAAATCAATAGCTTGCCAATTGAAAGGCGCAATCGGCACTGGCAAATTTGCATTATGAGGAACAGGTCGTACGGCAGATTGCAAAATTGGATATTCTGTATTGTGCTTCCCACATATATGCCATTTATACCTATTGTTGTTAGTAGAATTCAGAAAACATAGCACTTCTTTTTCAAAATTCATTTATTCGTAATTTTTGTTTCTTTGGCCTTCCTTAAGACGGGATCCCAGAAGTTCTGACTGTTGCTCGGATAACCCCAAATCACGTACTAAATCATTTAATTCACTTTGAAGAATCAAATGTGGCTTGCCGGAACTGGGACCTGTGGTAAAAGTGGCAACGGTGCACTGTTCATCTGAGCTGCCTGATGATGCGTTGTCTCCATTATCTCCCAAATCAATAGCTTGCCAATTGAAAGGCGCAATCGGCACTGGCAAATTTGCATTATGAGGAACAGGTCGTACGGCAGATTGCAAAATTGGATATTCTGTATTGTACTTCCCACATATATGCCATTTATACCTATTGTTGTTAGTAGAATTCAGAAAACATAGCACTTCTTTTTCAAAATTCATTTATTCGTAATTTTTGTTTCTTTGGCCTTCCTTAAGACGGGATCCCAGAAGTTCTGACTGTTGCTCGGATAACCCCAAATCACGTACTAAATCATTTAATTCACTTTGAACAATCAAATGTGGCTTGCCGGAACTGGGACCTGTGGTAAAAGTGGGAACGGTGCACTGTTCATCTGAGCTGCCTGATGATGCGTTGTCTCCATTATCTCCCAAATCAATAGCTTGCCAATTGAAAGGCGCAATCGGCACTGGCAAATTTGCATTATGAGGAACAGGTCGTACGGCAGATTGCAAAATTGGATATTCTGTATTGTGCTTTCCCTTTTTGGAATAACCTTCAGTCTTTGTCAGGCAAAAATAACAATCGTCAGAATAATTGGTCAATTCTCGCCATACCATTGGAACTGCAAAAGGCATACTTTTTCTCTTTCCCTTCATTCACTGCATCAGTGATACACTACAACTAACATAGCACACATGGAAAGCCCACCGCTTATCTTGATCCCCAATTAACACACCAAAATATTTAAAGTAGGTTTTTTTTACATTTCCGGAAAATGGCCTGGCTTGTGATTTCATCAGAAATTCTCCACAAATATAACAAAACTTGTCAGGAGAAATTCTGCAACTTCGGCGCGTTTGACTCGACATTCTCGTCTTCACATGTACTTGCATATCGATACACAGAGAATCACTCAATTCGAAACTCAACAGAAGAGTGATGTTTAACGTTTATTTTATGTCTAATGTTGTAAACAACCCAGTCTAGGTAATTTTTCCGTTGTAAAATGGACCTATCTTAGCCGCCCCACAATAAAATTGTTTACCTGCCAATATAAAAGGTTCTAATTAGGCTATTAAAAAATGGTACGTATTAAGGCTTTCCGAACATTTTTTTTATTATTGAGAGGGTATTTCCATTGTAAAAATAATAAGCTGGCCTGTGTTAGAAAAGTCTTGTCGGCCATTGAAATCACGTCATGGATATATATATATATATATATATATATATATATATATATATATATATATATATATATATAAATTGACCCTTAGTTGAACATTTTGATTGGCTACTTTCCAGCATATCCATTTCGAATTATTCCATAGACTTATGTTGGCAACTTTTAATCTTGAATATTAGATATAATGACTGTTCCGTGCTAGTTGGCAAAATTTACACTATAATATAAATTAGTTCATAAAACAGCTGGGCACCACACTATTTTCTGTAATGAAATAAGAAGCTTAATAAATTTAATCTGCTTTTCGGATGTTGGAAGGCTTATATCATTTTAAGTTTCTTATGTTACACAGAAATGAATATAAAAAGGAAAAAGAAATTAGGAATACCCCGACCTGCCGGTATGTTTTAGTTTTAGGTGTACTAGATGTAGAATCTCGCCGCACCTGTTGTCTGGTCTTTGGAATAAGTCTGAAAGTTGGCTTTGATGAATCACAACAAAGTGTACATTAGCACCGTTCGATAATAATATGAGCTTACTAATTAGATACATTTCAAATTTTATGCAAGTATTAACTGTGATCTAGAGATAAACTGGTAAAGTTGTGGTCGAATTCAAGCGGGCAAAACAAAATGGCGGCTAAATAAAAATGTTTAAAAAATCAACGGAAAACAATCTTAATCAATTGACTTTATATTTTGCAGAAAAGTTAAATGTGATATCGGGATAAACTGGTACGCATTCAACTTTACATAACAAAATGGCGGTATCTGTCAATGTAAAAACTACTTATTCAGTTTATTTTAAATAATGCTCAAAAATCGAGTGTGGCACAAATAGAAACTCCTAAACTTCACTATTTCTAATAAAAGGCAAAAGTCATAACGAGGGAAGTTCCGGGTAAAGGAAATTTACCCATTCTTTAAATTTGCAATCACTTTTTTGACTTGGCTTACAAAAACAGGTTCAGTCACAATAAAGTTTATAAGAAAAGTTAGATTTTTAAGTGAGTTAATTTTACTTCCCTGGTTAAAACAAAGCATATAATCGTGATTGCGTTTCAAGGTCCCTGAATGCCGAAAAAAATGTTTTCTCGGTTCCGATTGATTTCAAAAATGGTCAAAAATTAAGGGCTACATGGGGGTGACCTAGTAACATTTTGGTAAACATCCAATGAGGCAAACAAAATGGCGACCTAGTAAAATATTAAAAAGATTATTCCCAAAAAGCTATTTATCTAATTTACCACAAAGTATTACGTAGGAAGAGGTAAAAGTTTGGTACGAATTTAAGATGGCCAAACAAAATGGCGGCTTAATAAAATATTTAAGAAATTCAGCTTAAAAAAACTACGTAACAGATTGATTTCAAATTTTGTGCAAGAACTGTGGTATAGAGATGAAGTGATAAAATTTTGGTACGAATTCAAGACGGCGGAACAAAATGGCGGCCAAATAACATAGTCATAATCGTTTTAGCGCCCCTAGAGGCCAAAAATATGTTTTCTCGATCCCCTCGGTCTGTCTGTTTGTCGTCTCGCGGCGTAGCTAAAAAATTAAGGGTCATACGGTGATGATCTGTTAATATTTTGGTAAAAATCCAACGTGTCGGAACAAAATGGCGGCATAGTGAAATGTTGAAAAAATTATTACTAAAAAACCAATTATCCAATTTATCTCAAATTTTGCAAGACAATCAATTGTTACATAGGGATAAACTGATAACATTTTAGTAGAAGTCCAAGGTAGCAAAACAAAATGGCGGCCTAATAAAATGTTAAAAAATCGGCCTGAAAAACTATTTATGACATTCATTCAAATTTGGTCCAAGCATTAAGAGTGATATAGATCTAAACTGTAAAATTGTGATACGAATTCAAGATGGTGGAACAAAATGGCGCCCATTAAACATGTTTGAAAATATATATATATATATATATATATATATATATATATATACAGTGTGTCCGAAATTGGTTATGACAGTATTGGGATCTCGGAAACCGTGATAGTTACAAAAACGTTTAAATGGAGAAAGTTTTAGACAATTATGTTTGTAATTTAATGCCGTTTTGCTCGCGATTCTATCTTTTTTAGTTTTTGAGATATTTTGAAAAAACCAAAAAACTACATTTTCGAAAAAGTCCTATAATTTATTTATTTATGAAAATTTTCAAAATCTGTAAGAACATTATTAAGGCAACTTTTTACGTAGAGTGCACCTATTAAGTCAGATTTTACATACGACGTTTCGATTTTCTAGAACCATCATCAATTTTGTTTTTTCTCATGGCCGCTATATTCGATTTTAACAGTTTTGAAAAGAGTATTTCTTTAGATTTTCAACAGTGTATCACACTTTGTAATTAGGTTATTACTAAAGGTGCAAAAAGTGCGTAGAGAAAATATTTAAACGTTTTTTGGAATTATCAAAGTAAAAAATAAAAAATTAATAGTGTTAAAAGGCAATATGTAATTCAACATCCAGTTCTACAAAAAATTAGTAAAAACTACTTAATAACATAATTGATTCGTGCACAATGTTCACACATGTTCAAACTACCTCCCGCATATAACACTAACATCTTTGCCCAAGTAGGCTTTGCGTTTGAAATAAGAATGTTTAAACATTTTTAAATTGATATACATTAAATTAATGCTTCAAATAGCAATATTTTTAAATTGGACATAAAATCAGTAAGTTCTACTCAGTAACATTAATACTATGTGCACTGCACATAATGTACCCCGAAGAACGACTGTCGACAGAACTTCTTTTCAAGCGCTGCACTGATTAGAAGCTTGCTAGGGTTAGCCAATTTTAAGAATCGCAACAGAAAGTATGCAAGTATGACAAGGAATGGAATAGGCAAATATTAGAATATTTTAATGAAAATCTGGTTTTTTCCATAAGAAGAATTGAAACAGAACTTCACATTCTGAAGTCAACCGTTCATGGCGATTTAAAAGTACTAACCTTACAAGAATTAACAGAAAATCAATATGAAGTACCTACTCAATAAAATTAATAAAAAAATGCTACATAATACTAGGATTAAAAATGTTGACCGTTTTTTTCTATGCAGTGTCCGCATTTCCTTTCAACTGTTCTGATTACCCGTTGAATGGTATTTCTATTTATATTTTCTAGAATATTTCGGGTTCGCTGCTCAAGAACTTGCCTATTTTCTGGGGGGTCAAATTGGTATATTTCATTTTTCGCACATCCCCATAAATAAAAATCCAACGGCGTGATATCCGGGGATCTAGCTGGCCAGCGGACAGGACCACTGTTGGATATTACGTTTTCACCAAAAGATTTTGTTAAAAAGGTTTGTCCATCCCTGCTGTTATGTGCAGGACAACCGTCTTGCTGAAACCACAAGCTATTAAACTGATCATCTGGCACAGCTTCTCGAATGGCAGGAACTATTTGATTCTGTAACATGGCAAGGTATCTTGGGCCTGTCAGTGTCTGATCAAAAATAAAGGGACCAATGAGACGATTTCCTAAAAAGTAATGGAAAATATTGAATTATAAGCAATTCAATTAGACTATGTTTATCTTACCAAGCATCCCGCACCACACATTAAAACCAAATCGCTCTTTCAGCCTGCGTGGATCGCGTAGTTGCGGATTTTCAATAGCCCAATAATGGTGATTTTTTTTATTAAAAATGCCACAGTTTGTAAAATGAGTCTCATCTGACCAAATGACTTTATTGCAAAAAGCGGGATTTTCTCGACATCTATTGATATACCAATTACAAAAAACAATTCTTCTTTCGAAATCACCTGCTTGAAGTCCTTGCACAATTGTTGGCTTGTAAGGACGATATTTAGTTACTTTTAAGACGCCATGAACGGTAGATTTTGGAATTTGAAGTTCTGTTTCGCTTCTTCTTGTAGATGAAGTCGGATTTTCATTAAAATATTCTAGGATTTGCCTATTGCGTTGCTCGTTGTCTTTTGCATACTTCTTTGTGCGAATCTTATTAAAACTGCCAAACTCTAGCAAGTTTCTAACCAGCGTTTGAAAATAAGTTCTGCCAGGCTGCCGTCTTTCGGGGTACGTGTCAAAATACACATCCATGGCCCTGTTTGCATTTCTTTCATTTTTAGTATAACACACTAACATATCAAACATTTCTTCATTAGAAAAGTTTAACGCCATTCTAATCCTTATTAAAACAGCGATGAATGTTAAATAAAACTTAAACGTTGCATTTTTGACAGATTAAAAGCATTCTATTATTTCAAAACCAAAGCCTACTTGAGCAAAGATGTTAGTGTTATCTGCGGCTGGTCATTTGAACATTTGTGAACATTGTGCAATGTTATTGAGTAGTTTTTACTAATTTTTTGTAGAACTGGATGTTGAATTACATATTGCCTTTTAACACTATTAATTTTTAATTTTTTACTTTGATAATTCCAAAAAACGTTTAAATATTTTCTCTACGCACTTTTTGCACCTTTAGTAATAACCTAATTACAAAGTCTGATACACCGTTGAAAAGCTAGAGAAATACCCTTTTCAAAGCTGTTAAAATCGAATATAGTGGCCATAAGAAAAAACAAAATTGATGATGGTTCTAGAAAATCGAAACGTCGTATGTAAAATCTGACTTAATAGGTGTACTCTACGTAAAAAGTTGCCTTAATAATGTTCTTACAGATTTTGAAAATTTTCATAAATAAATAAATTATAGGACTTTTTCGAAAATGCAGTTTTTTGGTTTTTTCAAAATATCTCAAAAACTAAAAAAGATAGAATCGCTAGCAAAACGGCGTTAAATTACAAACATAATTGTCTAAAACTTTCTCCATTTAAACGTTTTTGTAACTATCACGGTTTCCGAGATCCCAATACTGTCATAACCAATTTCGGACACACTGTATATATATGTATATATATATATATATATATATATATATATATATATTTATATATATGTGTGCTACTAAATGACTATGTGCGGAATTAACTTGGTTCATTATTGCTTACTTCTTTTAAATTTCGTATTAACAGTATTCCAGACTTTTTTGTTCCATTTTTAGAATTTTCATGACTGTTTTGATATTTTTTTTACTTAACCTATTAATAACTATGTAACTAAATATTTGCCACAGGGAAGATTTAATTTTAGTTTTGTTTTACTTGCTGACTACTCGAAATTATTAAATAGTAAATAAATAAAGCAACGTCTCTAATTTTCCGCCATGCTTATTACGCCATTCTTATTATTTAGATTTCTGTTTAACTTGAGAGCATTTTTGCTGCAGATACATCCATTGTAAAACACGTTTCAAAGCCAATGTTCCTTATACACAGACTAGCGTTGTTGAAGTAAATGACATAAAATTTGTGCGCTCGGTGCAAAGCAGTGTGCATTTATCGCGGGTCGTTTTTAAAAGGGTTGTGTCGCTATATATTACCTTGTGTACATCTGCTGGCATACATATATATCTCTTTCCCTTAGAGTGCGGTCCTCTTTTATCGTGGGCAGTATTTTTCGGGATAAAAACTTTATTAAGCCGCCATTCCCCATAAATCTTTAAATGAAAACATCTCACATGGTGTATTTTAATACATTTCAGAACTCGCTGCAGAAGTAAAACACGTTGAAATTTTATTAAATAAAAACGATAGAAGTATATCTTGATTGGTATTGGGAAAAACCGTATTATTTTATGAATCGGATTATCAGGTTATAAAAATGTATATATACATATATATATATATATATATATATATATATATATATATATATATATATATATACATTTTAGATGCTCACGACCGTACTAAAATAAATAAGGAATCTAATATCGGGTATGCAGTCTGTAGGTCAAATAATTAACTAATTTACTTCTGACATTCTCTATATTTCGTCATTTGTTTATTACTTCATCAGGAGGAAACGCTAAAATACACCACAGATTAAAATGATATCAAATTAAAAAAAAAACAGTTAAGACTTACAAGTGAAATTACAAAAACATGGCTATATGCATGGTAACACATAGTAGAACGTTAAATTAGGACGAATACAACCACATGAATATTAAAATGTTGATAACAGGTAGAATTTAACAACTAGCAAGACATTTACATATACATTTATTTATTTATTTTTTTGAATAATAAGAACTATTTTATTTTTTTTGTGGTAAAAGAAACATTGATAAACAGTTTTATGTACATATTGAAGTTCGTGGAATATTTATATTATGGTATTTAAGTTATTTGTTTTTTGTTGAACAAGGCAAAGAATTCATTTATTCAACAGATTGCAATAAATGGTGCTCAGCTGTTGGATGTCAGATCTAGAATTAACTGAATTATTTTCGTTGTTGATATGTACCATTTCCAGAAATAGCCTTTTTCTGTAATTATCTTCGTATTCCAGAATTTGTATGTTTTCGTAATCAAAATTGTGATCCTCTTTCTGAAAATGATTAACCAAAGCACATGAGTTTTTTCCACTACAGCAGTCGCTTTTGTGTTGTGTCGAACGATTTTTAATATATTGGGAAGTTTGTTCTATGTAACACTGATTGCATTGTTTACAAGGAATTTTATATACAACATTATTATTTAATGGGATCGGAGTTTTATCTTTAATTTTAGTGAACATTTCGCCAAGAGTGACTGAAAATAATTACAGAAAAAGGCTATTTCTGGAAATGGTACATATCAACAAAATAATAAAATAATTCAGTTAATTCTAGATCTGACATCCAACAGCTGAGCACCATTTATTGCAATCTGTTGAATAAATGAATTCTTTGCCTTGTTCAACAAAAAACAAATAACTTAAATACCATAATATAAATATTCCACGAACTTCAATATGTACATAAAACTGTTTATCAATGTTTTTTTTACCACAAAAAAAATAAAATAGTTCTTATTATTCAAAAAAATAAATAAATAAATAAATGTATATATAAATGTCTTGCTAGTTGTTAAGTTCTACCTGTTATCAACATTTTAATATTCATGTGGTTGTATTCGCCCTAATTTAACGTTCTACTGTGTGTTAAAATACATATAGCCATGTTTTTGTAACTTTACTTGTAAGTCTTAACTGTTTTTTTTTAATTCGATATCATTTTAATCTGTGGTATATTTTACCGTTTCCTCCTGATGAAGTCATAAACAAATGACGAAATATAGAGGATGTTAGAAGTAAATTAGTTATTGATTTGACCTACAGACCGCATACCTGATATTAGATTCCTTATATATATATATATATATATATATATATATATATATATATATATATATATATATTCATTCGGAACTTTCCTCGTTATTAGGAATAGTGAAGTTTGACACAATTTAGTTAGTAATTTAAAATAAATTCAAGTAGTCTTTATATTAGCATGACCGCCATTTTGTGTGTGACATTTTTCTGCAAAAAGTCATTTGAATAAGATTTTTTTCACGTTTGGTTTTTAAACATTTTATTTGGCCGCTGTTTTGTTCCGCTATCTTAAATTCGTACCACAACTTAGTTTAATTCTATCCCACTTAATGCTCGAACAAAATTTGAAATTAATCTAATAAGTAGTGTTTTCAGGCTGATTTTTAAATATTTTAAAAGGCATCCATTTTGTTTTGTTGTCTTATATTCACTTCAAAATGTGAGCAGTTCATTCCCATATAACACTTGATTTTTGTGCAAAATTTGAATTCACTCTGATAAGTAGTTTTTAAGCTATGCCGTGAACTGATAGACGGACACACAAACCGACAGACGGACCGACAGAATTCAAAAAACATATTTTTTGGCATCTGGGGACACTGAAGATATGTAAAACTGGAGAAGATGACTTTTTCACGATTACAAATAATGTATTTAGCCGCCATTTTGTTCCGTCATCTTGAATTAGTACCATAGTTTTACTCAGTGGCGGCTCTTCCGTAGGGTCATTTGGTCAATGATCCCCAGAAATATTTCAGAAAATAAATTATTCGTTTGACCGTCGCTCCTAATAGTTGTAATAAAACGCGAACCTTGGAAAAAGTTAAATACGCGAATGGTTTCTTTGCGTTCCTTAGGCATAATAAAATACGCTATACTAAGCTAGGCTAGGCAGTCCGAATTGCCCTGATTACCTTAAACCTTGACGAAAGTACCCGAAGATTTCACAGCTACCGAGCGGCAGCCGATCGTGATAGCAAATGGAATATGAAATCGCGATTTGGGTCATCAGCCGGTCTCTTCTCATAATTCGATCGATCGGTCGCGGCGTCACGTCGCCATGTGGAATTTCAATTGTTCAGAGGTCGCGCGGTCGATATTCTAATTCGATATTGTTTCGGACGTTTTTAATCGATGAAAATTAATTTATATACTGTTTTTTGTAACATATATTTTTTTATTTGTATGATCCATGTGTGAAATATACAGGAAATAAAATGTTGGTAGTGACTAGTGCAAAAAAATAAACAACTAAAAATTGCTTACGAACTTAATTTTGCAAAAATAACCAATTTCAAGGTGGTCTATCTTTGAGTTGTGAATGTAGATGAAATAAAACGTCGGTAGTGCAAAAAATTAAACAACTAAAGAGTGCTAACGAACTTAATTTTCAGAAAATAACCGAATTCAAGATGAGTGGTCGCAATTAGCCAGAACTTAGTATACGACAAACTAGTAAAGATAAAAATAAAGAGGTTCATCGAAACTTTCGCAAAAGTATGTACGATTTAGCTAACTGGATATGTGGTTGTGAAGTCTCTAACTCATCTTACTGTTATGTTTGTTTGTTATTTTCTAAGCATTTGTCGGACTCATCATGGTGCAAAACCGGTGTTAAAGACTTAAAACACTTAAAAGAAAAAATAAAAAAACATGCGTTTTCTGCAGATCACATAAAATGATCGGTGAACTATGCTACTGTCGGAAGTGTTGAGATTCGCACCCAGCTTGACACAGCTCATAGAAAATCCTTCAGAGATTTTAAAGAAAATGTATCCAAAAATCGTTGTATTTTAAACAAAATTATAGATTGGGTAAAATTTTGTGGGGCAGTCGAGCTGGCACTACGTGGCCATGATGAAACGGCTTTGTCTGAAAATACAGGGGTATTTCGAGTGCTTATAAATTTTGTTGAAGTGTTGGGTCAAGATAGACTATCCGCTTTAGCAATGTTAAGTATCGAGAAATCGTTTATAGAAGAAATGTGCGTGCAGTTTTAACGAACGTGTCATTCAGCATTTTTTCAAATCTAAAGAACTAAGAGTAGACCTCAACTTCAAGAGAATTTAAAGCTCAATTTAAAGATAAGATATTTATTTTTATTTTAAGTATGCCTATTTTTAAATTTGTTATTGACCTCCCAATATAATTCACCACGAGCCGCCACTGTTTACTAGTTCATCTGTATACTACAATTATTTAATGGCACACAATCTGAAATCCGTCCATTAAGTGGTTTCTCCTGCTGAATTTTTAAATATTTTACTAATCCTCCATTCTGTTCTGCCATCTTGGACTCGAACCAAAATTTTACCAGATGATTGCTACATAATACTTGATTTTTGTGCAAAATTTGAGACAAATTGGATAAGCAGTTGTTTAGTAATAATTTGTTTAACATTTAACTAGGCCACCATTTTGTTTTACCATATGGGATTTTTACCAAATCGTTACCAGGTCATCCCCATATGATCCTTAATTTTTACCAAAAATTTGAAGTCAATCGCTTAAGTAGTTATTTAGCTATGCCGTGAAATGACAGACAGACAGTCAAACCGACAGACGGACCGACGGAATTGATAAAACATATTTTTTGGCCTCTAGGAACGTGAAGATATGTAAGACTTGAGTGAGCGATTTTTTCACGATAACATTATTTTATTTAACCGCCATCTTGATTTAGTACCACAGTGTTACTAGTTCATCTGTATACCACAATTTTTTATGGCACACAATTTGAAATCAGACCCTTAAGTAGTTTCTCAGGCTTGATTTTTGTGCAAAATTTGAGATATATTGGATAAGCAGTTTTTTAGTAATAATTTTTTTAACATTTCAGTAGGCCGTCATTTTGTTTCGCCATATTGGATTTTTACCAAATTGTTACCAGGTCATCCTCATATGACTTTAATTTTTGACCAAAATTTGAAGTCAATGGCTTAAGTATTTATTTAGCTATGCTGCGAACAGGCAGACCGACAGACACACCGACTGAAACGTAAAGATCTGAAAAAATCTCGGAGAATGATTTTTTTACGATTACAATACTTGCCTTTTACGAGGGAAGTAATAAGAAACCCAAATACAGGGTGATCCAGAGAAGTCTTTAAATGGAAATATTTCCGTTATTTTTGAAATTAGAAAAAAGGGTTCCAAACAAAATTGTTTGATTCGATCTTCTTTTTCATATGCTTATATTTTAATCTATGCAGGGCGTCTCAAAAAAGGAAGGCAAGTACCAGCTTTGTTTTTTTAAATATAATTATATATTAAATTCTGCATATTTTTTGTATAATATACCATGTATCAAAGATTAACGGTTTTTCGGATATAATTGCTTACCTATTTAGATACCTGCTGCTACCTGTAGAGTATAGATAAATGTTCATTTTTCGAATGTCATGACATTGATGTTTAATGCTTGACTCATTTTTACTTTTAATTCATTCCTCTATCGATTTCTTCGGTTATTTTGAATGTCATGATTTCCACTCTCGAGAAGAGTTATTTTCTAACTTCTGTCCAAATTTCATGTCAATCGGTCTTTTACGAAAGAATTCAGAGCGAAGAACCCTCGATGACTGCGCTATTAGTGTTTTTTAGTTGATTCCAATGAATATTATGATATTAGTTATGAAAATAATAATGCATCTATGTAAGAAAAATTTTCAAATAGGGTATACGAAGGAATAAAACTAAACAATAAAAAATCATGTATTTAGCGCCCAAATTATGTCATATTTTTCAGTTATTTGCGCTTGCACATTATAAATGTAAAGTAAATATATAGTTATGCTGAAGGTTAGACTAAGATAACATCTAGTGAAACCAAAAAAATAAATTCTTTAAAAATTTCTATATTAGTGACAAAAAGAGTTTTGACCACTTTTTGACCTAGCCAGATCACTGCAAGGCGTATGACCTTCAATACGTTGCACTGAAATAGAATCATTAGTAATTTTTCCTCTGATTTCTGGTCATTTGGACCGGAACGCATCTAAGGCGGTCGACCTAATATTAAATACCGACACGAACGATCTGATGAATCGTCTTTGCGAAGTATAATCCGTCTTTGCCAAAAACTGACAAAACACAAGATTAATGGGTAAAGTAATATTGATTTAACAGATATGAACCAAGGGAACAAGAAATGTTTAAATTTGGTAGACAATGAGGAATGTTCACTAAACACAACGTTTCGAATGGTAGGGTAGAAGCACTAGTTGTGGCCATTGTCCCGTTTGTTGCAATTTCTTGTAAAAATGGGTAAATATGAGATATTTAATAGATATAGCATTCATGTCTAGGCATAAATTCATACATATATACATCTAGCGCCATCTATATTTAAAAGCAGATAACATAGGTGACGCAGTCATGAGATATGTTTTATCAAAACGCAGGTGTTTTAATGCTGCTAAAATCCTAAACAGTTCTGCTTAAGATTGCGATGCAAGTTCAAATTTTATAACAAGTAATATGTCAGGTTGCCCCTGTGAACTCTGGGTACGTGTATTAGGCGTGTGCGTGACCTTAGGTGTCTAGTCCTGCAACTTATTTTCGATCCTATTTTACTATTGTCATAACCTTAATGGCTATTTTTGATGAACAAACGTCCGCTAGTCCGATACATCCGGTTACGGATATATACTATACATTTATCTGTAAAAATCTCATTTAAAAAAAATTTAGCTATACGTATACTCTAAAAAGTTAATTTTGTATACCCTTCATCTTGAATTATCAACTTTAAAAAATTGCAGTAATTTAACCGTTAAAGTTATTATCTCGAAATTTAGTGACGGTCTGCCTAAAGATATCTTGTTTCGTAAAAAAAATACCCTTCGGGCTTAGTTATATCAGTTGCCTTGTCATACAGGATAATGTTAAAAATGTACCCATTCTTGTGAACTTTGCTGCAAACTTCACCTCGTTAGTGCACCCTTAGTATATAATCCAGGACCCTTCCTAAATAGTAATTTTTGTGTAGCTTTTTAAGCACTTTACGGTGCCGTAATTAGTTTTCTGACCAGATCCCTCCTTTTTTTATAAAAAGGAAATGGGACTAAAAAAAACTAATGTTTTCATGACTTCTTCGAAAAATTTCAGATTTTCTTACAAATTTGTATTTTCTCACCATTTTTCCGACAGATATGCCTTTAGGTTTTTGTCCTCGTAGATATTTCCTATGAAAAACGTCTCTTGGAAAATTTCGATAGGACTCACTTTGAGATATAAGCGCCCCATCCTTTTTTCGAAAAAATATTCGTAAAATCATCAAACGAAATCGAAACCCAACTAAAAACTATTGTTTTGGAACCCCTATTGGTTTGGGTAGGTGTATAAATGGAAGAACTACACTTCCTATCGAAATGATACTAATAAGGAGTTCCTTATTAGTATCATTTCGTGGAGTAGGATTATTATATTTTCTCATTGACCGTCTAATATCCTCAATGCAATATCCATTCCCTCTTAAAGCCTGAGTTAGTTTCTGTTTTCGATTGAAAAGAACCTTGGTCATAAATCGCGAGGGCTCTGTAAACCAATGAATTAATAACTGATTGCTTTTGTGCTGGATGATGATGGAAATTTGCATTTCGGTACTTGTTCGTATGCTTTGATTTTCTATATACAGAGTGTCCTAAGGAACCATCCACTTTCCTTTGTACAAGAACATCTAGAAAGGAAATTGTGCCATCTGATTTAATTTCCATTGTACATTTCATATCAGCATGTTTTTGATTCAGATGATCAAGAAACCCAAGGAGGCTTTCTGGACCATGCGAACATGTTACAAAAGTGTCGTCTACATATCTGAACTCTGATTTTGGCTTTAATG
Source organism: Kuschelorhynchus macadamiae (assembly GCA_030620095.1). Classification (NCBI taxonomy): domain Eukaryota; kingdom Metazoa; phylum Arthropoda; class Insecta; order Coleoptera; family Curculionidae; genus Kuschelorhynchus; species Kuschelorhynchus macadamiae. Next base: position 70,930 of record JAUTXW010004380.1, read on the forward strand.
GAGACGACTCCAAGGCGTCCTCCTCAAAAGCTTCCATGAAGATATTGGCTGCCACTGGTGATCCCATGGCTACTCCTGAGGTTTGTTAATAAAAAGTTTCTTGAAACACAAAATATGTTGATGTGAGACATGCTTCAATCAAATCTAAAAGTAAGTGGTCAATACTATTATGGTGAAATAAGGCTGATATTATGGAAATTGAATCATTTATAGGCACATTCGTATATAGCGATTTTACATCGAAACTGACTAAGATATCTTTGGGGATCTGATTGGATTGATTTTAGTTTTTCTACAAAATGCGTAGAATTTATAATACATGAATATGTTTTTCCTGTAAAATTATTAAGAACATTTGAAAGATATTTACCAATTTTGTAAGTAGGAGATCCTATTGCACTGCCGATAGGTCGAAGTAGTACATTAATCTTGTGTATTTTAGGTAGTCCGTAGAACCGCGGGATCCTTGAGCTGCTTGGCCTTAATATCTTCTTCTCCTCCGCTGGTAAGTTGCATCCGTTTATAAGGTTGGTTATCCGTCTCTCAATTTTGCTGGTCGGGTTCCCTTGAATTACTCTGTAGGTGTTGTCCTCCAAAAGTAGTTGTATTTTCTTCACGTAATCTGTTTTGTCCATGATGACAGTGGCATTTCACTAGTCAGCTGGAAGGACCAAAATGTCTGTATTGTTGTTTAATGTTTTGATCGCCGTTCTCTCCGCATCATATTAACGTCATATAGCTTCTTCTGCTAAAAGTCTTTTAATTGTCGCTTCAACGAATGACACTGTGTCTTCTACGAGTATGTCCTTTGGAGTAATCGCGAAGTTTTAGCCTTTAGAGAGAACGGATTGTTCTGCTTCAATAAGGATTTTGGAAGATACATTTATTACGGTGTCTTGTCGCGGTTTTGTTGGTCTTTGGTTGTCCAGCAGGTCTTCGAACTTTTTCTGTGGTTTAATGGTAACACACTGATCCCAAGAACCATGAATTATTAATTGACAACAGCCGTGAAAGCTTTTGTAGTATGGTAAATTTGCTTATATATTGTCGTTCCAAATTACGTTGCAATATACCGAGCGGTTCAAAAATTAGACAGGGGGCGACAGATTTTTATGTTCTCACTGTATAAACAAGTAGCTTTAGTTTACACTTGAAAACGAAATCAGAAATAATTTCAGTGTTAGTGGAAAGAAAACCAAAGTAATATTAAAAGAGAAGAAGGTAATACAAATAATTGCAAAAGGTATTGACTAGTAAATCAATGACCCATGTTATAAAAGAAACTTTTATTTTCCTAATTTTGATAGGCTCTTTGGTAGAAAAGGATTTTTAATCATTAGATAATAAAATTTCTTCTATTTATTTGTTAATTTTCCTAGCCAATATATATCTGTCGTTACAATCATAAAAGATAAATATTTCATCAACAATATCTGAGAAACAATATTATATATTTATTTCCAAAACAATTACAAAAGGGGATTTCTAGAAAAGTAATAAATCTAATAGTTTCTTTGGAGGAAAATTAAAAACCTAAGAGACCGTATCCAATAGCAATATATCAGTTTCAGAAAAGAGGTACTCGAAGTCTAGAAATGTTCCCTTGTCAAAGAACGTGAAAAGTAATAAAATAATTTCTGGATTCAAATTCTCCATAAATTCGCTCGATCCTGAAATTTATCGATTTCGAATGTGTTAACCATAAATCTCAAGATTTATCTTTTTTTTTTCGCGGCACACTGAATTATGGGTTCGGTCCATAATTGCTAATTGATTGAGTCGGGTTTTAAACTCACCGCGGAAATTAGAACAAATCTCGGTTTAAAAACGTTTTACAATGGCGTAACAAGCTTCATTCCGTTAAAAATAGTTTTAATACTTTTTGTATGTAAAGCCTAAATAAACAATCAGTGCCTGCATTTAGACTGCAAAGCAAGAAATATTTAGTTATTAATTTTATAGTTTTCTGTAATGGAAAAACACACACAGACCACCAACAGTGCGTTCAAGTCTAATAGCTCGGTTAAAAAATTATTTGGACGCTTTTTTTTTAACACAATTTTGAATTCGTACCCCAACTTTACCAGTTTCTCTGTATACTATATTTAATGGTTGCATAAAATTTGGGTTTTGGTACGATTTAATACATCTCGATTTTTAACCTTTTTTTGGTTTTATTAGGAAGCTTACCTCAAATTTACTACATTTAAACAAAAAAAAAAAAGCGTGGATGCACTAGTTCGCTATTAACACATTTTATTCGAAATTCTATTACATCTTATGCATGAGATTGTCGTTGTAGGATAATAAATGTGTATTTTGAAAGATTTGTTTATTTTTAGTATATATTTATTAAGTTTTTTAAGATTTATTAAGAACTGTTTTTTTTAATTACGACTATAGATGATTTTCTAACATAATACCTAATAATATGACGTTTTGTTTTGTCTCTAAACTGGATGTCATTTAGTGATCCAAAAAGCGCTATTGCCAGCTGAGTAATATTTTTTTTCGTATAGGTTGGTTTGCACTGGGTTAGCACCAGGTTAGGCGCCGTACAGTTGTCCTATTTTAGATATTAGGCGGCCAAAAATATGTTCAGCAAAATTTAATTTAGAAATTGAAAAAAAAATGGCCGTAATAAATTTAAGTACCTAACTAAGTACTACGCCATATCTCAAAAAGTATTAATCCTAGAATCTTGAGGAAAAACATTATGCGGGTGAATCGGCCAAGCGAAATCGCTGGAAATTATTTTCAACTTCGAAAAATTGCCGCTAGGGGGCGTAGCAGCAACTCAAAACTGGAAATGGCGATTTTCTCTTGAAGTTTTCAAATTAAGGTTTGTCCAAAATATAAGCATTGTATTCTTCAGATATTATGCAACTTTTTGTTATTTATCATTTATTTCTATTTTCAATATTAAAGTGGTGGGGAAAGGTCAAATTTTTTTCTTTCAAACGTTTATATCTCTGCTTTCGATGAACCGATTACAATGAGCTTGACATCAGAAAAAAGTGCCTTTTTTGCTCTTCACGTAAAGCTATTAACTGTAGTGTAATGATTCTCCTAGTTGTCACTAGATGGCGTTTTATCGTAATTCTTCAATTAATACGGATTTTCTTCAAAAAATCAAATCGTATGATACGACTTTTTTTGTCATAATTTGTTTTAAGGTTATAAAAGGTATTGATTAGTGAAAAGAAAAATCCAGGTCCGTACATGAATGAAAAAAGTTGATGATGGTTGCCCGAATTCAAAACGCCGTATTCAAAAACTAACCACACCAGTTTGTAGAGGACAATGTGACAATGATAAAGTGGAAATAAAAAATAATAAAACGGATTATCAACAGAAAATATTAGCAAACCTTATAACGGTATAATCGGGATGTTTTCAGCCAAAAATTACCAAAGCAACAATAAACCATATATCGTTGGAATCGGGATAAAAAAACTCTATCATTCCAGTCCATAATATACAGAGCGTTTCATTTAAAAAACCAAAGTTGATGTTGATTTCTGAAAAACGTGTCCAATTTAAAGAAACTTTTTTTTGTATCTGTAAAAATATAAAAGTTAATAAGGGGGTGCATTTATAACTAAAAACCCTGTACTTTGATTGTGACTCACTGATACAAAAGTGATATTAAGTATCGAGATCGCGGGTGGTCGCAGACCATTTTTGGATTGATCTTAGCAAGAAGGTTCGACATGTTAAAAAAATGTATATTTTAAACCTCTATAATCCCTTTTTAGGAGTATTTTCTTGGTAGATGCTAAAAATTAAGAAAAAATTCGGTAGAAATTTAAAATTGTTGTAAAACTCAAAGCAATGTATATATAATAGCTGTTTATTACCTTAAAGAGCTATGTTTAGTTATTGGAGTCCCTACATACTTTCTCACAAATAAACTTAAACCGATGTAAAAAGTAAGCCTTATGTGATGTAAGTTTGTTCTGAAAATTATATCAAAATGCGATTGTCTTCATTTTACGATGTAAATACCTGACTAAAATAACACAGGCCAACACGCATTTTGGTGCCTGCGATTTTTTAACTGTTCCTGGCTAATTTTTGGATGCAGAATGTAAAAAAGTTCTCAGATTTTGTCTATCAGATCTAGTTTAAGAAAAAAAAATGTGTATATATTTTACGTTATAACTGTTATAATATATAACATCACTATTGCCAGTTAAAAAAACAAAGACACATGGATTTAAGTATTTATTGCAAAAACTTAATTTACATAATTACATAGTCACTAATTACAAAAAAATTTTCCTTTATACGACTTTCTAGAATGGAGTTTACTAGGGCAGTCTTGCTGAAGGCTCCAGCAGTAGTCCGCCATCATGTGGCTATCCCATCGTCCTTGATAACGATCTTCCATAGTTTTAATATCCTGGTGGAATCTTTCCCCCTGTTCTTCACTACAATCGCCTAAGTTTTCTGGAAAACGATCTAGGTGGCTGTGGAGGTAGTGAACTTTTATACTCATGTTACAGCCGAGAATATTAAAATTTAAAAGAATAGTTTCCACTAATTCTACGTAATTCAGTCTCGTTCATTGATGTGGTGAATTGTGGATCTTTAACAAGTTGCCTTATTTGAGGACCATCAAATATACCAGCTTTTAGTTTTTTCGTGCTAAAGCCAGGAAATTTACGTGACAAATACACAAAACACTTTCCATCTCGATTTAAAGCCTTCACATATTGCTTCATTAAACCTAGCTTGATATGCAAGGGCGGAAGTGAGATTTTTTTCTCTTGAAACCAAAGGTTCGTTGATCACGTTTTGTTTTCCTTGAATCATGACAACTCTTTCTGTTAACCCAGTGCTCATTTTTAGCTCTGCTGTCCCAAAGGCACAAAAAACAAGGATATTTTGTATAACCACTCTGCTGTCCACGGAGGAAGTTAACCATTTTTAAATCAACACAAATTGTCCACTGATGTTCTCCTTATTTAATTTTTCTTAAAACTAATGCAATTGTTTCATATTCTTCCTTCATGGTAGTAGAATGACCAATAGGAATTGAGCCATATTTGTTACCGTTATGTAAAAGAACACATTTTAAACTACGTTTTGAACTGTCAATAAAAAGGGCCAATCATCTGTTGTGTATTCAGGCAAACCCATTTTTTCTAAGAGCCCTTTTATATTGTTACAGAATACCAAGTCATTTTCCTGAGCAAAAAAGGCAGCAGATCCTTATCTCTTTTACGATAAAATGTAATATTAGTACCTGGACAAAGTAGATTTTTTTCTTTTAATCTGGATGCAAGTAATTCAGCGGATTCCTTTGAGAGATTCAGGTCTCTTATAAGATCGTTTAGTTCTTCTTGACTTCACTGTGGAGTTGCTAAATCTGCTTCAAATTCGCTGTCGTTTTCTGATTGAATTCTTTGAACTTCGTCAGACGTTGATGTTTCTCTATCATCTTCTGTCAGTTCGGGTAGACTGCTGAATGATGGAACGGGTATTTCTTCCGAATGCGCTACAGGCCTTCTTGCAGAATCTACATCAGGATATGTTCATTTATGTCTATTGTTTCTATTTATGCCTTTAATATTAACGAGACAAAAATAGCAGATGGTTTCGCGGTTCTCTTCAAACCATTGGTACACCAAACTTTAGGCACTTCCTCTTTCCAGTTGTCCACTGTCGCAAATGTTCAACACATGTTTTACATATGAAATGTGGGGCCCAAGATTTATCTTGATCTCCTAAATGAACGCCAAAATAGGCAAGATAAGCTCTTTTCACAAAGTCAGAAATCGTTTTTCTGCTCTCTTTTAAAGTTTATTCACCACACACATAACAAAAAACATCGGGATGATTTACGCAGGTACATCTGCTGTGGATGCCATTGTTTCAGTTTAGTTTCTTGTTACTACAAAACGACCAAAATTTACACAAAATGATAGCACAACTTTACTTGGCAAAACTCAGTAATATACTAAATCGAGTACAGCCAAGCAGGTATAGAAGGATCGGTTCATAGGCAATTACAGGTATAAAAGTAATTAAGAGCAGTGTATTGAGTAGTTCCTAGTATAGGAACATTGGGTCAGGGACAATTCCAGGTATCCATTTGGTTAATTAGATTCTGGGAAATTTCTATTTTGACGATTAAGTACATATTTATCTCTTTATTTGTTGTCCTTTATCAGAAAAAAATATCAATTAACCTGTAACCCTCAAAAACTAGAGCTGATAGAAAAAATCTGGTGGCATTTTTGGAATCAGCACATTAAAAACATCTAAAATCAGATGTTAGATTTCCGGCACCAAATTTTTGTTTTCATTTTGTTACCCTGTGTAATTTTTAACAAATATCTAGATATGTTTTAGTGTTAAACAATTCTTATAGTGCCATTTTGTTAGAATGACATCTTTAAAAAAAATGTTGTTGGAATAATTTTTGTCCGCCTCATTTATATTGCTAGAACTACTGTGCGTCGTCATTAAAGCCAAACTATTTAGGATCAGTTTCACATTAAGTAGGCAGCCACTTTTACACATGTTTTGTCGAAAGGAAATTGGGCATTTATTTGGTTTTATTGTTGTTTTAGTAATTTTAGTGTTAGCATTATAATAGCCCAGGATCGTCGATAAAACCATTATTAAAGCCATAAAATCACTTCCTAAAATCAGATTTGAAATATGCGCGCACTCTAAAGTGTTGTCATTTAAGGAAAGCGATTTAAGATCCTGTGATCCATACCGTGTTAAGTTAGCACTAGGTTTGTTAATAAAACTATCGTTACACAGAAGACCATTTTGTTCAAATTTAGGACTCTCCACCACTCGCTATATATTTGAAGAAAATTAGGTAAGTTTGATTACATTGCATATCATTTTGTTTCTGCATTTTGTCAAAAACTTCATAATTGATAGTTTTAGCATTAAAAAGTTGTGGAATTTCCGGAGTTTGTTCGTTATTTATAGACATTTTTGTGTTTTGCTACTTTATCCACGCTTTTTTTGCTTAAATCTACTAAATGTAAGGTTAAGCTTTTTAACAAAACCAGAAAAAGGAACAAAAACAAGATGTATTAAATCGTACCAGACCCCAAAATTTCAAATTATCCTAATAATTTCCAGGCTGAATGTTCAAATGAATGTTTAAATATTTTATTAGGCCGCCATTATGTTTTTTTATCTTAGATTCATATCAAAATGTTATCAGTTCATTCCTGTAATACTTGATTTTTGTGCAAAATTTGAGGTAAAATGGATAATTATTTTTTTCAGTAATATTTTCTAAGGTTTAACTAGGCCGCAATCTTGTTCCGGCTTATTGGATTTTTACCAAAATATTACCAGATCGTCTTTATATGAACCCTGATTTTTGAGCAAAATTTGAAGTCAATCGGGTTAGCAGTTTTTTATCTACGTTGCAGACAGACAGACAGACCGACAGACAGACAGACTGACTGACAGACTGGCGAAATCGAGAAAACATATTTTTGGCATCTAGGGATACTAAAACGTGAATATATATGTAAAACCTGCAAAGGTGATTTTTTCACAATACAAACATTTTATTTGCCCGCCACTTTGTTTCGCCATCTTGAATTCGTACCAAAATTTCACTTCATCTCTATAAAACAATTAATTATTGCACAAAACGGACCTATTAAGTAGATTTTTCAGGTTAATGTTTTAATTATTTTATTAAGCCGCCATTTTGCTCTGCCATTTTGGATTCGTATCTTAAATTTTACCAGTTGGTTCCTACATATTTGATTTTTGTGCAAAATTTAAGATAAATTGGGTGAGTAGATGTTTTAATAATAATTTTTTTAACATTTCACTAGGCCGCCATTTTGTTCCGCTATATTGGATTTTTACCAAAATATCCCCATATGACCCTTAACTTTTGACCAAAGGCAATCGGGTTTGTAGTTATTTAGCTATGCCGCAAACAAGCAGACCGACGGAATTGAGGAAACATGTTTTTCGGCATCTAGGGACCTTGATACGTAAAGATCTGGAAAAATCTCAGAGGTGATTACAATACGTATTTACGGGGGAAGTAAAAATATATAATTTTCTTTAGTAATTCTGAAATAGTGAGAGCTATTTGATTACGATTTGGCACAACCGCATAGAGATTTAAGAGCTTGACAGTATTCAACAATTTTTGTTTCAAACATGGGCGTAGATATAGGTAACCATCTCTGACTTCCTTAATAAAAAATGTTGCACCTGACTGATTATTTAAAAAATCGTCCTTTTCGGGAAAAAGAAAACAAATTATATTTTGATGCACGCTTCTGGCACGTCTGGTCCAGTTTTAGTAAGAGTCAGAATTACCCAAAACTTAACAAATATGATTCCTTGGATCATTTTAAGGAAAGAAGTTTTGATAAATATATTTACGCAGTGTTAAAGTTATAAAAAAATATTTTTTTTTAACTTTTACCCTTTATCTCGAAAATAGAGCATTTGCGGATACATATTAATATTAAATGTTTTTCTTAGAATAATACATGGAATTACCTCCTTTAATATTTACCCGACATTTAGGAACACCCTGAATAATCGAATAACGAATAACTGTGCAATCATATGGGAGTCATAAAAAGTGAAACACACTGTATATACCTAGGGGGATTAAAACCAACAAAAGCAAAATATATGTTTAACATTCTATATAAAGTAAACATAAAGGAAAGCAGCTTTGATAAATGATAACCGAAGAGCTATGTAAGCTGAAACTTTCTGCTAGTTCAAATGTTCTGAAAATATTAAACTGATATTTTACAAGAAAAAAGGGAGTAAATAAGTATATCATAATTCATGGGAGTAAATAAAATGGACCCAAAGAAGATACCAGAAAAACAAAACATTGTATTGTAAATAAAAAAATTTTCATCAATAAAGAAGGCCAGTATCTTCTTAAATAAAGCTGATTATACATTCAAAATATGTCACTGGCAATAGTATCACGTTATTAATAAAGACTATTAATTTTTTTCAAAGAAGTGCATGATATGTAAATATCAAAAAATCGAACTCATAGAGTTATTCGACAGGACGGTAAAATCTCTAAACAGTCTGTCAAAATCAGTAACTAAAGATAACTAAATTTGCAAATGCAATATCAATATCTCACACATTTCTTCTTATTTCAGTCTTTGTCGTGTAAAATATTATGAGCCACTTTTTCAACACCCTCAAATTCTCATTAGGTTTGTCAACACAAAATTCGATTAACTTTTCTAGCAGTATCTCCATATTTCTTATATTAAGGCGATTTCGAAACTGTTTTTGACGTTTCATTGACTAATGAATCGAACTTAAAGAATCGATCAAGCTCGGTTTCAGTGATACATTGTTTTTCATTTCATTTCCCTTTTTTTTTGTTAAAGGAAAATATCTTTTTAGCAGATAAATGAGTTTGTTGTAATGATATAAATTAACCCATTTTGTAATTTTTTTAATCGTTCAGGAGGCAAAGCCATTTTTTAGGCCGCACCTCAGGAAAATTCGGAAGCAGCTCATTTTTTATTCTTTATTTATTTAGAAGCACTTCTGAACTAGCCAAAACTTACATTGCTAGATTCTCCCCGAGTTGCCAATGTCTGTGAAAATATTGTAGATAGAGCTGTCAATGTAAACACGCAAGTGAAACATTCCAAGGAAATTGTGACTCTTTCGTTGCCTTGTATATTTTAAACCGCTGGTCGATATTGTTGGGTTTTGGTTCATTGTATAGTCCAGATATTTATGTACGTATTGCCGTACCGAATTTATTTTATCCCTTAACATTTCTAGACTATACAGGGCTAAACAGAAAGTGTTGTTCTTTATTAATAGTTCAAGACGTGGAATGGCTTTTTGAGGAGTATCCATGTGGCCTAATATGAACGGTAGAATAGCCTGGTCATTTATTAACATGTCCCTTTTTTACTTGTGTCGATATCTTGAAACATCTCAGAGATATTGATTTTTTGTAAATAATTACATTTTCGGATTCTTTCTTTGAAAAGCTTTATTGGGAATATTTGGAAGTTTATGTTTACCTTCATGTGATTGAAAGTCACTTTGGAGTATTGAAGATTTTTTTATTACGTTAGTATCTACAGGTGAGGTCACATTTCGATTGGAGTAAAAAATCAAGCTCGGTTTCAGTGATATATTGTTTTTTCATTTCATTTCCCTTTTTTTTTGTTAAAGGAAAATATCTTTTTAGCAGATAAATGAGTTTGTTATAATGATATAAATTAACCTATTTTGTAAATTTTTTAATCGTTCAAGAGGCAAAGCCATTGTTTAGGCCGGACCTCAGGAAAATTGGAAAGCAGGTCATTTTTCATTCTTTATTTATTTAGAAGCACTTCTGAACTAGCCAAAACTTACATTGCTAGATTCTCCCCGAGTTGCCAATGTCTGTCAAAATATTGTAGATATAGCTGTCAATGTAAAGACGCAAGTGAAACGTTCCAAGGAAATTGTGACTCTTTCGTTGCCTTGTATATTTTAAACCGCTGGGTCGATATTGTTGGGTTTTGGTTCATTGTATAGTCCAGATATTTATGTACGTATTGCCGTACCGAATTTATTTTATCCCTTAACATTTCTAGACCATACAGGGCTAAACAGAAAGTGTTGTTCTTTATTAATAGTTCAAGACGTGGAATGGCTTTTTTGAGGAGTATCCATTTGAGCTAAAATGAATGGTAAAATAGCCTGGTCATTTATTAACAGGTCCCTTTTTTACTTGTGCCTATATCTTGAAACATCTCAGAGATATTGATTTTTTGTAAATAATTAGATTTCGGATTCTTTCTTTGAAAAGCTTTATTGGGAATATTTGGAAGTTTATGTTTACCTTCATGTAATTGAAAGTCACTTTGTGTTATTGAAGATTTTTTATTACGTTAGTATATACAGGTGAGGTCACATTTCGATTGGAGTAAAAAATCAAGCTCGGTTTCAGTGATATATTGTTTTTTCATTTCATTTCCCTTTTTTTTGTTAAAGGAAAATATCTTTTTAGCAGTTAAATGAGTTTGTTATAATGATATAAATTAACCTATTTTGTAAATTTTTTAATCGTTCAAGAGGCAAAGCCATTGTTTAGGCCGGACCTCAGGAAAATTCGAAAGCAGGTCATTTTTCATTCTTTATTTATTTAGAAGCACTTCTGAACTAGCCAAAACTTACATTGCTAGATTCTCCCCGAGTTGCCAATGTCTGTCAAAATATTGTAGATAGAGCTGTCAATGTAAACACGCAAGTGAAACGTTCCAAGGAAATTGTGACTCTTTCGTTGCCTTGTATATTTTAAACCGCTGGGTCGATATTGTTGGGTTTTGGTTCATTGTATAGTCCAGATATTTATGTACGTATTGCCGTACCGAATTTATTTTATCCCTTAACATTTCTAGACTATACAGGGCTAAACAGAAAGTGTTGTTCTTTATTAATAGTTCAAGACGTGGAATGGCTTTTTTGAGGAGTATCCATTTGAGCTAAAATGAATGGTAGAATAGCCTGGTCATTTATTAACATGTCCCTTTTTTACTTGTGCCTATATCTTGAAACATCTCAGAGATATTGATTTTTTGTAAATAATTACATTTCGGATTCTTTCTTTGAAAAGCTTTATTGGGAATATTTGAAAGTTTATGTTTACCTTCATGTAATTGAAAGTCACTTTGTGTTATTGAAGATTTTTTATTACGTTAGTATATACAGGTGAGGTCACATTCTGATTGGACAAAAAATCTAACAAATTGAAATTAATTAAATAGCACCTTTAAACATACATATTTTAACATCAACTTTAATAGTGAGTTAGTCCTGCTCTAGAATCTTCTAGGCATACTTGATATACAGTTTTCTATATTTCCTTAGTCGATGTGTGGCAATTCTTCTAACAGTGTGTCGGCCAGTTCATTCAAATTTTGTAATTCAGGTCGAGCCTTAAGTCTTCGTCCTAACGTGTCCCATACATGCTCAATCGAATTCAAATCTGGTCAATTAGCAGGCCAAGTTATTAGTGTAATATTATTTTGTTCAATAAAATTATTAACAATGTGGGCACGGTGAGGAGTTGTCGGCATTGTCGTCCAAAAAAAATGGGTCTTGTTGTGGTTTATATATTCCCTTACAAAAACTACCAGATATGTTCTACCTTCAAAGAATATACCAGCCAATACTGGAATAAATCGTCCGAATGGTTCTTTTGGGACCATGAAATTTTCCTGACAACGTCGACCAGGTTTCCTCTAAACTTTAACTCGCCCATCAGCGTTTCGGAGCCTAAACTGTGATTTATCGCTAAATAAGCAGTCGTTCCATTCGAGTTCCCAGTTTTGATGGATTCGGGCAAATGTCAATCTGTTCCTTCTATGCAAAGTGTTTAAAGGGGGATGTTTTGCCAGTAGTAGAGATTTCAAGTTTACTTCATGGAGCCGCCTGCGCACTATCAGAAATGACAACGTTATGAGCTGCACGGTTTTTAGATGCTAATTGTAGAGCGGTCACTTTTTGACTTCGACGGGCCTCTAACTCTTCTAACTGAATGAATTTGTCCATAGCAGGTGTTGTTTTTCTTGAATCGTCACCACCATGGCCATACTTAACAGAGTTTGTTTCTTGGAATCGTCACCAGGCTCGCCCTGTGTTGTGCTGCGAGTCAAATTCAAGGATTTGCCACATCTCGCTGAGCCCAACCCAATTGGATTATACCCTTCCTGGTTGAGTTGTTCATAATCGGGGCATTATGCAAAGAAATACTAAAGAAAACCACTTATTATTTTGTCGATTTTATGCAACACCAAAGTCACTTTTACATTTTTCACGGGATAAATTTTGCTAGGCAAGGCTGATTCAAATCTGGTATTTTAAACGTCATTAATCACAAAATGTAATTATTTAGAAAAAAATCAATATCTCTGAGATGATTCAAGATATCGAGACACGTAAAAAAAAAGAAATCCGATGAATGACCAGGCTGTACTACTATTTACTTTAGGTCACATAAATACTCTTAAAAAAGTCTTGAAGAATTACTAAAGAACAACACTTCCTGTACGATCTAAAAATGTTAAGACAACAATTAATTCGTTAAGGCAATACGTACCCAAATATTTGGACTATACAATTAACCAAAACCTTACGATACTGGCCTAGCGGTTTAAAATATACCAGGCAACAAAAATTAGTCATAATTTCTTCGGAACATTTCACCTCTGTGTCAGTTTATAAATATAAACAGTGAATTACGATATCTTGTACAAAAATGGTTAAGCCAATATCTGCCAAAATATCACAGATAGAGCAATAATTAATGGCCCTAATTATGTTTTTCCCAAATACGGTAGGTTCTAAGTTAAATGTATCAGAATTATATTAATTTTCTCCCCGTGACATGTGCTCTTAAGTGAAAAATCTGATCTCGTCCGGGGACCAAATTTGTAATAATTCTACTAACTACTAAACTTTATTTTTTTGTTGCTTAAAAATTAATTTCAAATGGAAATACGTGGCTACAGTATCTGATAATTAGTTTCAATCTGAAAACTGAAAATATCGACTGTGCACGCGCATAACGCTGTAGCTGCTAAAGCTTTCTTTGCGTTATTCATATTCATTTAATTTAGAACAGGATTTTTCCTCTCCACGTACATGAAAGCCGATGCTCAATATAATGAATGGAAATTTCATGTATTCCTCTTTGATTTTATATACACTACGCGTCAAAATTAACGCACCACTATAAATTGCACAGCATTTCAATGTGGATTTTCTTGCGAACCGCTGAACGGATTTTGATGGATTTTTTTTTAAAATGTAGATTTGTTTATGGCTAAAAACGCCGCGATGGATCGTTTCAGCCGTAACAGTGGGTATACGCTTGCTGCAAATTATAGCCCCATGTTTTCTTAACAATTCGGTTTTTGTTTCATGTCAATATCTCTATTTTTAATGAAATATAGAGCAAAAGATTAAAGCGCACAAGTTTATTTTAACAATTCAACATCTTAAAATAAGGTAGGCCATGAAATGAACAAGTTTGACAAACTGTAATGTTTGTTTCTTATGAGTCAATTTTATCTTTGAAAAGTGTTAAAATTTTGGCTGTGGAGCGTCAAACAAGGAATTTGTCTCGTGACGAACGCGTAGCAGCAATTACATTGGCCGAGGAAATATTAAGCTACCGTGCTATAGCTAGGAGACTGGGAGTTTTTCATTCATCAATATGGCGCGTTGTCCACCGTTTTGAGCAAACTAACGATCATATCCGACGCCATGGGCAAGGAAGGCACCGAGGAACAACAGTGAACCAGGATCGTTTCATTCGGTTACGTGTTTTGAGAGAACGTTTTGTAACAGCAAGAAATCTTCAGGTATCCATTGTAAGAAGACGACTTCCAGAACAGAATTTAAGATTCCGAATTCCAGCAAGAGGGCCGAGGTTAAACGCAAACCGTCGTAGAGCGAGACTGCAATTTGCCAGACGGCATGTAAACTCGAATCTTCAGGATTCGGAGCGAGTCTTGTTCACGGACTAGTCGAGGTTTTGTTTGTACAGCTCCGACCGACGCGTACGAGTACTACGCAGGCCAAATGAGCGTTATTCACAGTGTAACATTCGTCAAACCACGCTATTTAATGGAGGTTCTGTAATGGTTTGGGGAGGAATTTCTTTGACTGCCCGAACAGAACTTATTTCTTTACGTGGTGGTCTATTGAACAGTGAACGGTACATTACTGACATCTTATCCGAACATATTGTTCCTTTTGCTCCTTACATAGGCAACATTTCTTGTTAAAGCACGACAATGCAAGACCCCACGTCGCTTGTATAGTGCAAGAGTGTTTGCATGAGGTGGATATTGAGACTCTGGACTGGCCTGCAAATAGTCCAGATCTCAACCCTATTGAACATGTGTGGGACATCATAGACAGACAACTTAGAAACCATCAGCTCTTACCAGCCTCTCTTGACGACATTCAAAATTTTGTCACAAATTGATGGAACGACATTGATCAAGAGCAGATTGAGTCGTCGATGTGAAGCCGTTATTCAGAGTAGAGGCGCAAACAGGCGATATTGATATTCTCAATTTTTTTCTAATTTTGTCCTTGCCACCAATATTGTTATTATTGTTATTTTTAATTTGTTAAATTGTTAAAATAAACTAGTGCGCTTTAATCTTTTACTCTGTATTTCATTCAAAAATAGAGATATTGACATGAAACAAAAACCAAATTGTTAAGAAAACATCCGGCTATAATTTGCATCAAGCGTATACCCGCTGTTACGGCTGAAACGATCCACAGGGTGTTTCAAATATTCTGGAGAAAAGTTACTCTCATTGTTGGCCCCTGTATATGCTCAAAACTAAAATTTTAATAAAAACTCACATCGCGGCGTTTTTAGCGATAAACAAATCTACATAAAAAAAAATTCAACAAAATCCGTTCAGCGGTTCGCAAGAAAATCTACATTGAAATGCTTTGCAATTTATAGTGGTGCGTTAATTTTGAAGCGTAGTGTATAAAACATTCGGAAAAATATCTATGTAAAAAGAAAGATGCGATTTAAAGATAAATGTCCGATTTTGACAGTCGTGAGGCATATTTAATATTCTCAAAAACTGGAACACTCTAAAAAACTCGGTATATTTTCTAGCGAACTTCTTTTTATTAAGAAAAGTGAAGTGCGACCCAATTTAATCCCCACATAGTCATTTAGTAACACATATATAATATCTTCTCTCTTTAAGACCACCATTTTGTTCCGTCGTGTTTTATTCGTTATTACATTTAATTTCTCTGCAAAATTTAAACGTCATTTAAATAAGAAGATTTTTGTACGTTGATTTTTTAAACATCTTATTTGGCCTCCATCTGGTTTCGCCTTCTTGAATTTGTACCATACCTTTACTATTTTAACTGTATGTCACACGTAATGCTTGCACCAATTTTGAAATTAATCTAATAAGTAGTTTTTCAGGCTGATTTTTTAAACATTTCATAAAATGGAATCACAGGAACAAACTTCTCTCGTTAATACCACGACCGCCATTAAATTACACTATTGATTCCTAACCTTTATTGAGACAAATAATGTTAATGTATTTTTGATTCACATTACACCAACATCACAACAATTCATGTGTGGACCATATCGTGCAATGATGCAGTCGCAGTGATCTATCTCTAGAGCTCATCATGCCGTTATAGACTTCGATTTGTACCAAAATGTTAACAGTTCATTTCTATGTAACACTTGATGTATGTGCAAAATTTGATGTTAATCTGGTAATTAGTTTTTAGAATCACTACAGAATATTATCAAGTTATCCCTATATGATCCCTAATTTTTGTGCAAAATTGAAGTCATTTGGATAAATAGTTTTTTAGCTCTGCTGCGAACTCTGTCAGTCAGACAGGTAGACCGACAGACAGGCCGACGAAATTTAGGAAACATAAGAACAGGGTTCTTATTGTTGACATAGCACTTTCTGATGCCATTCTGCCGTTCAGGCAAAACAAAATACCTCTCAATGAGTGTTACAAATCTCTGACCAAAACATTTATTTATATGAAGAGACAGATAGATTGGACTGTAATTTTTCTCTTCTTTTTTAAAAGTAACATATTTAAGCTTATTGGAAAAACATCCCGTTGCAAGGCACAAATCAATAATAAAAGACAAAAGTTCAGATACCTATTTTAAGTCAGAAATGGGAATCTAATTTTTCCTTACTGATTTCTTATTTTTTAAAGAACTTATAATCCTAAAGACCTTAGCACGATCGACTGGAGCCAATAATTACTTCCGGCTTAATCGAGGGTGCTAACAAAATTTACTTTGAAATGCAAATTCCTTCAATAATTTTATGGGAACGCTGTAAAGTGCAAGGTTAAAATAAATTCTACGGATATTTTTTGAAAGGTTTTGCTAGCACAGTAACTATTAAGTTGAGATAAGTCCAAACAAAAAATATCAACCAATACACCTAGAGCTTGAATTTAGCTAGTACAAGATAACGCTCGGTTAAAATTATTGAGGACATAATCTGTCACTGTATGATATATGTTTTTAGTTATTAGAATATTCCGTACAATATATTATTGAAAAAATGCTCTTTTTTTGTTTAAAAAAATTTATTTTGATTTGTGTTCAAAGGAATCGCAGATCAGCTTACATGTTGAGATTGTATATGTATATATATATATATATATATATATATATATATATATATATATATATATATATATATATATATATATATATATATATATATATATATATATATATATATATATATATATATATATATATATATATATATATATATATATATATATATATATATATATATATATATATATATATATATATATATATATATATATATATATATATATATATATAGGGTGTTAATTAATATCGTGGACATATTTCAGGGGGTGATAGTACTCGACAAAATAGGAAAAAAGTGCCAATATATGCATGGTAAAAATCATTTTCGTTATACAGGGTGTCAAAGTTTCAATTTTTTTCTCGTTTTTTTGCGTTTATTTCCAGTTCCTTCTGAGACAATTAGTTCAAATTTAGAAAATGTATTATTTTTAAGAACCTCTACGATAAAATATCAAAATCGTGGATGGTAGTATACAGGGGGTTACATTTTTTTGCACCACCTACAAGTTTATCTTGCGGAACTTTTTTTTGAAGCACCCTGTATGAATTCTGATATAAAATTCAAACTCTTTGTTCATTTCTTTAGCTCTTTCGTATTTTGCATAATTCTCAAATCTATCACAGTTTTCGACTTATTTGCAATAATCGATGCATTGCATCGATGGCATGTAGGCGAAATTAAGCAAAAAAATAAGAAACGGGTTTTATTTTAAATCAACCGACATGATAATGAACAATCACATAATATTATTACAGTTAAATTAAAAATAAAACAAAATTATAATCAAGTCTTCGCCTCATGGACCGACGGACTCTGTCAAATATTCCAGGAATATTGTGAATGATATCGCATGAAGCTATTATTCTGTTTCCTAAATCTTCTTTTGTCTGGATTGGGGTGTGATACACCAATGTTTTCAGGTGTCCCCAGAAAAAGAAATCCAGGCTATTCAGATCTGGAGATCTAGGGGGTCATGGTTGAGGTCCTCCTCGCTCTATCCAACGGATGTTAAAATTATTATTTAGGAACACCCTCCCTCACCTCTCTGAAATGTGCTGGTGCACCATCGTGCATGAACCACATTTGATTTCTAAGAAGAATTGGCACGTCTTCTAGCAATACCGGGAGTTCGTCTTCGAGAAATTGACGATAATATCGTCCGTTTAGCCTTGCTGGCAGGTAAAATGGACCTATCAAATAATCTTCAATAATGCCGGCCCACACATTTACTGAAACGAAATTATTTTCATGTATCGAATGCGGATTCTCTTCTGCCCTAAAATAATTGTTATGAAAATTACGTATGGCATTCCTAGAAAAATTTGCCTCATCGATAAATACAATCGTGTTTCCAAATAATGGATTTTGGGCTAGCATTTGTAAGAACCACTGGCAAAAATTTAAACGGAGTGGAAAGTCACGTGGGAGAAGAGCTTTAACCTTTTGGATGTGGTAAGGATACATTAAGTTGTCTAATAAAATTTTTCATGCAAACACAAATGAAATGTTAAGTGTTGCTGCAATTTTCCTCATACTGGTAGCAGGATCATTTTCTACTTCATTCAGGACTGCTTTCTGGACTTCAGGAGTCCTAACCGTTCTATTTGCTCCTGCTAAATGAGTGGATTTCTTGAATGATCCATTTTCACATAGCCGATTACGTACCTTTGCAAATATTTGTCTATTGCGCACCATGCGATTTGGATATTTCTGTTCATAGAGTCGTCTGGCTTCATAACAATTGCCGTTGGCAAGTCCATAAATGAAATGAATTTCTGCATATTCTTGTTTTGTGAATTCAACCATCATTAAACAACTCGAAACAACTGCGGAAAAGACAAAGAAAAAAATATTTCTTACAAGATGTCAGATTAAAGAACAGAATTAACAAATGACCTGCCTCAGCCTACCACTACACTTAATTTGCATCTATGGCAATTATTGCAAATAACTCGAAAACTGTGATGATACGAGAATAATGCAAAATACGAAAGAGCTAAAGAAATGAACAATGAGTTAAAATTTTATATCAGAATTCATACAGGGTGCTGGAAAAAAATGTTCCGCAAGGTAAACTTGTAGGTGGCGCAAAAAATGTAACACTCTGTATACTACCATCCACGATTTTAATTATTTTATCGTAGAGGTTTCTTAAAAATAATACATGTTCTAAATTTGAACTAATTGTCTCAAAATCGCAAAAAACGAGAAAAAAATTGAAACTTCGACACCTTGTATAACGAAAATGGTGCATTTTTGATCATGTATATATTGACATTTTTTAAATACGTATACCGGAAACGATTAAAATTTTGATATTTTGAATAGCAAAACTAGTATATTTTTTGCATATTTCAATTCTATGAGAAATTCTAAACATTTTTATGTAATATGTCCTATACCTAAACTTAATAGATTTTGACTTATGGAGCTCTGAAGTTTAACCTATTTTGACATTTATTTGAATTTAAAAAAAAAAAAACGAAGTGCGTACGTCTAAAACAAATAATACAATTTGCACTTTAATCATGACACAGATGGCAGAATTAAAAAAAAAACTGACGTTAACAATTTTTAAGAATCGATATTTTCGATATGACTATTTTAAAATTTTTCATCGATTTTTGTGTTAAAAAGGTATAACTTACAGCCATAAGACTTTCACTACCCACATACTACCTACAATCTACATTTTTATTCTCTATCCATTTACATCCTCATTTTTTATTTTCAAACAACGGATAATATTTTTTTTGTTATACCTATTGGGTTTATTAAAATAATTATATTAGCCATGCCATTGTCATAGCTTTCTATGGTATTTAAAAACAATTGAATGTTGCCACGTAACTTATTTATTACCTGTGAGTTTGGGCAGATGGTTCAAAATTTACGCTGTTTTGATTCATTTGCATTTTACAAAGGAAACGAATTATGCTGAGGCGAAATTTCGATCTCTGATTTTCTAAGAATTTATTTTGTTATTTTACTTTATTACATAGGAAGGTCTAGGTAGGTACAAGATTAATAGGTATAACTAAGAATAAAAAAATTAAAAAAAAAAACGAACGAACCTAATCATAATTAAGATTTTTCAAAAACACCACCTTCTTCTTGAATACAAATCTCACACTTTTCTACAATTTTTCTTAGTACATTCTCATTTAGCGGCATAGCAATATTATTGATAGTTTCAATAAGAACAAAAAAGTAGATAACGTCCTTAGATAAATTAATAGGAAGTTTTAACGGCCATTCGGACAAATAATTCTGCCTTTGATAAGCTAATTCAGGTATAGGGTCCAAATCTCATGGACTTTTAACTTTGTTTTAACTTTTACATTACTACTAGAGGTTCAAATAACAAGCCTCACACTTATACCCATAGATGACGCTTCTTTACTCTTTGGGTTAATTTCTTACTGCCTTAACTTTTCATCGTATATAGTCAAACTGCCGTTGAATATTTTTCATCATTTCTACCATATGGCTGCATTGGCCTGATGAGCCCCAAAAGGGCGAAACGTCGTCAATTGTGCCGGTAGAGATGATGAAAAATGCTTAAAGGCTTGTTGGTATAATGGTCCATGAGATTTGGACCCTATACCTGAATTAGCTTATCAAAGGCAGAATTATTTGTCCGAATGGCCGTTAAAACTTCCTATTATTAATAGTTTTCTTAAAACGTCTAGATGTTTAGGTGGTGATAAATATACTTCTTTGATATGGGCCCCAGAAGAAAAAATCTAGTCGTTAAATCTGGGGAACGGGCTGGCCACCTTACATGCCTATCCGTCCCTATCCATTGGTCATTAAACCTGTCATTTAAATAGCCCACACAAATCCTAGCGTTATGAGCCGGTGTTAATGATAATGAATTAATAATGGGAATCTGGGCAAGGTACATTTTTTATGAAATCATCAACTCTTGTTTCCAAAAAGTTCAAATATACTTGCGATGTAAGGGGCTCGTTAAAAAATATTAACCTCACAATTGTCCAAAACCTCGTCCCAAAAACACCTAGCCATACATTAACACCGAAGCGTTCTTGAAAAGATCCTTCACTGAAAAAATGTTCATTCGCCCAATATCTCACATTGTTTCTGTTAAACATTCCCAGATTCGTGAAGCGGGACTCGTCAGAAAACAATATCATACTACTAAAGTTATTATTATGGTTTTAATTCTCCATAAACCATCGGCAATATTCAACTCGCCTACCAAAGTCGTTGACACCAAGTGTTGGTGGATTTGGTATTTGGAGGGTTTATACTTATGTTTCTTTAAAATTTTTCTTCGTTTTCAATTTACATAAAAAAAAAATCACGAAAATTTACAAAAATTTGCAACAATCTGCCAAACTCACAGTTGATAAATAAGTTACCTGTCAAAATTCAATTGTTTTTAAATACCACAGCAACCTGTGGCAGTGGCATGGCTAATAAGAATATCCTAACAAACCCAATAGGTATAACAAAAAAAATATTATCGGTTGTTTGAAAATGTAAAATGAGGATATAAATGGATCGAGGATAAAAAAGTAGGATTTAAAAGGAAGTTTTAAGCGTCATATCGAAAATTGTTATCTTCAGTTTTTTTACTCTGCCCTCCTAGAGTGCCTTGATTGAAGTACAAATTCATCAATCATTTGTTTTGGTCCTGTTTTGGTATATATAGAAATCCGGCTGATATCACTCGCCAATCTACCGCCATTTAAAGAATACCAGAGCTCCTATTTGTATCAGAATCTAGTCTTTCTTGTAGAAACGAAAATTAAATAAGTTTATTTTGCATTTTAATTTAGGAGAATAGGAGTAAAAAGTCGAATAACTATTTTACATACAATAGTAATTTACTTCTGATTAATTATGTCGCAGTTCTATTCAAATAAAAGTACCATAATTAAAATGAAAAACATTAAACTTAATATAAATAAGTTAGTCCCAGAGTACCTAAATGAGAAATTGGGTCACGTCATTATGCCTTCTTAGAAATGGCAACAAAGATGGAGGAATGCATTAATTGACTAATTGACAAAGTTTGAAAATAGTTAAAATTTTAATCTGAATTCTGCTAGAAAGAAAAGTTAAATAGGGTAAATCATTCGAAAGATATTGGAAATTAGTTTAGTATGGAATTCTCATTCACTAAATATTTTAAAGATGCTCCGATTATAAAGTTTCTGTTAATTATCATATCCGTTTTATTGTACATTAAGCTCGGGAATAGTTTGGCGGTCTTTGTTCAGTTAATTCATTAAAATAGCGTATTTCGCGTATATAGAAGATATAAATTTAAATTTATTTTGCGGCTTCCATGCAGAATTATACAATATGGGCTTTATTTTCATTTTTTGGCTTTAAACGTTCATTTATTTTGTTATTACAATTCAAAAAAATAGTAAAATATTATAGAAAAGTTCTGCTTTTCTACGGTTATTTGACCCCTGGCGCCAGAGGTCACAATGTAATTTAATGGCGGTCGTGGTATTAGCCAGCGGAGTAGTTGTTTTTGTGATTCCATTTTGTGCTTTTGCCCTACACGGGGCTCACTAGTCTATGGCGGCCTGATGAGCTCTAATAAGAGCGAAATCGCGATCGTCGTTTGACACAAATGGATCATTGTGTCTGTTGTGATGCAGATCATGTTCCGAACAAGGATCATATTGTTGTTATGACGTTGGTTGTACGTGGAATAAAAATATACTATAATTTAATGCTCCCAACGAAAGCCAGGGGTTACAGTGTAATTCAATGCCGATCGTGGTATTAGCCAGCGGAGTAGTTGTTTTTGTGATTCCATTTTGTAAATATCAAATTATTGTTTAAAATTAAAGGTAAGGTATTTTATGAAATCTTTACAACAATAATTGACTACTACAGATACATTGAAAAAACAACAATATTGCTTTAAGGTATATTTCTTTTTTAAAAAAACATGGCTAACTATGTTAAAATTACATCAATATGTTTTAATGCATTTTCAACGACACAATTAATAAAAATTACTACATCGCAAAAACTATTAGGGATAGATATAAGATCACCTTAGTAAAAGTGAAAGAAGACTAATAACAGAACGCGATAGGACAGTTAAACACAGGGTATGCTATTTAGGAAATCAAAGAAAAATTAGTTTCAATTTTGTCAAGTTGGCATATTTGCAGCAAACACTGTGCATACAATTGTTGCGTATGCGGCTATCTGAACTCTTAGATAGATATTTATCTTCTTTGGAACAATTTTGTTTTATTAAAATTGTTATAGGTTAGAAGTTATAACAGTTAGGAAGGACACTGATTTTCCAATTTAAAAATTTTTTTAATAATTTGGCAACGTCGATATAAAATGTAAAACGAAATATGGTGTTAGGTGGAGAATTCCTTGGGACATACAAATATTTAAAAATATATAGAGTGTCCCGTTTAAAAAGAGTTGATTCTTAGGTGCCTCATTTTTGTGAAATACCCTGTATAATTAATAATACTTTAAATTGGAGACTTCTTTTTGTTATACAACTTCCATGAAAAAAAAGTTCAAAATTATAAAAAACAAGGGATTTATGGTACTTTGTCACACTATTGTGCCACCCTGTATATTAATGAACAGCAACACAGTCAGATTATTCTTAAATCTCGTAAATTTTTTAGAAAGTTTTTTTTAGCCGTTAACTACAGATCGAGGGGGGCTGGAATCCCATACAGGTTGAAAAGGAAATTACTGTAAATAGAGGTACATGTGAAAGTCCTGATCATTTTAAGCAAAATAGCCCTACACAATTGTGCAGGGGGTAGGGTAGAATTATTCACCGTAAAATAAGGGGTCGCAAAGTACGACATTTTGAGAACCTTTGTGCTAATGCAAATTTCGACACGAGATGTGTTATAGTGGTATTTGTGTGTACTTGAACGTGTATAGAATAGTTGAATATGCTTATTTACGGTGAAGTGTGATCAAATCCATGGCTGCAGCAATTTATCAGAAGTGACAGATAAAAGACCACCAACTACAAACGTGAACATTAGTGTCGGTCTTAACACGTACGAGGAACAAGAAAATAGAATATCCTGTTCCTCTGAAACTTGTCATATAATTAAGTTCTGCCTATAAAGACTTTCAATCAGGAGATCTAGATCTATAATACAGTGAAATTCAAGAAAATTTGGCGGTTCACCAAAAACTCATAAGATGTCCGCGTGGTGCTTACATTGCACTTGTCTAAGTAAAATATAAGGCATCTAAAATTCCAACACTTTAAATAATCTGTCACACTGTCTACATACGGTAACAAGGGTCCATCCATTACATACGTGAAATGTACATGTTTAGAAATATATTTTATCATATCTCAATTTATCTATATCCGTATTACTTATCAGAATGTTTGAATGTTCACTGAAGCACTACATTTTCTTCTTAAACTTCTTACGTCAATAGCACATTTTGTGAGGGATTTACTTAAAATTGTAGGTGTCCCCATAAAACTGCGGTATCCCGTGACAGATAGTTCTCTAAAATGCAAAAAAATATAACCGTTTTAGACAGATATGTTCTATTTTATCCGAAACAGACATTTTGTCCAAACAACTTGACGGAAATATTTTGCATAAAGCAGCACGAAAGCCTTTATTTTCCATGCAACATATTTCATACGACGTAACTTCAAGCTTTTCAATTTATTTCTGTTTTACAGCTCTAAGTGTGCGTATCTCCAGGTTGTAAACACTTAAATTTACGTATATAGTAAAATAATAATTAAAATAATTTTAAAGTATATTCTATTGTGTTTGGGTAGCCGTTCTGGAAGTCCTGTCAGGTTTTCGGCTCTTGTACAGGACGACCAGAATACGATCCACCATCTCCTAATCTCAGAAAATATAAAAGACAAGGACATTTTGATATGAAAGTTTCTTGCTATCAGTTATTTTTTTATATTAATGGCATATTCATAGCATCCATCTGTTGTTTACCTGTACTTTCAGGGCCTACTGGGAAGTTATAATTAGTCACCGTAAATTCAATAAATCAAAAAATTAAATAAAAATTCATGGAAAATTTGTGTAAATGTACATTCTAGGGTTTTAGAGGGATGGCCAAAAACAGCTTTTAGTTTTGACGATTTCTTGGACTTTTCTTGTCAGTTTCCAATATTTTCTTTCAGACACGTAACATTCAATGAAGCGAGGGAAATTATTGACAAAATAAAAAATAAAACATCAAAAGATGTTTATGAAAAATATTTAGAAACGTTTTGCTTGTCCCAATAACAAACTTGATCAATGAATGTCTAACTGCCAAAGTGTTTCCTTCAGTTTTTAAAATTGCAAGAGTGATGCCTGTTTTTAAAAAGAGGGACATGAAGGATTTGAGTAACTACAGGCCCAGTTCTATTTTACCTACTTTTTCAAAAATTTTTGAAACCGCCTTAAAAGATCAAATTGTCACTCACTTTAAAAGAAATAATATTTTTTATAAAAGTCAATATGGTTTTCGTTCCAATCTATCTACAGCTGACGTAGTGAACAGTTTTATTGATTATGTAACTAATGCTTATGAACAGGAAAGTTCATGAGTGCGCTCTTCTGTGACTTAACAAAAGCATTCGACTGTGCTCCCTTCACTACTCTGATTAAGAAATTACAACACTACAATTAAGGATCAAAGCACACAAAGATTTTGCAGAGTTATCTAGAAAACCGCAAACCATATGTTGAAATTAATAACAAAAAATCAAGCAGGGAGAGTTCATGAGTGCACTCTTCTGTGACTTAACAAAAGCATTCGACTGTGTTCCCTTCGTTACTCTGATTAAGAAATTACAATACTACAATTTTAAGGATCAAAGCACACAAAGATTTTGCAGAGTTATTTAGAAAACCGCAAACAATATGTTGAAATTAATAACAAAAAATCAAGCAGGGAGAGTTCATGAGTGCACTCTTCTGTGACTTAACAAAAGCATTCGACTGTGTTCCCTTCGTTACTCTGATTAAGAAATTACAATACTACAATTTTAAGGATCAAAGCACACAAAGATTTTGCAGAGTTATTTAGAAAACCTCAAACAATATGTAGAAATTAATACACAAAAAATCAAGCAGGGAGAGTTCATGAGTGCACTCTTCTGTGACTTAACAAAAGCATTCGACTGTGTTCCCTTCGTTACTCTGATTAAGAAATTACAATACTACAATTTTAAGGATCAAAGCACACAAAGATTTTGCAGAGTTATCTAGAAAACCGCAAACAATATGTTGAAATTAATAACAAAAAATCAAGCAGGGAGAGTTCATGAGTGCACTCTTCTGTGACTTAACAAAAGCATTCGACTGTGTTCCCTTCGTTACTCTGATTAAGAAATTACAATACTACAATTTTAAGGATCAAAGCACACAAAGATTTTGCAGAGTTATCTAGAAAACCGCAAACAATATGTTGAAATTAATAACAAAAAATCAAGCAGGGAGAGTTCATGAGTGCACTCTTCTGTGACTTAACAAAAGCATTCGACTGTGTTCCCTTCGTTACTCTGATTAAGAAATTACAATACTACAATTTTAAGGATCAAAGCACACAAAGATTTTGCAGAGTTATCTAGAAAGCCGCAAACAATATGTTGAAATTAATAACAAAAAATCAGGCAGGGAGAGTTCATGAGTGCACTCTTCTGTGACTTAACAAAAGCATTCGACTGTGTTCCCTTCGTTACTCTGATTAAGAAATTACAATACTACAATTTTAAGGATCAAAGCACACAAAGATTTTGCAGAGTTATCTAGAAAACCGCAAACAATATGTTGAAATTAATAACAAAAAATCAAGCAGGGAGAGTTCATGAGTGCACTCTTCTGTGACTTAACAAAAGCATTCGACTGTGTTCCCTTCGTTACTCTGATTAAGAAATTACAATACTACAATTTTAAGGATCAAAGCACACAAAGATTTTGCAGAGTTATCTAGAAAACCGCAAACAATATGTTGAAATTAATAACAAAAAATCAAGCAGGGAGAGTTCATGAGTGCACTCTTCTGTGACTTAACAAAAGCATTCGACTGTGTTCCCTTAGTTACTCTGATTAAGAAATTACAATACTACAATTTTAAGGATCAAAGCACACAAAGATTTTGCAGAGTTATCTAGAAAACCGCAAACAATATGTTGAAATTAATAACAAAAAATCAAGCAGGGAGAGTTCATGAGTGCACTCTTCTGTGACTTAACAAAAGCATTCGACTGTGTTCCCTTCGTTACTCTGATTAAGAAATTACAATACTACAATTTTAAGGATCAAAGCACACAAAGATTTTGCAGAGTTATCTAGAAAACCGCAAACAATATGTTGAAATTAATAACAAAAAATCAAGCAGGGAGAGTTCATGAGTGCACTCTTCTGTGACTTAACAAAAGCATTCGACTGTGTTCCCTTCGTTACTCTGATTAAGAAATTACAATACTACAATTTTAAGGATCAAAGCACACAAAGATTTTGCAGAGTTATCTAGAAAACCGCAAACAATATGTTGAAATTAATAACAAAAAATCAAGCAGGGAGAGTTCATGAGTGCACTCTTCTGTGACTTAACAAAAGCATTCGACTGTGTTCCCTTCGTTACTCTGATTAAGAAATTACGATACTACAATTTTAACGATCAAAGCACACAAAGATTTTGCAGAGTTATCTAGAAAACCGCAAACAATATGTTGAAATTAATAACAAAAAATCAAGCAGGGAGAGTTCATGAGTGCACTCTTCTGTGACTTAACAAAAGCATATGACTGTGTTCCCTTCGTTACTCTGATTAAGAAATTACGATACTACAATTTTAACGATCAAAGCACACAAAGATTTTGCAGAGTTATCTAGAAAACCGCAAACAATATGTTGAAATTAATAACAAAAAATCAAGCAGGGAGAGTTCATGAGTGCACTCTTCTGTGACTTAACAAAAGCATATGACTGTGTTCCCTTCGTTACTCTGATTAAGAAATTACGATACTACAATTTTAACGATCAAAGCACACAAAGATTTTGCAGAGTTATCTAGAAAACCGCAAACAATATGTTGAAATTAATAACAAAAAATCAAGCTTAGAAAAAGTGGACTGTGGGGTGCCCCAGGGCTCGGTATTAGGGCTGGTCCTCTTTCTCATTTATATAAATGACTTAAACAGGGCCGTCCCTGGGGTTGGACTGGTGTTCTTTGCAGATTACACCACTGTAATAAAAACAAATAAAGATTTCGAAATATTAAAAGGGTAAGTGAAGGAAACACAGTTGAATGCTGAAAACTGGTTTTCATCAAATGCCTTATGTCTTAATCCACAAAAGACAATTAATATCATATTTACTAAAGGAAAACTCCCTGAAGATGTAGATGATGGATGCACACAGTTTTTGGGTGTCACAATAGACAGCGGATTAAACTGGTTACAACATATTGAACAACTATTAAAAAAATGTTCAAAGAATACATTGTAACGGTGTACTGTCGTGCGTTACGGTCAGACAAATTACCATGTTAGTAAATCTATATTTTTTTAAGTAAACATATTTAGTATTTAATAATTTAAATGTTTTATTGCTTACAGACCTATATTGCGCGTATTAATTTTTTCTAGATTCAGTTAAGCTTGCGGTTGGACGTAAATAGGCTAATTATAATTATTGTGTATATTTAAGTTGTTATATCACTATATTTTAGTATTTATTTGACGCTAAGGATGCTTGAATTCTTAATTTCAGTGATATCATTTATTTAGTTTTGTTTGGATACCTACGAATCTCCCTCGTATTTAGATAAATTTGGCAGCCAATAGGCGACACGTTGTTCACCGCGTGGTGTAGACTAGTTTCTGGCTTTCCTTGTTCCTCTTAAGGCAGATTTAAAAATGCGTTCTTGTCGTACACTCAATATTGCTTACTTCGTTGGCGAATAATTGCATGTATGTCGTTGATCATAGTAATTACAAGGGGATTTGATATTTAATATTATTATCGTTCAATTGGGAAGATAACATAAAGATTAAAACTTATTTTCTCTAGTTATTTTTCTGTTAATTTTGGTTTGTTGAATTATATTATTTATATAGCTTATAATTAATTGAGTTAATTAAATTGCTCTAGTATATATTTAAGCAATAGTTTTTCTTTTCATTTAAAATCATTTAAGACATACGTTTACTTTGGGGTTTTAGTTGCGCCGTCAGCCCAGCAAACCTGTGTTGAGATTTGGCTATCCTATGTTAAAAAAAAGGGAACCTTTTTTTGAATTCTTGTTTCTCTGCTAAACGTATTGGTTTCACGTTTAGCAAGCCATTTTATCTTCAGAACTTTGTGCAAGTCGGAAGCCATTTTGACGGGTCAAACTCTTGTAACGTAATTTGTTAGTTTTTCCCAGAGTTACATCAGTCAGGTAATGCATTAAAATTTGTAATTACATTATAAATTATTTAGATTAATTTGTTCAAAATTTAAGTGTGAATTTTTGTATTAAATTTTTATATTATATTACTGGATTTCGCCATGCCATGCCATGCTGACGCCTATTTTTTTCTTTTCCTTTCAGCTCTACATCGACTTGTCCTTTTGCCTTGCCTTTTAGTTTTCTACAAACTAGCTTTTTTTAAAAAAAGACTATTAAAATTGAAATCTAAAATTTCATGTCATAATTTTGTCTTATCCATTTTGAATTCAGTACTTCAATTTCTGGATAAGTTTTTATAGCTAGACGCCTAACTAGCCGCCTTTAGAACTAGCCACTAGTTGCTAGATAATTTTTTGTTGTCTACCACAACTATATATTTAGGCTCGCCTAAATTAAATATTGGATAGAATTCCGTTCCCAATTGCATCTTAAATTCAATTTTGGTTCCGAGAAAATAAGGTCATCCCGGATACAATTCGTCATAAATCCTGTTCGAGAACCATTGAGGGAGAGGAGTAGGTAGGCGTTAAAAGAACTGATGCAGCCTTGAGCCGTCCACAAAGGTCGTGGGTTCTCCACCACGTGACGCAGCAATTGAGAGTTTTGGTGAGAAATTTCCATTTTTTTTTATTGACCGATAATTTTAATTAGTTTATTTCATCCGAAAATTTGAGTAATTCATTATCTTAACAGTGTTTAAATTATTGGCCAATTAGGGTACATATATTTTAATATTAGTGACCGTAATTTTACAAATTATTTCACAAGAATTTTCTTTTTAATAATTGCTAATTATTTTTAAATTATTAAATAATTCACCATCTACGTTGATTTTGAACATTTGTCTTAGTGTAATTTAATTATTTTGTAATAAATTTGGTAACTTGTTGTTTAAATAGGTTTTTTATTTTTTTTGATAAAGTACAGTTAATAATTTCGGAAGAAGGATTTTCCGCAAAGTCCGTCTTATAACACGGCAGCACATTTATTTCTTTTTTTATTGCGGATGGCGCCCTTTTAAAAATCTTACTTAAGCTCCGTGTTATAAGACGTGTCTTCTGAAAAGTATATTGTATGCTTTAAATTATCGAAAGGGACAGAATGAATAATTAAATAAGTCAAAATAACCCCGCCTGTCAACTCTTGCCAGAGCCGGCAAAAGGAGCTGTCGTGCCTAGGCCCTTTTATGAGGTTTGCCTAGTAAAATTATGTTCGTTAAAACACCCATACGTTACAACATTCGTTATTAGAAATTTATTAAACATTATGGATACCACAGGCCTTATAGCTGCCTACCATTCACTTATTATGTCTCATATAACATATGCTCTAACAAGTTGGGGACATTCCCCTCACACAAATAAACTCTTCAAATTACAAAAACTTGTTCTGCGTATCATTTTTAAATGTAAATTCAAAGAGGACATTAAACAAAAATATACGGAATACAACATATTAACAGTTCATTATACATGTATCATAACCTTATTCTCGCCTTTAAAAATTAATCTTAATATACTCAACAAAATTGTATACTTTATAATACTAGAGGGAGCGGCGCCCTAAGAACTGACTTCCTTAGACTAGGAGCGAGTCGTTACACCCTAAATTATTATGGTCTTGTATTTTCTAATCACTTAATACCTTTTTTGTTAAGATTGAGCCTAAATGCATTTAAAAATTCAGTTAAAGAAATATTTACAAAAAGAGCATTCTATTCCATTGAAGAATTTCTGAATTCTACAATATAACATAAAATAAGTCTGGGTAGCGCTGGTTGAACTCACGGCTCACTATCTGGATAGTGGATTGGATGTATGTATGTATGTATATATATATATATATATATATATATATATATATATATATATATATATATATGTATATAAATATCAAGTACTTTCTTGGGATTAGGTTCGTGGATTGAAACAAAAAAACTTTAATTGACGTTTCGCCTGTCCATTTCAGGCTTTTTCAAAATATTTATTTCTGCACTTCTAAAAATTAAATACAGAAAGTGTATATACGCAAGTTAAAAAATTAAAACAATTAAGTATAACGGCACGCATTAAAATTATTAAAAACATTTAGTTAAAATAGTACAGAACATACCTTGAGAAAAGATGTTGTTTTGCCTTGCTTGGAGGTATGGAGGTAAGTGATACACTGGTTAAAGAATTCTATGTTTTTTTTATATGTATCATTTAATTTTTTGATTATATTTGCATTGTAGACACTATTGGTGAATACGGGTTGTTTTAAAAGTATTTGTGTGAGTCTGACAGTATACTATATATATTTATGATTGATGGAAATAGTTTATAACAATTGAATTAAATTAGACTGTGATATATTTGGCTGAGATATATCAATGTCTTTTCGGTCGTTTACTGTATTTTTTCTTTTTTTATCTCGACAATTTCTTTGTATGTCAGTTTATGGTAATGTTGTTCTTTTGATAAGATCGTTGTACATAATTATATATATATATATATATATTATATATCTATATATATATATATATATATATATATATATATATATATATATATATATATATATATATATATATATATATATATATATATATATATATATATATATATATATATATATATATATATATATATATATATATATATATATATATATATATATATATATATATATATATATATATATATATATATATATATATAT
The DNA here is from genome assembly GCA_030620095.1 of Kuschelorhynchus macadamiae. NCBI lineage: Eukaryota > Metazoa > Arthropoda > Insecta > Coleoptera > Curculionidae > Kuschelorhynchus > Kuschelorhynchus macadamiae. The sequence continues at coordinate 103,242 of JAUTXW010004380.1, forward strand.
ATATATATATATATATATATATCTTTACAATTTTAAACGTTACAATTTATAAATATCAAGTACTTTCTTGGGATTAGGTTCGTGGATTGAAACAAAAAAGCTTTAATTGACTTTTCGCCTGTCCATTTCAGGCTTTTTCAAAATATTTGTTTCTGCACTTCTAAAAATCAAATACAGAAAGTCTATATACGCAAGTTAAAAAATAAAAACAATTAGGTATAACGGAACGCATTAAAATTATTAAAAACATTTAGTTAAAATAGTACAGTACATACCTTGAGAATGATGTTGTTTTGCCTTGCTTGGCGGTATGGAGGTAAGTGATACACTGGTTAAAGAATTCGATTGTTTTTTTCTATATATCATTTCATTTTTTGATTATATTTACATTGTAGACACTATTGGTGGATACGGGTTGTTTTAAAAGTATTTGTGTGAGTCTGACAGTATACAGTATGAATTTATAAGTTTTCAGCATTCCACTGTGTTTCCTTCACTTACCCTTTTAATATTTCGAAATCTTTATTTGTTTTTATTAGAGTGGTGTCATCTGCAAAGAGCACCAGTCCAACCCCAGGGACGGCCCTCTTTAAGTCATTTATATAAATTAGAAAGAGGACCGGCCCAAGTACCGAGCCCTGGGGTACCCCACAGACCACTTTTTCTTTGCTTGATAAGCTTGATTTTTTGTTATTAATTTCAACATATGGTTTGCGGTTTTCTAGATTAACTCTGCAAAACCTTTGTGTGCCTTGATCATTAAAATTGTAGTATTGTAATTTCTTAATCAGAGTAGTGAAGGGAACACAGTCGAATGCTTTTGTTAAGTCACAGAAGAGGGCACTCATGAAGTCTCCCTGTTCATAAGCATTAGTTACATAGTCAATAAAAGTGTTCACTACGTCAGCTGTAGATGTTGACTAAAAAATATTATTTCTTTCAAACTGAGTGACAATTTGATTTTTTAAAGCGGTTTCAATATATATATATATATATATATATATATATATATATATATATATATATATATATATATATATATATATATATATATATATATATATATATATATATATATATATATATATATATATATATATATATATATATATATATATATATACATATATATATATATATATATATATATATATATATATATATATATATATATATATATATATATATATATATATATATATATATATATATATATATATATATATATATATATATATATATATATATATATATATATATATATATATATATATATATATATATATATATATATATATATATATATATATATATATATATATATATATATATATATATATATATATATATATATATATATATATATATATATATATATATATATATATATATATATATATATATATATATATATATATATATATATATATATATATATATATATATATATATATATATATATATATATATATATATATAATATATATGCTAATAATATAACCTGTATTGTCTTGTGAATGTTTTAAATATTGACGCCATAAAAAAATAATATTTATGTCAAATTTGTTTTAAATGTACATATACTGTTAATTTTTTTCATCAAAAGTTTTAAATACTTAAAATATGTTAATAATAAATAAGTGGAAATTAGAGTACAATTATATTGACGAAGGTAAACACATATGTGTATTGACCAAATAAATATTTTTGAATTTTGAATTTTTTGGATTGTATGTGATCAAATTGCAACTTTTGTTAACTGGTTTAGGATACTTAAAACTTGTCAGCATGGCTTCTGCAGAGACCGGTCTACACATTCTGCGATTTGAATTTTTAAATAACGTTTATGAAAACTTGAATAACAAAAGTAAATGTATTAACATTTTTATTTGTTTTTAAACCTTTTTAGAAAATCGTTTTTTCGATAATTTTTTCTGCATAACGATAGATATACGGTCTTATTTGAAAAAAACAAATTGATATTTGGTTCAGAGAAGCTAATCATTCTGTATACTTGCCACTAACAAATATAACAGAATGTATATTAAAGCAAGAACTTTCATATTTAAACTGGCTCCTTATCTTTTAAAAGATAGAACTTAATTTATACCAAAACAAAATGTATTTGGCAATCAAGAATATATTTGTACAAATAAAATTCCTTAAAAAAACTGTCGAATGTGACATTTATTTCACAATTATTGTACTTCCCTAGTTAGAAATTTATACATCGATACTCTTTATCAGCGTCTCTTATATTTATTACAGCAGCAGTAAAAACCACCATACGCATACATCGTTGATTGTCTACTTTGAAATAACTTCAATTTCCATCCACTCCGCTGACTAATTAAACCTATTATTTGCTTGTTAAGCCTACACAAAACTATAACTTCAACTTTATACGTAGGAACGCACTTGCATCCCAAATCCTTAAATTCCCGAAAAAACATAATTTCATTAACCTTTATTTCAAGATTAGTACATAACTGTTTACGTTACCTTTTCAGTAAGCTTTATCTTCCCGATAAACCAACAGAGCGGTAGGATTTTTATTATTTCTTTGCAAAATATTTTTGCGTAATTTAAATTTATATTGGTCGTGAGAAACGAAGTTACAGTAAGAAATATTGCCATCTGTCGCTTTTCTATATTGCTTAGATAAAGGCATTTTATTTTTATGCAAAGAAGTTTTCGAGTAAATAATTTAAGTAGATTAATAATTACAAATTACCTAGAAATTTTATTCTTAATGTAAATTAATAATAACATAGTGCAAGTCATTAAAATACCCCACAATGAATTTAAAAACTTATCGAGGAAATAGCAACAGCTGCAATTTTTTAAACAGATCCGAAGAGACCCCAAGAACGCAGTGGCGGCTTTTCCATAGGGTCATTTGGTCAACGACCCCACAAAAATATTTCAGAAAATAAATTATTCATTTGACCGTCCGTCCTAATAGTTGTAATAAAACGCGAACCTTGGGAAAAGTTAAATACGCTACACAATTAGCCGCGCGCGGCCGGCGGGCGGTTGGAATGGTCTCGTTGCGTTCCTTGGGCATAATAAAATACGCTATACTAAGCTAAGCTGGGCAGTCAGAATTGCCCTGATATCCTTAAAGCTTGACGAAAGTACCCGAAGATTTCACAGCTACCGAGCGGCAGCCGAACGTGATAGAAAATGGAATATGAAATCGCGATTTGGGTCATCAGCCGGTCTCTTCTCATAATTCAATCGATCGGTCGCGGCATCACGTCGGCATGCGGTAGTTCAGTTGTTCAGAGGTCGCGCGGTCGTTATTCTAACTCGATCGGACGTTTTTAATCGATGAAAATTGATTTATATACTGTTTTTTTTGTAATATATATTTGTTTATTTTTATGTTCCATGTGTGAGTGGGAAATATAAAGAAAATAAAATGTTGTTAGTGAATAGTGCAATAAAATAAACGACTAAAAAGTGCTTACTAACTTAATTTTGCAAAAATAACCAATTTCAATAAAAAAATAAAATAAAATGTCGGTAGTGCAAAAAATTCAACAATTAAAGAGTGCTAACGAACTTAACTTTGAGAAAATAACCAATTCAAGAATTCAAGATAAATAGTCGAATTCAGGGTAAGTGGTCGCAATTTGCCAGAACTTAGTATACGACACACTAGTAAAGACAAAAATAAAGAGATTCATCGAAACTTTCGCAAAAGTATGTACGATTTAGCTAACTGGATATGTGGTTATGAAGTCTCTAACTCATTTTACTGTTATGTTTGTTTGTTGTTTTCTAGGGACTCGTCGGACTCATTATGGTGCAAAACCGGTGTTAAAGACTTAAAATACTTAAAAGAAAAAATAAAAACACATGCGTTTTTTGCGGATCACATGAAATGTTCGGTGAACTATGCTACGGTCGGTAGTGTTGATACTCGCACTCAGCTAGACACAGATTATAGAAAATCCCTTAAAGATTTTAATGAAAATGTATCCAAAAATCGTTATATTTTAAACAAAATTATAGATTGTGTAAAATTTTGTGTGGCATTCGAGTTGGCACTACATATCCATGATGAAACGGCTTTGTCTGAAAATCCAGGGGTTTTTCGAGGGCTTATAAATTTTGTTGAGGAGTTGGGCCAAGATAGACTATCCGCTTTAGCAATGTTAAGTATCGAGATATCGTTTATAAAAGGAATGTGCGTGCAATTTTAACGCACGTGTCATTCAGCATTTTTCCAATTCTAAAGAACGAAGAGTAGACCTGAACTTCAAGAGAATTTAAAGCTCAATTTAAAGATAAGATATTTATTTTTGTTTTAAGTATGCCTATTTTTAAATTTGTTATTGACCTCCCAATATAATTCACCACGAGCCGCCACTGCAAGAACGTACTTTGTTAAAGTCGGGGAAAAGTTGAGATTTGCAACAGGACTTTTATCTGAAAATTGTCGGCTATGAAAACATGATCTTACAATAAGAATCTAACATTTTTTTGTAAAGTTTGCTAACAAGACAGTTTCATAGTTACCCTACATGCATCCTTCTCTATCATCAATCATGATTCACCTTAAAGAGCTCTGAATAGCGGTGCAACTGCAACAATTGTATTTATGTTTGGTCTGTTCAAATACAAAATCAAAGGTACAAGCAGTTTTTGCTGCTCAGTTTTTTCTTATACTCTTTAATCTAATTATGTCATAAAGGATCACTGAAGCGCTGCTCAAATATCTAGAAGTAGTGTGTCTCCAGAAGACTGGAGGTAAAGGATCTAAAATTATTCAAGGGTCATTTAAGTGGTATATAAGAATTACTTAAAATCTTAAAGAAAAACAGCTAAAATTATTTACTCATGTAATAAAACATAAAAAAATAAAAAAAAATAACAATATACCGCATTGGTATAAACAAAACCAAGAATTTCATTGTTGTCAGCATAAAAAAACTATATTAAAGAAATGGTATGGCATAAGAAACGAAGACATACTAATAATAGTACCACTAATAATATTAATAATAAAAATCTTTATTTCAAATGACATTACAAGTTTCCTTACTCAGACGTACGGAGAATATATATATATATATATATATATATATATATATATATATATATATATATATATATATATGTGTGTGTGTATATATATATATATATATATATATACATCATACATATATATATATATATATATATATACATATATATATATATATATATATATATATATATATATATAGAACAGTTATATATATATATATATATATATATATATATATATATATATATATATCTCGCGTCCGAATAGAGACTGAAGTGTTAGCGACTGCGACGCGTCCTTTATCCCCCACCGGGGGCCGAAGGTTATATCTGAGCGTTCATTGGTCGTTATTTATATTTTCCGAATGTAGCTGTTTTTGTTGCACTTGATTTTTTGTGATTTTAGATTTGTCCGTTATTGACTTCGATAGTGTTGGTAGTTTTAATGATTCGTCCCTTTTATTTAAATCACCTTTCTCTATTTTGATCTATATTGGCATCTCCCTACAACCATCGATATTTATTTTGTGGCCGGTTTCCTGATGATGAAAGAGTAGCTCTGAAGTTGTTTGTTTGTCTCTGATGCCTTTTATTTATCTTGCTTATATTCACCTGTTAATTTCGTACATCTTTTCACAGTCCTGGCACGGAATGCTGTATACCTCGTGGTTTTCCAATTTGATTTTGTCTTTCGGGTTTTCAAGTAGTTTACCTATAGTTATTTGTGGCTTGTGTATTATTTGTATGTTGTGTTTTCTAAGAATCCTCCAATCTTGTCCGTTATGTATCTAATTTTTTCTATGGCAAGTAATTTTAAATATTAGTTTTTATTGTCGGTTTATACAACGTAAATTGTTTTATATATATATATATATATATATATATATATATATATATATATATATATATATATATATATATATATATATATGTAGAATAGTAAAAATATATAATTTCTGCAGGTGCAAAACGGCCTACAAGAAGAATTGCTTTCGATTATGTCACAGGGTACCTCTTTGCGGTCGTGATTTCTGCGCGTCTACCCTCATCAGGCAGGCTTGCCCACAGGGAGATCTGAAATAACAGATTGCTCGATATGACGAAAGCAAAACGAAACGTTAATCAAACGGGAACAGTACTGCATTCCAACTTTAACACTTAGCGCCACCTATTGGGGCTCCGGTGGTTTCCGGCTGCAGTCTTATAGGTATTTTGGCACTTAGCATGTAGTACTGTTCTCGTATGATTGACGTTTCGTTTTCGATTTTGTCATAGCGAGCAATCGGTTATTTCAGATCTCCCTGGATACAAGCCTGCCTGATAAGGGTAGAGACCCAGAAATCATGATCGCAGGAGCGCACCTTCTGACATAATCGAAAGCAATTCTTCTTGTATGCCGTTCTGCACCTGCAGAAATTATATATTTTTGTTTTTCTATATATATCTTTTCCGGCCAAGAACTTTTCATAAAGAAGTGTCAATGCGCATTTTTATAGATTTTAGTATATATGTATATATATATATATATATATATATATATATATATATATATGAAAATAATATATATATATATATATATATATATATATATATATATATATAAATTGGACTTCTTTCTTGGGTATAGGTTTATTTGCAAAATCAAACAATGGGATTAACTTGACGTTTCGCCTATCATAGTAGGCTTTCTCAAAAATTGCTCATTCCTTTATTTTTTTTTTTTTGGTATTTTACCATTCTATCTACAATTAATTTAAAAAACATTTAGTGGTCTAATTATAAAATGACATTTACAATTTTTCTAAAACTGATTTAAATTTTATACTATTGACAATAATTATTACAAAATTAATAAACTAAGGTTACATATCTCGAAAAATACATGTTGATTATTTATTTACATTTGAATGATAGGTAGCAAGTTAGTGGTTTGCCAGGCAACTCATGGCACAGTTTTAGGTAAAAAGGTGTTCTTATCGTAGTACGTTTTTTTTGAGGAATTTAAAGATAATTTTTTGCAATTTTTTAATTTAAACCTTAGAGTGGAATCAGACATTCACAATGATATCCTACATTTTAAAAATAATGGCTTGGACGAAGTTAAAACTATACTAAAATATCAAATTGTGGTATATTTGTCTTAAATTGTTTATGTCTTGTTTGTCATTTACTGCATTTTTTTCTTTTTTTATGTGAATCATTTCTTTGATAATTAATTTCTGATACAGGTTATCTTCATTAATGATTTTGGTTTCAGAAAAATTAAATTCGTGTTTTGTGCATTTTTCATGTTTGTGTAATGCAGTGGATGCATTCTTTGTATACTTATGCCCTTTTATTCTATTTTCTAAAAGTTGGGTTGTCATACCAATATATTTCATAGGGCAGTTTAAACAAGGAATTTCATATACGAGATTGGATTTTTTATTTTTGGGAATTTTTGTTTTTAATTTTGTAAATAGGGAGCCTATCAGGTTCTGGGCTTTATGACACACAATTATGTTATATTTTCCTAAGATATGTTTTAATTTTTCAGATAATTGAGATGTGTATGGCATTGCAATATATTTTTTTTGCGTATTATCTTGTCTTACGTTTTCGTTATGATTGTTATAATATATGTACGTCCTTTGTTTGATATTTTTTTTATCAGTTTTTCTGGGAAATGATTTGCATTCAAGGTCTCTTTAACTTTATTAAGGGCTTCAGGACGGTATTCTGGTGACGTTAAAGATATGGCACGGTCAACTAGTCCAATCACAACACTTCTTTTTTGTTTGTATGGATGGTGAGAATTAAAATTAAGATATCGTCCAGACCTGTTGACCGTGCTATATCTTTAATGCCATATATACCAAAAAAAAAATAAAGGAATGAGTAATTCTTGAGAAAGCCTACTATGATAGGCGAAACGTCAAGTTAATCCCATTGTTTGATTTTGCAAATAAACCTATACCCAAGAAAGAAGTCCAATTAATATATACCGGGTTTAAGAAACAAATTGATTATATATATATATATATATATATATATATATATATATATATATATATATATATGCCGCAGAAACAAATGCAGTTTCTTCAAATTTCAAGTCTTTTGTTATCCGACTAAAGGATGTTTAACCAAAGCGCGAAATAACATAGTCAAAAATTGAATGAAAGGTTTTTATATTATTTTTGTTGCTTCCTTATGTTTTGGTTTTATATAACACATTAACAAATTTTCTTTATCTTAGAGTTTGTTAAGGTTTCCGTAATGGGCAAAATGTTTGAAAGTCAGCAAATCAAAAACTCAACTTTTGTGATAAACAGTGTTATTCAAATAATATAAACTTAAAATTAAATAATTTATATTTAGGTCGATATAGTATAAATAATTTATATAATGACTTAAAATCAGTTTCTTCTAGCGGTATAGTATTATTGACTTAACTAAAACTTTAGTGCAATAGGTCGTATTTCAACAGTCTGTCTTGTTCTCGAAACTTAATATCGTTAAGTAGAATTGAAGGTATGAATGTGGGTTTTGGACTTTATTAGCTAACAGCGTTGTTTAATATGAAAACTTAATAATTTACTTAATTTCACTCATCCAAACTGTCATATTTTAGTACAGTGCATTTTACGAAGCACTACTAAATTTAATATGAATTTTATGAGAGCTATCCCGTTACTGAAAGGTTTTAACTGTTAACTAATACTAAATTTCATACATTTCTACTTCAACACCTTTATATCCGGAGAAAGTTGAAGATATATAATACTTTACTTATTTTAAATCTCTGTTTTCGAAAAGCCACGTTACTTTTTAGTAAGACCTTGAGGAGCAGACTAAGCTTTATAAAGGAAAACATTTTGTTAAATTAAATACACCGTTTTTTGTCTTGCTGTTGCAAGAAAATGTGAGATAAATATCCAATTCAATCGCGCTGTTGATCCTTATTTTGACCCCCGACATTTAATTTAGCAAAAAAGTGTAAACAGCCTAAGGGATCATTTTGAAATACTCTTTCAATTTCAGTACATGTTGTCTACAATAAGCCAATAATATTAGACTTTCTTGTTTGCAGGATCCAAAATTCTGAATCATTTTTGATGAGTGTTACAAAATAGTCGATCAGGTAAGTAGTTTTTCCCATCGTACCTGAATTTTGGTTTGTTTAACTAACCGATAGGTATAACTTAACTACCGATAGGTATATGGATAACTATCGATTGTTCTCTATAGCTGAATTAGAGAATACCATTATTTTGGAATAATTTAATTTACCTATTGTAATTTGATAACAACAGCTAAATTAAAGCTCACGGGTAAAAAGTTAAATATTTGAGATTAAGACATTTTTGCAAGCTTGCCACTGGGTTTCTATCAGTGCCATTAAACTTTAACACACACAATACAGCTTTACTTCCCTCGCAAAAGAAAAGTATTGTAATCGTGAAAAAATTACCTCCCGAGATGTTTTCAGATCTTTACGTTTCAGGGTCCCTAGAAGCCGTAAAACATGTTTTTTCGATTCCGCCGGTCTGTCTGTTTGCTGTATAGCTAAAAAACTGCCCCCGATAAAATTAAGAACCATATCGGGACAACCTAGCAATATTTTGGTAAAATTCCAATATGGCAATACAAAAAGAGTGCAATATATAAAAAAAGATGATTGTAGCGGGTAAGAGGCATAAATCAAACCTCAGCTTTTAAAATTGGCCGACGTTTCGACGAGGTATTTTTCGTCTTTTTCAAGGCTGAAAACGGCTATTACTTGTTTTTTTATTACAACATGGCTATTCATAGAATACAAAAAAATATATAAATCAAATATAACAATAAAATGTACAATAAATAGATAGCTTTTAACATTTTTTGTTTTTTGCTTTAATGTCGAAAAATGTATGCTTCAAAATTAAGTAAACAAGAAAAAAATAATTGAAATTATCACAGAATTAATTTTCCAAATACATTTTTTATTTTTTTCCTTTCCTTCCATATTTAAAACATATATATCAGGAAAAACAAATAAATATGAACAAAAAGGAAACCACAAAGACATAAACAGACAACAACAATAAAAGAAAACTTATTAGACATGATATATCAGATTTAAGTTTTCTGCAAAATGTCAGATCAATTGTATAAGATTTTATTTATTAACTTACCAGTTTATCTCCATACTAGAATTAATGCTTGCCAAAATTTGAATTTATGGTACTAAGTACCTTTTCAGGCTGATTTTTTAAATATTCTGTTAGGCCGTCATTTTGCTTTGCTGTCTTATATTCATACCAAAATGTTACTAGTTCATTCGTATAAAATACTTGAATTTTGAACAAAATTTGAGGTAAGCTGGGTAATTAGTTTTTTAGTAATAATTTTTATAACGTTTCACTAGGCTGGCATCTTGTTCCGGCATATTGGATTTTTACCAAAATATTGCCAGTTCATCCTCGTATGACCCCTAATATTTGACTAGGATTTAAAGTCAATCTGATAATTAGTTTTTAAGATATGCCGCGAATTGACAAACCGACAGATGGACCGATGGAGTTGATAAAATATAATTTTTTTATCATCTAGAGACTCTAAAATGCGAAGATATGTAAAATCTGAGAGGGTGATGTTTTCACGATTACAAGCATTTTATGTGGCCGCCACTTTGTTCCGCCATCTTGAATTAGTACCACAGTTTAACTAGTTCATCCCTTTAATCCCACAATTAATTATGCCACACAATTTGAGATCGGTCCATTAAATAGTTTCTTTAGGTTAAATTTTTAAATACTTTATTAAACTGCCATTTTGTATCTCTATCTTGGATTCGTACCAATATTTTACCATTTAATTCCTACATAACACTTGATATGTGTGCAAGATTTGAGACAAAATGGATAAGCAGTTTTTTAGTAATAATTTTTTTAACATTTCATTAGGCGGCCATTTTGTTTTGCTATATTGGATTTTTACCAAAATGTTACCAGGTCATCCCCATAAAACCCTTAATTTTAGACCAAAATTTGAAGTCAATCGGGTAAATAGTTTTTTAGCTATACCCCGAATAGACAGGCCGACAGACATACCGACGTGTTTTTAGGTAACTAGAGATCTTGAAAGGTAAAGATCTGAAAAAATCTCGGAGGGTGATTTTAGATTTTTATATATATATGTAATATATATATAGTAATATGTATTTATTAAATGTTCACAACACTGATAGATCTTAATTGTTATATGTTATTTGATAACAATGTTTGGCCTTCGACTGCTCTAATCAGTATTATGGTCTCTTGGAGTAACCTTAAAGAAACCACATGGAGTCGAGAGAGAAACGTCGGAAACTAATTTAACGTAGAGCTGGGCTAATTCCAAAAACAATGTCCTCTTGATTGATTGCCTATGTTGTTCAATAATTCGTCGTTCGTGAGGAGTTGAATTTTCAGCTTTGTGTGGGCCGCAATTTAGACTGGCTAAAATATAGATTTCGATTTCTTTACTGACAATAAATTTGTCACAGTGAATTGCTGGCGCTTATCGCATTTTTCTCCAAGTTTCTTGAAGTAGCGCGGCGGTGTGGTGTGAAGGATGATTTCTTTCCCGAAATCTTTTTATGTTTGTTTGGCGGATAACAACGTAACAATATTTTTCATAAACAGTGGAGCAACTAAGTTTTTGTCAACTTTCAAACCTCTATGATATTCATATTACATTATTCCAACTGAATATATTTAAGATATACTCTCTTAGTTAAAAGATAAATGGCATTTATTTAATTTATTAGTATTATTTAAGTAGCCATTAATATACAGTGTGATCTATTTAAAAGCGGAACACCCTTATATCTCAGGAATTAATTACCAGGTTAATTTGAAATGTTGGTGATGTATATGGATTTGAAATATGAATATTTTGACACATTTAACGTTGGCATCGCTCATTGGCGTACGAGCATAGAGGGGGGGGGGGAGTAAATGGTACAATTTTTATGAAAAATATATTAGAGATTTTTTTAACGAAATTTTGATTCTCGATTCTTACTCAGCATCATCAGGAACCTCCTTATACCAGATTTCAATAAAATAAGTCATTAGCTTTGGGAAATATGAGCTTTCAAAAAATGCATTTTTTTTATTTCAAGGGCAGAAATCTCTTAAATTATTGTCTTTATCAAGAAACACCATTTTACATTTTTTTGTTATTTTGACCATCTTTATCGAATTTAGAAAACAAAATAGTTCTAAGACGGACTCTAAAATATCTTCGAGTTCTTCAACTCTGCTATTGTGTTCCTTAATTATTTTTATTAAAATTATAAAAATTAAAATAAGGCAAAACAATTTTTTACTAAAATTCAATTAAGGTCGTTAAAATAATAAAAAAATGTACTGTTTTTTTTTATCAAGACAATGGTTTAAGAGAATTCTGCTTTTGAAATAAAAAAATGCCTTTTTTGAAAGCTTGTATTTTTCAAAGCTAATGACTTATTTTGTTGAAATTCGGTATAAGTGGGTTATTGATGATGCTGAGTAAGAATCGAGAATCAAAATTTCGCTAAAAAAATCTTTTTCTTAAAAATAATTTATTAATAATAATTCGCTAAAAATATCTTTTTCTTAAAAATCGTACCATTTCCTCCCCTCTAGGTTCGCACGCCAATGAGCGATGTCAAGGTTGAATATGTCAAAATAGTTATTTTCTAAATCCGTACACAGCACCAAAATTTGAAACTAACCTGGTAGTTAATTCCTGAGATATTAGGGTGTTCCGCTTTTAAATGGGTCACACTGTATATACGTGGCACACAAGAGAATATACAAATTATGGGTACCGCATATACACTTTGACTTTTAAAAAATGACTTCTTGCTTCTAATACATGTAAAAAATAATAACCTGCTTGAATTATGTACAGGGTGCTGGCAAAATATCACTATAAATAAGCTTTAGAATTCACTCAAGTTGAATTTTTTAGAAATTAATCTCGTAATTGATACTACAATCACCACTCACATAATATTATTTCTTTTATTGTTGGATTTTCGTATGGCAAAAACTTAAAAAAACAATGTTTGTTTAGTAACATTAATTGTGGGATTACAAAGTAAACCAAATTCTTACATGCAAAATGAAAGGAATTATGTATTTTTTTGTAATAAACTTATCTCAGTAACAACTTTTTTTCTAAATGATTTCTTCACATCCCCGGAGCAAAGTCTAAAAATAGAAAAACAATTTCGTAATTCTATCCAATTTTTTATATATCGTTCTTTTGGGCTCTTCAATATTTGCTGCTTGCTTTTTTTGCTGGTTTGTAATTTTAATTTGTTTCATATATTTTCAATCAGATTAGCATCTGGCAATTTTGGTAACCAGTCTAATTAATACTCAAATTCTTCAACCATGCACTGACAGTACTAAAATGTAGTCTTGCAAATCATAATTTTATGCGATAGAGAATTATAACCGGTATGACGCAGCCATCCCTACATCTTTGGGCATTTACTATCCATCCAACGAATGTCACGAATTCTGTACTTTCGTTATACTCTACGCCTCCCTACACAGTTATGTGTGGGTATTTGGTTCACTGAATTAATTGGCAAGTTTTAGAGATCGGCAAATATTTATTTCATAGAGTTCAAAACGTTTCAACCATATTTTGGTCTTCATCAGTTGTCTGTAATGAGATATATAGATAAGTCACGGCCCAGAAAATTACAATAATTAAAAAAAATTTTTTTTTTTACCAAAATCAAAAAGAGGAATTTTTTTCGGCTTACCTAGAAATTAAAACATTATCCGAGATTTAAATGTCGGTATTTTAACATATTTCCATACACCACAGTTCGTTACAATTAATGCTAACATTAAAATAATACATATATGTCACATAACAAAGAACATTTAAACGTATTACACCGTAAACAAGTATACGAACAGTTAAAATGGTACTAAATTTATATTGGGGTAAAAAGCGATTCGTACTGATTTTATTTGTTTTGATGCTTTTTTTTTCCGTTTGAACCTCGAAAGAAAGGAAGTATGTGAACGTAAATTTGATTTTTTTTTTTGGTTATTTTGATGATTATGTTACACAATTAAGTTGTTATATATTTTACTTAAATTTTTAATGTCAGTTTTATCGTTGATACCATTTTTGTTTTTTTTAATATATATCATTTCCAAGAACTCCCTTTTCTGTTGGTTTTTTTTCAGTTTTAAGTATCGCAGTCTCTTGAAAATTAAATGTATGTGATAACTGCTGTTCGTGATTAGTTAAGGCTGTTTTATTTTTTTTATCGTATTTGTGTCCATTTATTCTATTTTGTAAATATTGGGAGGTTTGACCAATGTAGACACTAGGGCAGTTGTTACATGGAATTTCGTATATTGTATGAGATTTTTTATTTTTATTGGTTTTACATTTTAGTGAGCTGAAATTTTGTTGTAATAGATTATGACCTTTGTGACAAACTGATATATCATATTTATTAAAAAGTTTTTGTAGATTTTTAGATAGGCCATTTATATACGGGAGTGACAAGTAATTGTTTTTATTTCTGTTTTTTTGTGGTGGCAGGGGATTGTTTATGAGATTTTGCAGTCGTGACTTAAAGATAGAATTAATGAGTTTAGATGGGTAACTATTTTTGATTAGAATATGTTTTGCTTTATTTATTGCTTTATCCCTGTATATTGTGTCACTCAGTTTTATAGCACGATCTGCAAGTCCAATTACGACCGATTTTTTTTTGGGATATTGGATGGTTTGATAAAAATTCAAATATCGGCCCGACCAGGTGGTTTTGGTATACCACTCTATTTTAAGGTGGTAAGAATTGAATGCTTTTAGAATATCGTCAAACATGTTTTCCGGAACTGCAGTGAAACAGTCATCCACATATCGATAAAAAAATGGTAGCGGATAAGGTAGTTTTGATATCATAGTATTTTCTAGCTCCTCCAAAACCATTTGAGCAATTACGCTTGAGATGGGAGACCCCATAGCGCATCCTTCAGTTTGTTTATAGTATGTGTTGTTATATGAGAAGTAAGTAGACTTTAATGTTAATTCAGTTGCTGACAGGAATTCTTCCAGAGGTATGTCAGTAAACTATTTGATAAGGTTCCATTTTTGTCTTATAATATCTAGAGCGAGTTGCATTGGGACTCGCTCTAGATATTATAAGACAAAAATGGAACCTTATCAAATCTTATTAAAGGTTCCAGAAACGTATATTCCTATATATATATATATATATATATATATATATATATATATATATATATATATATATAGTGTGGTCATTTAAGTGTATAACATATGGGATTTTTTTTTATTAACTATACAATCAAAATAAAAGTTGGTGCATCCTCGATAATCGTATAAAGTGTACTTAGAATGGTCAAACAGC
Organism: Kuschelorhynchus macadamiae; assembly: GCA_030620095.1. Classification (NCBI taxonomy): domain Eukaryota; kingdom Metazoa; phylum Arthropoda; class Insecta; order Coleoptera; family Curculionidae; genus Kuschelorhynchus; species Kuschelorhynchus macadamiae. The sequence continues at coordinate 118,684 of JAUTXW010004380.1, forward strand.
ATACAGGGTAGGTTATGATATTTTCGTCCTCAAATTTTCCTTCTGACCTTCTTCAAGCAAAAATCCTGCCATCTAAGTTATACATATTTACTTTTGTTTTATCTGTAAACATGCAGTGCCTTGCCCTTCCATGCCACAGTGTTGATACTGACGGGCCCAGACAAGTCTAGCAGCTCGATATTCCTCATTTAAAAGTACAGAAGACTCTTTTCTTCTTGCTCTTAATTATTTAGCATGTGAGGAGCAACCACGCAAAAGTTGTAACGGTGTACTGTCGTGTGTTAAATCTATACTTTTTTTAAGTAAACATATTTAGTATTCGATAATTTAAATATTTTATTACTTACAGACCTATATTGCGCGTATTAAATTTTCCAGATTTAGTTAAGCTTGCGGTTGAATCTCCCTTGTATTTGTATAAATTTGGCAGTCAATAGGCGACCCGTTGTCCACCGCGTGGTGTTTTTTTGTTGTTTATCAATAGTTTTTACACGAGTTTACCACATACGTGACCTTCAGGGTAACTTGCATATAGAAATACGTTTTAATTTTATTAGGGAACCTGTCCTAGAGTCGCAGACATTCTGGGATGATTGCCCTGTCCACGACGGTGATCGGAATTGTTCTTTTATTTCCATTAGTAATTTATTATCATTTGTAGGGAAAAGTTGTATATTAACCCTCGTCAAAAATGCACCAGCAAAGACAGTCCGGTAACAGGGGGAAAACACCCTCGAATGTTTCTCCTACCCCCTCGGCAAAGAGACGGGCCAAACAAGCTCGTCAATGGCGAATGTGCCACAGGTACGACTATAACGGCCTCTCTCTATGATCCCGTGGGAATTCAAACAACTTTCGAGGTCCCACATCTTGGTGGGACTTCTTTGAGTCGACGCGTAAGGAATCATCCGGGTTATTGTAGAGCCGAGTATACCCAGCGGATTCAGGACGCCGTACGCCGAGATTCCCGAGAGAGAGTTCGGAGCCCTCGACTACCCCTATGGAAATGAGGGCCGATGATCCCGATTACGTCGTACAATGACCTGTTGGCTGTTAATTCCCACACTCAGGCTTTTGACACCTTCTTGTCCACCCTATTAAATTTTAGTTCAAATGCCCCCTTATATCATGTCAAGTCACCCGACATGGGACTGTTTTACCCCCGGCCAAGTGCCCCCCGTCTGCTTGGAACTTCCCTCCAATCAGCGAGACCCCAGACGCCCGTCAAGGTCAGTGCCCTCCCTTCTAAATCTCAGTCCGAATTTGGACTTCGTATTTCCTCAACTAACACCCCCGCTAGTTATTCCATCTTTGACCCAGGCTCATCTGGGACAGCTCCCATCTCCTACTCGAGATAGACGCCGCCAGCAGTGGCCATCTCTCCTCAGAGATCCGGGAATATTATTCGGTCCCCCAAAATTAAGCCCCGAAACAATTGAGGTACTGTCTCAAAGTTTATCAGCAGCAAGATACGAGTTTAACCCCACTGTGAGGGTCATGACCCGTCCTAGACGCCTGTCGATAAGCACTCGGACAAGACCAAGTACCGAATAGACCCCCGGTGCTGCGCCTCGATCTTTCGCACCCCTGAGATGCTGCATGCCCGGATATCTGGGTCGACCTGCGGTTAAGACCTCAGCCGAGCTCTTTTGAACAAAATTCAACTTAATCCCGAGTTAAATAGGCTTAAAGAAAGAGTGACTTTGTTCACTGATTTAGCTAGATTTGATAGAAAATATCTCAATCTTTTCTCAAAACTTTCATCATAAAACCTGTTTGTGGCACTGATGTTATAGTTATCATTAATAGTCTTAAGAATTCTAATTCCTGCGGTTATGACGGTATTTCAAACAATATTCTGAAAAAGTGTAAATTTTATTTAGCCGATATATTAGCGCATTTAATCAATTTATCCATTGATAAGAATGTTTGTCCTCCTAGTTTAAAGCTAGCCAGTGTTCTACTTTTACATAAAAAAGGAGACCATAATAATGTTAAGAATTATCGTGGCATAAGTCTGTTATCTAGCGTATCCAAAATTTTCGAATTGGTAATTAAGGGATCAGCTGGTTTCATTTTTTGTGCAAATAATCTATTGTCATCGTACCAGCATTTTTTTTTACTATGAATAAAACTACAGAAACAGCACTGTGCCGGTTTTAGCGTACTATAGTCGAGTCCCTAGATAGGAGATTATTGGTATTGGGTATGTTTATTGACTTTTCGCGTGCTTTTGATGTCGTAGATCATAAGCTTTTGCTTTCAAAACTGTTTAAATGGGGTGTAAGGGGTAAATCACCAATCTACTATGTATCAAAAATATATTTAATTTACGGGATGTACACTATTTAATAAACTGAACAGAGAAATTAGAGCTGCCAACATAAATATTTTTAAAAGACGCTTAAAAAATGTGCTGTTAGAAAAATGCTGTTACGATGTCCAGGAATTTACGTAAATGTATCGTATTTTGTATTGTCTAGTTTATAAGTATATCTATGTATTTAAGTTTTCCTTTTTACATTTTTTGACCTTCTGACTTTTTCTCCAATTATTGTATATGTTGCGATATGTACATTTAAATTGAAGAAATAAACTATTGATTTTGATTTTGATTTAAACCGAACCGGAACCGAGAACAATTGGTTGATAAAATATTTATTTTGATTCTATGTGTTTCAAAGCACCGTCCGAAAATTTGGCATGCTGAAATTCAGAATTTCTTACAGGTTCTCATCTCGTAACTTTTAGGGTTGCGTAATAGGCAACACTTTTATTTCTGTTGAAACTGTTGAGAGAAAGAAATAATTACAATATTAAAAAAATGATGTCGTGTGCCTACAGTGATTAAAACTGAATATGAATATTTTCAACCACAAAGAATGTCAGTATACAATTGCACATGTGCGAGAAAATGGTTAGAAAATCGTGGACATTCACTTTACAAAGGAAACCAGAGTATGCGAGCTTATTAGGAAAATTAAAAACATGCACAAACGTGCTCTTTGCTAAATCTACACAGGCATGAAACATGACAATACTTTCATTTTTGTGAAATAATTTTCTTTACGTCTAAAGCGCTTTTTATCATGAGTATTTATTGTATACGCTACGTTTTGTTAAAAATCTCTGGCCGTTGTGCATTGCTTTTTTAAGTTACTTCCTTTGTGCATTAAATTAAACAGAATAGTAGGAAGTTAGCAAAAATAATTTAGAGGTTAGCAAATAAATGATTGCTGCGGATGCATTTAGGTCAATAAAATTGTTCGGCTCTGTTTAGAAAGTCAGTGCTGTGTTTTCCTTTAGAAAGCTTTTGATAGTTATTGTGCCCGACACTTATATGTAGCTGATCTTCTAGGACTGGACCGATTTGACCTCTGCTGCTTGCCAAAATTGTATCTTATGAAACTAAATCGAGCTTTAATGGACTATTTTGTAAAATTCGTTTTAAATTGGTGCATTTTCTCTAAAGTTTTGATTAAGAAATTTTACAGTATTGTCAGCTTTCATGGCGCTATATATTCATGAAGAATGATTTTTCTTTTTTATCTTTCTTTTTATTTTATTATGGGAATTTTTTTTATTAACAACACAATCAAAATAAAAATATTGCCAAAAGTTGGTGCATCCTCGATAATCGTATAAAGTGTACTTAGAATGGTCAAACAGCATACAGGGTAGGTCAAAAAATCATGCAAGAGTAAAGTACCCTTATTTCGAAAGATTCAGCAAAATGTTATTAAGAAAAGTTGTTTAGCATCAAAAGTTATGCCTATTGAGAAACAAAAATTTTTGGAAAAAATCGAGAAACTTTTTGAAAAGTTGATTTTTTTGATAATTATCGTAAACACTTTTATAGTTTAATCAAACTCAGATCAGATTCGCATAACTCCGTTCAAGGTTAAGTATACTTGTGAAGTAACTTTTTATTTTTTAGGGAATCATAAACTTCAGGTTTGTTGCAACGATATTAAACACAACTTGAAAATTTCGCCAATATTCTTTTTAACAAGATGAAACATTTGTAAAGAAAATATGCTCATTAAAAAACTTTCATTTGAAGTGCAAAATTATAAAATTGTTATTAAATAACTGTACACGTTAATTGACAAACCTGAAATCCTATACTAAGATAATCGCGGATCCCCATGGAAAAAACCAACGAGGATTAGAAGTAAAAATTATGACAGTTCGGTGGCGTTAATAATTCATTCTAGAAGAACAATTATATTATTACATATTAACTTTATATGATTAAAATGCCTCCTCCAAGACAATTAACGCTAGTTGAGAAGGCAGAATTAGTTTTGATATGTGGGGATAATTATAAAACAGTGCGTGACGCAGCAGATATTTTCAACGAACGACATCCAAACAAACAAGTTCACTACCTGTTCCTGTGGGGAAGTGTATGTGGGAGAAACAGAACGCTCAATATGCACAAACGAATAAACAAAAATATGTTTTAAACCAAAAAATAAAATTGTGATTTGCCGTAACTATTAATAGAAACGTAATGGTAAGAATAATTTTTTTGTCTATGTTACGTATCAAACATATTAGCCCAAGAGCTCGTACCAAAAAACAGCAAGAATTGTGTGATGGCTGTTAATATGATAAAGTATTAAGGATATACATGAGTCAGTACGCATCGTAAGCTAATGGGACATCTGGCGACAGCGCGCTTTAAAGTAAAGTAGTAAGTTGTGGACCGCGGCACGTCGCGGTCGCGAAAAAAAAAGTCAAACCTCAATTTAATGAAACAGACGCAGTTAGCAGTCGTTTACTCAACTGTAAGCAGAATTTTAATAAACTTCAAACAGACAGGATCTTTAGACTATAAATATAAAAATGAACGTGCCAAAACTGTTTGTATTGAAGAAAATCAATTAGCGGTACTTCAATCAGTTGTTGAAAACCCTAGAAGATCCCAGGAAATTTCTGCTTGCACAGGTATTAAAAAAAGCTCTGTTAAGAGCATTCTCAAGAAAAACAAGTTTGATGCTTATAGGCCAATGTTTATTTGCACGTTTCAAGAAGGAGACTATGACATCCGCTATGATTTCTGCATATGGCTTCAAGGACAAATAGAAGATCAGCGTGATTTTCATAGATACATTCTCTTTGGGGATAAATCCACGTTCACAACAAATGGCACTGTCTCTTCCCAAAATTGTAGGTGGTGGTCGGACGCAAATCCAAATTTTGTTATTGACAACAGAAACCAGTATTACAAAAAAACAAACATGCGGTGTGGTATTATCAACGAAAAATTATTGGGTCCGTTTTTTTTTTCGCCGAAACCTAACAGGTGATACCTATTTACAGTTTCTGGAAAACGAAATATCGGATTTTTTGGACAATATAAGTTTACAAGAACGGTATAAATTATGGTTTGTACATGATGGTTGTCCCGCTCATTCTACTAGAAATGTTTCTGAATGGTTAAATGTGAAATTTGGTACTAAATGGTTAGGACGAAATACCGATCCACGGTGGCCTCCTCGTTCCCTAGATCTTACCCCATTAGATTTTTTTTATGGGGATACTTAAAGCAAAAAGTTTATAAAGATCGGCCATTTAATAATGTTGAGGAACTTGAAAATTCGATTCGTTTCCATTGCAGAAATATTCCAGCAAATATCTTGCGATCTGCTTTTAGTGAATTTTATGACCGGACAATTAGATGCATTGAACGAGAAGGTGGGCATACAGAAGCGCTTAGATAATTTTCATTTTTTTATGTATTCCTTATATGTTTTTTACTTCATGCTGATTTGTTAATTGTTAAGTTATAATAAACATTTTTGGTAAAACTAGTGGTATCACATTCAATTAGATCGATCTCGGTGCGTTTGATTTTTTGTATATATATGTGTTGATTTTTACTCCTTCACGGATGGAAAAATACAATGTGTTTTCATTCCGGGTGTACATCCGTTCACTACTGTCGTTCTGAAAAGAACAGTTTTGCTGACGTTTCGCCAAAATCACATTTGGCATTTTCGAAGCTTTCTTTCTCGCGTCCGAATAGAGACTGAAGTGTTCGTGACTGCGACGGTTCCTTTTATACCCCCACTCGGGGACGAAGGTTATATCTGCGCAGGCGTTGGTCGTTATTTATGTTTTCTGGATGGTGCTGTTGTTGTTGCGCTAATTGCGCTTGAGTTTTTGCGATTTTAGATTTGTCGATTATTGTCTTCCATACTGTTGGTAGTTTTAATGATTCGTCCCTTTTATTCAAATCACCTTGTTTTTCAATTTCTATGGCTTCTCGGATTATTCTGGTCTTATAATGTTCTTTATTGGCAATCTCCCTACACCCATCGAAATTTATTTTATGGCCGGTTTCCTGATGATGTAGGAATAAAGCTGAGGTTGCTCTTGCTGATATTCGCCTGTTAATTTGCCCTACGTACAACTTTTCACAGTCCTGGCACGGAATACTGTACACTCCGTGGTTTTCCAGTTTGATTTTATCTTTTGGGTTTCCGAGTAGTTTACCTATAGTTGTTTGTGGCTTGTGTATTGTTTATATGTTGTGTTTCTTCACAATTCTTCCGATTCTGTCTGTTGTGCCTTTTACATATGGTAAGACTACTCGTTGCATTCCCGGCTCATATTTTTTGTTGTTCGTTGTTCGGGAAACCTGTGCATTAATAGCCATTTTTCTTTAAAGCACTAGATACTACCTTAAGTTCGTTTTGTCTCGTCTGTGTTTCAGTTAATGGCATGGATCTGGATATTAGCGTATTTGCCACAGCTTGAATTTGTGCTGGGTGATGATGTTATCTTGCATTTAAATATCTCTCTGTATGTGTTGGTTTTCTATACACGGTGTATTCGAAATGTCCGTTATGTAGTTTTGTGACCAAAACATCTAAAAATGGTAGTTTGTTGTTTTCCTCTAGCTCTAGAGTAAATTGTCTTCTGGGGTGGATTGAATTTACGTGAGTCAGAAATTTTTCGAGCTCTGCATGACCATGTTGCCATATAATAAATATAACGAATCCATAATTTGGGTTTTAAACTTGCTTTCTCAAGAGCTTTCTTTTCGAAGTATATCATAAATAAATTCGCGACTACTGGTGATAGCGAGGACCCCATTGGAGCACCATCCATTTGTTTATACATTTGCCCGTTGAAAGAAAAATAAGTATTTTTGAGGCAATGCTCCGAGAGTCCTATTATATGTGCCTGGAAATCCTCGTTCATAGCAATCTTGTCCAATGCTTTGTCGATGGGAACACTGGGATATAACGATTTGACATCTAGGCTTGCTATGATATCGTTTTTTTCAAGGACGACTTCTCGTATAATTCGAGTGAAATGCTCAGAGTTTTTTACAAATGAATCAGCTTTTTCTACAGTTGGTTGCATAATTTCAGAAAGGTATTTTTCCAGTTTTTGTAGCGGCGAATTAACAGCACTAACAATAGGTCTGATAGGCGCCCCTGGTTTGTGTATTTTTGGTAAACCATAGAGTTTAGGACGTCTGCTCGACTTTTCCCGTGGTATGATTTTTTGTTGAATTTCGGGGTTTATTGGTGAACTTTTTGTTTTATTTTTAGTTGTTTTTTCTAGGTACGTTGTCGGGTCCCTTGGAACAGGCCTATAACAATTGTCTTGTAGGATATCCTGCATTTTTTGTACGTAATCTTGAGTATTCATAACCACAGTTGCGTTTCCTTTATCTGCTGGAAGGATTGTGATGTCTTTATTTTTTCGAAGGTTTATTAGGGCCCTTTGTTCAATGGCATTTAGGTTTTGTTTTGGTATTTTGCTTGTTCTTAAAATTCTTGCCACCTCTTGTCGAATCTCCTCTGCTTTTGTTTGTTCAGAGGAGTCAAGGACAGCTTTCACCCCAGCTATTATTTCTTCTTTCGGGATTTCCTTAGGAGATATCGCAAAATTAAAACCCTTACTCAGTACGGATTTTTCACTTTCTGAGAGACTGTAGAATGATATATTTTGTACTAATTTATCGACGTCTACTGATGATCTTTGTGGCTGACTCGACTTTCGTAGAAGATTGTCATACTTTTTCGAAAGTTTATCTGTCTTAATATTCTTATTTGATTCTGTTCGCCAAAAAGCCAAAATTTCTATGCGATTCCACAATAAAGGGTAAATGATGTTACTTAGTTTAAGATGTAACTTTAAAAGTTCTTTTTCTGTCTCGGCAAGTTGTTTTCTAGTTTGATGGATTTGTTCTTTTAATAACGCCTTACTAGCATTTTGAAGTATGGTGTTAGTTTTTCTAGTTTTAGTATGATAAGACAACCGTGTAAAAGTAGGAAGTAAATCGCTGTCACGACACTTAATTTGAAAGGTTAGATCACATAAAAGATTAGTTTTCTTACCTCTCAGTTTCTAATACATCTTGATTGTCTTGAAAATCTCCTCCCCGTAGAGGTCTATAGTGTTGATTTTTACTCCTTCACGGATGGAAAAATACAATGTGTTTTCATTCCGGGTGTACATCCGTTCACTACTGTCGTTCTGAAAAGAACAGTTTTGCTGAGGTTTCGCCAAAATCACATTTGGCATTTTTGAAGCTTTCTTTCTCGCGTCCGAATAGAGACTGAAGTGTTCGTGACTGCGACGCTTCCTTTTATACCCCCACTCGGGGACGAAGGTTATATCTGCGCAGGCGTTGGTCGTTATTTATGTTTTCTGGATGGTGCTGTTGTTGTCGCGCTAATTGCGCTTGAGTTTTTTTGCGATTTTAGATTTTAGACCAAGGTGATTTGAATAAAAGGGACGAATCATTAAAACTACCAACAGTATGGAAGACAATAATCGACAAATCTAAAATCGCAAAAACTCAAGCGCAATTAGCGCAACAACAACAGCACCATCCAGAAAACATAAATAACGACCAACGCCTGCGCAGATATAACCTTCGGCCCTGAGCGGGGGTATAAAAGCAAGCGTCGCAGTCACCAACACTTCAGTCTCTATTCGAACGCGAGAAAGAAAGCTTCGAAAATGCCAAATACGATTTTGGCGAAACGTCAGCAAAACTGTTCTTTTCAGAACGACAGAGGTCTTTTCTTTTTTGGATTGAAAAAAAGCAACAGTGTAAACGTTGTTGGGGTGAGGCCCTGATATGACGAGAGAAACAATAGTGACTCTTTCCTATTTTCACAGCCTTTTTATTTCCATTGCCAAGTCGGTATATTTGGCGATCTTCTCACTGTATTTCGCTTGGATGTTCTCGTCGTTGGGGATAGCCATGTCAATTAGATAAGTGATCTTTTCTTTTTTGGATTGAAAAAAAGCTCTATTTGCGGGGATTGTTTTATCTGTGTAGATGTCAGTAGAGCTTGTAGTCTCCGTTTTCACGTGCGGATGTTTGTGCATAATGGTAATGAGGGTCTCTGTTCTCCGTTAGTTTGTATGTTGTGGCTAATGCTTGATGAACGACCTTCGCTGCTGAGTTGTGTATATATATATATATATATATATATATATATATATATATATATATATATATATATATATATATATATATATATATATATATATATATATATATATATATATATATATATATATATATATATATACCTTTTATATATGTGGTCTTGCTTTATGCGGTATCTGTGTCTTCCGTGAAGTGTTTTTTCAGACCAGGTGTTTACCTTTTCTAGTCGTGATTGGATGTGACTGTGTGCGTCTGCTGCGTGGCTCGTTTGAGACAGGTCGAGCGGTTTATAATGTTTTTTTTTTTTTTTTTTTGACACAAAGTGTATAGAATTCGTCACTAAAGTTAACAGTGTAAAAGAAAATGTACACAATAAACATCCAAAAACTAACAAAATAATACAGAAAATTCAAGAAAATTTAACGGCATAATTTACCTAATAAAAATAGTTTGCGACTTTTTTTAAATAGCGGCACACTATTGCTATATTTAATTTGGTTGGGCAAGTTATTAAATATTTTAGGACCTGCTTTAAGTATAAAATTCTTGGACAAATTAAGCCTACAATAAGTCAAAGAAAATGCATTATTAGAGCGAGTAAAGTAATCGTGAAAATGTTTATTCTTTACAAACATATGACCGTTTTTGAATACAAATAGACATATCTCAAAAATAACTACACTGGTACTGGTAAAATTTTAAATTTACTAAATAGAGGTCTACAAGAAGTAGTGGATGAAACACCAGCAATACATCTTAGAATCCTTTTTTGACTTTTAAAGACCCTGTCCGCATGAGAAGTCATACCCCAGAAATGGACCCCGTACAAAATCCTAGAGTGTATGATAGCATGGTAGACACTAACAATTTGATGAGCATCCATGACGAGCCTGAGATTTCTGACTACATAGCAAAGACTATTTAGTTTAGCAGATAAATTCACACAGTGAGCTTCCCAGGAAAGAGTATCGTCCAGGGTCAGCCCAAGAAACTTTACCGATTTCTCACTCGGAAGTCTGTCCTGATCTGAGCACAATTCCAAATTTAAACTAGCGCGTGTTTGACTAGTATGAAATACTATATAGCAAGTCTTTTTTGCGTTGAGAAAAAGTTCATTCAGTGTAAACCACTCATTCATTTCTTTAAGTGCCCTATTTGCTGCAACCTCCACACTTAACCCTCCGTTGGCCCTAACCAGCGCTGATGTGTCGTCCGCATACATAGTTATACGACTGTGAGTCAAGTCGTGTGGCAGATCATTTACAAAGAGAAGAAATAACACAGGGCCCAGGACGGAACCCTGTGGTACTCCCAAATTAACGTCGAGCTCAAAAGAGCGCGAAAATCCCGGTGCCCCCCCAGACTGCCCTTTGACTTCGACATATTGCTTACGCTCCTTCAAAAGTGAAGAAAACCAATTTAAAACTACCCCGCGAATCCCCATCGACTCCATCCTGTCGAGAAGGCGATTATGCCCGACGCAGTCGAACGCCCTGCTAAGGTCACAAAAAAATCCCAACAGGGCGCTCGCCAGCCTCGAATACATCCACGACTTCGCTTAGAAAATCTAGAACAGCTGATGATGTCGATCGGCCAGATACAAACCCGTGTTGCCGTAAAGTTATCAAATTATTCTTAATTAAATAAGATTGCAGTCTGTTAAGCATGGCATATTCAAATATCTTTGAAAAACACGATGTCAAGGCAACTGGACGATAATTTTCAATCAATGTGGGGTCTCCCTGTTCAAAACAGTTTTTTAAGGCCCCGGGAAAAATACCCGTTTCCAGGGACAAGTTAATGAGGTATGTCAACGGCTTTATGCACCATTCGGCAGTTTTCTTAAATTCGTCCAAAGGAACATCATCTGGTCCTCCGGATTTCTTATTTTTTAATTTATTTTTAATCAGATTAAAAATTTCTGTCTCACTAAAAGGAAGAACACTCATGCTGGCCAAAAATGTACGATTCCTATCCCCGATTAAAGAGTAATTATGATTCTTTGACGTTCCTATATTATTCAAAATATTTTTGGGAGTCTCGATAAAAAAATTGTTAAAACAGTTTGCAACATCTAATGGGTCCTCCAGTAACTTTCCGTTATCTAAAATTTTTAATTTTGAAAGGTTACTTTGGTTATTGTTTAGCTCAGAAACAACAGACCACATAGCTTTAGAAGGATTATCGGAATTAAGTATTTTTTGTTGATAATATAGTTTTTTTGTATTATTAACTAGCTGTCTATGTAAACCACTCTGGATCCTATACCTTGCATCCAGATCAGGGTTTTCCCTTCGGCGCTTATGAAGCGATTTAAGACTTCTACTAGACTCTTTTACTTCCTGCGTGACCCATGTCTTTTTTTATTGTTATTAGTATGAATTATTTTCATAGAGAAACACATATTGAAGTAATGTAAATATGTATAATAAAAATAATCAAATAGATAATTAAAATCACTCCCCTTGTAGACCTCTAGCCAAGTTTCACTTACAAGTGTAGAGATAAAATTAAGCACATTAGTATTACTAAAATGTCTACTAAGTTTATTTGTACTAGGTGATTTTTTTCTATCTAGCCCTGTATTAAACAGAACTGTCTCGTGATCGGAAACGGTGTTACCTTCCACTACTGCCTCGTCACAATCAATGAGATTAGTAAATATTAGATCAAGTGAGGTGGCACTGCTAACACCGACACAAGTCGGGACATTAAGTTTATTTCTTAAGTTAAAAGACAAAATCGTGTTTATAAAATTTTCGTTGTCACCAACGCTTAGTGAATGAGTATTGAAATCACCTGTGAGAATAATATCGTAATCAGATTTATAAAACTTATCTAACATAGAATTTAAATTATCGATAAATATATTAAAATCCCCCGAGGGCGCTCTATAACATGTAAACAACAATATACACTTATTTGTATCAGAATACCACTTAACACAACATCTAAATTTTTATCAGAACAAAATTCGCTTACATCAATAGTAAAATCGCAACACCTCCGTGTGCAAACGTCTCGCGACAATAAAATGTTTTAAAGCAATACCCTTGAATTGTCATATACACTATATTATCAGGTTTAGCCCATGTTTCAGTAATACAATAAAAATGTATGTAACTTTCCCTATAATTTACATCAAGAAAGTTGGCTTTATCAGTATTAAAGCCCCGAACATTTAACAGTAGAATATCATATGCAGATGAAAATGATTTTTTAACATAAATGTTTTTATTAATAAAATTACTGTCAAATATTTGATAGTCAGTCAAGCATTGTTCTTCTTGAGTACTCTCGGGTGAAAAAAACGATTAACGCAGGTTCCGCTAGGCCACAGTGTAGGTGTTAAGGCAGCAGAAAGTCTACTTTCGCTAATCGTGACTTTAAAAGATGAATAATATTGGGGATATTTAGAAATTAGCTTTTCCACGTTAACTTCTGGGAAAATGGGTTTCAGAAAATTAGTAAGCTCATTAACAGTTGTTTCCGGATGTAATTTATAAACGTGTAGAAACACAAGCTTCAGTGGTTGTTTTAGGGTCGAAACATTTTCAGTATTACAGCCCACTATTGTATTCATCTTAGTTGAGCGTTTACGCCTGGACACGACTTTGGTAAAAAGTTGGTCGTCGTCCACCGGTAGATTCTTTTCAACGATCAGTTTTGAAGCATCAGATATTGCATTCTTAATGTAATTCGGTTCAAGACGATTTTGCGATGTCCCTTGATCAGCAGGCAGCATATCCATCGCGTTGATTTCGGCGGAGTGCTGTCGCTTACGTTCGGAATTTTTCGAGTGCAACTGTGCAGCAGCGATGGGGGCAGCGGTACCACCTCCCGCCCCGCTGTGGATGGTTGTCACTTTGGGAGGGAGACGAGACGTGGCGCGCGCCTGCTGAAGCCCTAGGCCTGTTTTAGCATTTCCAGCGAAGGCCTTGGCGGAGGAGATGGTGGCCCCGCTATTTGTATGTTCCGTGATGTTCACATCGGTTTGTTTGTTACACATAACCCTATTTTCATTGTTAGTTTTTAAAAGGTTAATAATTGTATTCAGATTTTCTACAGACCTTTCCAACTCTTCCACGAGCCTTTTAGAAGCACAAACCGCTACCCTGGAGATTTTTAGTTGAGCCATAATATTAACACAATGCAGTTTTTCACAAGCTTGAGGCTCACTGCTGGTGTCATGAAAAACGTCTTCATTATTTTTGCCACTTTCTGCTAAAAACCCACGTACAACGTCGCCCACAGCACACAGTGAATCGTTTAATACAAGCTAGCGGGACAAAATTGTTTTTACATATTTTTTACCTAATTTCGGTTTCATGTATTTTTTTTAGGTGGTATATTTGTGTTTGGCATACAGGGTGTTGCGTATGCCAGCCGGGCCGGGTGTATCTAGCATATTATACACCTTTTATCGTTTGTTTTGATCAACAATGGATTTTCTGAAATATGTTTAACTGAAGTTGGGGTAATATGAATTTGCATCAAATACTAAATGGCTTTGTAAAGTTAACAAAAAAAACAAAAGGCTATGACAGCTATTAATCCAAACGCAACGTTTTATCGCATTTATGACACACTGGAAAAAATGTTAGGAATTTCAGTGTTTTTTTTTAAGCAAGATCGAAAATAAAAGTCTTTAGTTGCAAAAATATTTTTTTTATGTAACTATTTTTTAAACCTTTTAACATCATAACAGCATAACAGATATTAACAAAAATAATAAATCATAACAAAAGCAATAAACCCAAAATAATCAAGAACTAGTTTAACTATTATCAGTAGTCATATCACGAGTCCATAAGCAGAGTGCCGATAATTCCTTAAAAATATTCATCAATTCCTAAAGAACATAATACAAAATTCTCATTTTATAACCGAAATCTAATTTTAAAAAAAAATACAAAAAAATTCAATACAAATCGTTTCTGTAACCCTTGCTACAGTTTTTCCAAAGTAATTAATCCGAGTCTTCATCGCTAGAGGAATCCTCAACATTATATATATTTAAATCAACTTCTTTCAAAGTACGTGAAGTACTTGGTGCAATAGTATTATTTGTGGGTATACTGGCCTGAGATAATAATGAAAGCACTCGTTCGGGAAAAGCATCTTTCTTTTTTTAGGTTGCTCTCTGAGTGCATTTATGAGTGGATCTGACGTTATCAAGAGCATATTAAGTAAGTCTCTATTCGTGTTATATCTCAAGTTTTTTCTCGTGTGATGTTCACGAAACCTGCGACAGTCCTTGTTTCGCGCTTCTTGCGTCTCCTCTGAAAGTTGTCCTATAGGCACAATATGATATTTAATAATGGCAGCTCCATGATTAAGAATTTTGTGGACTGTCGCAGGCATATTATACCACGAATAGAGACTCAAATATAGCTCTCTAGTTTCTGTTGCAAATTCTTCAAACTTTTCCGTGTTTACTTTGAACCCTGAAGAAATAGCTCTTAAAATGGTGTCGAACTTCTGTAGAAGAACCGCGTCTAGCCCAGTAATGGCAGCACTTAATTCACTCTCATGAAAAAAGCGCCGAGCAGTATTGCCATCATTACTGCTGCCAAATCCTGGCTTTGGTTTATCAACAATTAACCCCATTTGGATTTTAAATTGCTTTTGAATTTCTTTTTTAAGTATCTCATATAAAGAAGAGTTTAAACGCCATTTCTTATGTTCCAACTTATATGAGATATGCAAAAAGCATTCAAAGCAGCGAATCCAAGCGTGCAATGTTGATAAACCAAAGCCATAGTTTTCAATAACGGGAGGTCTGGTCACGGTAATTTTATTCATTTCTGTTGAAGTGCAGCCGCAAATAAAGCATCTTTGTGACGATGCGTTTTCTGAAAGAATATTACATATTTTTCCATCCACCATAGTCAATAAAAGTTTATGTTGGATGGAAAAAATTCTACCTGTGCTAGAAGTTACTTCTGTAAATAAATTGTTGTTAATTTGCTGCTTAATTTTTTCGGTCTCTTCTAGCACAAATTGTGTAGTTTCTTTCGAAAATGCAAATCTGATGGGACGACAAAGCCTTGGTGAACTAGGACTGGGGTTTTGCCACACTAAAAATGTATTGTCCTCATGGCTATGTAGGATGATGGGAACCAAACAAAACACAAACAAATATTCGTCAGAAAGATGCTGTTGACTAAATTTTTGCTTATAATTACTGTGACCAGAGCTTCCGTCACCACCCCATTTGGACACAAGAGTAAACACGGAAAGGTTTGACTGCAACAGAACTTCTTCATGAGCACGCACTAAGCGTTCCGTTGTTATGTCAAGAATTGCTTTCACACTTATCTCAGCTGTAGTTTCTGTTATGAAAATATGCTCTTCGGATGGATAACAGTCCTTTTTTGCCTTCTGGAGGCTGTAATATGAAGGGAAAACTTCATTACCAGTCCGAAGAGCATATTTTCTGGTTTGTTTGTATATGTGAAGTTGATTTAGAATCTATATAATAGGCTAAGGCTTCCTCACTTGACAAAGGTCTGGACTCCCGCACACTGTTATTCTTCAGGTTTTCCTTTATTCTGGAAACTGTAGAAGGGCTACCAGAAGCAATTGTCCTGATTATATTTGCCGCATCCCGCTTCCCCGATTTTCTAACTACCACTTCTGCGGCAGTTGTTAGCTCCAAAACGGTTCGATTTTCAACCAAATCTTGAACTCTTCGCAGCTTCGTTCTAGAATAGACAAAAAAACGATACTGTTAATTTCATCGACATGGAAAAAAATATTCAGCTCACTTTTTTGAAGCGTTAGCCAGAGTGTCCAATTTTCGCCGGCCAACTTGACTCAGACTGCGGCCAGCCAAAAAAAAATTTTCTAGGGGAATTCCAGAAAATGATAACTGAAAAGCATTTTCGTTGAGCCAACTTTCATTTTCTCCAACGAACTGAGACTTCTTGCGAAAACTTTTCTTCCATTTTCTTTCAAATACTTTGGATGTCTTCGATATTTCTTTCAAAAGGATGTTTTCTTGCTCACTAGTTAAAGAGCGACCTAAAGTGTCTTTGAAATGAGTGCAGAGTTGACGGTTGCGGCCTGCTTGTTTGGAAAATTTCTGCCAAAGTTCAAAAAATTCTCGGCGCGACACGGTCAGCAGTGTATCTAAAAAATAATAATTTCATGACTAACGCAAAAAAGCGCTCCACCGGAATGGTTTTATTTGGTAGAAAAAACCATACTGATTGATTTAAAAATAGTCTCCATAGCGGCATTTTGCGGCATACTTAGTAGATAGTCCAACGAAGTTTAAGAAAAATTTCTTTTATGTCATATTTTGACAACTTCGGTGATTTCATGCAATATTTGGTACAAATGTTGAAAATATATATATACAAAATACTTTAAATAGAGTACCTACCTTCAGTTAACAAATCCATGTCACGGTTTTTATTTTTTTTTTCTTTTTACAATAAAAATACCCACTTTAAATTAGCGCAATATTGCATAAAAATGCAGACGCAATTATTTTATCTGTTATCAGTTGACACTTTGAACTTCGGTGTCTATGATACGGTTGACATTCCAAAACCGGAATTTCTGGTTTTTAGCTCTACTCACCTTTCTTAATAAGCGGTAATTAATAAAAAAAGCGTGTCTTGACATGAATTTTGTCCCGCTAGCTTGTATTAGACGATTCACAGTGCAGCACTACAACCCTCGGGTAACTTCTTATATATAATTATATGGATTAATTTATCTTTTGTTAATTTATTTAGTTCGCTTGAAATTTGACCGACGATTTCAGAAGGCGTCATGATGATATAGAAAAATCTCTACTCTTCAAACGATGATATCAAACGAGTACGTAAGAATAGGTATGATGAAGGAGTTAATGGCTTTCGTTAGATTTCTGGAGTTCGGTTTTGTTTTTAGTAGTTTTGTGAGTCTGATTTTAAATCCCGTCTTATTATTTTTATTGATATTAATATTATTATTATTATTACTATGAAATTCGTGAAACGTGAAACTAAAATATACTCATTAACATTATTGTTCCCAACGAAAATCAGAAGTCCACAGTATAATTCAAAGCCGGTCGTGGTATTAACCAACAGAGTTGTTGTTTCTGTGATTCAATTTCGCTCATTACACGGGTTTCGCTAGTCTATAGTGGCCTGATGAAGTGAGGTATCATAATATCCTTGTTATGATGTTGGTGTAACGTGAAATAAGAAGATTATCCACAATATATGGGCTGTTTAATTTTAAAAAACTTCAAGTTGCACATATACCGCGTTTTTGGGGCATCCTGTATAAATAAAAAAATATCTTTGGAAAAATGCATTTTTAGTAACAAAGTACCTTTCCCATTTAACGTTTTCTTCTAACGGTAACAGCTGACAATATATCCTACTAATATAACAAAACTAATTATAGGCGCAATTTGGCAAAAACGTGTGGAAAACATAATCACATTAAAAATTTAAAGGGCTGCATATACGCGTCTATCAGAGTGTCCACGAACAACTCCTATAAAATGAAAGGGGTGATTCTACATAAAAAAATATGAAAAAAATTTCATATTAACCTAGGTCCGGAAATGCTTCGTTATGGGGATACAGGGTGTTGAAATATAAATTTTATTTTATTTTTCATTAAATACCTGTTGCAAATAATAAAATTTTCCCACAAAATTGGGCATTCGGGGAATTTTTTGGGTGAGGAATCATAATTTGGTATTAGATTTCATGTGACACTTAGAGGGCGAATACTATTATTTATGTAAATAAGTTTTTTGGCGATGCACTGGGTTTTTTTACGAATAAATATTTTTCTTGTACCTTTTCTAAGCAAAAAAGCTATACTTACTTAACAACACTAGAGGTAACCGTTCTCGAGCAATTTACAAGTTTATGCGTCGATGCAAGGAAAACAATTTTTTTAATAATAATAAACTAAGGTGTATTTATTTCAAGACAATACAAAATTAAAGGTAAGTATGAATTATTCTAAACTATAATAAATGCTCCACGTGATGACCGTTAGTTTGAAGGCATAATGTAATTCTTTTTTTAGAGAAGGTAGTATACTTTTTTGCTTAGCAAAGTGTAAGTATTTATTCATAAAAAAAGATATACTTACTCAACAATGCTAGGTAACCGTTCTTAACAATAATAAACACAAGTGTGATTTTTGACAAAATTGTTATTGTCATATTAATAATTTGATTTAATTGAAAGTCAGATTTTCATTTACATTTTTTTAAAAAATGGTTTCGCTTAGTAATGAAGAATATGCAGATATGCATTTAATCTACAAGGAAGTTCAGTGTAACGCTGGAGCAGCACAACGTAGATATGTTGAAAAGTTTCCGAATAGAATCCATCCCACTCATATAACCTTTACGGCACTTCACCAGAGGTTGAGGGAAACCGGATCGGTTTCTCCAAAAAAAAAATGAAACGGGTAGACATCCCGTTGTAGTTGAGGAATTCGAAGAAGCTATTCTGATGGATCTAGAAGATAACCCAGAATTAAGTTGTCGATGATTGTCAGCGATGCAACTAGGAATTTGCAAATCATGTGTAAGTAATATTATATACAAGGAGAACTTATCCCTGTTTCATTTTAGAAAGGTGCATGCTATGATGGTGGATGATTTCCCTGCGCGTGTAGTATTTTCCAATTGGATGAGAAATAAGAAAATTGAAGATCCAACTTTTTATTCTCGTATTTTATTCTCCGATGAATCTAGTTTCACGAGAGACGAAATTAATAATTTACACAATTCAAATCATTATGCATATGTTGGGGATAATCCCCATGTTGTGAAAGAAACCAAACATCAACATAGGCTTAGTATTAATGTGTGGATTGGTATTGTAAACAACAACCTAATTGGACCTGTTGAGTTGCCAGGTCGACTAACAGGGGAAGAGTATTTAAATTTTCTTCAGAATATTTTACCCACATTACTAGAGGAAGTTCTTTTAAATATTCGGCAGGCCATGTGGTTTATGCACTATGGGTGTCCGGCTCATTTTAGTCGAAATATGCGTCAATATCTGGATCAGACTTACGAAAATAAGTGGATTATTAGAGGCGGAGCAGTTCAATGGCCAGCTAGGTGTATGGGGTTTCCTCAAATGCCATGTGTACTCCGTTCCAATACAAGCGCGTGAGCAGTTCTGGTTGCGAATTCAAAATGCCTGCAATGAGACAAATGCAGAATATTTATAGACGTATCAGACGTTCTTTAAAAAAAAGAATTACATTATGTCTTCAAACTAACTGTCATCACGTGAAGCATTTACTCTAGTTTAGAATAATTCATACTTACCTTCAATTTTGTATTGTCTTGAAATAAATACACCTTACTTTATTATTATTAAAAAATTTGTTTTCCCTGCATCGATGCATAAATTTGCAAATTGCTCGAGAACGGTTAGCTGTTGTTGAGTAAGTATAGCTTTTTTGCTTAGAAAAGGTACAAGAATAATACTTATTCCTAAAAAACCCAGAAGTGCTTCGACAAAAGAGTTAGGGCCAATTTATATAAATATTAGTAACGTACGCAGCGCCCTCCAAGTGTCACATGAAATCTAATACCAAATTATGATATTTAATAAAAAATAAAATAAAATTTATATTTCAACACCCTGCATCTCCGTAACGAAGCATTTCTGGACCTAGGTTAATATGAAAATTTGTTCATGTTCTTTTTTGTAGAATCATCCCTTTCATTTTGTAGGGGTTGTTCGTGGACCACCATGTATAATACACGTTATACAGATTCCTTCGATTTATTAAACTTGTCATCAGGCTAGTAATATAAAAGATACAAAATTTAAATAACTTTATCACAAAAACGTACTAAGTTACAAACAGACCATTAACTGAATGTGCACACAAATAATTTCGAAACCTCAACTCACTCTTCCTACTTATATATCATTGAACTAGTTTCCCCTAGTCTTATATAGATTTGTAAGATTGTATAGTCTTCTGTTCATAAAAAAAAATTGGAAAAATTTATTACTTCCCTCGTAAAAGAAAAGTATTGTAATCGTAAAAAAAATGACCTTCCGAGATTTTTCACGTTCTACGGAGACTAGATGTCGATAAACACGTTTTCTCTGCCGGTCTGTCTGTTCGCAGCATACCAAAACAACTATTTACCCGACTGACTTCAAATTTTGGTCAAACATTAAGGGTTATATGGGGATGGCCTGGTAACATTTTGGTAAGAATCCAATATGGCGAAACACAATGGCAGCCTAGTGAAATGTTAAAAAAATTATTACCAAAAAACTATCTGTAAAATGTATCTCAAATTTTGCGCAAAAATCAAGTGTTATGTAGGAATCAACTGGTAAAATTCTGGTACGAATCCAAGATGGCGGAACAAAATGCCGGCTTAATATAATATTAAAAAATTCAGCCTGGAAAAGCTACGTGTTAGATTGATTTCAAATTGTCTGCAAGAATTAAGTATGATATAGAGATGAACTGGTAAAATTGTGGTATTCAAGATGGCTGAACAAAATGGCGACCCAATAAAATGTTGGTAATCGTGAAGAGATCCTTTTCCAAAGTTTTACTTAGCTTCAAGTTTTAGCATTTCTAGATGCCAAAAAATTATGTTTTCTCAATTTCTTCGGTCTGTCTGCCAGTTTGTAGCATAGTTAAAAAACTAGTTGCCCAATTGATTTTAAACTTTGATCAAAAACTAAAGGTCATATGGGGATGATCTGGTAACAGTTTGGTAAAAATCTAATATGGAGAAACAAAAACATACATACAAATCAAGTGTTACCTAGGAATGAACTAGTAATGGTATGAATGAGCCTACTTTTTAGGTTAGCTTCAAATTTCGTGATGCCGTTGTATGATATAGTAAAATTGTGGTGCGAATTCAAAAAGGCGGAACAAAATTGGGACCAAATAAAACGTTTAAAAATTTTCTTATTCAATGACTAATTTTTCACAAAAATTGAATGTGATGTAGGAATCAACATGACGGAACAAAATGTCGGTCTTAAAAAATGAGTGTAAAACTGCTTATTCAATTATTTTTTTAATTACGTCCAAAAAGCAAGTGTGGGATAGGTAGAAACTAGTAAAATATTGGTGTGAATCCAATATGGTAGAACAAATTGACGCGCAATAAAAAT
The DNA here is from genome assembly GCA_030620095.1 of Kuschelorhynchus macadamiae. Taxonomy (NCBI): domain Eukaryota; kingdom Metazoa; phylum Arthropoda; class Insecta; order Coleoptera; family Curculionidae; genus Kuschelorhynchus; species Kuschelorhynchus macadamiae. The sequence continues at coordinate 140,260 of JAUTXW010004380.1, forward strand.
ATTTGAAAAGAGTGTGTTACTAAATGACTATGCGCAGAACTAAATTGGGTCACACTTCACTATTCCGAATAAAAGGAAAGATTAAACGAGGGAAGTTCCGGGTGAAGGGAATTTACCGATTTTTTAGTTAAAATAGAAAAAATAGTATAAAATACTCGTTTCATAAGACATTTTCACCCTAGTACTCGTGCTATGAAATCATGTCTTATAAAACTAGTGAATTAATATACGCATACGGACGCAAATCGCTTCCTTATGCCATAGTGCGGATGTTGTGTCCAACAGTACAACGCACAGTGGGCCAGCGTAGCCTTATTTTATTGAAAAATGATTGTTTATTCAGAAATGGGTAGAGATACGTTTTAACGGGTTTTAAAGGTAAATTTGTATAAATACTATGAAAAATGAATATGTTCAATAAGTATAGAGACTAGATTATACAGGGTTAGCTAAAAATCTGGCTGGTTTCGGCTAAATATCTTAAGAAAAGGTAATGCGATTTTTTTGAAATTTTGGAATTAAAGTAAATTGATGTCGGCAAATTTAAAAACTGTATCTGCGTTGCTGTCAAACTTACCGGTTTTTCGCTTATAATGCAAACTTTGTTTTTCAATGCTACAATTTTACATTTTTAGATTTTATATGGGATGTTTTATACTTTCATTCAATTGTTTTTTTGCTGCAAATAATTAGAAATTTACAATTTCCTGCATGTTTTGGCAGGTGTAACCTGCAGCAAGTGAAACAGTTAAAGATAAAAAAAAACAAGTTTCACATTTATGTCTTAACTTTTTAAATTTAATCTAATGGGTGCAATTGGTGCCAACTTTTAAAACTTTTAGATATTTTTTGCGGAGTTAACCGTTTTGCAACTGTAACCTTCCGAAACGAGAGAAACGGCAATTTTCAACAGCCATTTTTTACAGTTTTTGTGAAAGGAAATTAAGTTACAAATTTAAACAAAATACAATTTTTATTGGTCTATTAGCGCAATAAATACAATAACAATTAAAAATTATAACCAACCATTCTTAACTAACAAAAACCTTATTTTTGATACAATCGTATAAGACCAGACATTTAATCCGAATCATCACTACTGCAGCAGTTAGAATTTGTTTCAAACGACTGAAACAAATGAAGTGCTTCTGGGCTAAACATGTTCTTTTTTGGTGTTCTATGCTTTCTTAGTGAAGTAATTATTGGATCAGATGTAACAAGTAAATAATTAAACACATCTGTATTTGTAGCTACTCTATTACATTTTCGAGAATTTTGTTCCCTAGCCCTTCTGTATTCTTTATTCTTCGCCTCTTGGGCTTCCTCTGAGAGTTGCCCAATAGGCGCAGGGACAGCTTTGATTATTTCGGCACTATGAATAAAAATTTTATGCAGGGAAGTGGGAATTCTATACCATGGATACTGATGCACAAACAACCTTGCTGTATCAATGCAGTACTGTTTAAATTCTTTGACTTTAATATCGAAGCTGCTGGCAATTACTTGTAAAATAACATATATGCGATAGATTAAATTTTCGTCGATATTAGTTATTTCAGCGGACACTTTGTAGTTTTGAAAAAATGTCCTGGCTGTGTTGCCATCATTTGTCGTTCCCGCTCCCTGTTTAGTTTGATCCACAATGATTCCTAAACGAGATCGAAAATCCTCTTGGATCCTAGTTTTTTCTTGCTTAATAATATTTTTATCATCCCCTCGTGCTTGCCACTTCTGTATGCGTAATCGATAACTTACTTTCAAAACACACTCGAATGATCGAATCCATGCATGTAGCGATGTAATTCCATAACACAGGTGATTGATGTTTACAGTTCTTTTTAGAACCCGATCAATATCATTCATCTCAATCGGAGAAGCCCCGCATAAATAACACTTCTGGGATGACGTATTTGTTAATGAGTTGATCATTTTATTATCAACCATTGACATATATAGTTCATGTTTTACCACAATAGCCGAATTATTTTTTAGTTTAAAATTTGTTGGAGTTAAATTTAAAATTTCTTGATCCAAGTAATTTTTTTCTTTTTTTGAAATTTCTATGGTTTCCTTTAAAAACTGCATTTTTAATGGTCGGCAATAAACTGTAGATGAAGGGCGAGGGTTCTGCCAGACATATATTTTTTTGTTTTGATTGTTTGTTGTATATAATTGTAGAGGAACCAAACATGTAAGTAGTAAATTGCTGTCAGAATAATTGCCTTCAAAAGCCTGTTTATATTGATTTTGTCCACTACTTCCATCCATTCCCCACTTGGTAATCAGAGTAAAATTTGAGTTTTCAAAATTCTGGTCTTCAAGGTCCAAAGTCGTCTGAAGCCTACATGTTGTATGGTCTAGCAGGGATTGTAAGGGTAACACCACAGAATGCTCCTGTACACAAATTCTTTCCGGATAACATAACTGCTTTGCTTCTCTGATTTTGTTATAACTAGGGTAGATATCGAAATTATTCTCTTTGGCGTTGTTTCTTAGAAGTTGGTATGATCGCTTGGAAAGTTTGGTGTCAATAAATAAGGCTAAAGCTCGATCTGGTCCTAATGGAGATTGTGCGTTCTTAGAAGTGTTTTGGTTCATTTTTTTAATTTCTTGATTCGGAGATAAAATAGTACGGGACAACAATTTAGCAGCTTCTGGTCTTCCATCAGATCTCAAACTTAATTCAGTAGCAAAAACTAGCTCACTTATTTTGGTTTTTCTCAACTGTTCCGTTCTTCGAAATTTTCCAGAGTAACTAAGATTTTGAAACTCAGATTTGGGCCTTCCAGTGGTTTTGGTTTTAACACAAGCAAAATGTATGTCTATATCAAGCCATTTTTGGTTCCAGTCTAAAAATCTACTTTTGGTCCTTTTTGAAGCCTGCCATCTTCTCCTAAAATCAAGGGCATAAAGTCGAGAATATTTAAGTACTTTTTCCTTGTTTGATGTCATACACTTCCCACATAAAATAGAGTTTAATGTCTCCTTGATTTTGGTCCTTTCTATGCCTTTTTCAAATATTTGCTTTAGTTTAATTTTGTGGGATTCAAATTCTAAAAATACAAAAAAGCATCAGTCCTGCATGTAGAATTAAGTAAGATTCAAGATTCTTAAACAAAACAAAACATGATAAACTGTTTAGAAAACTACATGCCGAAACCTTGCTTTTCATACATTTTGGTACAGGGTGCTCAATTAGGAAAAATAAGATTCATGAGTAATAAAAGTGGCACCCTGTATTAGGGGGCAGAGCGGGGCAAATTTTTAAAAAATTAAAATAAAGTTTAAGTATTATATGTTCCAACAATATAGGTTTCAAAAATATGATAGTCACTCATTTAAAAAAAAAACAGTTTGAAGCAAAGTTAAACCTTTTAAATCGACAAACATTTTAATCGAATAGAGAATTTCCCCTAAAGGGTCTTTTGATAAAAAATTAACCAACGAAAAAATATATCCTTATGTCCATTAAACTTACCTCTTTCACCTTCCTCCATCACAGATACTATCTTGCTCAAAATTGTAAGTTTTTTAGATCACAAACGGTTGACCAAAAAATGCGAACGCGTCCAACTCGGTGACAAGTAGCGTGTTATTTCACGTCTCCATGACAATCAATCGCATTTTGTTTTTTGTTTTTTTATGGATCAAAGCCTACTTAGTTATTGTAAGTATTAAGATATCAGTTATATTAATAAAAACATTTAGTGATTATTCAATATTAAATGTTATTTCTGGCTCACTGTGCAACGGTGCGATACCCGCCTGAAAGAGGGACATAATATTGAGCGTTAAATTATAATTAGTGGCCCAAAATTTAAGAAAGTTTTAATTCCCCGCAATGAAATTATTCCTAGAATTGAAATAAAAAGTAAAAGTATTTTTTACCATAATGATAAATGAGGTTTAAGAGCAAACCCTCATGTTAATGATCTATGAACTCTTTGATTTTCGAGTTGTCAGTTTTTACATGTGTACTTTATAGTTACCGGAAGAAATAATTTACTTATTTTACCACCAAGAGGGCAGACTAAACTTTACTGTAAAAGGAAGCTTTATTTTGAATAACTTTACCTTTCCCATATCTATATTATTGAAACGTTTACTTTAGTTATTGATATTTATACGCTATTCGTTCCTGCGTTTCGATTTGTACGTGCAATGAAGTGCACTGTGTCAGCTAGTCTAATATGAAATAGATTGCTGGTGCTTTATCTTTCAGCATTATGTACCACTGAATAAATATTCAACAGGATTGCTCCACGTATGGAAAAGTTAGATAAATTGACACAATTTTTGCATTTTGTGTTATACATGTATCGGTTGTTACAGTGATGATTTATACGGGTGGGTCACCACATACCTGTTTGTCTCTAGTTTTATTGTAGTAATTTGTAGAAATATACAGGGCGGATCAAAGATTAGTGGCATCTGAAAGTTACATTTTTTAAAATATACCACATTGCAGTTTTAATATTTAATTTTTTCATGAAAAGTTAATCCAACATTCACTTATTTTCAGCAATGAATGAGGTTAAGGCTAATTAACATATTAACGTAAACAGTTGAATAAGTATATGTTTATAATGACTTAGACTACTGAAAGAACCACATCTTGTTAATCTATAGCGGCTATTGTAAGGATTGAAAAACTACATAGTCAAAATTACTTTCCGGTTTATACACGGCAAACCATTTAGAATCAAAATTGCAATTTTTGTCCATATATTTCATTATAGTTTTACTGGCTCAGTAGCATACGAAAGGTTAATTCTAGACGAATCAAGTAAATACGCAAAGAAACATCTTCACTCCTTTTACAGACTGGTGTGAAAATCAGTTCGATCAGGGTCCGAAATGAATTTTAAGAAATGTTTGAATTGTAGCGTGCACGAATCCTTATTACCATTCTTTGGCACTTGGTATAGTTGTATTGGTACCGCCTGAAATAAAAACGATTAAATATATCAAAAATTCCCATCTTTCTACTACAAAACATAGATTTACATTTTTTTATCTCTTTTTACATTAAATATTTTCTACACTATACAAGGCTGCCCTTGGGAATATTGGAATCCCCAAACATACAAATATTTTTTATATTCATTACGCTGAGCTTTTTTAAAAAACGGTAAAATAGGACAAATTATTGTCTTTTTTTGCACACAAAAAAAAATTTTAGTCTAATTTTTAAATGACTTAAAATATTTTTTTGGGTTTTGACAGTTTGTTTTTAGTCCAACACTTAAACGGTATTTTAAAAAGTATCTATTTAGGATTTTGCGAATTATGCAATATTTTGGATATATATGTTTTCAGATTAAGAATTGACAGCCGTAAAATAATCGAAAATATAACATAATATAGGTCTGAAGCCTTATAAAGGCTCCGTCCACTGGGTTTATATAGCAGAAGTCTACTTCGAGTTCCTGAGTTAAACCCACAACTCAAAACTGATCAGCTCTTTTCGTGTCTTGAGCACAGAAATTGGACAATTGAAGAATGGCAAGATATCTTTTCTTTTTCTTTCAGATGAGACAAGAAAGAGTTTTAAGAGGTCGTGGAAGACAGGCTAGGCTTCAAGTTGTCAGATCTGTCCCAAAATATTCCTTTGATTTACTTTCAGTGTAGTTTAAATAATCCCAGATTTGCTGATTTAGTGCTTTTTGAGAACGTTTCATTTTATGCAGGATAATGCGCCACAACATACCAGCAAAGTTGCCGATAGTCTTTGGAAACAGAAAATGTAATTGTTCTAGACTAGCCTGCTATTCGCCGGACCTTAATCCTATTGAACACTTGTGGGATAAACTTAAAAGGAAGATTAGAGCTGGCCAAGTGAATCCGGTAAATTCAGAACAGGCACACTCAGCCCCTCTAGAAGAATCTACAAAAGGTAGTTGTAAATTTAGTCCTAAGCATGCTTAGACGAACTAAAGGTTATATTAAGGCCAGAGGTGGCAACACAGACTATTAGAGTAAAAAATAATGTATGCATTTCTTTAAATTTAATTTATATTATTTTAATACAAATTAAAATTTACATTTATTTTTATTTTGCCAAATATTACGAATTATTTGATTACTTTTTCGTGTTTCATGAGTAAAATGATTTGATATAAACTACATGTCACATTATATTCTACATTTTTAAATTACCCTTAAAGAAAGGAAAAAGAATATGTGATTCCATATATTATTTTGGTAACAAAATTTGAAATATACAGCTTGGGCCATTAAGTTTGATTGGTATGAAATTTTCTTTTTTGTAACTTCTCAAAAAATTGGACTTGAAACTGAATTTCCATTTATCAAATTTTAGCAGTGTCTTCCCGACCAGTGGCAAATTGCGAAAAAGCCATTCTTGGTGAAGTGTAAAGTAACGTTATTTTCCGGGATGAAAATAAAAATTCATTTGAAAATATTATATACTTTTTTCGGGCTGCTCATATACTGAATTTGGTTGACATATGAGTAATTTGATAATTTTCAATTCATCGAGTGTAATTAAAATGAAATATTTAAATAATTTTAGTTTTAGAAGTCCTAGTTTATCTAAAAAGTCAACCTTTAACAAAAAAATGAAAATATGTGAGCTGGATACCTAGATATTGGCGACATTTTTGGAGAAGTAAATGATATGATTTTTTTAACGACTTTATTATCATATATTTGTACAAAATGTGTTTAAAATGACTAAGCTTGTAAGCTTAGAATTACCAATACATAGCAGTGTCCACTTTTTTCGATATAAATAATTGATTTCATATTAATTTAGCCTTCAGCCTTAAAGCTGTTGACGAAAGAATCGCCTTCAATTCATAATTAATTAAAAAAAAAGGTATTGTAAAAAAGTTAAAACATATTTCACCCCTAGAAGCGTGAGATTTCAAAAAATCCATAATTTAATTTTTGAGTACATAATGATTTTTGAATGCAACTGACGAAAGAATCGTCATTTTCATGGCCTGCCACAAAAAAAATGATTAAAAGGATTCATATTTAACTGGTCATAATGGAAAGCTTACCCAAAAGTTGCTTATTGCATATTCAAGTTATCAAGTTAGTTATTTTAAACATATTTTGTTCAAAAATGCATTGATCGACATTCAGCCCAAATTTTTTCATTTTTTCGGAAAAGGTTAATTGTTCAGTACAAAAATTCGTAGCTTTGAAGCAACATTATAATAAATCGTTAAACTAGGACCCCTAAAATTGATATTATTCAAAGTTCCTTTTCTTATAAACTTTATTTGTACCTCGCAAAATAAGGGTACTTTACTCTTTATCAAGGAATAATTCTTTTACGTACTTCCAGGTTATGCACCAAGTTTTGTGAGGAATAAAATTTTCTGAGAAATTACAAATAAAAAAAAATTCCATACCAATGAAACTTAATGTACCACGGTGTATATTATTTTAGGCAGGTTAATAAAAATTTCAGTACTTGTATCTCAAATATACTATACAAATATTTCTCTGTTTGCTATACCCCCTGTAAACAATCGTTTTACGTGTCTAGAGGGAAATCTCTTGTTAATTGTGATTATACTGTCAAGTCCGAGTGCAAGCTAAATTTAATAGCTGTATACCTGGGATAGATAATCGAAGGTTCGGCATATAGCTGCAAAGTACATCTATAACATTCGCTTATTGCAGCCTACAAAACAAAGCAGTGATTAATTATTATTTTGAAATTAAATGATAATTAGAAAAAAGTCTGCTCCGACTGGGAGTTGCGGGCATTACCTCCATCTTTTAGCAGTAGAAAAATGTACTACTACTACCACTAATAATAATAATAATAATAATAATAATAATAATAATAATAAAACGAACACATAATTCCCGAGTACATAACGAATGCGAGCACAATGGAGGACATCCATAAAGTGTTCTACGCAGCAGCTATAACCACAATAACCAGAACAATCAGAAACTCCCGCCACGGCATGGAAACACCAACAACATAAAACCAAAATTCAAATGGCAGATAAGAACCGAAAACAAAATCAAAAAAATTAGAAAAGAATTGGGACATCTTACCCAATCCATGAACGGCAACAAGTCAAAACGTATCACACAAAGTGTAGAGAAATCAAATCTGCATCTCCTGATCACACGCTTACAGAAATCCTTGACAATCTGAAGCAAAAATTATCCGTGTATGCCGCAAGTTTCCGAAGATACAAAGAATCAAATGAAAGAAAGGATGCTAATAACCTGTTTCGAAGGAGCGAAAAACAGTTCTACCAAAAAATCATGAGCAATAAGGAGGCACGAGTAATAGAACCACACAGGTCACAGAATACTGGAAAAGTATTTGGTCAGAACCGAAACTACACAATAATAACGCATCATGGATTAAAGCGGAAGAAGACAGACACAAGTGCTTGGAGGAACAAAAGGACTTTGCAATGATAACACAAGAAGTTGCAGAAACAATCAAATACATGCATAACTGGAGATGTCCTGAAATAGATAACATTTATAACTTCTGGTATAAACAGTTTACCCCCACACATGAAGCTCTCACTCGTCAAATTATTGAAATTATTTTGAAACCTAGCACACTCTCCAGTTTTCTCACCCAAGGAATAACATACCTTAAATCTAAAAATTCCGACAATAAGGACCCGTCAAATTACCAACCTATTACGTGCCTTCCAACCCTATATAAGATCATCACAGCCACTAGCACAAAAAACATTCTAACGGAAGAGCAAAAAGGGTGCAGGAAAAACAGCAGAGGATGCAAGGAGCAGCTAATTATAGACAGCGTCATTATGAAACAAACCAGAAAAAATTATAGAAACCCTCATACCGGTTACATAGATTATAAAAAAGCCTTTGATTCACAGTTGGCTAACCAGAGTGCTAGAATTATATAAAGTCAATAAAAACATCAGGCAATTTCTTACGCAAATCAGGAGTACGTGGAAAACTAAAATCAACCTGAGAACACAAAAAGAGCACATCGAAACAGAAGAGATCTACATCAGACGAGGTATATTCCAGGGAGATTCACTCAGCGCTTTGTGGTTCTGCCTCTGTCTCAATCCACTCTCAAACACACTGAATAACACAAACTTCGGATTCCAAATTAAATACCAAAAAAATAACGTACACAAAATAAACCATCTCTTGTACATGGATGATATAAAATTATATGCAAGCACAAAGGCACTGCTAAAGGAACTTCTTAAAATCACAGAAACGTTTACCCTGGACATCAGCATGGAATTTGGTATAAGGAAATGCAGCTACTTCATATCAACAAGGGACAGTGGAAAGACCACCCTACGAGGGGAGCAAACAAAATGAAACTATAGATAACATGCTCAAAGAAGAAACATACAGATACCTAGGCTTTCATCAAAGCACCAAAATTAACCACACTCATATCAGATCAGAGCTCAAGACGGAATTTAAAACCAGATTCACAAAGCTACTAAAAACAAAACTGAATTCCAGAAATCTAATGAAAGCTATTAACATCTTCGCCATACCTATTCTTACGTATTCGTTTGGTATCATTAAATGGTCACCCACATACACAGAAAATATTCACATTCTCATGCGCTCTGAATTCACTAAACACAGGAAGTTACATCCCAACGCATGCAAGGAAAGGACAGAGGGGAATTATAGATATACAATCACTAAATAAAAAACAAATTTACGAACTCACAAAATTCTTCTGCAACAAACAAACTAACCTACACAAGGCAATAGTGAAGGCAGACAAGAATTATACACCGCTCGACCTGTCTCAAACGAGGCCCGCAGCACACGCACACAGTCACATCCAAGCACGACTAGAAAAAATGAACACCTGGTCTGAAAAAACACTTCACGGAAGACACAGATACCACGTAAAGCAAGACCATATACATAAAAAGCTTTCATATACGTGGTTACAAGAAGGGCAGCTGTTCCCTGAAACAGAAGGCTTCCTGCTTGCCATCCAGGACAAAGTCATAGCAACCAGAAACTACCGAAAGCACATCATCAAGGACACAACCATTGAAGACAAGAGCTAGAGGAGATGTCACCAGCAGCGAGAAACGATCGATCACATAACGAGTCGATGTAGAATAATGGCCGGAACTAAATACACCACGAGACACAATTCAGCAGCGAAGGTCGTTCATCAAGCATTAGCCACAACATACAAACTAACGGAGAACACAGACCCTTACTACCATTATACACCAACATCCATACCTGAAAACGAAGACTACAAGCTCTACTGGGACATTGACATCCACACAGATAAAATCATCCCCGCAAACAGACCCGATATCACCTTTCAATCCAAAAAAGAGAAAAATTACTTATTTAATTGACATATCTGTCCCCAACGATGAGAACATCCAAGCGAAACACATTGAGAAGATCGCCAAATACACCGACTTGGCAATTGAAGTAAAAAAATGCTGTGGAAACAGGAAAGAGTCATCATTGTTCCTCTCGTCATATCAGTAACAGGTCTTACCTTAACAACGTTTACACCGCATTTGGCTCAATTAGGACTTAATACAGACATTCACAGGAACATTCAAAAATCGGTCATTTTGAAAACATGTAGCATCGTTAGATCATTTCTTAATACACGATAGTTGTTTTTTTTTTCATTTCCTTTTTTTATTTTTTTTTTGTACTGACTTGGTATAATCCCGTCAGTATAAAGTACAATCAAAGGAATACTGTGAGACAACAAATCATAAAAATAATAATAATAATAATATGTCTTGAATTAGCCACACATAGATAAGGAATCATCCAACAGGTGGCTGAAGGATGGACAACTATTCTCAGAGACAGAAGGATTTGTGATGGCAATACAGGACCAAGTTATTAACATACGGAATTACACAAAATTCATTATATCAAAGACCGGTCCGTTGAATCCGATAAGTGTCGAAAATGTAGCGAGAGATTAGATACTATATGGCGTAAAGTCCTTATGAACTTACCAATACATGCGAACGGCAGCCAGTCATCTTTTCGGAGAGCTGTAGGTTGCAGGTTCTCGGGTACACCTTTCGAAATTAAAAATGGGCGCCACCTAGTTGACTATGACTCAATTAGGAAGAAGTCTATATTGATATTTAAATGCAGACAAAATAAAGGTTTGGAGGGCTTTTCAATAAAACACTATACAAAGTGTAGACTGTCAAATTTTAATGATCACCTTGATCTTTGGTTTTTTTAAGAGTTGTTTTATAGAATTATTTTTTGACATGAAAATTAGCTTACATTCAAAAATGCAATTGACATTAAGATATAAAAAATAAATCAAGAAAATGTAAAATATATATAAAGTGTATCAAATATGTGAAATGTGATAGAACGTTATTACCATTATATCATCAACCTGTGAACTTCTAGCGAAATGAAATGACACAAATATGTAAATATGAAAATTAAATTAAATATCGCACAGGGAATCAAAAATTCATGAATTTTCTTTTACCACACTGCCCCAAGGAAAAAGTTATAAAAGTATAAAGTATTTCGCCAAGGCTGTTTTACAAAAAAATAGGTTACTTACTTCCTTTCTGCTACCTTATATAAAATTTACAAATATAAAAATTAAGAATTAATTCCTCGTACTCTTACAGGAAGGAACTACAAAACCATTGTAGAACTCTTGGTTTATGTACCCCAAAAATTACACCATAAACTTGTGCAAAACCATATCTTGAATTCTTAACCTGAAACCCTACAAACGATTGTTTGTCTTAAAATAAAATCGACATGGAATGTGCAAAAACAAGTTATTTACAACACAACTATTCAAAGACATTGCCTTACCTCTAATCATCTAGAGGGCTCCTTCGACATCAACGGTCACCAACAAAGGGAATTTCCAGACATCTAGAAAGGCTTCTCGAGGACCGACAGCCAAAACAAAATTCAGGACGCCATTCTGTTTATAAAAGATAATTGCGAATTAGCTCACAGCAGGAAACTAATTTGAAAATCGACTTACCACGTGGTTGATCAAATGTGGAACCAAATAAAACGGGAAAATTTAGGGCCAGATGATGTCCATGAATAGGCCTTAGGCTTTCAACAGCACAGCACTTAAAAGAAATTACTTATGACATACTTTCAGTACTTAAAAAAATTGGTTCATTATGGCACTTTTATAAAGCCGCACACATGTTGCACCTCTAAGGAGAGCCAATAGAAAGGGACGAGAAAATCAGCTCCAGAAAATTCGAAGAAGTTTGACATTCCCCTCCATCATTCTTCCTTACTTCAGACTTATGCCAATCTAATGCCATAAAATAAAATAATAATTACAATGGAGTCCACTGCCGGCGCCACTAATATAAGGGAGTAAGAACCCGATAATATTCGGTGTCCCCCGAATAGAGCTGGCGAATTGCTCCTGAGCAGAACCAAAAGTATAACTTAAATGAAAAATCAGACACTGTCAAAGCTGGCTGGATGCCGAAAAATAAGAAACCAATGAAACCATAGCGACAAAGAAAAAGGCAGGCAAATTCCGAATATTTGTAAACAAAAACAAAATTCTTTTGTTTTAATTTAGAGAAGTTGAAAATACTTTACACAATGTAATCCAATGAATTGCGGATAAAACATATTGAGGTATGTAAGGTGTAATTTACATAAAAGTTTTGATATTTTAAAGGTTATGTTTAACTGCAAAGTTATAATGTTCAATTTTGTTTCAGATTACTAATTGGCTTAAAATAATGAATAACCATTAGCAAAATGTTCATTAAACATTCCATACAAAGCAAACATAAAGAAAAGCAGCTTGGATAAATGAAAATAAAAAGCTATGTAAACTGAAACTTTCTAATAGTTCAAGTGTTCTCAAAGTGTTAAATTGATATTTACAAGAAAGAAGAGAGTAAATATGTTTATCATAATTCATGTGAGTGAAATGGACTGAAAGAAGAAACCAAAAACAGAATATTTTATTGTAAATGAAAAAATTGTTATTCTCATTATTAAAGAAGGCCAGTATGTTATTAACTAAAACGGATTATATATTCAAAATATGTCACTTTCAACAGTAACACCCTATTTATAAAGATTCTATTAACTTTCTTTTATAAAGGTTATGATATGTAAATTTGGAAAAATCCAACTCGTAGAGTTATTCGACAGGATGGTGTTAGAACACTGTGTGAAAATCAGTAACTATATAACTAGCCAAATTTTGTAATTGCCTCAGTGTTACTATAAACTAAATAGTTATACATAAATTTGAAAATGTTATAACTATACAGCATATGGCTGCACTTACCGTAATACGGACTATCTCCAGCGACATAGCCAGGTGTGTAACATCATACACCAGCAGCTTACCAATAAATAGGGGCTCCTGAACACCTTTGTGCCTTATTATAAATACCAATCAAGTTCAGTGCTTGAAGATAATGCCTTTAAACTGTACTACCGGGCAATTATCATCGGCAGGCAGGTGACGAATAATCGGCCTGATGTGGTACTGTTAAATAAGGAAATAAAGAAACCTTATGTGGTGGATGACGTTTTACCCAACAATAATAACGTTTTGGGTAAATTTCAAGAGAAAAAGGCAAATATGCGGAGCTGGCCATCGAGATACAGCAAATGTGGCGATTGAATAAGGTTCATGTGATACCGATCATCATATCGTTAACTGGACTAGTTCCAAAAACACTAGAACAGAACCTGAAAATCATAGGACTGCATACTAACACATTCATCGACATCCAGAAGGCTGTCCTCAATACTTGCCACATAGTGAAAAAATTCTTACAGGACAACACATAGAACTAATAGAAACCAGCCCACTCCTTTTGATGCATGCATCCGGGATAGGCTTGGAACCCAACATTTCTTGTGAAATTGATTGCCAATTTTGATAATATTAATGATAATAATAATACGAATAAATTTGCAAGTTTTGAATTAATCTATTCTTGGTGCTGTAGGATGGTTGAAGAAAGAGGTCTTTAGCACAATACTGACGAATGACCGCTCAGTTATAGCCTTGCTTCAGACGCGAAACAGAAAGCTTTGAAAATGCCAAGTGCGATTTTAGCAAAACATTAGCAAAATTGTTCCTTTCATAATAAGAGTAGTGAACGGATGAAAACACATCACAAAAAAAGACAATTTGATACTTTGCCCTTATAAAACAATCAAGTAAATTATTTTTTTGCTCTTTTATGTTTATAAATGGGAAAAATTAAACAACGGATACAGAACTCGTTGTTTGCCCCATATTTTATATTAGAACGGTTGGCGCGTAGGCATTTTTATCTTTCCTTTACATTTTCCTTTATTCCAAGATTTTGTTTGAAAAATGGCTCCTCCAATATAAGCTCATAATATGGCAACTTTTTCTTAAAGGGTCCCTAATTGTCTGTTACATATTTTCATCCCACGAGAATAATCACATCCTTTACAAGTTCGTTATTTTTTTTGGTTACTTTCTGGTTTGTAAGAACATTAACGTTAAGATTTTACCGATGCTCATACAATTGGTTTGATACTAACGAGAAGTAGGTATTTTCTTATAATTAAATATGTTTTTTTCAGAGAAGTTTCTCTACAATACATGGTGGCTAAATACATGGGATAAAATATTTATAAGGGAAAGGATCATTTTTGAGGTTTATATTTGTCTCAAAACAAAAGATATGGGTAAACAAAATACAAACTTGAAGTTATATGAAGATGGAGAGTATAATTTACTATTAGCTTATCATAATTTTAGAATAAGACAATATTAACGTCGGATAAGAAAGTTTATAAAGATAAATATTTAACAAGCTAAAAGAAACAGATTGTGCTTAAGAGACATAAAGAATTTAAGTTTAAATATAAGAATTTTTCCTGCAACAAGTTTTTGCATTTTTTTTACATTAAAATGGTTCTAGATTGATTTACCAAATGTCAGACAAGGTAGTCTTTGACATTGCTGGTATTTAGAAATTAATTAATCGTATATATATTTTTTCTTAAAAGAAGCATATTTAAATTTGGTTTTTTGGAACCGCAACAGTTAAGAGTTAGGAAAAAATAATTTATTTTCTGGGTAAATCTTTAAAACATAACAAATAATTAATGCTCAGTTTTTTAACAAATTATCAGCAGTTCACTCAGATGTTTAAATAAAAACAACGCATCTGCTTCATATCAGTTTGGTGTTAAAATTAAATGATAAATAAAGCCGATCGGCCGCGTGAAAATTAGAAATCGATTAAATTAAATTTTAAACATCTGATCTATATCAACCTGATGCAAGTGTAATGAAAACTGAATTGAAATGAAATGAAAAAGTGCATGTGTGCGGCACGGCTAATCTCATAAATATGACTAAAATTCATATTCAGTTTTCAATAACAATCGTACCTTTCAGTAACTAAATAATTGATACCAACTAGTTAAGAATCTTACTGTAAATTGTAATATAATAAAGTTTGTATATTTCTGCTAATATACTATCCCAGGCTTCAAATAAATACACTCCTGGACAATAAACTCCGGACAGCTAAATTTACGGTTAAATAAGACAATAAATAACTTTTTTATTTTTCGACTGATTTTAATGATTTTTCGGCAAATTTTAGGCTAATTACACTGGCCGACAATTTTTTTTTGTTGTAACACAAACCAAACAAACCTAATAGAATGGACCTATCTAAATACGAAAATGACAAATAGAAAGTTGTAGCACGTAGGATTTTCTTGTTAGAGTTGTAGATCCATATCGGATGTTACGATATTTAATATCTATAGAAAAAATGATTTCAGAAAATTCTTAACCCTGTTTATTGAGTATGTTTACAGTTTTCGCCTATTAAACATACCATACATCTAAGAGAAAAGCAAACGAGACAAATATTAACTTAAAACACTAATTAAACTTTATTTTTTCCGTTTATGAGGTGTCCTATCTTCTCTCTTCAAAAACCAACAGTAGTCACCCATCATGGCTGGATCCCATCGTCCTTGGTACCGAATTTCCATTGTTCTGATATCTTGGTGAAACCTTTCACCCTGCTCTATACTAACAGCTCCCAAATTTTTAGGAAAAAATGACAGATGGGAATGGAGGAAGTGAATTTTTAATGACATTCTGGCAGCAAGCGCTTTATAGGTATCTAAGAGTTCATTAACTAATTGTTCATAATTTTCATCCATATTGCTGCCTAAAAATCCTCTTAGTGTATTAACAAATGAATTCCATGCTCTGAGTTCCTGCCTGGTAAGCTTTACCGTAATAAAATTGACATCGTCCAGCAATTTTCTGATTTGTGGCCCAATAAAAATGCCTTCTTCTAATTTGGCATCACTTAATTGGGGAAAGACTTGTCTTAGGTATTTAAATCCATCTCCATCTTTATCCAAAGGCTACACAGTTTTTCATCAGCCCAAGTTTAATATGAAGAGAAAGCAAAAGGACATTTTTGGGATTAACAAGAGGTATAAATTTGACATTTTGAGATCCCGGTTGAAATTCGCTTCTTTCTGGCCAAATTTTTGTTACATAATGCTGATTTATTGCAGGACTGTCCCATAAACAAAGAAAATAGCAATATTTTTTAAATCCCCCGTGAAGTCCCACTAAAATCGCTATAACTTTTAAGTCCCCAAATATTTTATATTTATACCTGTTGTAGTTTATTTTATCCAAAATCGTGCGCATATTTTCATAATTTTCTTTCATTACAACTGAATGAGCAACTGGTATAGAGGGTTTTAAATTTTAATAATATTATTAATTAAAGCAGCTTTTAAGCTATATTTAGATGAGTCTATGAATAAGCGCCACTCATGGGGAGAATGTTCAATATCAAGTTCCTGCATTAAACTGTCTATAACAGTACACGCGCAAAACGAATTTTCCATACTGTAGAATTCAGAAAACATAGCATTTCTTTTTCTGAAATTCGTAATTTTTGTTTCTTTGGCCAACAGGTTCCATTCCTTAAGACGGCAACCCAGAAGTTCTGACTGTTGCTTGGATAACCCCAAATCACGTACTAAATCATTTAATTCACTTTCAACAATCAAATGTGGCTCGCTGGAACTGGCCAATTTAAAGGCGCAATCGGCACTGGCAAATTTGCATTATGAGGAACAGGTCGTATGGCAGATTGCAAATTTGGATATTCTATATTGTGCTTTCCCTTTTTGGAATAACCTTCAGTCTTTGTCAGGCAAAAATAACAATCGTCAGAATGATTGGTGGGTTCTCGCCATACCATTGGAACTGCAAAAGGCATACTTTTTCTCTTTCTCTTCATCCACTGCACCAATGATACACTACAACTAACACAGCACACATGGAGAGCCCACCGCTTATCTTGATCCTCAATTAACACACCAAAGTATTTAAAGTAGGTTTTTTTTACATTTTCGGAAAATGGCCTGGCTTGTGATTTCACCAGAAATTCTCCACAAATATAACAAATTTGTCAGGAGAAATTTTGCAACTTCGGCGCATTTGACTCGACATTCTCGTCTTCACATTCACTTGCTTATCGATACACAGAGAACCACCTAATTCCAAATTCAACAGAAGAGTGATGTTTAACGTTTATTTTATGTCTAATGTTGTAAACAACCCAGTCTAGGTAATTTTTCCGTTGTAAAATGGATCCATTTTAGCCGCCCCATAATAAAATTGTTTACTTGCCAATATAAAAGGTTCTAATTAGGCTATTAAAAAATGGTACGTATTAGGGCTTACCGAATTTTTTTTTATTATTGGGAGAGTATTTCTATTGTGAAAATAATGAGCTGGCCTGTGTTAAAAAATTTTGTCGGCCAGTGTTATGAGGGTTAATCTCGCATTTGTCTATTTTTAAGAACATGTTTTCTTATGCCACGATATACCACGAGCAAAAAAATGTGGTTTATATGCACTAATTTTAAAATATCCTGTACAATAATTGGGCAGTTGAATTATGCCGCACTATATTTTAGCAACAAGGCTCATTAAGTCTTGATATCTTGTTTCAGCTGACAATACTACAGTATTTTCAATTTATAATCCTTCAATTTTCATTATAATCAAGAAGGCTGTATTTTGTTTCCTTGCAACTAGAGCAAATTTTATTTATTTCTCATTGTGGTCAGTTTTTACATTGTAAAGGTGTTTTTCAATTGATTCCTTTGATGAAATCGGTTCTTACAATAGAAGCCGTGGCTCTGGTCGAAAGCAATGAACAAGTGAGAAAGGAGATCGTTTTATAAATGCCATTATCTTAAGAGATCGTCGTGTAGGTTCACAAATGTTGTGGCACAGCGGCTGAGAAATGATCAAAGAGTTGTTGTTTCTTCACGGACAATTCGCAGACGATTAAAGAAACGTAGCTTATCAAGTCGTAGACTAGCTACAGGTCTAAATCTATTAGCATGTCATCGACAGCTAAGACTCGATTTTGCCGGTCAATATCTTGACCGGACCATAGAGCAGTGGGAAAAGATGTTGCTCTTCGATGAGTCAAAATTTAATTTGCATTTACCAGATGGGCGCAAACGTGTCTGGAGAAGACCCGGCGAACGATATGCACAAGCCTGTTTTGGAGGCGGTGGTGTAATGATCTGGGGAGGCATATCTTTACGAGGCCGCACTAATTTAGTAATTTTACAAAGAGGATCTATTACTGCTCCAAGGTACATTAGGGAATTTTTACAAAATCACGTTGTACTATATGCACAGTTTATAGATTCAGACTTCATTTTTATTCAATTCAACGCGCGTCTTAATATTGTCACGGAATACTTGGAGGAAGTTGGAATACTTCGATTGGATTGGCCTTCAAAAAGTCTGGACTTACTCCGACTGAACACATGGGAAACCTTGAAGAGGCGTATTAGATTGCACGCAAACGTTCCAGAAACGACATGTGCACTACGACTTGCTATACAGGAAGAATGGCGGCGATTAGACGTTATTGTCAACCTCATTCGCAGTATGCTGAGGCGATTAACGGCTGTGATTGAGGCTCGAAGAGGGAACACTTACTTTTAGGCAGGTTAATAAATTTCTATTATTAGTTTTTTTACAATTTAAATAAACTGTTTTACAAAATAAGACTGCATTATCCTTGTTTAATGTTTTATTTTAAAAATACTGTTAAATTCTCAGCATTTTATTTAAAAATCTATATCTTCTGAAAAAAGACAGATATTCAAATGAATCAAAAAGAAAATTGTCAAGAATGAATAGGCCTTATTTTTAAAATATGGTGCGACATAATTCCACTGCCAATTATTATTCATTGTATTTTGAATTTGGTGCATAAAACAAAACAACATTTTGTTTCTCCTGGTATATCATGGCATAACAGAACATGTTCTTAAAAATACGCAAATGCGAGATTAACCCTAATAATTTGCCTAAATTAATCGACGAATTTGCTATTTGCTCAGGTGAGCTCCTTGCTGGACAGCTTATAAGGCCCTTTAAGTCATTTTAAATTCATTTGATAGTTCCTATGACGAGGTCGTAAATTGTTGGGCAAAACTACACTTTAATATTCCAAATATATAACAGTCAAAGAGAATTTAACTTGATTATGTGTCTAGCTAAACTAGAGTCTTCTTTGTAACTACAAATTGTATAAGAATAAAACTGTTTTTTCTTTTGCTTTTAAGAAAGCAGAAAGAAATGCCTGGCTTCACGCACTGCCAGCTATCTCCAAATCGTTGAAACCTTTTACCCGATTCTTTTTCCGTTGAATTACGAATTTGTCTACCTTTGCATGAACAACGTGCAAGCATTTGTAGCAAAACTGTTGACAGTTTGGGTCTTCACGAGCTAAGCTGCAATAAAAAGGCAGGATCTTTACTTAGACATAGGCTAATTATCGATATTATCAAGACAGCTCTTAGTTCGACTAAAATTACAACAGCTCCTGTGGTCGGTTTATGTGAAGCGATGGAGAGCGTGTAGATGGAATTCCTCTAATTTCTTGGAGGGTTCTGCCCCTGAGGCTTTATTAAACTGATCAATTATAGAAATCATGAAGATTACGAGTTTAGATACTTTTTGTCATTGGAGAAGTGAAGCAAAATATTTGATTCTTGAATTAGTTGGTGAAAAGGCACAAATGTTAAAAGCTTCTTTAGTTAGAGAATCAGTTTGACAATGCCTTCTCGGTTTTGGTAATGGTCATAGAAAAATTTTTATATTTAGTTTTAGTTAGTTGGGATATGTAATGTTAAAAAACTCCAGAAAACGTCTTGTTCTTGTATGGATTAGCTTTGTAGACTACGTATAGAGACAAATCACGAGTTGTAAGCGGGATATTGAAAACTTTTGTATGTTATCTGGAGATTCTGTAGTACATTCGATGAAAGTACAAAGGTTTTAATACTGAGAACGCTTTTTGAAGGCATGAAGTTATGTGATCATTAAATTTTAGTTTATTGTCTATGACAAGCCCGAGACTTTTTTTAGACGAGTTTTTAAAAGCAACAGGGTTGGTGCCGATTTCGATTTTAATGGTGGATTCAAGACGTAAGCGTTCTGTCTCGTTACAAAATAATAATGCTGCGGATTTACTTGGGTTAATCTTAAGAAGATGTTCATTGGATTTACTGAAAAGATAGTGTAAGTCACGGTTGATTTGATTGTTTGCTATTTCGGCTTGATTGGGGTTAAAAGATAGGTAAATTTGAGTATCGTCTGCATAGAGGTGGTACTTGCAGTGACAAAGTGATTTGATGAAATTAAATGTGTAAATACTGTACAGAAGAGGACCGAGAACGCTGCCTTGGGGAACACCCGCTCTGATATTGAGTAAATCGGATTGTTTGCCATTCAAAATTATCCTCTGGCTTCTGTCCGAGAGGAAAGACGCCAACAGTTAAATGCTACCGCCGACTGGCCAAAGCCATATTCTAAAAATATATAGAATATAATAGAAAAGCAATATGTTATGATGAATCAAGTCGAAAGCTTTTGTGTAATCTAATAGAATGAGAACAGTTGCCTGGTTAAAATCTTGTGCTCTGACAATATCATCTACAATATCGTATAAGGCAGTGGCGCAACTGTACCCGGTTCTGAACCCAGATTGTTTACAAGGGATGATATTATTACTGGATACATATGAAGAAATTTGAGATTCCATTACTTTTTCCATAATTTTGGAGAGCATAAAAATATAAAAATATATAGGTATACAAGGAAATCGACCTTAGTTGACTAAAGTCGGTAGGATTTTTTACTTTAGCTAGTGGGATGACATGTGCTAACTTCCAATTTTATGGAAAATATTGTTGTAAAATACAACAGTTGACAATGTGTGTTATGTATGGAATAACAACAGGACAGCACAAGGAAATTAGAGTAATATTTAGGTTATCTGCACCGAACGACTTAGACTTAATACTGAGAATAATGTAACAGTTCTTCTGAAATGGTATTAAAATTAAATGACTTGTTTGAAAGGAGATTATTATTACAAAAATTGATTAAATCTTGTTTGGGGCCAGTACGATTTTTTGTTAATTCTGTAAAAAATGTGTTCATTTGATTTTTGTTTTGAAGTTTTTCGGGAATGTTCTTGTGAGATTTGTTTAGAATATTTAATCTTTTTAATTCTGCCCATTTGTCTTTGATACTGCAATTGTTTAAATAAACTTTTTTTTCAGTTCTTATAGAATTAGTCGCTAAAGTTCGGAGCTGCTTATAATAGTTCCAATGCTCGGTAAGTCTGGTACGTCTGAATCGATTTAAAGCCTGATTTCTAAGGTTTTTTAAAGTTTTTAGAAGTCTAATGTTGTCAGTGGTCCAGGGACAGTAGGGTTTATTTGAACGGTTAGCAGTTCTCAGTGGGGCATGTCTATCAAACAGCTCCAAAATAGTATCAGTGAGAAACGAAATTTTTTCATCGATATTATCTATTCTATAAATATTATTCCAAGGGGTGGCCTCCAAGTCGGCCTGAAAATAAGTCATATTAATTTGTCGCAAAGCCCTGTACTTAAAGGTATTATTATTTAGCACTGGTGAACGAAAGTCTAGAACGATATATACTAGCAGATGGTCTGAGAGACCCGCGTCCCTGACACGCACATCCTGCACATCTTCCGAATTGTAACATATTAAATCAATCAAGCTGGAGCTGGTACGCGAAATTCTAGTCGGCTCAGAAATTAGCTGACTCAGTTTGAAAGTGTTTAAAATATTTTCAAATTGTATTACATGGGGACTATCGTGATCAAGCATATTAATATTAAAGTCTCCGAAGCACATAATCTTATCACATTGAGTGTAAGTTCGATTAGCCTATCTTCGAAATAGGCAAGAAATTCATTAAGGCTTGCATTTGGTGGCCGGTGCACATTGCCAATAATTATTGTGACATTACCATGTTGCGATTTAATCCAAACATCTTCTACGATATTCCTACATTCACTATGCAAAACTGTATAATTAAAAGAAGAATTAATATAGATTTCCACTCCTATATACTAGTATTTATATTTAAACTTTTTTTCTATATCTAACCATTACCACCAAAACCGAGAATACCCTACTGGTACACCTTGTATAAAAAAATGTACATTTTCAAAAGTCATAGGTACAACTATTTGTCGTGCTAAAACTTTTCACAAGAATATTTTTTTGAGACTTTAAAAATACGTCATATTTTTTCAAATACGATGCGAACTTTTTGAAATGCACTCAGCAAAAAAACTTTGTTCAAATTTGAACCAACATCACTAAACAAGTTTAAAATTATAATAACTTATATCTTGAAGGCTGCATTTTATTGTAACAAAAAAGTTTGAATTTTGAACAAAAAAAATAATATATGAAATTAAACGTACACAGAAGAGATATGGACAGTGCCGTGCTAAGGCAAGCCGGTCGCCGAGTGACGTAGTACGCTCACACCGAGTTGGGATAGGTCAAGATCGCTCGAGTCAACCTATAGAGTTAATGGGCCTTGCGATCTACCTACCTTTTACCAGTTTTATTTCAAAGTTTTATTTTCCATACTTAATATGCATTCATGTTTAATTGTTTTTTTGGTTTCTATTCACGTAATCCAGTTAAAACTCACATTTTAAAGTATTTAGTAATCATTTTCCAGTTGTAAATCATTCATAATATTATAATTAAAAGCAAAATCTGATCCCTTCAAGGCTATTCCCTATTAGGGGCTAAAAAACCAAATCAGAGCCTAAACTCACCCGAATTCAAAAGACCGTGTGCTTGAACGAATCCGGAACAATGCACCTTAAACGAGGTGGCTCTAGCAACTATGATACGTTGGTATAGAGCAAAACGTACAATGAGGATAAACTCGAGGCAGCCAATGGAGGGGGCAATTGCATACGGGTGCTAAACAGTTCACACAACTGACGAAGATCAGACCACTGGAGAAGAAGCAATATATGTTAGTTTTTACAGACAAGAAGATATCTCTTAGTAACATTTAAAAGCAAGAGCATTTATATTGTGAACTTCGAATACCTAAACTAAACAGAACGTACATGTTCATAACATATTTTGAACATATTTTATTTTGATATTATAACTATTCAATAAAATTTCAGTAATTGTTGCTGAATCATATAATTTTCAGGTATAAATCTGTTAAGGGTGGCGCTAAAATCTATTTGTTGCTGTCACGGTCATTTGCTCAGATATAGAATTATCCATTAAAGCAAGCTAGCTATGGTATTTGCGACGGAGCCTTTCGTGCGTTTACTTTTATGTTCAGTTTTACAAATCGACCTTGTTCTTGTAGACGCCCTTTGTCGAGAACACTTCCTTTCATACGAATATAATTAAAGCAACATTAAAGGTAGCCCGAAACCTATTATTAAAAGTGAATTAAATCCCAAAACACTCAGTGTAAATTTTAAATCCATCAAATTTGAATAATGAAAATCTTTATTAGTTTTCAGCTGGTGTTTGTGTCACCGCTAATATGCAAAATAAGGGTAATTCGCATAATCGTTACAAAATGTTTTAGGAATTTTGCATAATTACTGTAACAATGCCATATTTAAATTATCCATTACAATTTAGGTCAAATATAATAAGGGTTACCTATACCTAGCTTAAAGGTTTTTTGATATATTTTTTTTGAAAATGTTCCAAAAGTAAATCACACCGAAAATAATCAAACTATTCGACTACAAAATAAAGAGCGATTTAAAACGCTTTCATCTATTAATATTATACTATAGTATTATTAGTAAGATCTCCTGTCATGCAATATAATGCGGGGTTATGTTCTTTTAAAAGAGTGCCCCTGTATATTTTCACGCCAGGATAATTTTTATTTAAATCCCTATCAAACTGCTTTTTTTAGGAATTTGCTATTTTCTTAGTGTCTATTAAATTATTCGTATCATTATTATTGAGCACACCCTGTAAGGAATGACTTTTTATAATCTAAAATGTAATTGTCTATTAAACTAAACTAAACTTTACCCATCTTTTGTAGTTTTGCGGGAAACAAGGATTTTCAATATTCTGGATACTTAATATCAAAAATTCGAGGTAGCCTTGACTGACTGGCACCGAATTCAAGCCAGTGGGGTGGGGTACCGTAGGTTTCTCATATCTTTTAATTCAGTTTTATATTTTGCTCGGTGGATTTGTATGTTTTTGTGTTTTCTTTAGTTTCGTATCTTAAAAATTAAAGATAATGGCTCCCAAGAAAGTCGGAAACAAAGAAATAGCCTTACGCAGTCAAACAAAAGAAATAATTGATCGGGTCGCTGCATTTATGCAAAAAGAAGCAGATGAGGATCTACAGATTCCTCTTAAACATTTTAAGTAAGTGTAATATATTATTTCGTTCATTATTTTATTTATAGAAAGGTTTTTACAAAATTGTTTCGAAACGTGCTGCGTAACATTCTATAACAGGGAAAGAATATTGGTAGCAACAGGATTCACTAAAAATCACCCTTCAAGCTATTATAGAAGAAAGCAGAAACTTTTATGCAAATTTGGCCACTGCATCTTTTTTTAGCCCCAAGATGGACAAAAGGAGAGAAAGTTTCCGCAAAAACCTCAACTATGAGATAAAGAATATAATTTATAATTTTTACATTACCGAGCAAAGATCGCCCAAGGTTAAAGGCAGAAAAAAATACATTATGGTCAAATCAACTAAGATTTATAATTTTCTCGAGAATATTTTTGGTACCAAATATTTTTAATTTTTTATAGCTTTACTGAGGAGGAAAAGGTAGGAACAATAACTTGACTTCACAGGCTCTACGTATGTGAATTGTGACTATGTAAATGGGAATTTTGATATTATCTAAATATCTCTAACAATGTTATTTCAAGAAAAAGATAACCTTTTATTATTTTTTAGTCAACTCGTTTATACTACAATTATTAAAGGAGAAATATTACCGTAGAAATAAAATTTTTCAGGTGAAAAAAAAAACAGAAGACAACAGATCTGCTCTAACAGAAAAACACGACATTCGATCAAAATGAGTTGAGATTCTCAAAAAATATTCAGTATAGCGAGGAAGGAAGAAATATTATCCATACATATCGATACATATATGAAAAATAGGATTAGGATTAGGGTTCAATTTTGAGACATTTTTGACTTTTTGTAAAGTCGTATCGATACCTTCTGGGATAAAAACGATTAATTATATCACAAATTCAATCTTTTTCTACACATAGATTTACATTTTTTTTATCCAATTCTAAAAATTGGGTAAAATTGAATTTCCAATAAAAATGCACATAATTTCCATTTGCTAGAGAACTGAGACATTTTCCACATGGTTTTAACTCGAAATGCCTCCAGAAATTTGTAAATATCTCTTTGAGTGCTTTGGGAGTTAGTCAAAATGGATACTCTCATCGAAAAATAGAGACATAGCAAGTATTCAATTCCAGATTTAGAGATATGTTCTAGAAGTAATATATATATATATATATATATATATATATATATATATATATATATATATATATATATATATATATATATATATATATATATATATATATATATATATATATATATATATATATATATATATATATATATAATATATATATATATATATATATATATATATATATATATATATATATTCATTACATTCACATATAATGCCGAAATTACGATCAGTTAATGTACGCGCACGTTTTTGTAGGTTAAGGAAATGGCATTAACTGATTGTTACACTAGTTAACAGCCATTTTGCGAAATCTTGGGTTTTATTTTAAGAGGTGGAAAACGCCAAACAATAAAGCAGGTTTGGTTATACATTTTTTCGACTCCTAAGAGGGTTAAACACCTGTTTAAAAGTGAAGTTATATTTTTTATTTCAGAAACTAATAATATTTTGTGATGTAATAAAAGCCAAACAGTTTTTTAATATTTTTTGCATATCGATTTGGGTTCTTATTATTAGATACGTTTTTTTTTGTACTACATAGTGGTTTTGGTATACAACATAATATGGGTCTGAACTCTCAAGCTTTAAGTCAAGAATCCTGCCCAATAGGGGAACGCGGTAGAATTGCCACGGTCGTTTTAAATCTACAACTACTACCCATTGTTAGCAGCCTGTATCTGGAGGGAGCACGGTCTTCCCCTATCCAAGTACTAGTCGTGCGCGGCGATGCTTTACTTTGGTTATAATCAGAAATCGGACCAACGCAAGTCACCGCCACACTTTAGTTGAGAAGTTCCTATAACTACCTTCCCGCTCCATCATCAGACCAGCTCCTTAATACCACAGTATAGCTTTGTCACCGGATGTACATAGATATGCCAAATTTTAGCTCAATTATATGCCAGCAAGTGCTTAAAAAATGGATTACAAATTTTGAACCGGACAGACGAAGAAACCAAGTTAAATAAACGCTTGTAAAAAGTTAGTGATACACTTATTACGCGCTAAAGTTTAGAAAAAAAAATGTGATTTTTCATTCGGAATGTTTGCTTTAAAACTGTTAATTTTCCATACCATACTACTTGTTTTCAAAATGACCACAGCCTAGTGCTGCCTCATGCTTGTCACTTCACACACAAACAGAATTGCTGCAGGTAAATAACATAACACCCACTCCATTTTTCAAAACTTGGTTCTCCAAACGGTTACGTTTTTAAAGTACAGTTTTGGGGTTTTATAAATACACAATTGTATCTTTTATTTAAGGAAAAAAGTTAGTATTCTTTATTTTACTGACGAGGGTTCGTATATCCAGCCATACTTTTCGTAATCCATTATCCCTTAACAATTTACGAACATGATTTAAATACATGAACATGCTAATGACTTGTTGATAAATAATTAAACTGCTCGCAGCGGTTATTACCATCCCCTTATAGGGAAACGGAAACGAGAGGACGTATGTCGGGACACAATATAGAATAGTTTGCAAATCATATCCACATCGTAATGAACTTATAAGCCGAAACGAACGAATATTCCCCTAGGATACTGATAGAGGTGACTTTGTTTAGAAACACTTAAATAAACAAACTAAAATGTTAGCATCTCATTGAGTTTTCTTGGGTTACGGTTTTGTTTGCCTATAGAGTTAACGAAGTTTCTACAGTAATTGTTATGTTATAGTTATATGTTACGCTCCGATATCAAAATTAAAATTTTATTCACCCTGAGGTTTTAAATCCGATCTGAAAGCACCGGTCTTGTCCGTTGGAATTCCCGATTAAAAATATTTATATGCTCAACGTACAGTTGGTTCGGAAAAAAATGAATACGATTTTTAGAGCGGTTTTTATTTTTTTACGAAAATGAGCAGTGTATATCTTGTCAAATATTTAATGGTTATGGTGAATGTCAACATGGATGTATGATATGGATGGAAACATTATGAATTTGTAATCATTCATGCATAATAACTTATTACGATATGTAGCTTCTTACGGAAATAGGTATAGTTTTTTTAGATTCATTTATTTAAGTTAACAATACAAATAAGGGAAACAAATTAAATTACTTAAATTAATATTTGGTCATGTATCCATCAGCATCTATGATTGCTTGCAGTCTTCTATCCATCTGCATGAAACCTGGCAAAAAGTCCTCTCTTACAGACAATTCTTCCCAAACTTCTTGGATAGAATTCCACAACTCTTCAGCATCTCTTGGCATAAAATCTCTTTGATATAGCCGTCTTGTTATGACCCCCCACACATTCTCTGTTGGGTTAGCATCTGAGCTATAACTTGGCCATTGTAGCACTTCAATATTGTTGGCCCTAAACCATTGCGTGGCAATGTTTGACGTGTGCACAGGACAATTATCCTGCTGATAAATGAAATTATCTTCGGGATATAAAAGTAGCACACTAGGCCGCATCACATTTTCCAGTATATCCACATATGTTTGGCCTACAAATCTTCCGTTAATTCGCCATGCCACACCCATCCCTCTTCATGAAATCCACCCCCAGACGTTAACGCTAAAATGACCCGCAGCTCGAAAATGGTTCACGTAGTTTGGGTCAAATCTTGAGGTATTTGGCCTGTACACTTTAATTTTGCCCTGTTTGCAAGATTGAAAAATCTTTTCGTAACTAAAAATTACACGGTCCCAAAAATTTTGGCCGCGGTTCACGTGATTTAAGGCGAACAGAAGACGAGCTTGTCTTTGTTCTATGGTCAGCTCCGTTTTGTTTGCCGCCACTCTGCAGTTTAAAGCAGAATCTTGCAGTCTTTGCCACGTTGTGGTTTTTCGGCCAGGAAATCCAGATAGGTTTCGGGCTTCCTTTGCAGTACGGAATGGATTCTCTTCTAAAGCTCCTAAAAGAGCTCGATCTTGATCTGCAGTGCTGATCTTTGGTCGTCCCGAACCCTCCTTCCTTTTTAAAGACTGTTCATCCCTCCACCTTCTACTAATTCTATATACGGTTGCTCTACCAATATTAAAATGTTGGGCAACTACTGTGAGGGACCAACCATCTTCCAACTTGGAAATTATTCGCGCCTTTAGTTCAACAGAAGTATGAGGAGGCATTTTTTAAAAATCTTTAGATTTTTACATGACAAGTTGTCAAAAAATCTTGACAACAAATAGTCGTAAATATGACTCATAATCCTAACCTGATGTGACATAATTGAAGAACACTGCCCAAACTTATTTAAGTGCTTTTTTGCCGTATTCATTTTTTTCCGAACCAACTGTACCACTTACAGCTTCTAAAGATTTCTTACACGAAATCATGATTCTTGGAATTAGACCGTGTAAAATTGGACTTACTATACGATGTTTCGCCTTCGATTTCACGAGGCATCTTCAGGGATATTTATTCTACGAGATATGAACACTGAATGAGCTCGGAGAGATTCAGGCGGGCTTTTATACTCGACTTGTGCTTGCCGGACCGTGACCACGTATTAAAATTGGTTTCCATGTATGATGTAGTCTATAACCCTTATCTCTATTGATGTTTTTTGTATGTTTGAAAATTTCAAGAGATTCTCTAATCTTTCGTTTATAAAATCCTGGAACCGACGCTGGAACCTTGATTTCCTGGATGTTCAGCTACAGCAGATTGAACAATTTTTTTAGTGGATATTGAGCGTCCTGTTTCCACTTCCCCACAGGAGCAAGGAATTTTATATATTCCTTCTATTTAAAAAGGGCCAACATCTTTGTACCTTTTAAAATAATGATCCTATTTTGTCTGTAGTGTCAAAGTTTACCAAATAAAAATATAAGCTGCCGCACTGGGCCATCGCGTCGGCACTTTGAAAATCGCAGATAAAAGGCGAGCCGCCTAGTTTCAAACCCGACCAAAACTGACTCCTGTTACCGAGCTGTTTAAAAGTAGTCTGGCTTCGCGCTACGAATTTTTATTTACCAGTGAATTTCAAAAGTATAAATAATAACTTTAGACAAAAATTATTGAGTTAAATTCTGTCGTCGGACTAATTTAATATCCTACAATTACAGTTTTAAATGTTATTTAAATATAGTGTATTTAATATTAAATTGTTACTTACCTGCTAGTCGAACTTGAGAACAAAATACAAGAGTTCTAACCACAGTAGACCACAACTTGTTACGTTCTAGAAGCGCGTGTCGCTAACCAAGTTAGCATTATCAGCAGGTGATATACTGGTTTATATCATCTGCTGATGATGCTAACTTGGTTAGCGAAACGCGGGCCCAGAACCTAACAAATTGTGGTTAGACCTCTTGTATTTTGATCTATCTTCCTCCACAGGTTCCAGTGTTAGGACCGAACTCAAGAACACAATATTTTTATTATATAAATAAAAAAATCGGTAAATTCCTCTCAAACTTCCCTTGTATGATTTTTTTCCATTTGTTCGGAATAGTGAAGTGTGACTCAGTTCACTTCGGTACATAGTCACAGTATATAAGTGTTACATATACTTTTCATTTTCAGTGGGCGTCATTTTGTTTCATGATATTGGATACCAATATTTTACCATTTTCTTTCTACCTACATCACACTTAACTTTTGGGCATAATTTAAAAATAAATCCAATAAATAGTTAAGTCCTAACACTGGAACCTGTGGTGGAAGATAGATCAAAATACAAGAGTTCTAACCACACTACACCACAACTTGTTACGTTCTGGACGCGCGTTTCGCTAACCAAGTTAGCATCATCAGCAGATGATATAAACTAAAGTAACTTATCCTAACCGAGACTATTTATAGGTAAATGTGGTCACACTTGGTTGCACCCGACTGCACCGTTGTCAAGTAAACAATAGAGGGGACTATAGGGAATAGGCCCTCTGTCTTTATTTAGTGCTTTCTTACCACATTTAACTATTTCTATACTCTCAAATGCATCCAATAATCTATTATTAGATACATTTTTAATCAACTTAAGATTATTTATTCCTATTCGGTGATTGTTTTCCAAAGCATCTTGGGCAACGCTTGACTTTTCTGTTCTTCCGTATCTTAAATGTGTCATGTGTTCTTTAAAACGAATGTTTATGGAGCGTTTAGTTTGCCCAACATATTTTAGATCACAGTCATTACAGCTAATTTCATAGATGCCACTCCTCTCCCTCAAGTCGACTTTGTCTTTGGGGTTTCCAAGGAGATTTTTCAAACTATTCTCCGTTTTGTAGGCTACTCTAAAACCTACGTTTTTAAATACTTTTTCTAGACCTCTCGTATATCTGGGATCATATGGGATTACTATGAATTTATTGGAAGCCTCAGGTATTTGAAGAGAAGTGGCATCTTTTAACATTTTCTTATGCTTATGTCTGTTTACTAGTTTATGTACAAAATTATCATTATATCCATTACTTTTAGCTATATTTTTAATCCGATTCATTTCATTGTTAAAACGTTCTTTACTTAGTGGAAAATCGACTAACCTGTGAATTAAGAAATGGAATGCTGCCATTTTGTGTTGACGGCAACGAAATGGGTCGGATGTTATATATCTATCAGTATTAGTAAATTTCCTAGAATGTTCACTTAAAAGAAGGTGAAATTTTAATATCTTTTGATGTAAGCTCATTGTTTCCTAGTGTATCCATACCACTAGCTTTAGAGTACCTAAAGGAACTACTTGAAATCAATAATTTGAAGAAAGAAATTATTGATGAGTATTTACTTCTCACAAAATTATGTATGAATCAAAATTTTTTTCAGTACAACAATAAATATTATAAACAACTAGAGGGAACTGCGATGGGCAATTACTTATCTCCGTTCCTTGCAAATTTGTTTATGGGCAGATTATAAACCCAATTCAAAAAAGAACTGAAGTATTTCCCAAGGGTGTGGTATAGATACGTAGACTATTTATTTGCTATTTTTGATACTAAAACAGAAAATTTGGACACTTTCTTAGAAACATTAAACAATAAACATCCTTCCATTAATTTTACGTACGAAAAGGAGAACAATGGGCAATTACCTTTTCTCGACACGTTAGTTATTAGAAATAACGATAAATTAGAATTTGATATTTATAGGAAATTTACTAATACTGATAGATATATAACAGGTATATAACAAAATCCTTAACTCACAGGTTAGTCAATTTTCCATTAAAGAACGTTTTAACAATGAAATGAATCGGATTAAAAATAACTAGAAGTAATGGATATAATGATAATTTTGTACAAAATGGCATAAGCATAAGAAAATGTTTCCACTTTCTTCAAATACCTGAGGCTTCAATAAACAGTAATCCCATATGATCCCAGATATACGAGAGGTCTAGAAAAAGTATTTAAAAACGTAGAGTAGCCTACAAAACGGAGAATAGTTTGAAAAATCTCCTTGGAAACCCCAAAGACAAAGTCAACTTGAGGGAGAGGAGTGGCATCTATGAAATTAGCTGTAATGACTGTGATCTAAAATATGTTGGGTAAACTAAACGCTCCATAAACATTCGTTTTAAAGAACACATGACACATTTAAGATACGGAAGAACAGAAAAGTCAAGCGTTGCCCAACATGCTTTGGAAAACAATCACCGAATAGGAATAAATAATCTTAAGTTGATTAAAAATATATCTAATAATAGATTATTGGATGCATTTGAGAGTAAAGAAATAGTTACATGTGGTAAGAAAGCACTAAATAAAGACAGAGGGCCTATTCCCTATAGTCCCCTCTATTGTTTATTTGACAACGGTGCAGTCGGGTGCAACCAAGTGTGACCACATTTACCTATAAATAGTCTCGGTTAGGATAAGTTACTTTAGTTTATATCATCTGCTGATGATGCTAACTTGGTTAGCGAAACGCGCGTCCAGAACGTAACAAGTTGTGGTGTAGTGTGGTTAGAACTCTTGTATTTTGATCAATAAATAGTTTTTACATTGACACATACCGCCGTTTTGTTTTTGTTAAGTCATGTTGAATTCATACCAGTTTGTCCCATTTGCACATTTAATCTTTCAGCAAAATTTAAACTTCTTTTTACAATGATTTTTTAAAAAATATATTTGGCCTCCATTTCGTTTCGTCATCTTAAATTGAAACCCTTATTATCAGTCCTTACGTACTTGGTTGGTCCGCGGATATTTCCTAACCCCAAATAATACTTCACTTTAATATAACAACAAGAAGACCGTTAACGAAAACCATTTAGAAACTTAATATCTGGGAAATAACTACGGACTAACTAAAGACTGATAATATGGGTTTCGTGCAGGATATAGAATTTATATGTGTCCTGAGGACGCAACAATAAAATAGCGAAACCAACCCCAAATAATACCCCACTCTAACATAACAACAAAAGGATCGTAAACGTAAATCATTTAGAAACTTAATATATGGGAAATATCTGCGGACCAGCGTAGTAGGTAAAGACTGCTAATGTGGGTTTCATGCAGGATATAGAATCTATATATGTGTCCTGAGAATGAAACAATAAAAACGAAACGTCGACAGTTTAAAAAAGTCAGTTGTTTTTTTACTGGGTCCCAACCCCAAATAATACACCACTGTAACATAACAACAAGATCGTTAACGTTTCATGCAGGATATAGAATCTATGTGTTCTGAGGATGCAACAATAAAGTTGGGAAACATCGACAATTTAAAAAAAGTCTTGCTTTTTTTACTGGATCTTAACCCCAAATAATACACCACTCTAACATTTTTTTAACATATTACTATGACCTTTAATTTTTGATCAAAATTAGGAGTCAATCGGGTAAGCAGTATTTAAGCTAAGTCGCGAACTAATAGACAGACAGACTGACAGACGACACGACAGAATTGATAAAACATGTTTTTTACAACCATCTACAGAGCAATATCTAATAGGCATATTGGCTCGTATTTGTCAAAGAAATAAAAACATTTTTGTCTTACTATATAACACAACAACAAACTTTTTCTCCTTTTCTCCTTCGATCGGTTTCGCTATTTCCGATGTTAGAGAATCTTGATCAGAAATCGAAATGGCTCTAAATACTAGTGCTTTATATGTCGATTTTCTACACACAGAAGGAATCGTTCCATTAGATTCAATTTCCATTGTGAATTTAATATTGCGATGTTGTTGATTAAGGTAGTTCAGCAATATGACCAGAATATGAGGAGAACAACAAAAGTATTCTGAACCAGGCTAGGTTTTAATAGAGCGGGTGTTAAAGCAATATTCTCAAAGACTTCCGTAAAGATATTCGCTACTACCGGTGATAAAGAAGACCCCATAGCTGCCTCTGAGGTTAAAAAGTTCCTTGAAAATGAAATAAGTAGATGTAAAACAAGCTTCCACCAGATCTATTAAGTTATCAAAATTGTTATGTTCCAATATGTCTGATACAATGTAAATTGAGTCTTTAACAGGAATATATGTATATAGTTATTCTACTGGTAACGACTCAATTTCCATTATATCAGACATTTTAGGACATAATCTTGATAATAACTTAATAAATCTGTGTAAAAACCTCAAGTTCAGCTATTTCGATTTCTGATCAGTATCCTCTAATATCGAAAACAATTACGCGTTCAATTAAAAGATTAGATAATATTGTTATTTCCTACATACAAGGCACTACTGACAAAATAGGATGATTACTTCGGCGGTCCAACATACGTACAATATGCAATACATATAAGAAGATTCGACAACACCTCCGACCCCCGAAAGATGTTGTAACTTTTCAAACAGAAGGAGTTTATAAAATTCCTTTCTGCTGTGAAGAAATGCATGTGGGAGAAACAGGACGCTCAATATCCACTAGACTTAACCCTCTATTGCAGAGCGTTCCCAAATGGGAACATAACAAATAAACTACGAAAAGTGTCTCCATCTTACATTTTCGTATGAAACCAATAAAACATATTTATATTTAAGACAAAAGTGCTCTACTTTTTATAATGTGTTTGTCGCTAGATGTCTCTCGCAGTATTTTATGCTCATTTAATAGCTTAATTGATCAGTACGCCGTCGGTTATCTTTTCGGGAGTACTTTTAGTGTTTGTAATAGTGTTTTATACTTGTTGCAGGTAGGTGATTATTTTTTAAAACTTAGCTTTTATCGTTAGGAGTAGATTAGTGACAATTTTAATGATTTTTATTTATTTTTTATTGGGTCCACGTGTCATAACCTATATGTTCCCTTTCGGGAACATTGTGCTTACAAAGTTCATGACGAAAAATTGTGAAGTTTTGTGTTTTTTATAGGAACACGAGTCAACATTGTATTGCAGAGCTGCAATGGATTTTCGGAGATAAGGCCACTTACGTTTTATGGAAGAAAAAGCCTTGATGTTGTACGCGATATTCCTTTAGATAGTGAAGATTCCGAACTATCAGATGATGAGGATGGAGGTGAATTATTATACTATGTTATTTGAGTAAATATACATGAAATTTTTTTGTTTACAGTGGAAATACAAGTTCGCCAAAATGATATTGAAGTGCTGGACCTGCAGAACAATGACGATTCG
Organism: Kuschelorhynchus macadamiae; assembly: GCA_030620095.1. NCBI lineage: Eukaryota > Metazoa > Arthropoda > Insecta > Coleoptera > Curculionidae > Kuschelorhynchus > Kuschelorhynchus macadamiae. The sequence goes on from JAUTXW010004380.1 coordinate 175,667, forward strand.
GAAGATGATATTCCTCTCTCTGAATTATTCAATCTTCCTGCAAATAAAAATATTTATTTTTCGAAAAATAAGGAAAATATAACTTGGACTGAGTCAATTACTGTACGAGATCCCCAAGAAAATACATTTTTGGAGGAATGTGATCTACCAGAAGACATTTTACAGTTGGATGGTGTATACAATTTATCATCACAGATGATTTTATCTCTGAAAATGTACATGAGACATGTTTGTATAGTGTACAGAAGAGACCAAATAAGCCTTTAGTAACACACTGCAAAGAAATAGAGCAATTCTTAGGAATAATGATATGAATGTCTTTGATAAGACAACATTCTACTCGCAGGTACTGGGCTACTAACACTTGCACTTCTCAAATCGCAGATATAATGCCCCTAAATAGATTTGAAGAACTAAAACGTTTCCTCCATTTCTCTGACAACAGTGTGTCTACCAAAAATACAGATAAAATTTTGCCGGTTCTAAATCAGATAAAGACTGCGTGCCAAAAAATACCGTTTGAGGAGAACCTCTCTTGTGATGAGCAAATTATTCCCTTTAAAGGAAGAACTTCTCTAAAAACCTATAATCCAAAAAAGCCCCATAAATGGGGCTATAAAATGTATGTTTTGTCTGGCGTAAGTTGTTTCAGTTCAAATTTCGAACTTTACAGCAGTAAAGCTGAAATAAATATAATGCCCGAGAATGTGAATCATAAAGTATACTATGACAATTATTTCTCAGGCCTGTATCTGCTGTCTTATTTAGAAAAATTAGGAATAAAAAGTGTTGCGACAGTAAGGTCAAATCGCCTAAAAGGGTTGAAAACTATACCTGAAAAAGAAAGGGCGAGGCACATATACCGAAAAAACTGCTTATGTAGATGGTGTGAATGTTCACGTTGTACAGTGGTACGATAATCGTATAGTTTCCCTAATATCTACGTTTTCCGGGTCAGAACCAGTGACCAAAGTACAACGATTTTTCAAATCGGAAAATTGTAGAAAAGATATCGAGCGACCAGATATAGTATCGGTCTGTAACATGCATATGGGAGGAGTGGATTTGCAGGATTCTCTGTTGGGGCTGTATTCCATCAAATTGAAGAGTAAAAAATGGTATATGCGCATATTTTGTCATATGATCGATGTTACTGTCAATGCTTCTTTCACGACGGATCAATAAGCAGCTAAAAAGAAATGAAAATGTGTCTCTATTGGAATTCAAAACAGCATTGGCCCAAAATTTATGCTTGGCAGGGAAAACGACCGATAGAAGAAAAGGGCGTCCCAGTTCTAGTACCCCCTCTAATTCACCCATACATTTTACCCCAAAAAGAAGATGTCTAGAACCGCGTCCAACAAACATAATACAATGTGACAATATTGGTCATTGGCCGTCCCATACCGATAATAGAGAAAGGTGTAAGAAGCTTGGTTGTAAAGGAAAATCGCGCATAATGTGCGACAAATGCAAAGTGCACTTGTGTCTCAATAAAACGAACAATTGTTTTAAAGAATTCCACTGCTGAAATGTTTTTCAAGGAACTTGTTTTTTCATGTTTATTACTTCTTGTGCATGTTGTTCCCATTTGGGGACATTTTTTTAAAAAATAAAATTTGCAAAAAACTTAACTGTACCTTCTTTCTAGTACCCCTTAACGTCAAAAATAAATAAATAAAAAAAAATCGAAAATTTTAAATAAGTCATGCAATAGAGGGTTAAGTAACATAAGCGATGTATTAAAAAGAAACAAATTGTTCATTCTGCAGTAGCTGACTACCAGCATCCCACTGGCCATATTAAAAATGTAAAAGAAACCTAGGTTCTAACGTCGGTTCCAGGATTTTATAAAAGAAATATTAGAGAATCTATCGAAACGTTCAAACATACAAAAGACTTCAAGATACGAGTTATGGTCTACATAACACGTGAAAACTGATCTTACACAGGATCACGGTTCGGCCAGCATAAGTCGGGTATAAAAACTCTCCTGAATCTCTCTGAGCTCATTCAGTGCTCAAATCTTGTTGAGTAAAGGTCCCCGAAGACGCCTCGTGCAGTCAAAGGTGAAACGTCGGATAGTAATTCCAATTTGACACGGTCTAATCCCAAAAACCATGATGTCTTAATCAACCAAAGCTGTAAAAGCGTCCGTTCTCTGTTAGACATTTATTATTAGGCTTATACTGTGCTGATAAAGCAAAAAGTAATATTATTTAAAACACTACTGCTTTCCTTCATTGGATATTTTGTTGTTTAAAGTAAAACAGCTGTACAGTATAAAATTGCGTATTGAGTGGTATAAAAAAGTTTCATTCTTGTCGGATAATAACAAAGACAGATAAAGCTCCAAATTAGAGATGGGTAGGTCCGGGATTTCGAAGGAGTCGGGTCCGGAGGTACATCGAGCTCCGGGGACCAGGTTCCTGTTCTGCCTGCTCTGTAACCTTCTAACCTGAAACTGCCAGGCAGTGCAAAACCATTTGACTTTGTACTTAAACTGTGAATTATATTGTATTTATTATACAATAAACAATAGTTATTTTTCGTCGCCTTGACACTTCTTATAGAAAATACTCTATACACCTTTTTATTTTTCATATATTCTATTGGTATTTTAGTTTTTTTGGCACATTGATATCTGAAAGTTAACAAGCGGCACAGTAATTATTGTAATATTTGCAAACATTTCTATAAACAGTTTCTAGGAATACTATTTTTCTAACAGAGATTACCAGTTCAAATTATCAGTTATCTGTCAATTTTGCGTTACTTATACTGAGTGTAAATGAAAGAACTAGACGGATAATCATAATATTATTTAATATACAGGGTGTCCCGAATTGCAGTGTCCAAACTTTAACAGCGCATTCTGCATTCAAAATAAGCCCTAATTTTCTATATAAACATATATCGGCAATAACTTCGTTTTCGAAATACAGGGTGTTAAAGTTTTAAGAAAAAAATTGTTATTTAGTCATAACTTTTTTAGTACTTGATATATTGTTATTAAATTTGGTAAACAGCATTTGAGAAACAAAAGGCATTTTTTGATTTGAAATATTTTTTAATTCTTTATCAGTGGTGTCCGTACAGGATTTTTTATTGAATATTCTTGAAGAAAAAATGGTACGCTACGGCTTTTTCTGAAAACAAAAATCATTCCTAAAATCCCCACTCAGTTTGGAGCAAATTTGTTTCCTTGCCTTTTTTTCGTGCGATGCAAGGATTTCGAGTTAAAAACTAAAAACTATTTTTATGTATGCGTAGTTAAAATGTCCATTATTGTTAATTATTTCAGTGGCAAAACCTTTAACATCTTGGTATGTCATGATTGCATTTTTGTGACAATTGAACAATTGCTAGTTTCGTCTTTAAAGTGTGACATTTCAGTTTTTAGGGTAAATAAATGTCAGGTACATTACAGTTTATACAAAAAGGTAATTATCAGTCTACCTAGTGATTTCAAAATGGTGTTATTCAGCAAGTTTGAGTATGCTGATATTCATTTCGTTTATGGTTTCTGTAATGGAAATGCAAATGCAGCAGTACGGGAATACCAAGATTTCCAAATAGAAGATTACCTTGCAAACAAGTTTTCATTAAAACGCATTTAATGTTTAGGAATTTTGGACTCAAAAAGAATCCGAGAAACGAAGGTAGGAGAAATGAACAATATCGAAACGTAATTTTAAATAAGTTTGACAACGATAGGACATTAAGCCTACGAAGAGCAGCTCATAATTTACAAGGCAATGCAGTTTTTGTTTCTAAAAATAAGGTTCATCGCGTTTTAAAGAAAGATCACAGGAAGCCATTTCAGATGCAGTCAGTTCAAAACTTACAACCTGGTGATGCCGAAAAACGTGTCAGTTTTTGCAATTGGTTTTTGCGCCAAATAGAGGAAGACGAGAACTTCTCAAAAAAAAATGTATGGACTGATGAAGCCATATTTACCCGAAGGGGCTCAGTAAATTTCCATAATTTACGAATCTGGAGCCTTGACAATCCACGTGTTGTACGAACTAGAGCATTTCAGCAAGAATTTTCTCTTAATGTTTGGTGTGGTGTAATAAATGAAATTTTTTGCGGGACCCATATTCTACCACCACGCCTAGATGGACAGTTATTTAATGATTTTCTGCAAAATGAGTTATTTCAATATCTAGAAAATATTCCTCTAAATCTTAGAAACGAATTCTGGACTCAAATGGACGGGGTTCCCGCGCATTTTGCACTTGTAAATCGCGAGTGGTTAAATAATAATTATCCAGAACGGTGGATTGGACGATTTGTGTGGGGTTATTTGAAAAATTTAGTTTATTCCAGACCAGTTCATACAAGAGAAGAACTGATTCTAAGGATAGAGCAAGCCTGTGAAACTTTGCGAGCCAATACGAATTTTATACACCATGTCACTGACACAGCTAAGAGCAGATGCCGAAAATGTGTCGAAGTTAGAGGAACTCATTTTGAGCAATTATTGTGAATTTTAAGGCCCACATTAATCCTTAATGATATTTAAAGTGCTCTATAAATTTTTTTCACGATCTAAGTTAATAAAAGTTATGAATTCTAGTTTTTGTAAAATTAATTACGAACTTAGTTAATAAAGAGTAGTTTCTGTAAAATGAAGTATCATCTTCAAAATTGAATTAATTCTAATTACCGTTTTACAAAATGAATCGACGTTTTTAGAATTATAAACTCATCTGTCATACTTTAAAGACGAACCTAGCAATTGCTCAATTATCACAAAAATGCAATCATAGCATATCAAGAGTCGACAATGAATGAATGATGGTAAATACCAAGGACATTAGATTTTAGTAGGTTGCCTGCTAACTTCTGCGATGTCACCCTGATAACCCAAACATAATCCAAATCTCCATTACAACGGGTCGATGACGTCATCTCTCCTTAGTTGTCAGACAAGCTTTTATTTTAGAAACCCTACATACGTTGTTCAGAAATTATGAACTCACCCGGAATGCATGAAATAAATATCGGAAACCAAATAATTTTAAAAACTTGCTGTTACAATCCCACCTTAAAGGTTTTGCTACTGAAATTAACAATAATGGAAATTTTAACTATGCCATACATAAAAATTATTTTTAGTTTTTTACTCGAAATCCTTACACCGCACGAAAAAAAGACAAGGGATCAAATTTGCTCCAAACTGAGTGGGGATTTTAGGAATGATTTTTGTTTTCAGAAAAAGCAAAAGAGTACCATTTTTTCTTCAAGAATATTCAATAAAAAATCCCGTACGGACGCCACTGATGAAAAATTAAAAAATATTTCAAATCAAAAAATGCCTTCTGTTACTCTAAGGCTGTTTACCAAATTTATTAACAATATCTCAAGTAATAAAAAAGTTATGACTAAAAAACAATTTTTTTCTTAAAACTTTAACACCCTGTATTTCGAAAACGAAGCATTTGCCGATATATGTTTATATCGAAAATTAGGGCTTATTTTGAATGCAGAATGCGCTGTTAAAGTTTGGACACTGCAATTCGGGACACCCTGTATAACTTTAAATACCTTGTCGGACTCAGCAGCAGTTCCGGGTGGCAGTTCCCACATTACTAACCAATACCGATTTATTTCGCTGTATGATGCATGTTCGCGCAATCGGATAGGGTTATTCGTTGCATATTCGTTTTTAATCGCTCTGCCGACGGCCTACCAGATAGGTCGCAGCATTGTATATCAATCAAAAGGATAGGGGTCCGTATTCAATAAGATCTACATCCATCAGTACCGATACCCGATACAGGTCCAGGATACGTATTTATCCGGACTTACGCATCTCTACTCCGAATAGACGATACATTCGACGTAAAATAAAATATCCCCTAAATGGATCCCAACTTCGCATTGTAATCCATATAGTTGGCATCCATCGAGAGATTTCCGCGTAGCTTAACGCCAGACTTGCCAGGCCGCGATGAAATGCATCCGATCGGCTGGTTAAATTCGGTTATAGATAGATTTTACGCGGTTACTAGAGATGCAAACGATGCATGATCTTTTGAAAACATCGATCGATCGGTCATAAACATCGAAGCGTTAACATCGATATTTCGTTAATAGAAATATCGACTTTTTAACAACGATATAGAAGTTAACTCATTATTGGTATTTTAAAGTGCTAATAATCTTAGTTGGCTGTATGCTGAAAATAAAGAGGTTATAGTAGTAATTAGAAAAGGGTCAGAGAGAAAGAAGTTTTTGATAAAAAAGATTTCGTTTAGGGTATTGTATTTATCTAAGATTATATATTTGTCATTTATCTATGGACATCGTGGCTTTGGCATTCGTACTCTCATCCAAATCGTGAAATTAGTTTATTTATTACACGATTACGTCAGTTTATAGTTGTAATAAACTTATTATTAACGGAACCCAATGTTAATAGGTATGTACACGTTATTGTAGATTTTATTTGTATTTTGAATTTAAATTTATTACAAAAGACGTAACGTAATACGGATAATGTAAACTCAGTTACAATAACAACGGTAATTGTTGAAAATAAATAAACAAGTTAAACTTTTCTTTTTTTTATTCTGTGGTCCAAGATGTCACCCAGTAAATTAAAAAGGAAAAATGGCAATATTTCAGTAGTGATACATCTGTTACGTGTCAGAATTGTAATACAATTTTAAAGTTCTCCGGCAATACCTCAAATCCTCATAGTCTTCTAAGCAAATTGCATTTCCAAATCTTAGAAAATGACCAAAGCTCTAATGATGAAACAGCAACTACTCTTTATATGTCTTGCCAAAACAAAGAAAAGTTTCTGAGTTCGCCAACAACCATATTAAATCGACCATCTAAAAGTATTAAGTAAAATGTTACCGCAGTTGTCCATAGTACTAGCGCGTGCAGTGTAGTATCACCATCAGCAGCCTTTATATAACACTTTTCAGGCTTAAAAGTCAAAGTACCTACTGCAGCCACAGTTAGGTGATCAAAAAAAATACTGAAGCTATTGTTAACTTTATAGTTATAGATAAAAGTCCTTCTCAGCTGTTGAAGTTAAAAGACTCTTGCAGCTAATGAAAGAAACTGTATCACTTTACAAGGTTCCGTCTAAGGAAACAATAACATTTAGTTAGTAGAAAGAAAAATATGAAGCGACGAGGGGACGAGATGGAATTCATGCTTCTATATGTTGCTGCGATTTGGAGAACTAGAATAAATAATAAAATGTATATTATTTATTCGCTTAGATGGTCCAGATATGATGACTAGTTTGGAATTGGACAATGTTAAGGAGGCAATAGAGATTTTAAAATATTTTGAAACAAAAACCAGAGACTTGTCTGCTGACAGTTATGAGATCGTAAATATAGTGATTCCGTTAGTTAATTGTGTCCGTGTTGAGATCGAAAATTTAAAGCCAAAAAATGAAATTAATATAAAATTTAAAAATGAATTTTTTAAACAATTATCCAAGATATTTGAAAAGTTGGAACTCCACTGCAGCTCCCACTGCTTTGGACCCGAGATTTAAAAATATTAATTTTCAAGACGCCATAGCAAAGACCAAGATAAACTATTTAAATACTTCCGTAAGGTCTCTCCACAACTTGCCGGGATCAGAGTCTTAAACCGTCTGATGATGGGGCCGAAGGCATAGAAAAAGAAGAAAATTCATTTAATATTTGGGATTTTCATAATAAATTAGCTAAGAGTAAAATAAAAACAAAGCATGACTTGATGTCTAGTATGGTCAACAAGTCAACATTCTCAATCTGATTGAAGCTGAATGGACTGGAAGTATGGGAAGATCTCAAAAGTCCTTTTTCTGGCCTATACAAAGCAGCCCTGCAACACTTACCGATCGTTGCTACGTCAGTACCAAGTTAACGGTTGTTCTTCAAAACTGGAGTAACAATTACTTAACAAAGAAATCAATTAACTGGCATTAATAAATAAAACTTCGATGTTAATTTTGTTCATTTTTGTTCTCAAAACACATGCTTATTGTTTTATCATATTTTATTTCATTTTTAAAATTAGTTTTTATTATCAAAAAAGAAAAGATGGTTATCGGAAACATTGAATATTTTATACCGATGTTTATGATCTTTCCAATTATAGATATCGATATCTCGATGCATCGATGTTTTTTATTAGCGACCACCCAGCAATTCTATTCGTATCTTTAAGGTTTTTTTTGTATTGTATTTTTACTTCTGGTAACACCAAGCTATTCATTGTTGCGTGCGGTCTAATCAAACGGCGACTCAAGCTATTGATGTGGTTAAATTTGGTGGATTGCTTTTATGAGAAAAGTGAAAGTTTATTTAAGTAAAATATGATTAGTTAACAGTAGTTACTTGGGGTTTTCACATAAAACTTAAATTTTAAAAATATGTTATAACTGACTTACTTGCTTAAATTCAAAATCCATTTCAAAAAATGATAAGTTTATTTTGCCTAAACAGGAATTGTTTCTCATTGTAAATATTAATAATACCTAGTTTAAATTGCAAAATATTTAAACCAATATTGCATATTTCAAGCCTTTGTAAACTAGTCACGCCATAATTGATTTGATTCAATCAGGTCCACTCTGTGCTATAAAATTAGACGGCGAGCTTGTATGATCCTCAGTAAATCTAAAATCCAAAAAAATCATGTACACTTACGGCATATTGCACGCTTTTTGTCAGAAGCTGTAGTCTCAATTTAAAACAAATTCATGTTTGGTTAGGTTAGGTCCACTTGTTTCAGAAACAAATGTATAAATCTACCTTATTGCCTTTCTAGATATATTTTTAAATCAACTTTATATTTCTGTTGTCCTTTTCCATGCTAAATAGCTACATGCATAGGATAAATTCCGATATTTTTTACCTGCACTTTTGCGGCTTTTCGCCACATTTACAACGTTTAAAAAGCCAGATTTGGAAAAATAACTCTGAATTATCCACATATTCCACTGATAGTCTTTCATTTATCCCGGGATCTAGTCTGCGGAGATTTGGCTTAGTGGGTAAAAGCTTTGTGGTTTAGTTAATAAACATTGGTTATTTTCAAGCTTTTCAAAGCTTATGATGAATCCGATGGTACAAACCAACAACAAATCTTGTTTGTAAGTGGACTGTATTATGTATTAATAAAAATTAGGTGCAGATAATAAAATAGAGTTAGTCAAAAAGACAGAATAACAAGGAAGATGATCTGCCTTTAGAATTATTACAAATACCGGTGATCAGATATACAACCTACGTAGGTATAAACAATACGAATAAACGGGAAATTGATCACCTGTATTACAAAAAATATAATTTTGGAAATGAAAATTAGAGGTTTCAGAAAATAGCAACTGTTTTCCAGACAATGGATTTCAGGAAAATATTTATATTGAGTTTCTGATGCTTCGTTTATTACTGTGTGATCTTATGGTCATTACCCCCCAGATTCACTAAAATAAAACTGTTAGTTTGTCAGTCATGTTTTACTTATGTCACTTTCATATTATTTATTAGTGAAATAAAATATGTGTTGTCTTGTTACATACTCTTTAAAACTTAAACCTGTTAGTGACTACAACTGTTCATGTTTTATTTGAAATTTTGACCTTAGTATTAAGTACACCGAGTGGTCTTTTTCAGTTTTACTTCCCTCGTAAAAGGGAATTATAATCATGAAAAAATAACCCTCCGTGATTTTTTCAGATCATTACGTTTCAGTGTTCCTAGATACCGAAAAACATATTTTCTCAATTCCGTCGGTCTGTCTGACAACAAAATGCGGCATAGTGCAATGTTAAAAAAATTATAACTAAAAACCAATTTATCTGAAATTGTGCCCAAAAATCAAGTGTTACATCAGAGTGAACTGGTAACATTTTGGAATGATAAGGTAACAAAACAAAATAACATTAAATGGCGGCCAAAAAAATAAGAAAAATCAACTTAAAAAAATATCTTATTCAATTGACTTAAATTAAATAAATAAAGAAAGTCTTCCATGCCCATTTGTTCATCCCTTTAGTGAATATAATTAATTTAATTTTAAAACAGGTGTAGTTCCAAGCAGTTTTAAAACTGCAGCTATTACTCCCATACACAAAATAAGAGACCAAAATAAATAACTATAGGATTATCAGAGTTATTAATACATATGCTAAGATATCTGAAAAGTTCTGGAAAGACAGTGTGGTCAACTTTCTTAATCAAAATAACACCCTATCAAAGTGACAGTTTAGTGTAAGGGTGGTCTGAGTACTGCATATCCAGTTTGTGAGCTGTCTAACTGTAAAGAGGCCTGGCTTTTTCCTTGGATCTAGCAAAGGCATTTGACACTGTGCCTTGGAGTCTTCGTCTATGGAATTAGTTTTTATGAACTACAGGAATGATAGATTACACATGAGAAATACAGTGATGGGCTTTAAATGAGGAGTGGAGTTTTGCAGGGCACTTTCTTGGGTCCCATTCTTTTTATAGCCTATATCAATAGTTTAATAGATATAAATATTGTTGGGACAGTGATATCTTATCCTGAGGACACTTATTGTTTTTTTTTGGGGGATTCTTGGTAATCTGTGGAGGTATGAGGGAAATAAAAATTGGCTTAATGGTTTTGGTATGAATTCAACTTGACGTAACAAAATGGGGTGTATGTCGATATAAAAGCTACTTAATGAATTTATTTTAAATAAGGCCTAAAAATTAATTAAGTGTGGCATAGGTAGAAACTGGTGAAATATTGCTAGGAATCCAGTATGATGAAACAAAATGGCGCCCAATAAAAATCTGCAGAAAATTTTGAAAATATTTTCTTTAGTATATCGTATTTCAACTATTTTCGAGATGTAGATATTTGCAACATGACACTTTCAGAAGCTGGAAAATCTAAATGATTTGGATTAGAAGGAAAGGAATTACACATTTGCATCTTAGTTTTTATTATCTATCTGATGAGATCAACTTTTATTCCATCAAGAATTATAAGTTTTTCTGTTTCTTGAAAACAATTACACTTAGTTACAAGGTAGGTATTCTATATAAAATATGTTTAGAATTTTGCACAAATTTCTAGTATATAATAAAAATAAAAAATAAGCTTTCTTCTCATAGTCTTTAAACGGATATTCCTGTGAAGGGTGCCCCAAATTCCAGGCGTATCATTGGGATCACGAAAACTATAAAATATACAAAGTCGGTTAAGTTTTTAAGCAATTTAGTGCTCATCAAAATGCCGCCTAGAAGTTTGAAAATTCTGAATACTGCTGAAGATATTTGGAAAAAACCGAATATTTCTTGCGATTTGGTTTTTATTTCTTTCTCACTTTATTTGAATAGATATAAAAAAATTAACTTCGCATTCTCACAGTTAATTTTTGTGCTCTATAAGATGGTGTTATTAGAATTTCAATCCGATGTTTCTTCTTAGAGCAACCATTATCAACTTATATTTTTTATCGCTATTCGTCTCTTTTTGGTGCCCTTAACGTATTACAAACCTTCGAAAAAGTTTTTGTTTTTAAGAAAAATACCACTTTGCGCTGTGGGAATCAACCTTCTCTGTCTATCACAACTTTTCTCAATATATCCATCTTTGTTATACACATTATTTTTATGAAATCTGAATTTTTTTAATTCGAAGTTTATTATCGGGACTTGGAAAACTACAAGAGATGATTTACACATTTACAGTATTAATGAAAGAAAAAAATATGAACCTGTTTTTGGATTATTACTTATTTCAACTTAGATAATAATTATTTTTTTGTTTCTTGCAAAAACAATTTTTCGGGATTAAATTTTAAGATATTTATTAAAAACTAAAGTGTAAGAACTATTTAACAATAATTAACAAGTTACAGAACACTTAACAAATAATTGAAAAGTTAACAAATTTATATATAATTAATGCATAATGATTTTTTTACGCTCACATGGAAGTATCAAAAATAAATATTAGAAGTACTCAAAATGACATCCCTCGGCTTCAATACATTTTTGCGTTAAACGATTTAATTTACAAATTGCGCACAGAATAGTTCTTGTTCGTCACTAAATTTTCATGCAATGTTTCAATATTTTCTGGCACATTCCTGTATTAAATAATAATCTTATGGGTTTAGGTCCGGGCTTCTGGGTGGCCACGTTTTTTGTTGTTGTATTAAATCCATATATTTTTGTAATGTAAGGTGGCCTTCCAATAAAAATGCACCTGTTCAATAATGTTCATTGTGACGGTTAAAAAAATCCCCATGTTCTTGTAGTTTATTTGGAAGCCAATGGCAAAATTCTAGGCGCCTTTCGGAATCACCATCAGATCATTATTTAAGAGTTTGCCAAATTCTCATGCTTGGTTTTTTTTAACTCGTCTTCAAATGCTCTAAGAAATGATCCAGGGGCAGTTTCGATAAAGGAATCAGGAAATAATTACCCTTTGATACTGCAAACTTACAGCATCTAAAATATGCCTTTCTTCTTTTGGTCTATTTGCCTGCAGTATCTTTCTCTTCCTTTATTAAAACCGCCATGATCTGCTAAATTTTTATCAAGCCTTGCAAAATAAGAAAAATGAGGTTATCCCCTTTCAGGGTATTTCTACCATTTTGAAACAAACTGAAAGAAATTCCATGGCTACGTATGATATTTTATTAATTTACCTTACGTCCAAATTAATATCGCTGTAGAGAGCAATTATAGGACTTAAAAAAAGGCATTCTGAAAAAGTCGACCTTAAGTGTTTAGATTTCTTGCCATTTGATAACAGTAATTACTTCGTAACTTGGGATTGTAATTATTATTATTAATACCCAAGGTAATAAGTTCAGAACTAATTGTTATCAGATTGCAGGAAAGATAAAATCGACTCTCTTATAATGCGTCTTTTTAAGTTGTCCTGGTATTATTCTAGTTCAGCGATATCAGAATAATGAGTGTTAGAAGGATGGATTTATTGAGAAAAGTACGTAAAAGAAGAGAAGAGAAGTTTTCTTAAAAAGGATAGTTTTTTCAAAGTTTGTTACACGCAATAGCTTTAAGGGCATCAAAAAGAAGCGAATGACAATAAAAAGATACAGAGCCTTATTTAAAAAATGAAGTTGATGATGGTGGCACAAAGACGAAACGTTGGATTAGGAATCTGACAACACCCTCTCGTAAAGCAGAAAAAGTAACAATGATACTGCAAATTTTATTACGTTATATCTATTCAAATAGAGAGAGAAAAAAATAAAAAGAAATCGCAAATATTCGGCTTTTTCCCAAATATCTTCGGAAGAATTCGGAACTTCCAAAGTTCTAAGGCGACATTTTGGTAAGCACCAAATTGTGCAACTTTATCCTAAGTTAATCAACTTTGTATCTTTTATAGTTTCCGAGATTTCAACGATACGTCTTGAATTTGGGATACCCTGTAAACATACTAAATACTCGTTTCAAAACAGCGCAGAGCAATAAATAACCTGTTGCTTGTTTGCTGTTGCTATTTCTATTATTTGTAGCAATATTACATAAACGCACTGAATAACCCAATATGTTGTTATAGATGGTCTTCGGGAATTTAATTGCGATATTAAAATTACCCCTTACGATTTTTTATTCAAAAACATTTTAATACTAGCGGATTTTGCGGGAAAATAAGGGGGTTCAAAAACTTTTACTACAATTCCGTGTTCGAAACGTACTTAATTAGTTCAAAACTGTTTCGATTGGTTACCCTTCAAGTCAATATTTTAAAACTTTTAAACTTGATTATCTGGAAAACGGCTTATCTTATCCGTTTCGAACAAGAGTATCTTTGAAGTGAAAGTTTCCAGCCGTTTCGAATATAATATATAAATGAACGAACATTTTAGAATTTTTACCAAAATAACTTTTTACCCAGATTGTTTTAACACCAGTTTACTTCGAGTGAAACATAAGATGGGGATGCAAAGTTTGAATAAAAACCCTTTTCATTCTTTGCCGTTCTAGAGTCGTAATTCCATTAATATGCATTTTTAAAAGGAATAGGAACTTTTTTTTCTTATTACAATGACTTCTAAGTGTCCCAGCTCGGTAACGGTACTTCGGGGAAACACACTTCTATGGGGTCGATCGTAGAGAATAATATATATATATATATATCATTTCGTAATAACCACTAGTTTTTATTACTAGATCGTTGTAATACCATCATTTGTACTTGTGAAATTTTTGGAATAATCTTTTTTTATTAGTGATAATTTTTATTTTTTGAAGTTTTAAGCTTTTCCTACCCATCCATGCTAGTATAAATGATTTCAAAAATAGATATTCAAAAAAGAACACTTCAATATTTTGGCGTAATAAATTGAGATGTCCACCTCTAATATTTTCAAAATGTGGCCATACATTTTGCAGGACTCTGTATATACACAAAAAAACCTATATTGGGTGAAAGGCAAAAAGGGAGGAATCTGAAAATATAATAATATATTAACCGAGAAAATTTGCATCTAGGATTTTTATTTACCCTGTATACCGTTATTAAATAATACTAAAGAAAAGTACCACAGTTGAAAAAAGATCAAATTTGGAAGTTTTTACCATGCTAAAATGATTTATGTTAACGCATTAAAAAAATACAGGGCGTCAGATGTACCTCTGATATTTTCGAAAAGTGGCCATAAATATTGAATGGCTCTGTATAGACCACACAAAACCTATATTGGATGGATGGTAAAAAACGGGAGGAATCTGAAAATAAGACAATATACAGGGTGTTTCATAAAAAAAATTCAAGTTTGGTTCGTGGCAGACTTATCCTCAACTCTGTATAAGCGAAAACGATTTTACGTTGTAGCTCTCAAGAGTCCCTACAACTTTCGTATAATTTTTTTTCTGATTCCCACAACCGAGCAATTTGACTTGAACACACTGTTGGAACACCCTGTATATATTTTGACGAGAACTCGCTTTAGCAAGCGTTCGTGACTAATCTTTCGAACACCTTGAATATTTAGTATGTTTTAAATTAAACTTCCGTTAATAGTTAATTTTTGTAGGGCTTTTTAATTTCGCATATTACATATTTAAAAATGTTCAAAAAGAGAGAATAAGCCACATAACACAATACCAAGAATTAAAAGAAAGACTAAATAAAATAAAACAATCGGTTTACGTGTATTCCTTAACAAGAAAACGTTCTAGAATCTAGAACAAATAGTAAAAATGAACATCGCAGGGCAATATAGGAATTATTTAGAAATCCGGCCAGTAGTTTTAGATATGAATTATTTCAAATACGACCAAAGAGAATAAACTTTATTTTGCACACCGCTCACGATGGCCCCTTCGATAAAAATAGTTCTCTTTACGTCCGACAAACAAATATAATATTAAACTTTCCGAGTATTTTCTTAACTGCTTGTAGCTAGAGAACATAAATCACTTTAGAAACCGTCGGGATTAGGGAAGATAAATTATAAAGGAATATGTAGTACAGGCGTGAATGCCTGACTACAGACCAGGGATGGGCGTCGACACGTCGACTTTGATTGTCGACATCTTGTGTGTAGACAATGTCAACAATGTGTAAAGTATGTAAACTATGTCAACTATTATGTCGACAATATCGACAATGTACGAAAAAGCGAAATTGTGAGGTTAGGTTTTGGTATATCAACATTCCCTACGTGCTTAGTTGCTCACTGCTCACTGCAGTCACTGCTCACAATTTTTGTTGGTTTGCGAAAGTGAAACATTATTCTTATAAAAATATGAGTGGACGTAAGGTGAATAGCAATTTCGAAAAACTGAAGTTTCAATTAGTTAAAATAGATGGAAGGCACGCTGCAAAATGCCTCGTGTGCAACATAAACATCAAAAATACGGCTGCAGCCAGACTTCAAAAACATAGGTAAGAATAAGAAATTCTTAGGTAGAAAGTAAAAATTAATAATATACTCTAATCGCAATTAGATTATGCCATATTTTTCAGCAACTTCGCGAGCGAGTTCTACTGCACCGATTTACATGATTTTTTTTTTTTAAATGATCGTCTAGTTATTGAGACCTCGCATCACTATTTCTTTTTTCGTTTTAGTGTTTATTCTTTAAATAAATTAAATTTTATTTTTATAAACAAAACTCTGACGTTTGACGTTTGTGTGAATTGTTGGTTGTCTAAAAAAAATGAGAGAGTTAAGAGCAAGAGCCTATTAAGGCTATTATCTCCGCTAATACGTATTCTATTTTGGCAACATTGCAAGGAGGCTTATTAATAAATAGTTGTATTATTAATTTATATTATTTAACTATGAAAATGTATTAAATAATATTTTACAAATATTTTTAATAATTAATTTTTGTTTTTTTTTTATATTATTAAATCCTACTAATATTATAAATTCGAAAGTTTGTCTGTCTGTTTGTTATTTCATAATAATTCAAAAACTACTTGACCGATTTGTGTGAAATTTAATATACGGGTAGAGAGAAACTGGGAGACGGGCATAGGCGACTTTTTATCCCGAAATTCCAGCTGACAAAAATGTCATCTGTCAAAAAACATTTTCAAAGTTGTCCGATTCTAACCGAAATCGATATACAGGATGCCTATGGGAAATTATTTAAAAAATGTTGTTTTTCAGCTGTCAAAAATGTCATCTGTCAAAAAAATTTTTCAAAGTTGTCCGATTCTAACCAAAATCGATATACTGGATGCCCATGGGAAATTATTAAAAAAAAATTGTTTTTCAGCTGTCAAAAATGTCATCTGTCAAAAAAATTTTTCATAGTTGTCCGATTCTAACCAAAATCGATATACAGGATGCCCATGGAAAATTATTTAAAAATTTTGATTTTCAGCTGTCAAAAATGTCATCTGTCAAAAAAATTTTTCAAATTTGTCCAATTCCAACCAAAATCGATATACAGAATGCCCATGGGAAATTATTTAAAAATTTTGTTTTTAGCTGTCAAAAATGTCATGTGTCAAACAAATTTTTCAAAATTGTCTGATTCTAACCAAAATCGATATGCAGGATGCCCATGGGAAATTATTCAGAAATTTTGTTTTTTAGCTGTCAAAAATGTCATCTGTCAAAAAAATGTTTCAAAGTTGTCCGATTCTAACCAGAATCGATATACAGGATGCACATGGAAAATTATTTAAAAATTTTGATTTTTAGCTGTCAAAAATGTCATCTGTCAAAAAAATGTTTCAAAGTTGTCCGATTCTAACCAAAATCGATATACAGGATGCACATGGAAAATTATTTAAAAATTTTGTTTTTTAGCTGTCAAAAGAAATTTTCAAAATTGTCCAAAAATGATTAATTTGCTTTCGCTAACCAAAATCGATATCGACATGGAAAATTATTTAAAATTTTTGATTTTCAGTTGTCAAAAATGTCATCTGTCAAAAAAATTTTTCAAATTTTTTTATATACACTTGCCCATGGGAAATTATTTAAAAATTTTGTTTTTTAGCTGTCAAAAGAAATTTTCAAAATTGTCCGATTAAATGACTTTTTATATACACCTTAATGAGGGGCGCAGGGAAGGGTATCCGCTGGTTACAAATAAACTTTATAAATTAATTAAAATCTATGAATACGAACGTAATCACTATTATTTAATAGTTTATGTATTTAACGTCCAATTAGTTTTGAAAATATTGCTAGAGTAATTGTTTTTTAGGAATATTTGTGTGCTGAAAGAAAGCCTGTCTGAATCGCAGAATCAAGAATTCGTCGAGGAATTACCCAATAATACAAATGTCAAAAAAGTTAACTCGATAAACCAAAAAGAGAGCGATGGCGAGGCTGATAATTCTGGTTTAGCTTTTGAAAATGATGTTATTTTTTATGAAGTGTTAGAAGATAATATTCTGGCACCAGTAGCGCCACCAGTAGAAACAATAACTAGTAAAAATCAAAATTCCGATGTTGAATCTAGGCAAATTGTCGATACACCGACAACATCGATCACAGAGTGTATTAGTATCATTGAAGCTGATACTCCCGGAACACCAAGTAGTGTACCGACCTCTCAGACTCCTAGCTCTAGCAAGGGTTCTGGGTCTTGTAAACGAAAACCATCTGCTACTACTACCGGAGGATCTAAAAAAACTAAGCGAATTTCTGAATATTTTGATACATTAAAAGAGCTAGAACAAGAAAAAATAAATAAGGCATTGGCTAAATTTGTTTTTGGATGCAATTTGCCATTTAGTATTGTAGAATCACCTTTATTTAAAAACTTTATTAAAACCATTCGTCCAGCATACGCAGAAAAAATTCCTGGTCGAAAAAAATTAGGTACAACTCTATTAAATGAATGTTATACTGATTGTATTAACACAGCTAGTCGCCTAGTAAGGGAAGAGTCAGTAATTTTGTGTGATGGATGGACAAATTCATCTACAAATTCTAAATTAGTTGTAACAATGCTGCATAGTACAGATGGATCAAATGCTTTTATTGGTGCATGGGATTGTACTTTAGAGTCTGAAACAGGAGAAAAGCTTGCTGAAATAATTACGGAATCGAGAGCAATCGCCAAACAAAAATATAATGTAGATGTATATGGAATCGTTTCCGATAACGCCAGTGCAATGCGTAAGATGGGGTCTCTTTTGCAGCATACAATGTGGCACAGCACCTGTAGTAGCCACAAGGCTAACCTTTTAGCTAAAGATGTGTTAAATAAAAAATTAGTGGAAAATGTCGTTCTTGTACTGAAAGAATTCAAACATCCAGATTTAGAAAAAATGATAACTGCGAAAGGTGGTCATCGAATTAAGCTTCCTGCAGAAACGCGATGGTGTTCTTACCGTAATTCTTTCAAAAGTTTGTTAGAAAACGTAAACCATATGAAACAAATTATTGCTTCGACTAAAAAAAAGGTAAAACTGAAAGTCACTGAATTAGTTTTCAGCGAAGATTTTATTGAGGAAGTTCGAACAAACTTAGAAGAAATACAAGACCCAATTTGTGAATTAATTAACATTTCACAAAATTCGAATACCTCTATTGCAGATGCGGCCAGTCTTTGGTTAGATTTAAAATTGCCACAGGAATTTAATGAAAAGTTAACAAACAGGCAAGAAATGGCTTTGAATATTTATGCATTAACAGCTTATTATTTTCACCCCTCATATGACACATCAAAACTATCTGGTAATCAGAAAAGTAAAGTCAATTCATTTTTGTTTAAAAACCTCGACTGCCAAGGAATAGAGGAATGGGATCAATTCAACATTAAACAAGGTACTGTATTTTGAAAGAATTAATGAATTTTATTTATATTTTTTTTATGCTAATAGGTATATTTAAAGTTCTGAACGAAAAAGGAATAAAAAAGCCCCTGGTTTTCTGGAGAATGGCCAAAATGGAATGTCCCATCCTAAGTAGTTTAGCACTTAAGCTACTCAAGATGCCAGCTTCATCAGCTCAAATTGAAAGACTGTTTTCCAACTGGGGACACATTCATTCCCTCTTAAGAAATAGGCTTACGTTCGAGAATTCGAAGAAACTCGTTCACATTTATTTCACATTAAGATCAGAACTTCCGCAACATGATATTATATGGGAGGAATGGGAGGAAGACATGGAAGACCCATGAAATTATTTGAGTTATTTATAAGTGTATTTTGTCTTTATTTTTGTATTTTGTCTTTTGATCATTTTTATCGTTATTTTATATAATATATTTTCAAATTAGGAATAAACATTTTTTTTCGACATAGTCGACATTGTCGACACGGGAAACTTCTCAAAAAGTTGTCTACATCGACACGATAGTCGACATGTAGACAATTGAATTGTCTACATAACATTGTCGACACCGCCCATCCCTGCTACAGACTGTGTGTTATTCAGTGTTAATTTGTGATTTCCTTTAGTAATCTAAGATATATTTGATATAATATGGTTTCCAATAGCCTCGTAAAAATTATTAATAGTTATGAATTCAATGTATGTCTAAATTTTGTTTCGGTTTATACAGGGTGTCCCAAACTATTTGAGATATTTAGTTGGAATAGAAACTAGAATTTGTAGCTATGAGGATACTTTAAAATGATGATTTCGAAGAAAAATGTTTGATATTTTTTTACCTAATTTTGTAGGATTGTAAATTCCCTATTCAGTACTTTTTTTCGATTAAAAATCGGTTAAGAAATAGCGTAGAAAATTAACGTTTTATCTTCCGATCAAGTTAGCCATGGGGTAAATTAAAAATCCGCTTAAAACAAAACAAGAAAATTACAATGTATTTTTTTTTATTTTACATATTATCTACGGTAATAAATGTTCAAATCGTAAACCTTCAGCGGCAACGCAAGCTTCAAATCTTGTCAAAAGGTTTCGCGTACATGTAGCAGTTATCATTTGTGGCGTTATTCTGCGACAGGCATTTCTAATTTTATTCTTCGGGTCCTCTACATCATTGGATTTACTTAAATATACCATATCTTTTAAGATTCCCCACAAGAAAAAATCTAAGGGGAAAAGATCAGGCGAACGTGCAGGCCACCTTATTACGGGAGAAGCATTTGCAGTGAAATTAGCCTCAAACCTGTTCTGGAGAAATTCGGTAACTATGTGAGCATTATGAGCAGGTGCTCCATCTTGCTGCCACCTTATTTGTTATCTTTCAGCCAACGGAATTTCTTTTAGAAGTTGAGGTAAAACGTGTTTCAGAAAGTGCAGGTACCTTTCTCCCGTTAAAGTCTCTTCATAAAAATAGGGTCCAATGATCCTTCCATTAAATAATCCACACCAAAGATTGACACTCCAAATGCGTTGAAATCTAGTCTCCATTACTCAATGTGTATTAACTGGAGACCAATAATTGGAATTATGCATGTTAATGAGACCATTATCGTTGAACTTGGCTTCATCACCCCACAATATTTTAGCTAAAAAGGCTGGATCGTCTTCAATTTTAACTAATATGCTTGCAATAAATTGTAGGCGTCTGTCAGTGTCACCTGGATAGAGTTCTTGCACCAGATGAACTTTATAAGGATGAAACTTAAAGTCTTGTAAAATACGCTTAACAGAACTTCTTGATATATTAAGTTCTTCAGAGAGTTTCCGAATTGACACATGAGGATTGAAATGTATATATGCTAAAACATTTATAATATTTTCTTAATTACGTACCGATCTTCTGGAATTATTGCGATTCCCAGTCGGGAAATGTCCTGGCCTCAGGATGCGTTCTAGGTTCACAAATGTATTTTCATTTGGCGTTGGACGAATAGGAAAACGAATGCGATATACGTTTCTGGCTCTTATATTTTTTAAGCACTCACCGTAAATTAGAATCATGTCAACGTATTCTTCTACAGTAAACAAACTTGGCATTTTAACACGAAATTGACAGGAATAATAAAGAACTTCACTTGCACTCTCATTTAGTTCAATTTGACAAGTGTCAAAAATGTTTTGTTATTGTTTTATCGAATCATGGCTAACTTGATATTGTTTTCTTTTCTTTAAAGCGGATTTTGAATTTACCCCATGGCTAACTTGATAGGAAGATAAAATGTTAATTTTCTAAGTTGTTTCTTAACCGACTTTCAAAGTACTGAATAGAGAAGTTACAATCCCACACAATTATATAAAAAAATATACAGGATGGCATTTGAAATTTTAAGGTTAGGGTCGAACTTTTTGGGATGTTTTTTTTTCAACATCTTTTTCTTCGATGTCATTTTGAAGTATTCTCATAGCTACAAATTCTAGTTTTTATTCCAACTAAATATCTCAAACGGTTTGAGAACTAGAGCTTGGCTAAATCAGTTTGGGACACCCTGTATTCCTATATAACAATTATGACTGTATGTGTAAAATCTATATATGCAAAGAAATAGTACATTTATATACCTACCAAAAATACCGTACTTTAAACCTTTAATATAGAGGGTGAAAGGGAAAGTAATACAGTGATTTTAAGAGGTTAGATTACAGGTAATGAAGGGCAAAAACGGTGATCATTTAAGGGTTTTGGAGTTGCTAATTTTAAAATTACGATTTGTCATTTTGAACGCTAAATAAACTAGCTCATTGCATTCGATTTAGAATTTAGATTTTAAATTTTTCGTCGTCTAACTATTCTGAAATAACCTATGGAGAATTGTTATTGTTTTGTCGGGTTGGAATCTAGTATTTTCACTTCCCACGTAAAAGGAAAGTACTGTAATCGTGGAAAAATCACCATGCCAGGTTTTTACAGATATTCGCGTCTCTAGATGTTTTCACTATTCCGTCGGTCTTTTCGCGGCATAGCTAAAAAACTACTTATCCGATTGATTAAATGGTAATATTATGGTAAATATCCAATATCATGGAAAACGTGGCGGCCTAGTAAAATGTTAAAAAAACTACTTATCCAATTTTCCACAAATTTTGCACAAAAATCAAGTACGTAAAAATCAATCATCAACATAAAAACGATAAAAATATTCTCGGATAGTCAAGCGGCCCTTAAAGCACTTCAAGCGAGTCATTGTACATCCAAAACGGTCTGGAACTGCCAAAAGGCACTTGCTGGCGTGGGGAGCGACAATAAAATCGCTCTTATCTGGATACCAGGACATGCAGGTTTGGAGGGAAATGAGTCTGCGGACCTTCTAGCAAATAAAGGAGCAGAGACGAGATTCGTGGGATCTGAACCAGCTTTAGGAGTATCCCACGAAACGGCCAAGCGCGCAATTTTGGACCTGGTTGAGAAAAAAGCTAATCTCTATTGGCTTGGACTGTCAGGCCTGTCCCATGCAAAGGTATTTATCCCCCTTCCTATGAAGAACAGGATAACAGAAAGTCTGTTAAATATGAACAGAATTAAGCTGAAAACAGCAGTAGGCCTATACACTGGCCATTGTGGTCTAAGACATCACATGCACAGGATGGGCCTAAAAACGAATCCGAGTGCCGCCTATGTATGGAGGATGACGAGACAGCCAGACATGTGCTATTTTCGGTAGAGATATCCTGCTGCCTGAGGACTTGAAAAATACCTCCCCAAAGGCGATAATAAGACTCATTGAGGACTTACAGTTGCTCGGGGAAGTGTAAACATAAGCGTGAGCCACAATAGACCATAGAGTCGCAGTGGAGGGTCGGTTTGATCCACTCACTTTTAACCTAACGTAAAAATCAACTAGTAAAATTTTGGTACGAATCCATGATGGCAAAACAAAATTGTTATTAGATTGACTTCAGATTTTGTGCAAGAATTAAGTATGAGATAGAGATGAACTGGTCAAATTGTAGTACGAATTTAAGACGGTGGCTAAATAAAATGTTTGTAATCGTATCAGCATACAGTGATAGTACTGTCACTGTCATATCAGTAAATTTCAAAGATAACGTTGTCTATCGTTAAGCTCCTTCGTACGATTTCACACAATATAAAAACACTTCTCTCAGTATTAATACTAATGACATCTGTGATGACATTTCAAGCTGGGATACTTCAAATTTCAAAGCATTATAGATGTCCCATTTTTATGGGCATAATAGAAATACGGGTAAAACATCACCATACTAATATTACTGTATTTTCTTTAAAAACAAAGATACGTTGATCATCCAAAAATCAAAATGTTTTAAAGAATCAGGCTTGAAAGTTACCGATATACAGTTTAAAAATTGCAGGCAGTTTATGCTACAGGGTGTTTCAAAAATTCACTAAAAAGCATATGCCCTGACTTCACCCTGTATCTTATTCAGAAATCAATTTTATTTTGTATTATTATCATGAAATCATTTTTGAAGTAATATAATTTTAGGCTATAAACGCAAATTTTGAATTATTCAAACTATAAATAATATATGTTTTTTGCAAAAACGACCTTTTTTTCATATCCCTAACTTTTTTCCATGCGTGTATTTAACAGCAATGTTATAATGTTCAGTTTCAGATGTTTCCAATGGGCTTAAAATAATGAAAAACCATCAACAAAATGTCCGTTTAACATTCCATATAAAGCAAACATAAAGTAAAGCAGCTTTCATAAATGATACGCGCAGAGCTCTGTAGGCTGAAAATTTCTAGGATTAAATTGATATTTTACAAGAAAGAAAAGAATAAATATGTTTATAATAATTCATGTCAGTAGAATAGGCCCAAAGAAGAAACCAGAAAAATATAATATTGTATTGTAAATGAAAAAATTGTTACTTTCATCAATAAAAATGAACAGTATCTTACTAACTAAACTGATTATACATTCAAAATATGTCATTATATATACAGTAAAACCTCCCTTAACGGACACCTCCGAACAATGCACACCTCTGCTGAACGCTGAACAATTTTGAAGTCACCGACCATCAGTATATGTATTCCTGTGTGTTAAACCCTCTTGACAACGGACACTCTCAACAACGGACACGGACAGTAAAATTTGGAACATTTTTAATAAAAACAGTAAAATTTACCTCCTCAGAACGGACAGATGTTCAGATAATTTTTGAAAAACCCACATTTAATGCTGCTATTTTTATTGCACATTATGGGAAATATGTAGATCTATGCTAATAAGCGGCGCGGCGCCGGCGCCTACCTATTGTTAATAGCACTAGTTTAACAATAGGCTGGCTTATGCTGTCTGGCTTGTAGGTAAATTGCGGTGAATTGCATAATAAAAAGATCACCTTATTTTTATAAAATATAGTCTGCATCAATAGAATATCTTAGTTTTCATGTTACTCTGGTGCGATCAATATGTCAAACAAAAGAAAGTTTTTGAGTCTTAAAAAAAGTTGAAATAATCCAGTAGGCAGAAAAAAACAAACTTAGTGTTAAAGTATTAGCCGAAAAATTATGTGTAGAAAAATCTCAAATTAGTGGTATTTTGAGAAACAAAGCGATCTTAACAAGCGATTCGCTGAGACCGGGAACATGAAAGAGAAAAAGAAAATTGCGAAAACTGAGGGTGCTGCCAATAGACCAAATTGTCTTCGACTGGTTTTCGTAAAGTACAGGGTGGCCATTTTATGGTGATACAGTACCTTATCTAGAAAACGGTAATAGTTACGACAAAAAGTTAAATACAAAAGTTGTTTGGATTCAACTAAATTTTTATTTTATTTCACTATTGCTTATACAGGGTGTTTCGTTTTGACGTGACACATGTCAACTTTGTTAATTTAAATGCGATACCCTATATATCATTACATTATTCGATTCTACTGTTAACTTGCGAAAGGTTTTGTAATAACATCTATATTTGAATTCTTTATCGTTTTTGAGTAAATTGAGTTTTTAGAATTTTTTTTAAAAAAACATATTTTTTAAAAAAAAATTTTTGACCTACAAAACTTTAATGGAACTGACTAATATCCTAAACATACATTACTAAGCGTTCAATTCAACGAGTTTCCATGCTGGTCTTACCAATTAATATACAGGGTGTTAAAAATGGAGAGCAAAACAAACAGAACTTTAAATGTAAAAATCTCCTGTTTTTTAAATGGAACACCCTGTATATTTTTATTTCATCTGATTCAGCGTTCAATTACCTATCATTACTCATATATACGTCCTATACCTAAAATGAACAGTTTCGATTTTATTAGCCGTTTTCTGATTTGACTATTTTTTTTTAATATAAGTTAACAGATGAAGTGGGCTAAAATAAAAATGTCGTAAACTAAGCCTTATTCTCATTTCCTTAACACAGATAGCGACTATAAATAATGTTAGAAAATACAAATAAAAGTGAAATATTATGTAATTTGTGTTCTTATTATTTAATGTTTACGAAAATAAGGGAGAGACAAAACAAATATCTTGTGCCTCACGGTATAACTAATAACTAGCTGAGTATTAAACATGATTAAAATAGATTATAAAAAATTTTCAATATGGCCACCGTCCATTGCGATGCATGAAATGTAAATAGCCTCCATTTTTCGAATAGCTTTCCTTACCGAATTAGATGCATTAAAATTATTGATCTCTTCCCTGATTTTTATTTTTAACTCATTTCTATTATTAGATCTATTTTTATAAAGTTTATTTTTTAGTGCACCCCACAAAAAGAAGTCTAAAGGGCTTAAATCGGGGCTTGGTGGTGGCCAGGATATTAAACCATGTCTTCCTATCCACAATGGAAAATGTTGATTAAGGAAATTTACTACCGGTGCAACCGTGTGGTAAGGGACGCTATCCTGCTGAAAAATGATATTTTCTCGAATATTTGCTGGCAAGTCGTTGATAAGGGGCATGATTTCATTTCTAAGCAGCTCCAAGTATCTTTCGCCATTTAACGACCTGTCAAAAACTATTGGTCCGATAATAGGGTCGCAAATAATTCCGCACCATACATTTACGGTTTGACGGCCTTGTTTTTTAATTGCTTTTATTAGATGTTTATTAGTTTGAGACCAGCAATAAGTATATTTCCGATTAAAAATACCCGCCGTATTAAATGAGGCCTCATCAGTCCAAAGCACTTTTGAAAAAAACACATTTTCGAACTGCCGGTCCATAATATCACAACAAAAAGTCAATTTTTCATTAAAGTCTAATTGCGATAATAATTGAGTTGGTAGAAATTTATAAGGATGATAATCATTTACCTGCAGTATTTTTTGAATACTTCCTCTACTGACACCTGCAATGTCTCTGTCAGCATCTCTTTGGGATCTTTCATCATCTTCCTCGAAATAAAGTAAAATCTCCAGTTGTTTTTCCTCAGTGAGGATAAAATTGGGACGATTTTTCTTAGAGTTTTTAAGGACACCATTTTCCAAATCACGCACAATTTGAAAAA
Source organism: Kuschelorhynchus macadamiae (assembly GCA_030620095.1). Taxonomy (NCBI): domain Eukaryota; kingdom Metazoa; phylum Arthropoda; class Insecta; order Coleoptera; family Curculionidae; genus Kuschelorhynchus; species Kuschelorhynchus macadamiae. The sequence continues at coordinate 202,415 of JAUTXW010004380.1, forward strand.
ATATAGTCCTGGAGGGAACTCGATTATTAGGATATTCCCTCGAATATTCTCTAAGGGCTAACCCTGGACTTTTATTATTTTTTATGAAACAGTTGTATAATTTCAAACGTTCATCTAAACTATATAAAGCCATTTTTTAACAAATTTCGCAGCAAAAATTTGACAAAAACGACAAACAGAGCAAATGTCAACTTAAGTCAACAATTGCATTAGGTTAATTCCCAAGCCTATCTTGATTTTTTTAGTTTCTGATCTCACTTACTAGCAAAATTCCGGGATAAATCAGAAAACGGCTAATAAAATCGAAACTGTTCATTTTAGGTATAGGACATATATATGAGTAATGATAGGTAATTGAACGCTGAATCAGATGAAATAAAAATATATAGGGTGTTCCGTTTGAAAAACAGGACATTTTTACATTTAAAGTTCTGTTTGTTTTGCTCTCCATTTTTAACACCCTGTATATTAATTGGTAAGACCAGCATGGAAACTCGTTGAATTAAACCCTTAGTAATGTATATTTAGGATATTAGTCAGTTCCATTAAAGTTTTATAGGTAAAAAATTTTTAAAAAAAAAATATGTTTCTTTAAAAAAAATTCTAAAAACTCAATTTACTCAAAAACGATAAAGAATTTAAATATAGATGTTATTATAAAAACTTTCGCAAATTAACAGTAGAATCCAAACATGTAATAATATATAGGATGTCCCATTTAAATTAAGAAAGTTGACATGTGTCACGTCAAAACGAAACACCCTGTATAAACAAAAGTGAAATAAAATAAAAACTTAATTAAATCCAAACAACTTTTGTATTTAACTTTTTCTCGTAACTATTACCGTTTTCTAGATAAGGTACTGTATCACCATAAAATGGCCACCCTGTACGCTCCAATAACAATTCAATATTCGGTACAATAATAAAGGAAAGAGCACAAGATGCGAAGAATCTAGAAGTTGATGTTTTTAAAGGATTAAATGGATGATTGGAGAAGTTCTATCAACGTCATAATATCTCTTTCAAATCCATCTGTGGTGAAGCAGCGGCTGTAGACTTGATTCAGGTAACTGATTGGCGGACGAAATTATGTGCTATTATCAAAAACTACGCACCGAGAGACATTTTCCGCGCCTTGCCAAAATAAAATGTTTTCTTTAAAAGGCAAAAACATGTGCTGGCGGGAAAGCGTCCAAGGAGACTCACTATTTTAGTTTGCTCCGCTATGAATGGAGAAAAAGAAAATGCACTGGTGCTCGGAAAAAGTAAAAAACCCCGTTGTTTTAAAGGATCAAGCGTGGTAAAATTGTCACATGAATGGTACTATAACAAGAAGGCATGGATGACAAGGGATATAATGTCGGATTGGTTGATGAAATTTGACCGAAAAATGCAAAGGCAAAACCGAAATGTACTTTTATTTTTGGATAATGCTGCATCTCACCCAAAACTGGAGTTAAAAAAATGTTGAAATAATTTTTTTACCGCCAAATACGACATCACATTGCCAGCCATTGGACCAAAGCGTGATTCATAATTTTAAAAACCACTACAGAAAGTTTTTAATCAAGCGACTTTTGTCATCCATGGAGTATTCTGAATCTACCGAACAATTGGAGAAATCCATAAATGTTGTTAAGTGTCTTGATTTCGATTGTTGCTGCATGGAAAAAAGTCGAATCCAAGACCATCAATAACTGCTTCCACAAAGCTGGATTCGACCAAATTCTCGAGGAAAACGTTGACTACGATAGTGAAGATGATGCGCCATTATCGAAATTATGTAGAAATATCAATGTATTCTCTTCCGACTTAACTTCATATTCAGAAATTGATGAAAGTTTATTTGCGGAAAATCCTAACATAAGTGACGTGAGTGCATCAGTGAATTTCAAAATAGTGAGAAAGGTCAGACATACATATATATATATATATATATATATATATATATATATATATATATATATATATATATATATATATATATATACAATAAGGGCATAAAGTCTGGAAACCTTGAGATATGTCAAAAAATATACAAGTTGGGTAAAAAAGTTTCATATAAAAGTTGTATAGTTCCTTACGATTTATGATTCAAAAATGTCTTGAAATATACAGGGTGTTTTAAAATAAAGTTACACTCCAAAGGTTCAGAATCTCTAATGGAACATCCTGTATATTATTTCATTTTAAGAATCTTCCTGAAATTCTGATCATATTTTATTAAGCATACCCTATACCTAAAGTCAACTGTTTTTGGGATAAAAAAAAATGAGAAAACTGTTTTACAAATTTTTTTTTTAATAACGATTAACAACGATACATATATATATACATATATATATATATATATATATATATATATATATATATATATATATATATATATATATATATATATATATATATATATATATATATATATATATATATATATATATATATATATATATATATATATATATATATATATATATATATATATATATATATATATATATATATATATATATATATATATATATATATATATATATATATATATATATATATATATATATATATATATATATATATATATATATATTAGTATTTTCGACCGTACAGAAATTACAAAGAGGTTTTATTTCGGGTCTAACGGTCCGTGGGAAAAAAAAAGAAAAAACTTTTTTTTATCTTAAGTAGTCAATATTTCGCCAATGTTTATTAGTTTCATCAGGAGCAACTACAAATATTATAAAGAATAGGTCCAATTAGAATTACAACATTAAAATGCCAATTAAAAGAATAAAATTTTGTCTAGATATACACAGTCAATATATACTTAAAACTACTTACACGATGGTAGAGTTAATAATTTTTGAATTTTACCATTTTTACGTTACAACGGTTCAAATAATGTGGCGTTTTTAATGATAATATTGATGTCCCAGCAGTTGAATTGCAAAAAAAGGAGAACAAAACATATTAGCTACACAAGCCTTATCTAGATGTTAATAAATTGTACGAGGTGAACTATTCTACGGTGTGTATTTAAAAAGTATTGTTACATAAAATTTAAAAGATTGCAATAAATATTGCTCAGCTGATTGGTATCTGATTTATAAATTAATGTAATTTTTGTTCTTTTTTATGTGGTACATTTCTAGGAATAACCTTTTTTTGTAATTCGATTCCATCTCTAAAATTTTAACATTGGAAAAGTCAAAATTTTGGCCTGTTTTTTGATTGTGTTCAGCCAATGCACAAGAGATCCTTCCTAAACGGCAATCACTTTTGTGGCCAATTATTCTTTGCCTAAGCCACTGAGATGTTTGCCCGATATACTATCCATCACACTCCATGCAGGACAACTGACACACAACGTTACTATTAAATAATAAGGGTGTTTGATCTTTGACCCTAGAGAATAGATTAAAGTTTTTTATTGTATTATATTTTGCTATTTTTATGTGTGGAAAATCTTTGAATAATTTTGTAATATTATTAGTTAGGGCTCTTATAAATAGTAGTTTTCTATATTTAAGTTCAAGCAGTTGAAGCTCTTCTGTAGGGCCATCGTATGTATTTGAATTATAAATCAGTTTTTTTAGAATATGTTTCGGATACCCATTATTTAAAAATATCTCTAATAGTTTTTTTAAGTTGTCTTGTAAAAATGAATCATCAGAAATACGCATTACCCGGTTTTTCATGGCTATTACTATATTATATTTTTGATTCTTTGGATGATTAGAAAAATAATGACGAAGGTAATAAACATTGGCGAAATATTGAACACTTGAAATAAAAAGAGTTTCTTCTTTCTTTTTCCATGGTCCGGAATTATTTATTTGGAGAATGCATACTTTAAGCATTGATTTTTGAAATTCGAGAGTAATTAAGCGTAAAGGACCATTTGCTAAACATTAAAAAAAATTGTTTTCTATGTAATCATAATGCAGTCATTCTAGAGGTCGTGTAAGCACTAAATAATATGTATAATCCAATAAATTTCGGGATATGTCACATTACGATTTTATCGAACTATGCACTCACTACTGTTACTACAAGGAAATGTTACAAATCACGAATGTCCGCAGCTTAAATTGCTAAAATGCCGCTAAATTGCGACGGTTTATCACTCCAGATAATCTTCGTACGACCAATAAATACTTCTTTTATTCTAGCTCTTTTCAGCAAAGTGCCTTGAAAAAAATATTTTGATTCTCGACATGTGCCCTTTTCTCCAAAAGAAATTAGAAAAAGAAATATCAATTTTAATAAAAATTCTAACAAACGTTTTTATCTATAAACATTTTAATAAAAAATCGGTAATTTACTTTACCCGAAACTTCCCTCGTAATGAATTTCTCCTTTTATTAGGAAGTGAATTGTGACCCAATTTAGTTCCACATATAGTCATTTAGTAACACATATATATACTGTCTTTTCTTCAATCTTTTTTATAGGACGCCATTTTGTTCCACCATATTAGATTCGTACCAATATTTTATTAATGTCTACCTTTACCACACTTTATTTTTGGCCGTTTAAAATAAACTGAATAAGTAGTTTTTTGCAATGATTTTTATACTTCCGATTTGGTCCTTCATGTTGAATTAGCACCAACATTTTACAAATATATCTCTAAATCAGATCCACTCTTTGCGCAAAATTTAAAGTCAATTAAACAACAAGGTTTTTTAATGAAACACCCGATTTTTGTGCCAAAGAAGCTTATATTTCACTTTTGTGCAAAATTTGAGGTAAATTAGATAATCAGCTTTTAATTAATATATTTTTTAACATTTCACTGGCAGCCATTTTGTTCTACCGTATTGAATTTTTACCAAAATGTTAACAGATTATCTTCATATGACTCCTAATTTTCGTTCAAATTTAAAGTTAATTGGGTAAGAAGTTTTTTTAGCTATGCCGCAAACAAACAGACAGACATACTAGAAACCCTAAAACTTGAAAATCTATAAAATTCTGGATAGGTGACTTTTCACGATTACAAACAATTTATTTGGCCACTAGTTTGTTTCGCCATCTTGGATTCATACCAAAATTTTACCAATTCATTTCTATATAAATTTGATTTTTGTGCAAAATTTAATAAATGCATAAATATTTGTATAGTAATCTTTTTTAAACAAAATCTTACCAGATCATCCTCATATGACCCTTAATTTTACAATATGATTGTGTCAGCCGATACTCGGTGGAAATCCATAATAATATGATGTAAAATGTAAAAAACAAACACTATTTTTTACAAACACTTCCACTATATTTAATTTAACAACGTGACATGTTTCACTACACAGTAGCTTCTTCGGACGTTACATCTCGAATGAATGCATTCGAGATGTAACGATAAAACATGTCACGTTGTTAAATTAAATATAGTGGAAGTGTTTGTTTTTTACATTTTACATCATACTTAATTTTACTATTACGACTACAAATTTTCGACATTTATTCCGTAAATCTTCTAAAGCGATGTCTTACACCGAGGTGTATCAGTAGGAAAAAAATTACAGCTCTTGAAACAGAATTTTTAAAGATAGAAAACGTCCTATATACACCCTGTATATGTATAACATATTATATGCTTTGAAAATACGAGCTACTCCTACGAACAGTACAACAAAGAAATTTGTATTTACTGTTACACTTCCTATGTCAAACATATACTACCATAAAGGCACAAGGAAATTAATTCTTGGAAATATAAATCAATTACCACATAAAATCTCTACCACATCTTATGTAAAATATTGGCAAAGTCAAGAAACAAGGGTTTGTGGTTTATATAGTTTTAGGCGGGGTCATTTTCAATTTCAATCAGTGGTAAAGTGTTTAATCAGGGTAAAAAGTTTTTCACCATGACAAAAAAGAAGATAGGGATAAACAACATTTTTTCTGATACAAATAGGAATATTTTCGGGCAAATGTTATAAAGGGAACAAAATGGCAATATATAAAACGCGTAAAAATTGAGTAGAAGTCTGTCTCGTAACAAATCTTTCCTTATCTTAAGGTAAGTAAGAGAGTGTACAATTCGTTTCTAAATTTAAAAACAAAATAAAAAAAATTATTAGAGAGTGAGAAGTAGAAATAAAAAGGTAAAAAAACAACTAAAATAGACAAAAAATAAAAACAAGTGATAGAAAAAATTGATTTTCATCATAATAAATTATTAACGAAACACAATGTTTATTTATATTTATACGTATCGCACCCCCTTAACTTTTCTGTTATTTACCTAACTGAAAAAAACATCTTTTCCACCGTATATGTTTTCTTTTTGAAATATAACCGGTCTGATATGTTTAGCATTTATATCCCCTAAAATGCAAGGGTAATGATTCTATAACCGAAAATATGCGCCAAAAAATTACACACATCCACGCACATATCTCTTACCTTTCCAATTTCACGAAATGTTTTGTTAATTTTACTTACGGTAGATTTAGTTATTGGATTTCTGTTGGGATATTTGTCATCATTAAAAATGTTACAAACATCTTGCAGGTTTCGCATTCTCTCCCCAAAACCCAGTATAACTAAAATTTCTATTGTTTAGGTTTCAGTTAAACGATCTATTTTTGTAAATCAATAAAACTGACATTGTCAAACATATCAGGTAACCTTTTGTTTGCAGATATTTTAATAAAAGGTAATACATTAAATTATGGATATTAGACCCTTATTTTCGCAAAAACTATTGACTTGACTTTTATAAAAAGTGCTCTTAATAAAAAGTATTGAGAGTTTTACGCAGATTTTAAGAAAGTAATATAATATAGGTAAACTAGGCAGCAATGCGGAACTCACCATTGGATCCGGCATAATTTGATACCTAAGTGTACGGTACCTGTACTTTTTTTTATACATATATATATATATATATATATATATATATATATATATATATATATATATAAATATGTTGTTTTTAGTCCTTCACGGATGGAAAAATACAATGTGTTTTCATTCCGAGTGTACATCCGTTCACTACTGTCGTTCTGGAAAGAACAGTTTTGCTGACGTTTCGCCAAAATCACATTTGGCATTTTCGAAGCTTTCTTTCTCGCGTCCGAATCGAGACTGAGGTGTTGGTGACTGCGACGCTTCCTTTTATACCCCCACTCGGGGTCGAAGGTTATATCTGCGCAGGCGTTGGTCGTTATTTATGTTTTCCGGATGGTGCTGTTGTTGTTGCGCTAATTGCGCTTGAGTTTTTGCGATTTTAGATTTGTCGATTATTGTCTTCCATACTGTTGGTAGTTTTAATGATTCGTCCCTATATATATATATATATATATATATATATATATATATATATATATATATATATATATATATATTTTAAGTAAGATGTGTTTATATTCTTATTCACATATTTATTAACGTTTCGGTCTATTTTGACCTTCTTCAGAATACATTGAAATTAGAAACTAAAAAATTTTTAACTGTTAAACCATGTATCCTTAACACCATTTTCAAAAAACGTATTCATATTTTTTACAATCAACTACAAAAGACAAATCCTTCGGAACACCAAAAACAAAAAAATAGGTATCTTTCTTTGCCATATGTTAAGGGTCTATCAGAAAAGTTAAAAAATATGTTCAAGCCTCATAACATTACAATCGCACATAAAGGATATCAACTATTAAAAAATAATTGCAGTCAACTAAAATCAAAAATTCCCAAAAATAAAAAATCTCACGTAGTTTACGAAATATCATGTCAAAATTGCAATGGCGTGTACATCGGTCAAACCAGTCAATATTTGAAAAATAGAATTAACAGCCACAAATACGACAAAAAAAAGACGTCCCTTGCGGACCACTGTCAAGAAAAAAATCATACTTTTAACAATGAAAACACTAAGATATTAAGAACAGAAAATCATACAAAAAAGCAAGAGTTTTTGGAAATGATTGAAATTAAAAATAACTCGAACGCTATAAACTCAAAAACCGAAATAAAACATCTTAGTAAAATATATTACAACATCCTAAAATAATAATATTTAAAAGGAATTCCAGTTTTGTGTAGCAGATACCTTATAATCTAATTAAATCTTAGAAAAAATTTACAGAAGAAGTCACCCATAGCAATAACAATAAAATCTCACATCGACATTCAGTCTGAAAATTTTTCTGTCCCATATATGTTTACTGTTTTTATTTTACTATTGTGGATTGTCATACTAAACGTCGTGTTAAATGTACTTACGTGTAATGACTAAAACTAATTTGTGTTTTATGATAAATTATCCAAGAAATTATAGTTTATGACTGAAGCAATGCATTCTGCTAGATTGATTGTTCCTAGGTAAGTGAAAGTAAAAAATGTACAATACAGAACATGATTTAACAGTTAATTTTTTTTTAGTTTCTAACTTCAATGTATTCTGAAGTCAAAATAGACCGAAACGTTAATAAATATGTGAATAAGAACATAAACACATCTCACTTTTACAAGGACCCTAAGAAAATCCCAAGAAAATAAAAAACCAAAAAAAAAAAAAAAAAAAAAAATATATATATATATATATATATATATATATATACATATATATATATTAGTTACCGAATTCAAAATAGTGCATTAAACAACCGGGCGGTAGCTCTTGCAATGCTTCCGTTTTGATAATACAGTTTCGTTATTTCGACCCTTTCTTGAATTGAATAAATCATTGCAAAATATTATAATAGAACTAGGCAACTTAACGATTTCAAATCAAAGATAAAGTTGTTCTATGATTTACGATGGTACTAAATTAAATGAGGCGAATTTTATAAAAAAAATTAAAAAAACTTCAAAATGGTTGAAGATAGGTATAAACTCTATTATACAAAAGTTCTAAAAATGAATCCAAAAATAGAAAAAAAATTGGGGGTTTCCATTTAAAAATGTTAATGCGATATCAAAATATTATAATTGCAACTTAACGAATCAAAGATAAAGTTGTTCTATGATTTACGATGACATTGTTTTTCCCAAAATATCAGGAAAATAAATAAATTCATGTATATATATATATATAAAAAAAATAAATTTTAATTTTTCTTGTTTTTCTATTAGAAATTTCACCTATTACTTCTTTTCAAATAAATTTTTTAGAGACTCGTGTTTTAGAAATGAAAGAAATTTTGGAGTACAGAAGATCATGACAGTCTTTTTTTAGGTTTGATAGTATTTCCAAAGTATCCAGAGAGATCTGAAAAAATCAGTAATTTTTCGTGATTACAACAATTCTCTCCCATAAAGGCTGTCAAAGTTAATTCCTTACAGTTTAAAATTAATGTACCGAAACAGGAGTAGAATTTAATATTTTTGCCTTAACTTAATTTTAAAATATTTAAAGTAAAATTATACAAAAATAAATTCTGCTAGAACTTCAAGTTGTGTTTCTTAACTTTGTAATTGGACGATGTTATTTTCGAGATGTAAGCTGCTCAAATGCAGACTTTCTATCTTTGCTTTGTAGTGGGATTTTGGACTGAAAATACTCGCCGTGCATTTTACGGCATCAAAACAAAACAAGATAAATATTGTTAGAATGGAAACATCAGATGGTTTTCTGGTAAAAAGTATACTATATTTTTGTTTTAAATGCAATTTTTTTATATTTGTGATATTATAAGCATAATAGATTTTTAATTTAAAAAAGAAAATATTAAACCTGATTTTTTTAGAATGAAGTACCCTGCAATTTTATTATTATAATTTATTTTTTTATAAATTTATTTACATAATTTTTAAAAAATAAAATGTCATTTATTATTTTTGTCCATAAAAAGACGGTTTTATTCCAAAAAACGATATTTTTGCCAGATGTTTAAACATTTTATTAAATCCCAGAAGTAGTCTTCATCTGTTTGTAAATATATCACCCTATAATAAGTATATGCACAAATGAAAATTGAAATTTATAGTAGACATTTTGAGATATTAGCTTGAGTTGAAACCCTCTTTACTTTTTGATCAGTTTTAACACATAAGGCTGCATATATTCATCAAAAAACGTATATCTTCTGTACTCAGGAAGATACCTAAAAATGGCGAAATTGTACATAGTAAATGAATGAATGAATGTGCAGTTTTGCACCAACTTAGCGTCAGGGTTAAGCAATACAATACATCCTATTTAACGCAAAAAATCCTATTCGATTTGATTTATCTAAGCCAGAGATATTGGATTTAAAATAGTAGTAGAAACATTTCTAAGCAATTGATCAGTAGTTTGTATAATAAGCAATTGATCAGTAGTTTGTATAAAGAGAACTTGCACTGCGAGTGTGCTACTCCTAGTAAATGGGATCTTCTTCAGACCAATTATGCAAGTTTGCAACGGCTCGAAACCTGCGAAAAAGCAGTTACGATATTGTGATTGTGAAAAGCAAAACAGATTTAAAAACCAAGTTATCTACACTTTTAATTATCTTTCTAGTATCTGTAAAAATATTACTAGAGGAATTATGATATAAAAAATATCTAGGTAAAAGTTTTTGATCTGTGCGGTGATATTGATTGATGTTGCTTCCAAAAGATGATATGTATTTGTAGTGGGGCTAGGTCCTCCTGTATTGAAAATCGCCTCATCAAGTCGAACAGTCTATACTTGTTTATAACCGTATTTTCTTCGAACTTGATTTTTAATGTTTTAGAATATCAGTTTCTTTTAAGCGTCTACCTGTTCATATTTTTGCTGGGTATTGACCTTTGAGATGTTTGTTATTATACACTCTGGCTTATTTTTCGTTTTGTTTTGCATCATAATCAACTAATAAAATGTCAGTTAATTCAGCCGTCATATAATTAAAAAATATATTTTGAAGACACGTAATATTTAATAAACACAATAACTGCTGCAATACTGAAAACTTTAAAATTGCAACAATCCCAACAAGCCGCTTAAATCCAAGAACAAAAATACAAAACTTCATCTTTGCTAAACTCATTCACATTTGTTAAAATATAAAGAAAAACCAATCTAAAGAGATACCTGAAAATCATCATTAACATTTTCTAATAATTTGTAAATTATTTAGTAAATGACATTAACAAAATCTGATTTATTTATTCAGCCCAGGTCACGGCGTATTAGACTATTTGCGGATCAACTTCAAGCTTGACTCAATCGAGGTTAATAAAACATACACTAAACCAACTACATAGCTATGCTGTTAAAGAGTTAAAAAGTCAGTTGTGCATATTTTTTATGTGATTTTTATGAGTGTCAAAAAAATCAATTGAGTATATGGAACCGTGAAAACAGTATTTAAAAATTTTAAATGATTTAGAATTTACTGGAAAATACCGTTCTTTTTGATAGAAATATTTTTTTAAATAAATTACACTTCTAAAAGTTAATGGAAGTGTGAAAACCGCATTAAAAATGTTTAAGCAGTTCAAAAGTTATGGGGAAAAACAATTTTTATTGATATTGATATCTGTAAAAATATTTTTTAAAAATAAATTACTCTGCTAAGTTACATGAAATATTCTATTACCGCAAACTCCAAATTGATGCTCTGAATCCTATAAAAGTTTCAGTAAAGAATAAAAAATTTAAAAAATCACGACCGCGAAAACAAAATTTTGCCTATTTATTGCCCAGACGTGCTAAATAATTTAGATCTGCTAAACCAGAATTTGTAAAGAAAAAAATTACTTACTTCCCTGAATAACATAATATATGCTTTGCCTGTATAAAGAAAACCTGCCAAGTTGTCCAAAAATCTCATCAAATAGTGGAACCGTTTTTTTTTTCATTTTTTTCCTTTTTCAGGAGTCTGCCTCATCCTTTTTGGGCTACTCTGTATAATGGACAAAAATTACTTGTTACTTATCGGTCCAGTATAAATAAAATCCATATTAAGTACTATTACTTTCTATTTATGAGCCTTAATATACCCTAAAAAGTATCTACTTGTCAAACTGTCTGGTGTATATAGTATACAAATCCGCACGGGATGTCGAAAGTCGACAAGCCAAATATATCTCTATATGCTAGGGTAAAATGCAACTTTACCTATAGCAATTCATTCAGTATCGGCATTTAGCTTATATAGGAAACGACAGCGAATTTTTTAAAGGAGGTCTTGAAAAACTCTGGAAATGTTGGCTTCCAAATTAGGGCTACCGGCACAAAAATATCCATATTTTATCCTACCAGTCTCAAGAATATAAAAAAGTCGTTTTTGAGGCCCTAACAAATTTACCTAAGTATATACTCATTGAGATTTTTTCTAAGGCAACTCGATGATTTCGCTTTAGTCATATTTTCAAGTATGTCGTAGGAATAAATAGAATTTAAAAGTTGTAGAAAATAGATTGGGGTTTTTAAATCTGTTTGGCTTTTTCTGAAAAAAACTAAATAACCGCTAGTAAAGTATATTTACTTATTACTGCTTTTTCGCGGGTCTCGAGCCGTCGATTAGCGTTTTGCATATAAAAATACCAGAACTTTAAGGCATGCTGAATTATAATATTGGCTAGTGGGGGCGAATACCATCAAAAGGGGAAAAAATTAATGTTTTGTACACAAGTAGCTTTTCTCCTGAAGCTTAACACTTAAAACGCAGTTTTGTATTATGGCACTTTTCAATAAAACTGATTTTTAGCCAACGACAGCAAAAATCGGAAAAAAAAATTAAAAAACCGAATTGTCGTAATGAATCGGCGATAAATGTAATTTGTTTAAATGTTTTTAAAGATATCGCCCTACAAGGACTTTTTCTGTTATTTATACCCTTTCAGAATTTGTTTTGTTTTTGAACCGTTTGACTACCAGAGAGCGTTCAAAGGATCCTTGTTTTAGCCCTAAAAAGAAATTTTAAAAATTAAAAAAGTATATACTTCCCAAACTTCACGTCGCGCGTCAATATATATATATATATTATACACTATTTCTAACTCCTTATATGCCCCAAATTTCAGTCGTATCGTTGTACTCATTTCCGAGATTTTTCCAACGAATAAAAAATACGGCAATCTCGGCGAACTAAAGTAGGCATTAACCTCGGTGATGCATGGTTCGCAACAAATTTTGTGTATTGTCAAACGCTAAAATGTATGAAATACATGCGAAAGAATTAAATAAAAATTGTTGCATAGTGTGGATAAAATATTCGCCAATTCGTCAACGCGTTCATGCATGTGAATTGACGAATCGAATTAACTAACCGAATAGTGAGCAACAACGAGCTTTAATTTTACTTATTTTTGTGTAACAAATCTTTTTACAAGCCATGGCCATGGTTTTTTCGAAACACCCATTCTATAGAGACCTGTTCCCCTTCTATTTTTACATCACAAAATATGGGGTGTCAATTTCTTGTTAGCATATAACTTAAACTGTCTTATTTTCGTTTAAAAATATAAACAGCTTCTTGCGATAGAGATGGCTAACGGAATATTACGGTCAGGTCTGTAGTCCAACTCCGAATTACATGTTGGCATTGCTGGCTTTTGTTCAAAGAGTGGGATTGATTAACGATCCTAAATTAACATACTCACTTTACCAGCTTAAGAATAAACGAGCTTATTCTAGTATTACAAGGGCTGTGCAGTATCTATTGTTTCAAGCATCGTAAGCTTCATAGTTCTGCTTCCATAGTAACCCAAATTATGTTTTGACTAAAGTATCAAATGTGTGTTTAACGGTTTAAACGTTTTACAAGTTTATATAATCAAAAAATGAATATTATAATACACTAGTCGACGCTTATAATGTATCACTGATTTTTAACGTTAATTACAAATGCATATATTTATGTTATTATTTAACCGATTTTAACAAAGTTCTTTTTTCCTGATAGTTCAGTCCTTCTGCTTTCTGAAGCCCTAGGCAGAGTTGAAAATTTTGTTGTATTGTACCGGGAAAACTAGAAGTTACGTGAGCTTGTAAATAAATCAAAATTTAATATGACTGCCAAAAAGAAACGGGATATACAGATTTAATTTTGTCGTATGCTACGGTTACGTAAAGTTTTACTGTACCACATCACCAATACAGGGTGAATAACATACAAACATACATAAAAAATACACTTTAAGCCATAACTTGGAAATATGGTTAATTAAAAATGCACTTGGGCATTGAACATTTTTAAATACCTAGAAATGTACTCCTAATTTGAACTTTTCTAAACAGTGTTGCCCAATTTAATAATGTATTTGTATTATTGTTTTTTATTGCTTGCTATAGGTATCAAGTAAAAAGACGCCAATTTCTGAACTACTGCTTACTATCAGAATATTTAAACATTTGCAGTTTTAATACAGGGAGGATGAAATGATGATGTACGTATTTCTAACGAACTCAGTGTTTGCCCATTTAAAAGTCAATAAACAACTACTCCTATAACAATAAACAACCTAATCGACGTGTAAGGTGAATTTTTTGACATTCTCAACTTAACTTCAAAAATGCCTAGAATTTCCGCTTTAAACCGTTTTTTTCCGTCAGAGGAATGTGGCCGAAATAACAGGGGTTAACCAGAGTGATGTCTCTTGAATTTATTCCAAACATATTGAGACAGGTTGAAGTGAAAATAGACTTTGAAGGCATTGAAATCGCAATATCAGAATACTGGCAAGGACGAATCCAACAACATGAACAGTTATAAAGGAACAAACTCGAAGACGGCTACATGAAATAGGCCTGAGAAACTAAAGGGCTCTGCGAGTTCTCCAACTTACAAAAATGTTCAATGGCTAAGTGTATCTTTAATTAACCATATTTCTAAGTTATGGTTTAAAGTGTATATCTTTTTATTTACCCTGTATTTAAAATTAAAGTTCCAAACTTGATGATGTGGAACAGTAAACCTTTACGTATCCGTAGCACACGAAAAAATAAAATCTGCATGCCCCTTCTCATCTTGGCAGTCATATTAAATTTTGGTTTATTTACAGGTCATTTTTAGTTTTCCCAGTACAGTACAACAAAATTTTGAACTCTGTCTAGGGCTTCAGAAAGTAAAAGGACTGACCTATCAGAAAAAAAAAGTTTGTTAAAATCGGTTGAATAATAACAAAAATATATGCATTTGAAATGAATGTTAAAAATCTGTGATGCATTACAAGTGTTGACTAATTTATTTTGTTGTGCATCATATATTTTTAATCAACCTTATTTCTAAAATAAGCAAAACTTCAACTAAAGTCAATAATCAAAAAATTTTCCATTTCTTGCCTACAATTACACAGACCCTGTATTGAAAATTCAGCGAATTTCACTGAAGCCGGCTTCCCATAAAGTTTGTGCGTGATCCTTTGCTTGAGATCTTATTCAAAAGTAAAGACTTGTACCTAGAAATTCTTTTTTCCATTGCAGAAAATTAATGATATCACATTTTAATTTAATACTATGACAAATATTACTAAATGAGTTTACAGTGAAAAAAAATTAATTAAACTCGCAGCAGGATATTTTAATATTAAGAAAGCTATTTTAAATACAATTTTCCAATATTATTTGCAAGAATCCCCCAGCTGTTGTATTGCGTATCTCCTGGTGCAGATGTTTAGTCGAAGATTTTAAGGAGTTATAAATAAAAGGCAGTGCTGAAAATTGGATTTTTTACCAACCGGAACGCCAAGCTTGTATTTTGCCTCTACAGTTCTACTATACTAAAAGTATAGTATGTATATACAGTGACCGACAAAGAGTTTGCAACAAATGGGTATTTTTTTTTAATAATGATAGCTCAGAAAATTGTATTCTTGATTAAAGATTTGTAAAATTAAAAGAAATAAAAAATGCACCACAGCACACTTATAGAACATAGAAAGCTAAAAATAAAAGTTATGTAAAGGTTTTTGATATCTAGTTTAGTTAAGAAGAAAATAAAACTCAAAAATTGAAAAAGTAAACATTTTTCGATTTTACATATACTACATATCAAAAAACTTACTTAATTTTTATATATACCTTTTTATGCCCTATAACTCCGTTGTAGTGAATTTTTAATTTTTTGAAGGGGGGATATTGAAGGCTAATTTTTATGAAATTTTGAGACTGACTTGGGATTTGACGCAGTCAAAATAAGTGTTTCTTTAAGCACTAACTTTATATAAACTTTTCGTTTTATCCTTAGAATAAACAAAACAATATCTATAACTTATTTCAGCTAATTTAGAATATGTTTTGTACCATCTTGTGCCTAAATTCAATTATTTTGGAAGTAATATTAAAAAAAAATTCAAATATAAACTTTTTATTACCAAATAAAAAATAATAAATTACTAAGACGAATCGTTGATTGAGTGAGGATTTTAATTAAACAAAGGAAGTAATAAATAAGAGGATCGAAATAATAAACACTAATTAAAATAAAAAAACTATTTGATATAAATATATATATATATATATATATATATATATATATATATATATATATATATATATATATATATATATATATATATATATATATATATATATATATATACAGGGTGGTCCTTTTAAAGTGTTACAAAGCGATATTGAGAAAACGGCTGATTGAAAATAAATGAAATTTCTAGGGATGCAATGGGTCGTTGGGGGACGTTTTTTGACGGAGTAAGTAATGTTTTAACCCTTTCCACTGTTTAGGGGTGGAGGGTAACTTTTAAATGTTAAATGGAGAGGTGCAGTTTTTATTCCAGATTCGTAATCTCCAGAAAAAACTATGTTATAATCAATGAATAATTTAATGTCAATGTCAATGTCACTACGCTAAATTCAACAAAATTAAAAAGAAAATTAACAGAAGAAAAAACTGATATTAGGTACATGATTTTATTTTATCAGATGTTCAAAATGACGGCTATTTTGTTCTAAATATTTATCAATTCTCTTTCGAAAAGAATTCCGCACTCTGAATAACATATCTGGGGTGATTTCACGAATTGCATGCGTAATCCTTTCTCTCATGTCTTCGGCTGTAGTTGGAGCAGTCACCACTTTTTAGGGTGCCCCACGTCCAACCCATCTGTTAGGGTAAGTGTCATTCAATATAGTACGTGCTTCTCGACAGTAATGTGGTGGTGCGACGTCTTGTTGGAACCAAATTGCTTCACATTGTTGCTCTGGAATATTTGGCATCAATCTTTGCAAGTAATTTCGAAGGAAATCGCAGTATCGTTGTCCATTAAGATTATCATCGAAAAAATGAGGTCCACTAACAACATCGCCAAATATCCCACACCAAGTATTTATCCACCAAGGGTGTTGATTAGCGACTGTTCGCATCCAGTGTGGATTTTCTTCAGCCCAATAATGCATATTGTGACGATTGACTTGATCATGGTTAGTGAATGTTGCTTCGTCAGAAAATATTAGGTTTTCCAGTGAGTTGTTTTCATTGATCCATAGTCGAAACCACCGACAAAATTGCACCCGTCTCTCGAAGTCCTGTCCATACAATTCTTGATGTAAGGTAATATGGTAAGGATAAAATTTAAAATTGTGCAAAATCCTGAGAAAGGATGTTTTACACATCCCGGCGTCTTTGGATAGTTCTCGGGAACCAATATGAGGGTTGAAAGCTACTGTTCCCAAAACTCCTACCGCCATGTCGTCGTTCGTTTTGGTTTTGCTCCTGCTGTGTTTTCTGGATGAGAGTTGGTCGGTCTGGCGACTCCTAGTCTCTAATTGTTTGAACGCCTTGTGAGATTTTGAAGGTAACTGGGGAAATCTTACCGCCCAAAGTTCAGAAGCATTACGATAGTTTTTTCTACATTTTCCGAGAATTAATAACATGGCAACTTGGCAGTCGAATTCCTTCATTTTAAGGATAGGTACTTAAAATCTCGACTAAGATTATTAAATACGAACAGAAATAACACAGCTAAATAATAAACGAGCAGGACTTAAAAAAAACAATAAACGAACACAATGAACACTTATTTTAACAAACGCTTAAACTAAAGACTTTAAACTCGAAGATAATTTAAGAAAATTACTGGCAATATCTGTTAAGTCGTTCGTTGTCATGATAACTGCAGTACCGCAGAGCTCCCAAAAAAATCACAAAGAAAATAATTAACTACATAATCCAACCAAAATATCGTATTTTTTACCCAGTTGACATGGTAATTCTCGGAGGATGTAGAAAAAACAACGACAATGCTTCTGAATAAAATGGTTGTCATTTCGAACACCTATTACAATAAAATCATGTACCTAATATCAGTTTTTTCTTCTGTTGATTTTCTTTTTAATTTTGTTGAATTTAGCGTAGTGACACTGACATTGACATTAAATTATTCATTGATTATAACGTAGTTTTTTTCTGGAGATTACGAATCCGGAAAAAGAACTGCATCTTTCCATTTAACATTTTAAAGTTACCCCCCACCCCTAAACAGTGGAAAGGGTTAAAACATTACTTACTCCGCCAAAGAAATGTCCCCCAATGACCCATTGCGTCTCTAGAAATTTCAATTATTTTCAATCAGCCGTTTTCTCAATATCGCTTTGTAACACTTTAAAAGGACCACCCTGTATATATAGTGAGTTCCGATGCATTTCCAGCCCTGATAAAAGGAAGTTTATTAAAAATTTGTTTTTATTAGTAGATCTATAATATACAAATAATTATGAACACTACACATTAAAGAGTGTTATATCGGAGTTCTTGCCTTAAACATTCAATAATTAAAATTACGGCAAGTTTTCTAAATTATTTTTTAAGACTGTAGCAAATTTATTATATTACCTAATTATAACAGATTATTAAACACCGTGAATTCTCTACTGCAAATTCTAAAGAAAACAGAACCTGAATTTTATTTTATTTATATCCGATGTAAGTATCAAATTTTATGAAATAAAAAGCCAATTGGAACAGTATAAATTCGGCCCTTCAAGTCCTATTCGAGCGAGGAGCATTATAAACGAGCACATAAAACATATAAGGAATTGATAAACCTGGAAAATCAGTACGGAAACATAAAAGGCTTGGCCACAGATAATAGTAGAGAACAAAAAGCACGGCCACTTGACCATAAAGATGGCGCCCGAGAAGACTAACGGCATACAAATGAGTAATAGGGCCGCTAGAGATTAGCTTACCAACAGACTTTAGATTGTCGACTTGTTTGCTTTAAAACACATTTCGCAGGGGTTGTAACTTACCCTAAACTAGACCTTTATTAACGTTTAGACAAATTTTCAAATATGAGCTTGCTGTTTTGGCGTTTACGTGCCGGGCCTTCCTTTCATTATTGACTCTGCAGCATATGTATAACGATGCGGCGCGCTCACTAAAAGTTAATTCCTATAATATTAGAATACCTTCAAAAGTTAATATATGCTACTTTATACAGTTACTCACAAAAGTGGGTATAAACTATGCAGTTTGATCGAATCTCATAATAACGAAATAGTTATAAAGATATATTATCTAAACTGTGATTTTGAAGTTTTATTAGTACATTACAATACACAACAGGAAAAAAATATTAATTTGATACCTCACAAAAGCTTTCATACATTAATTGATGAAAATATAAAAACTCTAAAATATTTAATATTTTGTAGGACCTACATTAGCTTTTATAACGGCCTGTAATCGTCTGGACATTGACAAAACTAAATTTTCGTTAACTGCTGCTTGAATACTAGACCACGCCCTCTCCAAAGCTATTCTAAGGCTGCGTGTGTCTGTTATTGTTTACTGTACTTCTGGAACTCGTATGCGCCGGTCTAATTTTTCCCAGATATGTTCAATTGGGTTCAAATCTGGTGACTGGGGAGGATGATCAATGGTTCTCGTGACATTATAAAGTAGGCACTGCTTCACGTTTTGGGCAGTGGGCTTAGAAGCATTGTCTTGTTGTTGTATTCAATGCCTACCAAGATCTAGCGATCCACACACAAGCAACGGCTTTCTTCGATTATAACCATTATTTCTTAATACTCAGCGCACATTGTTAGCATGCACTGTTTTATTAGTAGCAGTTGCCATCTGGGGCTGCAAAGCTGGAGCGCTTTTTTTGGGATCTATTTTTACCATTTTTGTTAACAAACGGGTATCACGGTCACTTAATACTCTTGGTCGGCCACATTGGGTCTATTACTGACGCTGCCGGTCTCTTTATACTTTTTGATAACCGATTTTACTGTGGCTCAACTTTTTCTTACTATTATAGCGATTTCACCATAAGAAGAGTTTCCATCTTCCCGAAATTTTACAATTAAATTTCGTATTTCAAGGCCTGTTTCTTTTCTTTTAATATTTAAAAAAAACTAACAATTACAAATTCTACCTGCACTAGCAAAACACGTCAACGATACTAAAAATGGTAATTTTTGAAATGTCAGTTGCATAGTCGAATTTTGGTTGACACGCCTACTTTGATTTATTTCTGAAAAATGTATGACTTTTGTGTGCCGCGCTTTTCAATAGATATTTTTTCTGGGTACAATACTAAAAATACATTTATTTATAAATATGACTGCATATGACCTCACGCGTTCTCTGTAACCTTGCATCATAAGGATTATGATCCGCTTTGTTTCACTTAAGGGGGAACTGCACGCAGTAATATGGATCATTGTATAGTATAGTTGGGCGCTAAATGCGAATTTTTATGAAAAAATCAAATCTAGAGTTATAAAATAAAAATAGATTTGTCCATTTTAGACCATTTTTTGACCACTTTTTGACGCACATGCCTTCGCATATAATTTTTTTTTCCACAAAATGGCTCTTTACCGCCTTAAATCGATCCTTTGTCTAAGTAACTGCAAAATTTGAAATGGTAAATCGTACTCATGTCTTTGTATTTCTGCAGCGCGTGAACCCTTTTGAACCCATTTTTAACCGAAATGTAATTTAAATTACGTATACATAACACAGTTTTTTGAGGTCGGACGTGCAGGAAGTTTTTTTTAATGCGTAGGTACCTTTTCATCTTACTTTCATCTCGACTAGACCTTGTCGCTGATTTTTCACTTTTTGCATGCAGTTATCCCTTAAATTAAACAATTTTTATTTACCACTTGTGATAAACTAGCACGAAAATACACCAATAGGACAGTGTAAGTTAACTCGGCACTGACATTTTGATATCTATTATATAAAATTTACTTGTAAGGTAGAGGCTTCCTTTACAAGATGTAATAACTTTTTCTTGGGACCCTGCTGGGTTCAAAACATTATTTTTTTATCAAGATATACTTTTAATTGATCAAGGGGTCCGAAAAAAATAAAAAATACATGGTTTTACATAAGAAAATCAAAGCATAGTGTCAATACCTGACAAGCGGTAGGACTGACAAGGTTGCAAACTTTTCTGCCCTACTGTATTAAGACTTTATCAAAACATGGTTTATATACTTCTAATATTTATGTAAAATACATTTACTCTAATAATGTTCTTCCTCCCCCAACCTTCGGGCGCAGTTCTACCAAAAATGAATAAGAATAAAGAAAAATTATATTAAGGGCATTGACGTTGAAGTATAAAACTTTCTATTTATTTATTGTTTTTGGCTAGTATTTATAGCCAGGAATGTTATAGACACTAATTTATAATTCCTCTATATTTCCAATTTTTTTTAAAATTAATCATTTAATTAAAAATATAAAAATACAGTTCATTTTCCTTCCAAATCATGGAGCTGCGTAGTTCCCTATGCCATAACAGTGTTTAATTTAGAAAACAAAAGTTAGAAATCATCAGGAAACAATAAAGATATGGCAACGCTATCATGGTAAATAAATGCGATTTTACGTCCTGTTGAATTACTAAAAATTTCATTCCGATATCTTGGTAAAGAATAAAGCTATAATATTAAGCTTCTTTTTTGTGGTAGTACATAACACACTTAACGATAAATACATTTTAGGACGCAATTTCTGAAAAAAAAATGTGTATCCCATTGTGAGTGTTTTGTATAAAGATTTGTATCATTGCTGTGACAATAGGTCTAAAATATTTACACTGACAGATGTGCACTGCAAGTATACTTTAAATAGGAAGTGTATTTGTTTGGGAGTCATCTATAGTGCCTGACATTTCTCTACGGACCATCTCTCTCGTAACTACAGTTGAGCCAGCTTAAACAATGGCAAATATGCATTGCAACATAAACAGAGGAACATTAGTTACAGAATTTAGCTTAGGAATTCTTGCCTGAGTATGACTGTGTAAAAAACAAACTAACCTTTTTTATTGTTGACGTCAAAAAAATGTTACAACATAATTTTTCAGCCACAATCGTTTTCTTTTCCAACCACACTCTGCGACAAATATCTTGTTACCATGTTTAATAATATTTATTTAAGAACATACATTTATAAATTCCTGGCATTTACAGAAAATACTGGCAGTGGCAAATTAAAGCCTCAGTCGTAAATAATGGAAACAATATTACTGCTCAATTTAGCTGTATAGACGAAAAATAATATTTACTTGAAAAGGATCAGAGATACATACACCTTATCGAAATGCTGAACCAAAATTTGGATATAAAACCCTATTTAAGTTAAAGCTTTCTCTAAGAACTCCCGCGGAACGTGAGCTTATGGAAATTAATGTACGGCGTAGATTTATTTGAATTTGTAATTTCAATTAAGTACGGTATATTTTATATGACGCAGTAGTGTAGTGTTTATTCTAAACGATGTCGTAAAGTATTTCTGTATTCTGTAGGGGACGGGGGCGTGCCGGCATCGGAATCGCAATACCTAAGCTCTGTTGGGTCTGTTGTACATCTTTTCTGGGCCATCTACCTGCCTATTCTTATGAACTGGACGAGGTTGTAGCCTAGGGAACGCTGATGGATGATACTCCAGCGCTTTTCTTATTATGGGTGATCTCTTTGTAAAAAAACAAGGGGTTTAGAGGAACAAAACCATACCAGTACAACCCCTAGAGAAACGCCGAACCAACCCTTCGACCAGCCAACGACCAACCGAGCCTCCAGAGGGGCCAACAATTAACCAGCCCTTACAAGCCGTGCAGGCAGCTGAAAATATGCTGAAGGCTGTAACTCTACTGAATAAGTATACATGTGGCAGTAAGTTTTTTAATACTGTCTCCTGTAGCTGTCGTTGAAAGCATATTAAAATTATATGAGATTTTAAATATGGGTTCTTCCTTAATGCCGTTCGGACTATTGTTGAATGAGTGGGCCTAATAGAAAATGCTGACGGTTTTGATTAAGTGCGATGATCAGATGTTCCTGAGAGAGAACAGTGGAGGGATTTCTCCCCGTCCTTCCTCAAACCGGAGGGCCGTATCTGGTTTACAGACGGCTCTCTAATGAAGGAGGGATCTGGGGCGGGTATCTATGGGGAGAGACCCAGGGCAAGAATCAGTCTTACTCTTGGACGGTATGCGACTGTATATCAGGCTGAGATTACAGCACTCTTGGACTGCCGCCATTAAGGCTCTGTCGTCGATACCTAGGATTAAGAATCGCACTGTGGAGGAATTCCGTGCTGAATGCCACGAGCCAGCAGGACTCGGACAGTCTAGAGTCTTCATATCAGGCCCTTATAACCGTTCTGAGTCTAATAGACTGCTAAATCTAAACAGAGGCCAACTTAGAACCATTACCGGGGTCCTAACTGGACATTGGCTGGTGAAATATTACTTGCATAAGATTGGACTCGACAACGATCCATCCTGCAGGTTTTGTGCTGAGATAGACGAAACTATCGAGCATCTAGCCTGTCGAGGTGTTGCTTTAGTCAACGCCAGACTGCTTTGCTTGAATGGCTCCTATGTGGAATCCAAACTTGTGGGACGTGCAAGACCTGAAAGGGTCTTTTCCTTTCTAAAAAGGAGTGGGCTCTTGGCCTGACACGCCTACTTGAGAGGATAGCACAATGAGCCCCAGTGAGCCTAAGTGCTGCCCTTGTCGGGCTCCCCATCTATGTCTATGTCTATGATGACCAGTACTGTGTTTATCCGGGTTGATGCTATTTTATATGTTGTTTTGTTTTGATTATTATACGGTCTTGTGATATTTTTAACATACCGGTGTTATTTAATAAGCTATCTTCTCTAATACCACTGTAAGTTAAAGCTATACTGATTGGTTGAGTTGGTATATATAGCCAAGTACTGCGCATATGTAACTGTTTCCAGATCAGTGGTGTGATAGCAACTTTCCGTGCCTTGCCTGTGCGTTGTTTTTCTGAAAGTTGCGTCTTTTTTGCAGTTGGATAGTAAATGGACCAGTTCCGTTCCTAATTTCTCTTATTCCAGGGTGAGTATGCTTTCTATGACTGTTAAATCGGTTTTCAGTTGCTTGCAAAGGCTGATTAATTATTAGCTCCACCAGGGGCTGGTAAGACGTCTCTCTAGGGACTTGGTTGGTATATATAGCTATATAGCCAAGTCCAGGTCAGTGGTGCGATAGCAACTTTCCGTGCCTGACAAGGTAGAACTTATGCTTGGGCGTTGGTAGAATTTATCTCTTTTTCTGGAAGTTGCGTCTTTTTTGCCGTTGGATAGTAAGTAGGCATCTATGTAATTGTATGTAATGTAATGTAATTTTTGAAATAGGAAACGATTAATTTAGTTTATATTAAAAATGCTAAAATATTTTCCTAATTATCAAGCCCATAATAAATGCGGGCTTGACTCCGACTCAGCCACAGTAGAATATCGAATAGATCCTATGCGGGCCGCTAGCTTCTCTGCAGCCAAGTCCTGTATGCTTGATTTCCTGTGAATCGAGCCAAAGGTTATTGAACTTTCCACCGGCTGTTTGCAATTTTTGCATTTCAGTCGCGTGCTTTAAGTGGGGGCAGAAGCTATCGTTGGAGTAGGTTCTTTCTTTGAACGGTTATCCCTGTGTTGTGTGATACGTACGTCGCGTCGCGCATGGTGCGATATGGAAGACAATAATACGGACATGGTTATGCAAATACCGTCAACATCGGCTCTCGGTAATAACGTTGAAAATGTTGAAGAATTTAGTAAGAAGAGTGTGTGTGAATGTGTGGTGTGTGTCTTAATAATAAAGGGATTTTCAACATTAAAATTCGCAGATAAGCTTCAAATAATTTCCAAAGGAAGGGCAAAATCGCCTATGAAAAATTTAACCACAAAAATGAAAAACTGTATTAGACATTTTTATCCGGAAAAACAATACGAACAATTAAAATGGCTAACAGGGTGTGAAAATGTAAGTAAATTATTTTGTTGGTCATGTTTACTTTTTGAAAATGGAAAAGGTCTGTGGAATAAAACTGGTTTTCCGATTTAAACAATTTCCATAAAGCTGTAAAAAGACACATTATGTCCAAAGCGCATTTACAGGCCGTCATAAAAAAAGTCTTCGGCAAAACCAGAATTGAACACGGCCGTAATAAACAGTTGGAATTTAGTCGCCGCCAACACAATGAACTAGTCGATAAAAATAGGCAAATGTTAAGAAGACTTATCGATGTTGTTTGTTTTCTCGGACAGCGCGAACATGACGAAACAAGGGTTTCTTCAAATAGAGGAAATTTTCAAGATTTACTTAGTTTAATGGCTAAATATGATGAATGCTTAAAAAATCATTTAGAGCAGTCTAGCGTTTTTCGCGGAACGTCGAATCGATTCCAGAATAATTTAATTTCCGCTGTTGCAACCATTATTCTAAAAAGAATTAAGCAGGAGATTGGCGAGGCGCGGTCATTGCTATAGTTCTGGACGAAACAACTGATATCACTAATTTTAGCCAATTATCTATAGTAAAACGCTACGTTAAAACAGACGGAAGTATTCAAGAGCGATTTTTAGGTTTTAAGAATGTGTTCGAAAATCGTACAGCAGATGCATTATATACCGAAGTTTATAACGTTACTAAAGAAATTAATGGAGAGAAAAAATTAGTTGCTCAAAGCTATGATGGAGCTGCAGTGATGGC
Source organism: Kuschelorhynchus macadamiae (assembly GCA_030620095.1). Lineage (NCBI taxonomy): Eukaryota > Metazoa > Arthropoda > Insecta > Coleoptera > Curculionidae > Kuschelorhynchus > Kuschelorhynchus macadamiae. The sequence goes on from JAUTXW010004380.1 coordinate 228,294, forward strand.
AGGACAATTAGGGGGTCTGCAAGCTAAAGTTCGAGAAACTTTCCCAAGTGCTGTGTTTATCCATTGTTTTGCTCATAAATTAAATTTAGTTTTATCCCAGTCCATCAATCACATTAAAGAGTGTAAAGTATTTTTTATCACTTTAAGTGGCATGGCTGCTTTTTTTTCCCCAAGTCGACAAAACGTACACAAGCTTTGGACTCTATTGTCCACAAACGATTGCCCAAAGTAGCTCCTACTAGGTGGAACCATAATGGAAGACTTGTGTTAACAGTATCTGAAAATCGTGAATCACTGATTGAACTATTTGAGAATATAATAGAAAATAATTAAACGTGGGAGTCAGAAGCAATAAATAGTTCGAGGGGGTTTTTGGACTGTTTGAAACGAGATTTTAATTTTAATTATTTGTTGAACACATTTTCAGAAATATTTCCATTCTCGGACAATGTTTTTAATATATTACAAACTAAAAGAAATGATATTGCTTTTTGCGTAAAAAAAGTGGATGATTTTAAGTCCATGTTAAGCCAAAAAAGAGATGACTTTGACATATTTTGGGAGAAAACGATGACGTTAAATGTAGAGCCACAAGCCAAGCGTCTTCGAACAGACAAGGTCGGAGATGTTCAAACATCATACAGACGCCTCTTTTATGAAATAATCGATCAAATTCAACAACAAATAAACTATAGATTTAACAGTTTAAATGATTTTAAATTCCTCGCGCTCTGAAATTTTGATGCATTTAAAGGAAAAACTTTTCCAGAAGATGCGTTTAAATCTCTTCTTCTTCATTATGGCCAGTTCTTCGACCGAGTGTTACTGCGATCTGAACTAAAAGTGATTTACGAAACTGATGACATTAGCTCAAAAAATAACGTTAAGGAAATAATGCAATTTTTAAAACACAAGGAGCTGGAAGATGCCTACACCGAAGTGTCGAAATTGTGTGAATTAGTATTGACAATACCTGCCACAAGTTCATCAGTAGAACGCAATTTTTCAACACTTAAACGTATAAAAAATTTCGTGCGAAATTCAACGGGGCAGGAGAGACTTTCGCATACATCGCTGTTGTCCATTGAAAATAAACTTCTCCAAAATATGTCGGAGCATCGACGTTTTTATGATGACGTCATTGACGAATTTGCAAAAAATGATCGAAGAATCGAATTACATTACAAATAGGTAAGTTTCTAAAAATTGTTTCTCTTTCTTAAAATTTCACCGCACGCCCCTGCTTTATATCTACTTAACTTGAATTAATTAGTTCGCAACGTTTCGTTTGAACTTATGGACAAAAATGTCGGTAGGGCCTAACAATGTTTGTCTGGAATGTTATGAAAAGTAAATCATTAAAAGCTCTAGGGGGCAGAGTTTACTAAAAGCCGTCTCTACAAAATGACCTATTTAGTATTGCTCAGGCGAAAGGTTTTGGTTCGATAAAAATTCAAGCAGTTATAGCTTTCTTATTATTCATCGGAAAGGTCCTTTGGGTGAATGTTATGAATTTTCATTCCATATGCTTTTCTTTTACTGTCTATTTCAATTCATTTATTCTATAATATCTCCGTTCCGGAGTTTTATTGAAATTTTTCTAAATGTCATTAATCATTGTACGCTCTCTGCCTCCCAATCCGTATTAATGCGTTTATTCAAATATTATTATGGGGAATTTAGACTCTATATAATTTGGTTACACTGGCGGCTGTTGCTGTTGATTTCATTACGTAAGGGTATTAGCCAATGTGGTTTTATATTAAAATAAACGGACACGCCTATTCAGAAAACAAACGATTAGTTGCTAAAAAAATCGCTTACCCGCTTTCCTCGTAACGGATTCAAGCACACACATAAAGCACAGCTTATATTATATACTTATAGTTATTTGGTAATAACTTTTATACATATTATATAATTATTAATATGTGTCACTTTTCTTGCTAAAGCGAAAATTTCATTATCAGGAAAGTTCTGTTAAAAGAGCTTTACTTATTTTGTACCAAGTACCCGGAACTTACATTATAATAAAACTCATATTATTACAATTTATATAAAATTTATTGCCAAATAAATATATGTGTAATCTGTGTGTGGTGGAATTGGTTACGAAGGATGTTCTGGATAAAAGCCAATTTACCGATTGTTTAAAATTTATGTTTATATTTATTTTGTCTGTATAAATTTTCTACCGTCATTGCTACATTTTTATATTATTTTTATCAAGCTGAAAGTCACCGTTCCCTTGTATAGTTATATTGCACTTCCTCAAATATAAGTGTATGGCAATACATCCGTGTTATTTATATATAATAAATAATAATAATAATAAAACGTTTATTAATTCATAACAATCAACATTACATGATAATTAGAGAGAGAGAGGTGCAAGAAGAACATATTTTGTAAAAATATTGGTAGCAATTTGCTGACTAATATTCAAATACTAAAATACAAGACTACAAGTTAAACAATTTTGTGCAGATCATTTTTTTTTATATTGTTTAGTGATAACGTCAAATCCGATAATTTGTATTTATTTAGAAGACTGGCAACATTACACGAAAAAAAGCTCTTAAATATTTCTTTACCATGAATAGGAATATTAATGAGGAATCTGTGTCGGATATTTACATTATGAACATTAAATCTATATTGAATTTTATCAAAAAGATAAGAGGGCGATCAATTTTTTACTGTTTTATAGAAAAACACCACTGAATGAAGCTCTTTGCGATGCATCATGTTCAGCCATCCAATGTCTTTCACTTTATAGGTAATATATTGGCGCCTGCGAATCTTGAATATAAGTCTAAGACAAGAGTTTTGTCGTTTTTGTATCCTTTGTTTATCGACACTATCAACAAGGGATTCACCTAATATTTTTTTAGTCTTTTAGCTTAATAAATGCCTATGTTGGTACAACATTCTTAAGACTGAATAACCTCTTTTTTATTTTGCTGCTATATGATCCTAAAAACATAACTTATGATCAATTATGAGACCAAGTTTTTTGCAGAGACCTTAAATTGGATTGTTTCATTATTAATTTGTAAGTTCAAGTTTGTTATCAAGTTCCGGTCTAATATTTTCACTAGCAAATAAAATGGCATCAGTTTTTTTGAGATATAATTTTAACAAGTGATTAGTAGACTGATTAAGTAAGTTGTGGAAATCCTTATTTAGGAGTATTAGCTTCTTGTATTCGAGAATTATCAAAGTTGAGGATAAGTTGTGTGTCGTCGGCGTACATGTGATAGTCCAATGTTTGAGACATTTATCTAACAATCATTCAGGTGGAAACAAATATATTTATTAATTTATTTTTATTTTAATATATATATATATAATTTTTTGTTTATTTGTTTATTGATATAAATCTGTAAAAAAAAATCAAATATGATATTTATTATTTTCATCCATAAAAAGAATTTTATTATATGAAATGGAAATTTACTGGCTTTTAAAACATTTAATTAGATCGCCATTTTGTTCACATAGTATTGACAAAAATGTATTAGTTCATCACTGTTTCAGATTCGACTTTGTTGCAAATTTTCAAAATAATTGGATAAGTAGGTTTTTTTATGCAAATATTTTAAACATTTAATTAGTACAGACGCCGCCATTTTATTTCACAATAATGGCTCGTCACCAATATTTTACCATTTTATCCCTATACTGACCAAATTTTTTTTTAAATCAACGTAAAGAGATCTTTTTCAATTGACTTTCAATTTTTCAAAAAAATTAAATATGATATATGTAGGTATAAATCGGTACGAATTCAACATAACGTAACAAAATAGCGGTGTGTGTCAATCTAAAAAGTACTTATTGAATTTATTTTAAATTATGCTCAAATCAAGTGTGAAAGAAGTAGAAACCGGTAAAATATTGGTAGGAACCAAATGGCGCCCAATAAAAAAAAATTGAAAATATAGGATATATGTCTTACTAAATGACTATGTACTGAACTAAATTGGGTCATACTTCCCTATTCCTAATATAAAGATATATTCATAACGAAGGAAGTAAGTAAATTTACCGATTTTTTTTTGTTTTATGTGTTAAATCATTTCCCAAAGTTTCGAACATGACACAAACACCGTATATATCAAAACTAAAAAGGTATGAACAACAAAATAAAATTTGGCTATTTAGTTGATTCCTAAGAGGTGAAATCGACTATACAATGAGAATTAGAAATTCGATTAGCAAATTTCTTTAAAAAAAAATAGGTTACTGTAAGCTGTTCGGCTGACGGGTCGTTTGCCTGATTGGTTGTATACTTTGTTTAGTCCCAGCTAATTCGGATTTTGGACAACCTCTTTTTTATCCAAATGAAAATATGGTTCTAGTACCGGTGTAGCTGAGGAGCTATGGTCAGGTATCTAACTTAATTTGATAGTCTTTATATTTGTAATTTCTCTAGGCAATTCCCGGAAAAGCCAAGTATATTCAAGGTGCTTTTGAGGCAACCTGGATATCGCAGTAAACATAAATCATCTCTCACTCTTTCAACTAAACGAATTACATTGGTCTTCAGTTCGACATATCTTCCACTATCCTTGTGGGATCTGTACATTCTGACTCCGACGACCCTGCCTTGTTATTTGTGATCCGTCTGGGAACAAGACTTGAGTATCTGCGATGGGATGTAGCGTTTTTGAGCAACTTTCGATCATAGACTTACTAATTGGTAGGCCACCTGATAAAACCCCCTCCAGCTTCGCCTAATCGTTAAAAGGAAACTAAAAAAAAATCTATCGATTATCTAAATAATAAATTTACTGGTAGGTATTTTTTTACATTAATATGTTGCATAAAGGCAAATGTTTTAAGATACATTCACAATCTATCTATAGTTAGCTAAAATTACAGCTTATTTAGGTATGTTCTAGACGGTGTGGTATGAATTTTTCGAATTAAGAATTTTCCCAAAAATTATTTTTCGAGTTAAAATTTTTCGAATAAAGATAATTTTCGAAAAATAATTTTTAGAATAAAATATTTTTACATAAAGGATGATGTCCTAAAGAATGAGATTTATTGAAAATGTGAAGATTTCCACAAGAAATACAAAGGAAGGTTAGTGGTAAGCGGTGAAGTGGTTATAAGTAGAGGTGACCACAATCATACCTTGAAGCCAGTAAAATTTGAAACCTCAAAATATTAGAAAACATAAAGAAAAATGTAAAGTATTTATTTTTGTCACCACGAGTTGTTCTAGCAGAGGCCGTTGGAAAATGCGAGAGGGAGGTGGTGGCACAATTAACATCTGCTGTATTAATCTCGTATACAAGAAAAAAGGAAAACCGTTATCTAACAGAACCAAACATATTTGAAGATATAATAATTCCTGAGGAATTCAAGTTGACTAAAAAGGGCCAAAGATTTTTGATGTTTAATGACCGCTCTGGCAAAAATCGAATATTCGTTCTTTCAGCTATATCAAACATTATATTCCTAAGGCAGACTAAGTGATGGTTTTTGGATGGTGTATTTAAAAATGTTTACAGTTCATGGGAGAGTCCCATTAGTGTATGCCTTTATTCAGAACAAAAACGAAAAGACCTATTTTAATCTATTGTTAAAAATTAAAGACATTGCAATAAAATTCGATTGAGTAGATTTTGGACTTTGAAATAGCAATTATAAAGGCAGTAAAAACTGTGTTTCCTGATGCTAAATATCAAGGATGCTATTTCCCTTGTAAAAGTTGTTTTTACAAAACTGTAGGCAAATATGGATGAAGTGTGATACAGATATCCTTTGTTCCGATAGTGTAAAATTACTACAGACACTGGCATTGGTCCCGACTGGCAAAATTACACAAATACTTGATATTATCGTTGAAAGAAAACTGTTACTAGAATACCTAGATAATTGTGTGAAATACTTCGAAGAAACATGGATTGGCAAACTTAACAAAGGAAAATTGTGAAAAAGAAACAGATACAAACCGTTATTTTATCATACATTATGGAATGTTCGTACTAACCTAATGAATGAGTCTGCAGTTACGAACAACTTCTGTGAATGTTGGCATGTCGCATTTGTTATGCATATTAAAGTGGCCATTTAAGTTTATGGAAATTCCTTTACGCTTTAAAAAAGATGCAAGGCCTAACGGAATATAAAATATCAAAAGAGCTGTTTGTCAAGATTGCGCAGAAAAAAAGAAAACATATGCAAAATAAGCTGGTTGAACTAGTGTCCAGTTTTGAAGATAATTGTAATGATGACCAATTAGGGTGACATGAAATGCTTACAAAAGTAATACATGTTAAGTCATTTTATTTACATATAATAACTTGAAACCGAGAAATATAGGGGCCAAACAAGACAAAACTTATTTTTCGAAACATTCTTCATTCGAAAAATTATTCATTCGAAAAATTATTTTTCTAAAAATTCATCATCCGAAAAATTATTTTCTAGACAGCACAGTGTGGAAACTGAAAATATTCAGTAATCAATTGTGGCAAATCTTGACACACCTCGTTAACTTGCATAGGACATCTTATACGCGGCCAAAATTTCTATTTTAACCAGTAAAAATGCACTGTGCAATAAACGTTCCTGAAATGTAAAAATGTTTAGCGCTCTTCTAACTGTTTTACGAGAAATTGTAAAAAAATATTAGAAAAAATAATGTAAATGTACTCTGCCGAAATATCAGAGGCTGGAAGTTATTTAATTAATTTTAATGGTCTTTCCTAAAAAGCATTCTTATATTAAAAAATCCCATTTTCGTCGCTGTTCCTTTGAAGGTAGAAAAAGTTTCGTTATTAAATTTTATTTTAATTTGCATGCTACAAACAGCCAATCTTTTCTAGATGGTTTCCCTCAGGATAGATTGTTTTGGGGTATCCAGTAAAACAAGACAAAAAATAATTTAGTAAGGTTGTTCAGTAAACTTCATGAGACCGACAAAAAATCTTCCAATTCCCAAAACCAATATGGTAAATAAATTTTAAAATATTAAACAAATTAAATATTTAATCTTTAATAAAATATGTCTTAAATTAATAACCACAGTCGGGCAGTTCAACAGACACTTAATCGAGAACGGCGGTAGTAATAATTTATTTATTTTAATATGATTATAGGTTAATCGTTAGTTTTGATATGACAAGGAGAATATTACTTCATTTTATTTTAACTGGTTCTAAATAAAACATTTTAATAGACCTCCGTTTTCTTGCGCTATATTGAATTCGTATTAATGTTTGGCCAACTTCTCTCCTATGACACCCATGATTTTTTTTGTCTACTATTTTGTTTTGTCATGCTGACTTTTTATATTAAATTTTATAAATTTTACCAGTTTATCGCTGTTTTCTTTATTTCTTTTCTTTATGGTGATTTTTTTAGCACTTTATTAGGCCCCGTTTTTGTTGCTCCAATCAGATTCGTACAATAATATGTTAAATCAATTGAATAAACAGTTTTTTACATCGACTTTTAATCATTTTATTAATCAGCTCTTTTGTTCCGCCATATTGTATTCATACCAAAGTCTCCCCGGTTCATCAGTATGTCACAGGGGATTTATGTGCTAAATTCAAAAATGAAATCGAATAAGTAGCTTTTTCACACTGATTTTTTCGACATTATATTAGGCCGCCATTTTGCCCCACCATAGAGGATTCATACCAAAATTTTACCAATTCATCCTTGTATCAAACTTGACTTTTGCACAAAATTTAAGGTCAACTGAATAAGTATTTTACAATGATTTTTTGACGTTTTATTAGCCGCCGTTTTCTTCCGCCATGATGGATTTTTACAAAAATGTTACGGTTCCCTTAATTGTTAATAAGTAATTTAAGTAATTTTTTAGCTATGCCGCAAAACATGCAGATCTGTAAAAAGGCGAAGAGTGATTTTTTACGATTACAATATGTATTTTCCTCTTACGAGAGAGAAACAGAGACTCTAGATGCCGGAAAACATGTTTTCTCAATTCCACCGGTCTGTCTGTTCGCGACATAGCTAAAGAACTCCATACCAGATTAACTACGGCCTAGCTAAAAGTTAAAAAATTTACAGATCTTGCACCTTACGCAAGTATCCTGCGTATTGAAAATACCTGACACAACTTTTAAATTATCGTGTTTTGTTCTGTGTTTTATTTTTTTAAAGGTTATAATCTTTTATGATTATTAAATTGGTACATTTTATTCTCAGGTGTGTCAAGAAATGGATCAAATCAAACTAAAATCTATAAAAAAAACCGTGACAATCTAGAAACTTAAGCTTGGGTATTAAAATATTGTAATATTAATAAATTGATTGTATTTCATATTATATAAAAAATAGTATTAAAATCTATAAAAAAAACGTGACAATCTAGAAACTACCCTTATTTTATAATATATAAAAAGAGGATTGTAATCCAAATATAAAACTAGGTAATCTAGAAACTCATAGCTTGGGTATTGTTCATCAGATCTTGTGACATTTATAGCATTTTAATATTATTGATAAGATGGGCTAAATGTGACAATTGTAATTACTTCCCTATATTTCTTCTTAATTTGTCGGCCTTCTCCCTGTTTCAAAAAACATTGGCTGCGATTAAATTCTGATTCCAATTACATTTAGATGTTAGATTATATATATATATATATATATATATATATATATATATATATATATATATATATATATATATACGGGTAAGCAATTCCTTTGCCTAGGGCCTTAAAACTTAATATTTTCATTTATTTAACATTACTTGAGAATTCTTTAATATCGTGTTGTCACAGAAATGTGTACCTATTAATAATTTCTTTAACATTGATAAGTTACATAATAAGATGTCGAGTCGAAAAGCTAGGACGTTTTGTAAAGTTAAAATTAAATAAATAATTTGTGGCAAAAATCGGTTCAAATATAACATACATATCATAAAAAAAAATTAAGTTTTGAGATCGACTGCAATCATAATTTCGTGCATTTCCGTACGTATTTAATGATGGCTGCCTTATTCTAATAAGACTCCAAATTTTGTTGTACACATACACAAAATAATGGACTATTTTGTTTTTACTAAAATTTGTTCATCTATGCATTGGCAATCCGTATTTACCTTATTTTAATATAAGACTCAGAATTTTGTTACACACACACATACACAAAACAATGGACTATTTTATTTCTATATAAAGTATTCTATATTTTCTATATAAAAATGTTTCTTCTATGCCTGGGCAATCCGATGACCTCATATTATAATATTATCGTATTTATTCATTTAGTGCTTACGCACTCATAATCTATACGTATTATTTTACTGAACCGGTTATCGCAGTTTCGGTATCGGGATTTTGCCTTCTCATGGTTACGACATGCAGTGTTAAGTTTGCATAAAAGTGATTCCAGTAGTATTTTCAATACTAAAACTAGTTACACACAATATACACACAAACAATAGACTATTTTATTTCTATATAAAATCTATTCATCTATACCACAGTTATTATATATCTAACGAAGTCCATACATGGGCAATCCGATTACCTCGTATTATAATGTTTTTTCTTATTTATTCATTTAATGCGTCGGCACTCCTAATCTATACGTGTTATTTTACTGAACTCGTTACCGCAGTTTCGGTGTCGGTAACAGGCTATGTTAAGTTTCCTTAGTAATGATCCCAATAGTATTTTCAAAACTAAAAACAATTTAGGCAATTTTTCTCAAATTTTGCATAAAAATTAAGTATTCTTACTATCTACTTCATAAATTGACTTCCAAATGTGTGTAAGAATTAACTGTGATATAGAGATGAACTGGTAAAACTGTGGTACAAATTCAAGATGGCGGCCAAATGAAATGTTTGTAGTAGCGATAAAAATTTCAGGTTTGACATATCTTTACGTTTTAGCATCCCTAGATGCCAAAAAAATATTTGCTCTTAGTTCCATTGTTCTGTCGGTCAGTTCGCGGCGCAACTAAAAACTATTTACTTGATTGATTTCAAATTAACGTAGAAATGAAGGGTTATGTGAGGATAACCTAATAATATTTTGGTAAAAATTCAATATGGCGGAACAAATGTGGAAATGTTAAAAAAATTATTACTAAAAAAGAAATTATCCAATTGACCTCAAATTTTGAACTAAAATTAAGTGTTACATAGGAATCAACCTGTAATCTATGAAAGCATGGCGTCCTAATAAATTATTTAAACAAATCAGCCTGAAAAACTGCTGGTATAATGGCGGCCATATAAAATGTCAAAAAATCAACGGGATACAGGGATTAACTGATACGAATTCAACATGGAAGAACAAAATGGCGGTGTTAAAAAATGTGTAAGACCTACCTATTCAATTTGTTTTAAATCATGCCCAAAGATTAAGTATGGTATAGGTAGCAATAAATGGTAAAATATTGGTACGGATCCAATATAATGGAACAAAATGGCGCCCAAAAAAATGTTTGAAATGACAGTACACTAAATGACTATGGGTGGAACTGAATTGAATTACATTTCACTGTTCCTATAAAAACGAAAGGTTTATAACGAGGAAAGTTCCGGGTAAAATAAATTTACCGATTTTTTTTATTTCAAATTCTATAAATACCAATCAAATGAACAATTCGTGGTGGAAATAAGATAGCTTAGGTAAAGAGAAATTTAATTATGATAATATAAAATATTCGAGGGGATGTGGGCAAAGAGGCATGTTACTGTTATTAACAGGATAAACATTTAAAAATAAATTTGACGTTGTCATTACTGGTTATTGGTTCTGGAAGATTAAACATCCCGAAATATGTGGTTTACAATTTTGATAAAAATATGTACCGGGTGACTTCGTATAAACTGGCACCCCCCGTAACTTTTTTATTATTTGTCGTACAAAAAAAATAAAAATACTAACATACAGTCTACGTTCTAAATCTGCATTGTAATTCCCAGTAACTTTTCATATATATATACGAGGAACGACAAAAAGTACAGTTTTCTTTAATGGAATGCCCTTTAAATTTTTGCCTTAAATGAAAGATCTTTTTTTTCTGATTCCAAATATATAATACAAGTTGACATTTGGTTTAGCCGTTTTCGAGTTATTTAAGTTTAAAAATCACTTTTCATTATCGACTGTAAAATTACTGGCTATAAAATAACAGCTTTTTGAGCAGTTGGCTGTGGAAATAAACAATATTAACAAATTTTTCTGAAATGACTTTGACATTTAAATCACTGTTAATAGAACTAAATCAATTCTTTTCGATATATTTTTTTTAAATGGTTTTTTCTGTGGCAGGAAAGCGAGAAATTGTTTGTTTGTATGCTGAAAATAATTATAATGCTTCTGCAACTCGACGTACTTACATGGCAAATCATCCCGATGGTCCGATTCCCTCAAGATGGACAATCCAGAATATTTTCACCAAATTTAGAACAACGTCAGATTTGCAAAGAAAAAAGAGGGAACTAAACAATAATACCGAAAATCACGATTTAAATATTGCTTTGCATCACTCCAAGGAAATGCGGGCCCGTTACGGAGTAAAAAGAACTTCACGTGAATATACATGGTGTCCCGAATTGCAGTGTATAAACTTTAACAGCGCATTCTGCATTCAAAATAAACCCTAATTTTCTATATAAACATATATAGGCAAATGCTTCATTTTCAAAATACAGGTTGTTAAAGTTTTAAGAAACAAATTGTTTCTTAGTCATAACTTTTTTATTACTTGAGATATTGTTATTAAATTTGGTAAACAGCCTTAGAGTAACAAAAGGCATTTTTTGAGTTGAAACATTTTTTAATTCTTTATCAGTGGCGTCCGTACAGGATTTTTTATTGAATATTCTTGAATAAAAAATGGTACGCTACTGCTTTTTCTAAGAACAAAAATTATTCCTAAAATCCCCACTCAGTTTGGAGCAAATTTGATCCCTTGCCTTTTTTTTTGTGCGATGCAAGGATTTCGAGTAAAAAACTAAAAACCATTTTTATGTATGGCATAGTAAAAATTGCCATTATTGTTAATTTCAGTAGCAAAACCTTTAAGGTGGGATTGTAACAGCAAGTTTTTAAAATTATTTGGTTTCCGATATTTATTTCATGCATTCCGGGTGAGTTCATAATTTCTGAACAACGTATGTAGGGTTTCTAAAATAAAAGCTTGTCTGACAACTAAGGAGAGATGACGTCATCGACCCGTTGTAATGGAGATTTGCATTATGTTTGGGTTATCAGGGTGACATCGCAGAAGTTAGCAGGCAACCTATTAAAATCTAATATCCTTGGTACTTACTACCATCATTCCTTCATTGTCGACTCTTGGTATGCCATGATTGCATTTTTGTGATAATTGAACAATTGCTAGGTTCGTCTTTAAAGTATGACAGATGAGTTTATAATTCTAAAATCGTCGATTCATTTTGTAAAACGGTAATTAGAATTAATTCAATTTTGAAGATGATACTTCATTTTACAGAAACTACTCTTTATTAACTAAGTTCGTAATTAATTTTACAAAAACTAGAATTCATAACTTTTATTAACTTAGATCGTGAAAAAAAATTATAGAGCATAAATATCATTAAGGATTAATGTGGGCCTTAAAATTTACAATAATTGCTCAAAATGAGCTCCTCTAACTTCGACACATTTTCGGCATCTGCTCTTAACTGTGTCAGTGGCATGGCGTATAAAATTCGTATTGGCTTGCAAAGTTTCACAGGCTTGCTGTATCCTTAGAATCAGTTCTTCTCTTGTATGAACTAGTCTGGAATAAACTAAATTTTTCAAGTAACCCCACACAAAGAAGTCGACAGATGTGAGATCAGGGGAACGTGGTGGCCAGGCTGTAGCTCCTAATCATCCAATCCTCCGTTTTGGAAAATTATTATTTAACCACTCGCGATTTACAAGTGCAAATGCGCGGTAGCCCCGTCCATTTGAATCCAGAATTCGTTTCTAAGATTAAGAGGAATATTTTCTAGATATTGAAATAACTCATTTTGCAGAAAATCACTAAATAACTGTCCATCTAAGCGTGGTGGTAGAATATGGGGCCCGCAAAAAATTTCATTTATTACACCACACCAAACATTAACAGAAAATTCTTGCTGAAATGCTCTAGTTCGTACAACACGTGGATTGTCATGGCTCCAGATTCGTAAATTATGGAAATTTACTGAGCCGCTTCGGGTAAATGTGACTTCATCAGTCCATAAATTTTTTTTTGAGAAGTTCTCGTCTTCCTCTATTTGGCGCAAAAACCAATTGCGAAAACTGACACGTTTTTCGGCATCACCAGGTTGTAAGTTTTGAACTGGCTGTATCTGAAATGGCTTCCTGTGATCTTTCCTCAAAACGCGATGAACCTTATTTTTAGAAACAAAAACTGCGTTGCCTTGTAAATTATGAGCTGCTCTTCGTAGGCTTAATGTCAAACTTATTTAAAATTACGTTTCGATATTGTTCATTTCTCCTACCTTCGTTTCTCGGATTCTTTTCGAGGCCAAAATTCCTAAACATTAAATGCGTTTTAATGAAAACTTGTTTGCAAGGTAATCTTCTATTTGGAAATCTTCGTTGGTATTCCCGTACTGCTGCATTTGCATTTCCATTACAGAAACCATAAACGAAATGAATATCAGCATACTCAAAGTTACTGAATAACACCATTTTGAAATCACTAGTTAGACTGATAATTACCTTTTTGTATAAACTGTAATGTACCTGACATTTATTTACTCTAAAATCTCAAATGTCACACTTTAAAGACGAAACTAGCAATTGTTCAATTATCACAAAAATGCAATCATGGCATACCAAGATGTTAAAGGTTTTGCCACTGAAATTATTAACAATAATGGAAATTTTAACTACGCCATACATTTAGGAATGATTTTTGTTTTCAGAAAAAGCAGTAGCGTACCATTTTTTCTTCAAGAATATTCAATAAAAAATCCTGTACGGACGCCACTGATAAAGAATTAAAACATATTTCAAACCAAAAAATGCCTTTTGTTACTCAAATGCTGTTTACCAAATTTAATAACAATATCTCAAGTACTAAAAAAGTTATGACTAAATAACAATTTTTTTCTTAAAACTTTAACACCCTGTATTTCGAAAACGAAGCATTTGCCGATATATATTTATATAGAAAATTAGGGCTTATTTTGAATGCAGAATGCGCTGTTAAAGTTTGGACACTGCAATTCGGGACACCCTGTATTAGGAAAGTTTTAAAGAAATATGGATTTAGGCCCTATAAATATCATACTGTTCAAAAATTAACTCAAAGGCATAAGAATCAACAACTCAATTCCTGCAACTTTGTGTTAAATAGAATAAATAACGAAAGAAACTTTTTTTAAAATATATTATAGACCGATGAGTCAAGCTTTTCAACTGGTGGATTACCAAATCGACAAAATTTGCGTCACTGGGCACAAGAAAATCCCCAATTCACAAGGGAAGTTCAATTTTAAGGTAGGAGAACAGTTAATGTGTGGTGCGGCCTGCTGAAGAATAGGGTAATAGGGCCCTATTTTTTCGAAGGAACCTTAACTGGACCAATATATCAAGAATTTCTGGAAACTCATCTACAGGAAATGCTAGAAAACTTACCGTTAAGGGAGTATATGAACATAATTTTTCAACATGACGGTGCCCCACCACATGTGGTACGTGACGTGAAGACTTTTTTGGATGAGAATTACAACGAGTGGATTGGAAGAAATGTAATTATTTCGTGGCCTTCAAATAGTCCAGATCTAACTCCCATGGATAATTTTTTGTGGGGGGTATATTAAAAACAAAATATATAAACGTGATCTGGACAACGTTGCAGATATAAAATATTTTATAACACAGGAAATAAGACCTTTAAATGAAAGAAATGGTCATTTTATAGAGAATGCAGTTGAGCACTTGCGCAACGTTTATCACGAATGTGTAGATAATCAGGGGGGAAATATTCATTCTGATTAATTTGTTTTGTGTTATTTGGTTCATCTGTGTATTTTGCGGTAAAATATATTGTTAATAAATTGTTGTTTATATTCAATTTTTACTTCGCTGTTTTATTATAATGCCTAGGTATGCAGTAATTTGACATTTGACAGAACATTTGTTTATATTGCTTATTTTCATAGCCAACTACTCAAAAAGCTGATATTTTGTAGCCAGTAATTTTACAGTCTATAATGAAAATTGATTGTTAAACTTAAATAACTCGAAAACGGCTAAACCAAATGTCAACTTGTATTATATATTTGGAATCAGAAAAAAAAGATCTTTCATTTTAGACAAAAATTTACAGGGCATTCCATTAAAAAAAATTGTACTTTTTGTCGTTCCTCGTATATATGAAAAGTTAGTGGCAATTACAATGCAGATTTATTACGTAAAAAAATCCTCTGTATGTCATTATTTTTATTTTTTTTGTACGACAAAAAATAAAAAAGTTACGGGGAGTGCCAGTTAATACGAAGTCACACGGTACAGGATTATCCAACGAGAACTAGACAAGCCGATTTTACTTGATTTGGAAAACCAAAATAGCCATTTATTATATTTCTTCCCGTAGCATCCAAAAATGATCAGCTAAAATCAACTCAACATCAAACGAAACTGCTACGACTTATTTTGATATATTTTTAAATGGAATACCAAGTTTTTTATGTGATTTTTAGATTGCTGGTAATTTTCTTAGTGCAAAGTGATATATTTTGTTTTAATAAAATCGATTTTCCGCACTTCCAGATTTTCAAAATGTTTGTCTACCGTGATTATATTCCCCATTAACACTTGACATTAGCACTGGTAGGGATACCATTAGCTGTCCAATCTTTGACTGTGCTTAAATATCATTATGACAAAAAAAATCAGATTTTAAAATTGTGACAAACTTTTTATTTTCAGCGAATTTTATTTTTGAAAGGTAAATGTCTGTGTTATTATATATTCGGAAAAATCTGTAATGGCTTTTTATTTTAAATCGGAATTCTGTTTTGCAAGCTTAAATTTTCCTTGACCCTTGCTTTTGACGCGTTGATGTCATGAAGCTAGGGAACTATCTAGCATTCCAGCAGAAAATGTAGATGCCTGTCATTTTTTTTTTACAGCAAATCGCTTGTTTCGTCATATATCGCCAGTGCAGTACCGATTTAACGAAGAGGCTGTTGGGGGTTACAGGTCCGGACGACTAGAAACTGAGGACGGTGTGAAAGTCTTACATTGCTGCTCATGTAGTTTTCGTTTAGTTTTCTTTTTCAGACAGGTTGCCTTTCAAAATTTGTCTCGGCGGCAAACTATCTTAACCCGGCACTGCATCACGCAGTATATTACAGGACTAGACAATTTGAGTAGCATATAAGATGAGCGCAGAAAGTAATGGAAAAATATATTTGACTAAATCACGCCGTAAACGTAAATAATTTAACCGTTGTGCTACAACTTCGTTCTCTCTGTCTCTTTGTAATAAAACGTGTGGTCGTGCGAGAGCGACAAAGCACGTTTGAATGAATTATGGCAGAAAATTATAATGACGATGTTCGAAATAATGCAATCTTCAACAAACATACAACAAAAATAAGGAGTCAGATGAGCGAAAATGCACCCAGCCTTTCAGAAAAGGACTGAAAGGAATACCTTTTGCATTTGATGAACTTTTTGATAAGTATGACTTGTAATTAAAGTCCGTACGTATATTCATGACTAAAAATATTAATTTTAAGTTACATTCACAAACCTTCATGCTACGAAATCTAAAAAAATAAACATTGGAAAATGTTTTTTTGTACTCTCCTCTATTGTTGCTGTTGGTCATTTATTTAATTTCTGGCTATTGTAAGGGGTGGCTAGGGCATTTTTTTACGACCAGAGCCTTACCTACTTTTTTGTCTAGTTAATTGAGTGACACTATATTATGGAACATCACATGGCGCAGTACGAGAATTATCTTTCCATAGCAGCTTTGAAAAAAATTTTGTTATATTATCATCTCTCAAATTAAGTAGTACGTTAAGAAAACTCTAATAAAGGTATATATTGAGAAAACACCATTCCAAGATGGAAATTATTTCCACTAAACTTCGATTTATTTAACGCACCCCGACTACCCTGTCCATTTTAAACTAAACTAAAGACTAATACTACTAATATATTTATAATGTGTACTGGGTTGCACATAATGTATTATATTCGATTTACGCGGCATTCCGCGTTCTTGGCGGTTCCTTAGCGTCTCTCACCCTCGCTGTCCACATTCGGGATACAACCAGCCGCGACGTCGTCGTCTGGCTCTGCGCGGAAATAGTAAATATGCTTCAGTGTTGTTTGAGTTGTCAGACAGCACATTCACTCTCTCTTACCCGTCCCACAAGTTTTTCACCGTAAATTCGTTCCGTGTTGTTTAAAAAGTAAACGCTTGGAAGCTGTTTGTAATTTGGCTCTTACTTTTAGTACTAATGACCGTGAGGTGTAGCGGTGGTCTTTATACTGAATCAAACGCACGTATTGATTTGCAACTTTATTTATTTTTCCTTCAAGTGCTCGAAGTATTTTCTCAACGGATAGCGGTGCACAAACACGCTTGTAAACGCGTGAATTTAAAATATTCTGTTTTACATGCACGATTTTATTGTTGGAACCTGGTACTTGTTTAGCCGAGGGAAATGCTAATCTTGGTTTGCTGACAGTGTTGTTTTGGTAATTGCAAGTGATTGAGAAAAGTGTAGTATCGTAAGTGTATAAAGGGCTGTTTTACTGTAAATAGGGTTTTGCTGTATTAACTGCTCTGTGACACTCTAACTAAACTGTGACATTTTTTCTGCCTGCTTAGAACAAACTGGAATGCCTGTTTAACTGTGTAGTGTTACAAGATAGAGATTTTCCATTAATATTCAGGGAACTTTGGTTGTAGATAGAATCTCTAATAAAAGTATATTTAGGGTGAGAGCGTCAAGCTAAGCGTCGCTTAGGGTTCGTTTGGCGTTTCATTTGGCATTGACAAGCAAGTGTATAATTATTTTAGTATTTCAGTTTATGATATGGTTCCAACGAAAGCAGTTTGCTTAATGTTTTTGTTCAAAGAACCTTTTGCATATCCTAGGTTGCATAGAAAAGCTGGACTTCCCGCATAAATATTGAGTGACATTTATTTGGTAAATTCTACCATCTGTAATATTAATTGAACAATATACGCGATTGTGAGGATTTTCACTTTTAATAAAAACGTAGCAAAGGCGTAACGTCTAAAGCCTCGTGTTCATAGCCACCTCATTCTCAACTGACTCTCAGCTGATTTCCCTATTATAGTAGATAAACCGCGGCGTGCTCATAGTACGTAGTACTAGGTTGATATAAGTTCCTCGTCGGATCGCTTTCGCGAAATAATAATAATAATAATAAACAACATTGAGTGTAAATCTACTTAGTTATTTGATAACTATAGACAGGCGTTTATGCAAATTGCATGTTCTGGATATTTTCTCAAAAAATACGTAAGAGGTGAAAATTATTATAATTATAAAAACTGGGAAAATATGTATGCTTTCTGTCGTCGTTGGTCGTTTATATCACTCCTGGTTGAAACATGGAGTGGGTATGATAGCCATATTTACTTTTTTTGTCTAATTAATTGAGTGATGCTATACTTTTCAATATCAGTCCAGTTACGTATTATGCCCAAAAAAACTCTAACAAAGGTCTCTTTAGGGAGCGAGAGCCAAGCGAAATACTAGGAGCTTCATCAACATTGAGCTGTTTACCGTATACTTTATTATTATCTCAAAAAATTACTTCTCAATTGAGCATGCATATGATCTTAACCAGATAAATGTTCAAAAATATTCGTAAAATGTCTGGAGTATAGCTGCATGCTGAATTGTGCCCATAAGACCTTTAGCAACACCGATCTCGTTAAATTTGTTGTTACTACTCCAGTGGCGGATATGATAATTGGCATTATACACACCTTTTTCAGCTGCCAAATATGTCAGTGGGCACGCAGTGTCAACAAGAGTGGCATATTTGTTTGTCTTGGCGATAATAGCAATGTCTGGACGATTACAGTCTACTCTGTCTGTAATTATTGGTCTATCCCACTACAAAATTGTGTGCCATTAGATTCGAGAAGTTCTGATGGTAGGTACTTATAAAACGGCGGTGGGTTGTGAGTCAGTGTTGGAGTGCCAGTTGCCTGTGTATAATCTTGGCAGTTTGGTAATCCTTCCCCAGGTACGCAGAGTTTGATGGAGTTGAGCAACCTGTGACAATATGGTCGATCCTTTCGCCAGGTCTGTTATTATTATTATTACTATTTTAAATGCCGAATGGCATTCGCACTTCCTCTCTAAACAGAGGGAAACATTCGCTCATCCCAGATATTTACATGTCAAAAGAATTGAGGTCTGATAGGGCACTTTCCGTGTTATTGGATGGATTTTGGCGATTGGTTTTTAAGCTACCCATAAACTTGCGAACTACTCGGGATGACGCGAGTAGTACTGCCTTTTACATGACCTGTAAAAGACTTTCATTAAGGCCAAGCTCCTTGATGTTCTAGAGCAAGTTTTTTGGGATAACTCCTGTTGTTGACATAATGAAAGGCAGTGTTCCGACGCCCTTCGACACTGTCTCTTGATCTGTTCCTCTAAGTCACGATATTTTTCAATCTCTTCTGCGTAGTTCTGACGTAAATTATTATTGAGCCACCACTATCAAATTTGTTTTTCTTGCCGTTTTATCTACAAGAATAAGATCTGGTCTATTATAAATGTTAGTTCGGTCTGTCAAAACAGTCCGGTCCCAATAGAACTTGTATAGATTATTTTTTAAAATTGGCTGAGGTTTGTACATATAATGTGGTACTCTTTGTTCTGGTTCTGGTTGGAGTTACCTGATTTTCTATGGGAACTAGGAAACACTCCGTCTCGACGTCAGCCAGTAGTTTGACGTTACGTTGTCGACGTAATACTGACTGGCCCCATTTAAATGTCTGCCATGCAGATGCTTTTCCTTCCAACTCTTCAGTTTCTCATTTACGGGTTCGTGATGAGTTGAAACTTGCTACTTTTTGAGCTGTAAAGACGTAAATTGATCCGAGTCACATATAATCCGATGTGCGTGCTTTTTTGTTGAAAATAGCTTGGTAGTATGGTGACTTGTTGGTCTAGCTGCTTTGAGATATCTGTTAATCCTCTTCCGCTATGATGCCGTGGAGATGTCGTACGTTCTATGGCACTTGTTGGATGATGTTTTTGTGTCTTTGTGAGTAGAGTTCTGATCTTTCGCTGCAGGTTATTGATGACATTGTTGGACCACTTAATTACTGCAAATGAATAGCCAAGCACAGAACAAGCGTAGGTATTAATTGCCCTAGACAAATTTTTGCTGTTAAGTTTTGATTTCAGCAATTGTCGTATTCTTCTTGTAAACTCGCTTGTCAGTTCATTCTTCATTACTCGGTGATTTACACACCGCCCTTGCTTTATACCAAGATCTTTGTAGGTATGTCCATGTCGCGTTATTTCCCTACTCTGACCGTTTTGCCTTTCGAATTCATCTTCCTGAATCCTCCCTTCCTTATACTAACAGTTCTGCACTTATCTAGCCCAAACTGCATTATAATATCCGTAGAGAAATTCTCGACAATTTAGAGCATCTCATCTATCTGGTTCCTGGTAGCTGTCATTAGTTTTAAATCGTCCGTATAATATAAGATGGTTTAATTTAATTTTTTCTCTATTTCTCTTTTTGATACTAAACCTACCACCAGTAGAATTTAAAAGGTTAGACAGAGGGTTCATTGCAATATAAAACCATAGCGGACGCTTTTTTATAATCAATATAAGCCATAAAGAGATTTCTCCGCTCAGCGCAAGCTTGATTACAGATGACCGAATCAATTATCAGTTGGTCTTTACAACCCATATAGTCTTTAGCACAACCCTTCTGCTGTATAGATATTATTTTGTTGTGTTTACAATGTTTCGATATCCTTAAAGTTATCAGCTTATAAAGCGTTGGAAGGCAAGTAATTGGGCGATATTTAGAAGGATAGATCGTATTGCTTTGGTCTTTTGGAAGAATGTTGGTAACTACTTGAGTAAGGAGAAATGGTAATTTTTCGTGTGTGGCCCTGAGTTCCTTTAGTCAGTAATTATGTATTTCAACAGGGCCTGGGACTTTCCAGTTGTGTACCGTTTTAAGGATGCTCGTAATTCTCTCAGTTGTGAAAGGATTATACAGCATTTGGTTATATTCGCGAGCAGTTATATTTTCTACTTCAATCCAGCTTGCGCTTAAATTAGATATGACGGAGGTAGAGAATTACTCCTTCCAAAAGTGCTCAACCACTTCCTTACTAGGATATTCTGTATTATGCGTCTTCGTATTTTTATTAAGGGATCTATAAAATCCCTTTTCTGATTTTGCAAAAAAAGAGTTGTCATGCTTTCTCTCATTGCTTATTTTATACCTTCTCAGACGACCTGCATATACAGAGACATTTTGTTTAAGAGTATCGAGGCATTGAGTAGCTGTAATATTCTCTTGATCTTGGCGGGAATGTACTCTAGTACATTGGATGATCAACTCCACTAA
The DNA here is from genome assembly GCA_030620095.1 of Kuschelorhynchus macadamiae. Taxonomy (NCBI): domain Eukaryota; kingdom Metazoa; phylum Arthropoda; class Insecta; order Coleoptera; family Curculionidae; genus Kuschelorhynchus; species Kuschelorhynchus macadamiae. The sequence continues at coordinate 249,899 of JAUTXW010004380.1, forward strand.
TCACTCTAGTTTTGTTATTATTAATATTATTGTATCATTACCACTCACTTAGCGGTTTAGTTTAAGTATTTAATATTTACCATTATTTCTAGTGTAAATTTAATATTTATTGCGTTGGAGCTCAGTCGATAGCTCTTCTAATAATTATAAGTGCCGTTTTTAAAAGCAAACAAATTGTTTTCTGGAGTGTTTGCAAGCTATGTTTTCTAGGCACTTCATTTATTTTGCTTGCGATACTTTTAGATATCACTCCATTTGCTTCTGTAACTATTAGTAGTATTTTGTCTTTCATGTTCCATATTCTTTATAGTTATTATTATTATCATTTACACACTTTTTAATTTTTTCAGTTCTTCTTTTGGAATTTCTTGTGGGGTTTCAGCTGTTGTGTGACTCTAGCCGGTCATGCACACCATGGGATTACGGAAATAACGTTCAGCAAGTATTAGGTAAGTTTAAAGTTATCCTGACTATGCAAAATGTTTCTAAGCTCGTTGATATTATTATTATTATTAATATTATGTTTGTTATAAAATAAGTTGCAACATTACAGTTGCCGTGAAAAAATAACTTACTGGCATTTATTTATAATGATAGATCTATCCACGTGTTCTTTACACAGTTTATGTACTTTAGTTACTACCACTCTATAAACGAGGAAGCTTTCCAACAAGGTCGTGTAATTAAGCTTCATAATCTGATAATTCGTGTTTGCTGTTAAATTTCATTTTAATAAATCTAGAATAAAGTGCGCGACCTAGCAAATGCCGTTTCAAATAGCGTAAAAACACATGTTTAATTGGCATAATTAATGCTTTTGCGCGAATGCTCTCAGTAAAATGATCATTAGTCGAAAAAAAAATGAAAGAAAACCACACCGTTTATTTCTAACTCGCTTTTAATTCGGTTGGTGATAATCGGAGTTTAATATATTTTTCGTAAAAGCAAATCACATTTTTGGGGTAATTAAATAGAAATGGAGAATTTCAACTTTTGTAAAAAATAATAATTATCCCATAAGTTCTACCTTCTGATTTTTTTTCTCGTATTTTAGTTATTACCTGATAAACAGATCTGAAATATCAGATTGCAGTTCTCTTAGAGTATTTTGGTCCTAAGCGTTTTAGCAGAGATGATTCATATATGCGATAGAAGAATCCTCATTTATTTGTTGAATTTATTTTCCGATTTAAATGTGTTTCAAAGATCAAGATTTTTACGTGCTTTCCTTGTCTGCTACTTACGGAGCTAAATTTGTGTATCAGAGCTGGTACATTGGAATAAAAAGCATAAGAAAATGTTAAAAGATGCCACTACTCTTCAAACACCTGAGTCTTCTAATAAATTCATAGCGATTCTATATGATCCTCGATATACGATAGGCCTAGAAGAAGTATTTAAAAACGTAGGTTTTAGAGTAGCCTACAAAACGGAGAGCAGTTTGAAAAATCTCCTTGGAAACCCTAAAGACAAAGTCGTTTTGAAGGAGAGGAGTGGCATCTATAAAATTAGCTGTAATGACTGCAATCTAAAATATGTTGGGCAAACTAAACGCTCCATAAACATTCGTTTTAAAGAAAACATGGCACATTTAAGATATGGAAGAACAGAAAAAAGTCAAGCGCAAATGTGGTAAGAAAGCACTAAATAAATACAAAGGGCCTATTCCCTATAGTCTCCTCTATTGCTTACTCGACAACGGTGCAGTCGGGTGCAATCAAGTGTGACCACATTTACCTATAAATAGTCTCGGTTAGGATAAGTCACTTTAGTTTATATCATCTGCTGATGATGCTAACTTGGTTAGCGAAACGCGTGTCCAGAACGTAACAAGTTGTGGTGTACTGTGGTTAGAACTCTTGTATTTTGATCTATCTTCCACCACAGGTTCCAGTGTTAGGACTTATACAAATAAACGAACAGAAATAATATTTCCTTATAGTTCTAAAATAAATATTTCCTAACAGTTATTTTTCGTTGCCTGGCAATGACTAGTTGCAAGGAAATATTGATTTTTTCTTTCAAAAATCCCAAAAAAACTGTTTTCTCAGTTCCGTCGGTCTTTCGGTCTATCTGAACACGGCATAGCTCAAAAACTACTTATCCGATTAACTTAAAAATCAAGGCTCATACGGGGATAAAATGATTAAATTTTGGTAAAAATCCAATATGGCGGACTACTGAAATGTTAAAAAATTATTACTATAAAACTGCTTCTTCAATTTAACTTAAATTTTGTACAAAAATTAAGTATTACATACAAATCATCTTGTAAAATTTTGGTATGAATCCAAGATAGCGAAACAAAATGGCGGCCTACTGAAATGTTAAAAAAATTGTTACTTAAAATCAATTTATCCAATGATGTGTGATTTAGAGATGAATTTGTAAAATTGTGATATGAATTCGAGATGGCGGAACTAAATGGCGTCCAAATAAAATTATTGGAAACGTGAAAAAGTTCCGCCTCAAGATTTGAAGCTGTATTCAAGTTTTAGCGCTTTAGATGTTCGAAAACATGTTTTCTCAATTCCCTCGGTGTGTCTGTTTGTCTGTCAATCAGATAGCTAAAAAACTACTTACCCGATTGACTTCTAATTTTGTCAAAAATTAAAAGTTTCGTGGAAATGATCTGGTAACATTTTGGTAAATATCTAATAAGGCAGAACAAAATGGCGGTCTGGTACTAAAAAACTAATTATCCAAATTTGGTACAAAACTCAAGTGTTAGATAGAAATGAACTGGTAACATTTTTGGTATGAATCCCAGATGGCGGTCTAATAAAATAATTAAAACCTGAAAATACTATTTATTAGATTAATTTCAAATTGTGTGCAAGCAATAAGTGTAATACAGAGTTTCCTTCACCTCAAAATTTAAATAATTATTTTATAAATTCTTAAGATGATTTATTGTCTGAAAAAGACTTAATTACATTTTACTCAACATAAAAATTAACTGAAATTATAAAAAAAAACCTTTAACTTTAAGTACGGCATCAAATCATGATATTTTAAAAACTATATCCAAAATTACAACAAAATATTTTGCAGATATATGGAAAATTAGCACCATATTTCTATACCAAAAATAAATAATGCACGTGAAGTATGCGATATTCGTCATATTGCGTTACTTTCAATAATTTTTAAAATTCTTGAAAGAGTTATATTTAACCAAATTATAGATAATATTAATACCTTATAATATTTTACCAGTTAATCAATCCAGTTTTAGAAAAAAAAAATAGCACCACAACATTACTTACTGAATTAAAAGATGATAGTTCGGAAAATTAGGATACTGGGTTTGCTACTAATATAATATTACCTGAATTTAACTAAAGCTTTCTATTTTATTAACTTATGAGATGCGTTTAGCCAAACTCAAATACACAGGTTTCAGTGATAAAACTTGTCAAGGGTTTACTAATTACCTTTATAATCGCAATCAGTTTACTAGAATTACTAATGAATACAAATTTGACACGTCTAATATGCTATCGATATATAAAGGAGTACTTCAAGGGTCTGTACTTGGCCCACTGCTTTTTATTATTTACACATTTGATTTTTATTTATCAGTTAAATATGGTAACCTTTTAGCATTTGCAGATGATTTAATTAAATTTATTATAAAATTAATTTTCAAAATATAATACATTCTGTTAATTTAATAATAAAAAGATCTTTTTAATATATGTAAAAACATTAAAAACCATGTATCAAAATTAATATAAGTAAATCTAAATTATTAGTAATTGGGCCAAAAAATGTATTTAATATAATAAAACCAATTTTTATTTTAAAATTACTCACGAAAGTTATACTATTCCTATATTTACAACAATGATTTAAACTAATTTTATATAATTTTAAAGATTTTTTAAATACTAACAATAAACTAAAACTTGATGATTATTTAATTCTAAGTGGCTTTGATTATTGTGATTCAATTCATTATAAAAGTATCAGTTCTAATGATAAACACAAATTACAAATTTTACGTAATAGTTGTATCAGGTATGCAACTCTTACAAAATATGATCATATAGCTCCATTTTTTATTAGATTTAAATTATCTAAATCAAACTCAGACGCGAAATCCACTTATCTAAATAAAATCATAAAATAACTTTGAACAGATTGCCTAATTTCGAAATAATATTCATTATTTAAATACTAGAAATCAAAATCACTTGGGAACTCGTGTTCATAAAAAACAAAAATATAAATCATGTTTTAGATATATATGTTCAATAATTTATAGTAATATTTTTTATGAAATAAAAAATCTAAAATCATTTAAAAAAACATATCAAAACTATTAATCGCGAGGTAGGGATTGGAAGACTGATTTTACCTTTTATCTAGTTTTAGTTATTTTCTATATATAGGGCTGCCCAAAAGTCCGGAATTGAATTAATATAGCCTCAACTAATAACTTTTTGGAAAAACGCTCAGACCAGACCCGTTAAATTAGTTTTTTAATTGCTCACATTTTGACGTAATTCATTTCTTTTTGTATTGACATTTGTCAAAGGTATGACGTCATCGGCCTTTTTTTTTAATAAATGGTAACATACAGCTTGTGATACATCATTGGAAAGCTCTTACCTCATACAGTAGCTCCTAAATTCTGGCGCGATTCTGTCAAGCTCTTTCAAAATGGCGCCCGTTTAAAATTTAATAAGAAAAGAAAGAAAAAGAAAATGAAGAAATCACTCAATAACTTTCAAAAAAACGCTAGGACATAGTCGTCTTCCAAAAGCTCTTGGATAAGATATATTTTATAAATGTGTTTCAAAAACCTTCCAACCATACCTCAAGACGTATCATGATTTTGGGCCAATGAAACTGTTGAAACGTGTGGATTTTCGTGCAGAGATAATGCAATGTTCAATTTTTCATTGTCGTCTAAAACACGTGGCCGTCCCTTTCTGGACAAGTCCTTTACTGTACCATGTTCCTCAAATTTGTAGAATATATTACTGACAGTACCCTGTACTTCTTTTGACTTGACAATATCAAGACTTCGATACGCTGCCTTTCGGACAATACCATTTTTATTAAGATAATTATAAAATAACACTTTAATAATACCAAAATTTATAAGTAGTTCTTTTTACAAAATACCAAAATGTCAAGCAATGCAAGTTTTTACTTTTAAAGTTAAAATCAACATGAAACGAGCCAAAATTTAGGAGCATATTGTATGAGATAAGAGCTTCCAAATGAAGTCTTACAAGCTGTATGTTACCATTAAAAGAAAAAGGTCGATGACGTTATATATTTGACAAATGTTAATAAAAAACATACAGCTTTTTTTTTAAATGAAGATAATTCAAAATTAAAAAATATACAATTTCACTAACAGAAGATGATCAATCATTTATGTTGTTTTTACCTTTAAAGATAAAAACCTGGTTTGCTTGACATTTTGTAACAAGTACTACTTAGTAAAATTAATTTCATTACTATTAAAGTATTCTTTTACAATTATCTTAATAAAAATGATATCGTCCTAAAGGCAGCTTATCGAAGTCTTGGTATTGTTAGCATGTGGAGATGAAATGAGAAGTCAAAGTGAATAGTGCGCTTTGTTTAATGCTAAATATCCGGAAAATCGAATCCCACAGGGTTCTGTTAGAAACATATTCCATAAATTTGAAAAGATTATTTCATTAAGCCAAAATGATCAGTCATCCATGTTTTTTTTTACCTTTAAAGGTGAAAACCTGCATTGCTTGACATTTTGTGACAAGTATTATATAAAATTCTTAGTTTAAATCATTGTTGTACTGTTAAAGTGTTCTATTATAATTTTTTTTAAATAAAAATGGTATTGTCTGAAAGGCAGCGTATCGAAGTCTTGATGGTTAGGATGTGGAGATAAAATGAGAAGTCAAAAAGAAGTGTGCGCTTTGTTTAATGCCAAATATTCGGAAATTCAAATCTCACAGGGTACTGTTAGTAAGATATTCCACAAATTTGGGGAACATGGTACAGTCAAGGACTTGCCCAGAAATGGACGGCCACGTGTTTTAGACGACAATGAAGAATTGAATATTGCATAATCTCTGCAGGCCCAAAATCATTTTACGTCTAGAGGTAAAATTGGCAAGTTTTGAAAGCAGAAAAACACCATCCTTATAAAGTATATCTTGTGCAAGAGCTTTTAGAATATGACTATGACAGGCGTTTGCAATTTTGCGAGGAAATGATGAGACGGTGTGACGAGAATAATAGGTTTCCCCATAACATATTATTTGCCGATGAATGTACCTTTTTTTTAACCGGTGTGGTTAACAGACACAATTATCGTTTCTGGGGTCAGGAAAATCCATACTGGATATGTAAAGCTCATACGCAGCGTCCCCAGAAAGTAAATGTATGGGCAGGTATAATTAATAACCGAGTTATAGGGCCATTCTTTTTTGATGAAAACCTTATACCTGAACGATACCTGGACTTCTTAGCCTTTGAGTTGATGCCTGCTATATTTGTTATTTTTCTTAACGAAGTAGATGCAGATATACTTAATGAAACAATTTGGTTTCAACAAAACAGTGCTCCACCACATTTTGGTGTCAACGTGATAAGATATTTAGATGAAGTATGTACAGGTCGCTGGATCGGACGACGTGGTAGAGTTAAATGGCCACCGAGGTCCCCAGATTTAACGCCTTTAGACTACTTTTTTTGGGGACATCTAAAAGACAAGGTTTACCGAAACAGGCCAAATAATATTGAAGATTTGAAAATTTGAGTGGAGTCACATACCGGTGAAGCCATTGCGGAATTGCGTGGACGTATTTTATCATCGCCTGGGAGCATGCTAAGTAGCGGATGGAGGACATTTTCAGAATTTGCGACATTAAATAACCTTTTTATTTTGTTTTGTTTTGCCTTGCTGTTTTATTAATTTTAATTCTTTAATTTTTGAGAAAACAAACTATTGTACAGTTTTTGAATGCATTAAACAGATATCTAGTGTTAAATGAAAAAATAGATTCATTAGTGAAATATTTTTTTTTATTTTGAACGGTAGCCATTTTAAAATAGCTTGACATAATTGCGCCAGAATTTAGGAGCATACTGTATGAGATAAGAGCTTTCCAATGATATATCACAAGCTATATGTTGCCATTTAAAAAAAAGGTCGATGACGTCATACCTTTGACAAATGTCAATACAAAAACAAATGAATTACGTCAAAATGTGAGCAATTTAAAAACTAATTTAACGGTTCTGAGCGTTTTTTCGAAAGGTTGTTAGTTGAGGCTATATTAATTTAATTCCGGACTTTTGGGCAGCCCTGTATATAACACTAATTGTAATAATTTTATTTTTATTTATATGTATTTAACTACCTGGCACAAATAAATCATCAAAACATAATGTTAATAATGTTCCGCTATAAAGTAATTATACAAAAAAATACCAGTTTATCTCTATGTCATTCTTTACCTTTGGCCAAATTTTGCAATCCAAGCGATAAGTTGTGTCTTAATAATGAATTTTTTTACATTTTATGAGGACCCGTTTAGTTCCGCCATATTGGATTTTTACTTAAAATTGAAAGGATTACGTTCTGAGCTGTGCCGCGTACATACAGAACAACAGACTGACGGAAATATGGGAACATGTTTTTCGGGGTCCAGGGACCCTAAAACGGAAATATCTGTAAAAATCTCAGAAGGTGATTTCTTCACGATTACAATACTCTCCTCTTAGCAAACACAGAGAAACAAGTCATTGAGTAAATAGCTTTATTTTATTTACAAAACGCAAGCGACATGGAAACCCTTTATTGAAAACCCACTACTTATTCTATGAATAAAACGATTTCGAGCATATAGAATAAAAAGAGAGGCATACACATTAATGACCTATGAAAAATTCATGGCTCTTACCGGACAATGAATAAAAATACAATTTTATTTGCAAATTTTATAGCCACCTCGTATAGACTTGAGGTATGCGTTTTGAATAGAAATTGACCCTCCGTGGAAACATGAACGTGGTAATCTATAATCGAGTTCCATGCTATTATTATAATAGAAATTAGACTGGTGCAAACTATTAGAGTCCTCTGAAAATTACAGGGGATATATCAAACCGAGTACGAATTATCCCGAGCATGTTTAGACCACAAAATTTCCTGTTCGTGCTGAACTAACGATCCATTTTCTTAAGTATGTTAAAAACTTCATTCTGGTTTGTACTCTCAATCACATAGAGAGTTAAATGTAATTTACAATCACGAATTTAGTAAAAATTTGATATAGGTAGTGAAACTATTACAAGAGCGATTGTAAATTAAAGTTAAAAATATATTGAAATCACAGCATGTTTATCTTTACCGGTAAGAACAAAAATTGCGGAGATGAGAACATTAAAGACGAATTTTTGAAAAGCCTAAAAAAAGAAATTCTAGCTTCTTGTCATGAAAATTATAATATCTAGAAATAAATTAATTGCAATAGTTTGTAATAGTCCTAATAGATAACTTTCGTTATGTATTAGGAAATTTGAAAAAATCGGCAGAAATACATTTTTTAAATTTTAATTTATTACTATTATTATTATTATTATTGACTTTACATAATATTATTTACATAGTCTACAGAAAATAAATTTTATCTGTTATTAGTTTCCTTCATAAAAAGAGAGTTTTACTCCAGGAAATAGAATTTTACCGACTATTTAAATATTTATTATGATTTTGAAATCGTAACTGAAAGAAAAACCTAATCATGGGTGATGTTTAATTTAAATTATTCCCCGAGATTTTACGAAGCTGGCAGAATTATCATATCAAGTAACGCCGGATAGTTCAGGGACAATCCTAAGTTAATGTTACAAAATTCTTGACCCCAATTCATCTGATATATTATTAGGTAAAAATTAATTTTGGCTTTCTTAATCACATCCTTTTTTTTAACATCAATTTAAAATTGTTTCGCTGCGTGACATAGTATTTAAAGCCTTATAAAACACTTATGTTAATAGACCTTCAAATGGTCAGTTAAAGTGAAACTGCTAAATTAATTATTGTACTAACCGTTTTTCGTTGACAAATATTTTCTGCCAACGCGCTGCTCTGTAAGTAACTAGAACATGTACTGATTTTATTACTTCCCTCATAAGAGGGAAGTATTGCTGTAATGGTGAAAAAATCACCATCCGAGATTTTAGCAAATTTTTGCGTTTTAGAGTCTGTGGACCCCGAAATGCAAGTTCTCTGGTTTCCGTCGTAGCTCAAAAACCACTTATCTAATTTACTTCAAATTTTGCTCAAAAATCAAGGGTCGTATGGGGATGAAATGGTAACATTTTGGTATAACTGATAAAAATTTTGATTGCACGCCATGATAAAATGCTTAAAAAATCAGTGTCAAAAAACTACATATTCAGTTTGCTCGAAATTTAGCCGAAAAAACAAGTGCGACACAAAGATAAACTGGTAAAATTTTGATTCGAATCCTGTAAAAACAAAATCGCGGCCTAATAAACTGTTTAAAAATTTCGTTTCCTGAAATAAATCTTCTTTTATGGACGAAAATAACAAACGACATAATTTGTTTTTTAAAGACTAGGTTAATAACGTTATAAAAAGTAAAGAATAATAAAAATAAATAGCTTTTAAATAATAAATTAAAAAAGAAAAACAAATAAAACAAAATGAAATATGGTATGCAGTATAAACAGTGGTTTTATTTGAGTAGGTATGATATGTATGTATGTTCCATTTGGATCTAAAAATGTTTACATTCCCTATGTGCCGAAAAACATGTTTTCAGGTTTTAGCGTCCCTAGACCTATTCAAAAAATATTTTTATCAATTCCAACATTTTCGAAAAAATGATGGCGGCCTAGTAAAACGTTAGAAAAGTATTACTAAAAAAACTAATTATCCAATTTCCTCAAATATTGCACAAAAGTCAAGTGTTACATGGGAATGAATGAACTAATAACATTTTGGTATGGATATAAGATAACAAAACAAAATGCCAGCCTACTAAATTATTTAAAAAATCGTCTACTAACTAACTACTCATTAAATTAATTTCAAATTTTATGCAAGCATTAAGTGTGGTTTAAAGTTGTGGTACAAATTCAAGATAGCGGAAAAAAATAGCGGCCAAATATATTTTTTAAAAAATCAACGTAAAAAAATCTTATTGATAAACTGGTACGAATTTAAAATGACGTAACAAAATGGTGGTTTGTGTCAATGTAAAAACTATTTATTGAATTTATTTTAAATTATGCCCAAAAATCAAGTGTGGCATAGATAGAAACTGGTAAAATACTGGTAAGAATCCAATATGATGAAAGGGAAGTTTCGGGTAAAGGAAATTCACCGATTTTTTTCTTATACTATTACTTAGGTCCAACATTGTATATTGGCGAGCTGCAAGCGTAAACAGAATAAATATAACTTTATCGCTATGGAAGCAGTTCAAAGAGTAACCTGCAAAATTGAAAGACGGAATTATTCGAAAGTGAAAATTAAATCTGCCTCTTTGATTTAATTTTGTCGCAATACATTTAAAATTTGCATCTATATTAGTACGGAATTCATCGAAATGCTGTTTCCAATATTCAAATAGTGGACCGACAACCGCTAGGGAAATCCATTTGAGTTCTATATTTGTATAGTTGTTAACTTATTTAATTACGGTATTAAATATCAGTTTAGGGTATTATTATTTTGCAAGGGCCATTGATGGAATCGTTTATTTTCGAATAAATGAACAAATTAACTATATTTTAGAGAGTAAATAATGCTTCAATTATTTTAATCCTTAAATCCATTAAATCACGGGTATACGTATCAGGGGTAGAATATAGTTATTTTTTTTTCTTTGATATAAATGGATAAACAATTTTTTCATAAAAATGAAAGGCTTGATTGATTTACATAAACGTGAATAGAGTTATAGTGATTTACACAAACTTAAACTTGTAATAAGCAAAACTGCATCGAAACTAATTTGAAAGAAGTCTACACTTTTACAAAAACACTCTACGTTGCTTATATCTTTTAACTTTACGCTTATTTAGTATTTCATTCACGCCAGATACCAGGGACCGTTTATATTTGTCACAAAAAGTTTTTGCTTAGGTCAGGAATATTCCTCCCGTGAATGAGAAATCGGCTCAACTAATAAAACCTTACGAGTTGATAAAACGACCATTTATTTGATTTGGTAATTTTTTTTTTGAAATGTAAACGGGTATACGTGTCTAAATTAAATATTATAAAACAAAATTGTTAAAGCATATAATTATTATATTTGCTGTAAATATAGCCCTGAGAAAATAAATATTAACATCAAACAAACTGAGATTTATTTTCTCTAATATTGTAACTTTTTACCGTTTCGGATATAGGGCTAAAATAAATTTAAATTAATTTGATATTTATGTTATAGCTTCGCTTAAGCTCTATTTTTGAGTAATGACTTTTGTCGTATATATATTAATAATAGCGTCAGCTTACGAAGCAAATATGTATATTAAAAGTTTATGTTTTTTATGAATATATTTTATACAAAACACGCATCACGTATACTAATTTGATAGAATTTATGATATCTCGTGCTATCTTATAAATTTTGCGATTAAGGATTCTGCTCAATAGTGCTCCAATCTTAAGGAGGAGGAATTTGTGTTTCGCGCGCATTTTTGCAGAGCATTTAAATTTTGTAAAGATGAGTTCCTCCTCGGCCTCCGATGCAGTTGTGTCATAGGCGCCATTATATGCGAAGAAGAAGAGATGAGGAAGCGAAAGCACTGGATACATCCCTTATGTAAAAAACGAGGAACAGAAGGCGAATTTAGTACCCTGTCCCCTGATTTATTCGATGATCCTACAAAGTTTCATTAGTACTTTCGTATGTCTCATGCACAGTTTAGTATTCTTTAGGCGGACTTAATACTGGATATTGAAAAACAGTATGTCTGAGATAAGAAAATACGAGTATTTTTATAGTGTATTTATTTAAAGTAGGTAAAAATACAGTGCGTCTCTAACTTGGAATACATTCTGTAAATCGATTACCGCGGCGTTGTTTTTTTTTTCGGAAAACTGCTCGAACAATGCTGGGATGCTCTATATATAAACATTTTACATAAAAAAATGCTGAATTAAAAATACTAATCGACGTGTCAGAGCATTTTTTCAAAAAAAAAAAACAATTTATTCCATGTCAGAGACTCGCATTGTATAAAATAAATATAGGAATTAAACATACAAAATAAATATTTAAGAAAACTTTGTTAAGTGAGCTAGTAAGCAAAGTTGATCTTTATGGTAAGTAAATAACAAAAATAAAGTGCTTCCTAAATAAAGTAAAATAAACTTGAACTTTAAAGTTAAAATAAAAATAAAAAATAAATGTTTCGTCTTCTGCACTCGTTTATTTTCAATTGTAAAAGAACTAATGATAAAAATTTATTAATCTGCCTAAAAGCGAGTGTCACATATTCCTCGCCTCAGTCACAGCCTCAAATCGCCGCGGTCTAATGCGCCTCTTCAAGGTCTCCCTTATGTGTTCAATCGGATTAAGGTCCGGACTTTCTCGAGGCCAATACAAGGATTCCAACTTCGTCCAAGTACTCCGTGACAATATTAGCAAAATGAGGACGCGCGATGTCTCGCACAAAAACGAAGTCTGAGGCTATAAATTGTGCATATTGTACAACGTGATTTTGTAAACATTCCGTAATGTACCTTGGAGCAGTAATAGATCCTCTTTCTAAAATTACTAAATCAGTGCGACCTCGTAAACACATGCCTCCCCGGACTATTACACCACCGCATCCAAAACAGACAGGTTAATACATTTTTATCATTAGTTTTTTTACAATTGAAACAAACTGTTGTACAAAATAAGACTGCATTTTTCTTGTTTAATATTTTAATTTAAAAATAGTGTTAAATTGTCAGCGTTTTATTTAAAAATCTATATCTTCTGAAAAAAAACATATATTCAAATGAATCTAAAAACAAAATGTCAAGAATGAATGGGCCTTATTTTTAAAATAGATTGCGATATAATTCCAGTGCCCAATTATTATACAAGGTATTGTGGTGTTGTTTTTTCCTACATACATGGCACTACAGACAAAATAGGACGATTACTTCGGCGGTCCAACATACGTACAATCTTCAATACTTCAATACAAGATTGGACAATGCTTGCGATCTCCGAAAGATGTTGCACCTTTTCAAACAAAAGGAGTATATAAAATTCCTTGCTCCTGTGGAGAAGTGTATGTGGCAGAAACAGGACGGTCAATATCTACTAGACTTAAGAAACATGAACGATGTGTTAAAATTAAACAAATCCTTCAATCTACCGTAGCTAAACACCAGCATATCACTAGCCTTATTATAAATGTAAAAAAAACAAGATTCTAGCGTCAGTTCCAGGATTTTATAAACGAAGAATTAGAAAATATATCGAAATTTTTAAACATACAAAAAACTTCAGTAGGGATACGGGTTACGGTCTACATCACACGTGGAAACTGACCTTAACATAGGCTCACGGTTCGGCGATCACAATTCGGGTATAAAAGCCTGAATCTTATCTCATTCAGTGTTTAGACCTCGTGGGCTAAAGATCCCTGAAGAGGACTCGTACAATCGAAGGCGAAACGTCGAGTAGTTTGACACGGTCTAATCCCAATAATCATGATTTCTTTATATTGAACAGTTTGAGAGTAATAAATATAATATAATATCCAAAACGACCGGTTTGCTAATTACTATAAATTTGTACTTTTCTTTGATTTCCGTGAGTAAAATCTCCTCATGAAGTGGTAGGCGTAAATTAATTTACACCAGGTAACTAGATATTTTGGTAATTATGACTATTCTTACTTTCTACACCGTGGTCGAAAAAGTTTTAAGGTCGATCAGAGACAGAAGGTAATGCGTAAATGATCTTAAAGTTAGATTTACGCAGAAAAAAAATTGGTAAATTTTCTTTAATCAGAACTTCTCTCGTTATGAATGTTTCCTTTTATTAGGAATAGACCAATGAATGAATGACCCAATTTAGTTCCGAACATAATCATTGAGTAACAGCTCTATACGGTCTTTTCAAACATTTTTATTGCGCGCCATTTGATTTTGAGCACAATTTAAAATAAATTTAATAAGTAGTTGTTACACTGATTTTTTTAGTAATACTAGGCACTAGGCTGCCATTTTATTTCGCTATATAGGATTTTTACCACAATTAAACCAGATAAACCCCATATGACCCTTAATTTTTGACCAAAATTTGAAGTCAATTGGAGAAGTAATTTTTTTAGCTAATCCGGTAATAGACAGACAGAAAGACCGACAAAATTCGGAAAACAGGGACCCTGAAACGTATATCTGAAAAAATCTCGTAGGGTGAGTTTTTCACGATTACTTACTATACTTACTATTATTTACAATACTTCCCTTTTACGAAGGAAATTTGGGCAACACAGCGTATGTTCTTCATCAATTAAATAGATCTTTATACACGAAAGTATGGGCATTATGCTCTACAGTAAGCTAGGCTAAATCTATAAATATAGGGAACTTATACCAAAATGTGGATGTGGATAACGAAGCCATCAAAAAATTTAAATAATTTGACTTCAATATGGCTGAACAAAATGGCGACATAGTAAATTGTTTAAAACCAGTATTGAAAGACTTATTGAATTACTTTCAAATTCTGAAGTATGGCGGAACAAAATGATGATTTAAAAAGTACCTATTAAGAACTACTTGCCTAACTACTTATCCAACTAGCTTCAACTTTTGCACAAAAATTAGGCTTATAGGGATAAATTGATACAATTTTGTTGTAAATTCAATTTGGCGGCCTAATAAAATATGTAAAAAATCAGTATCAAAAAACTACTAATGGAATTGACTTGAAACATTGTACGAAAATTAAGCAAGAGATAAAGATAAGCTGATACAATTTTGGTGCGAAAACAATACGGCAGAACAAAATGGCGGTCTAATAAAATGATCTGAAAAATCAATATTAAGTGCAAATTATACGAATGATTTCAAATTTTCACAAACATTTAGTGTGATATAGGTATGAACTAATAATATTTTGGCGCGAATCAATATATTGCGCAAAAAATCGGATCTAATGAAATATTTAAAAAATCTATGACAAAAAAACTATTTATCCAGTTGACTTCAAATTTTCGGCGAATAGTAAATGTGCTGTAGGGTCTGAACTGGTGAAATTTTAAGTGAATTAAATTTGACGGAACAACATTGCGACTTGGTAAATTATAAACCAAATTAGTATTAACTTTACTTGACCCCACCTTTCATTTTTAACAAAATAAAAAATAATAAAATTTAGTTTGTTTCTTCTATTAATAAATTAAATTTATCAAATAAAATAATGATGAAATTAAAAAAAACGGTAAACTGGTTTTATGTAAAACTTCCCCCGTTATGCATTCTCTCTTTTATCAGGGATAGTAAGGTATGCCCATGTCTTGTTCCACACATAGTTATTTAGTAATATGCACAGTTGCGGTACCATACAAATATATGTACGGTGGTCGCAGTAATTAAAATCCGAACAGCCCTATGTCACTACTTTTCTTTCTTTAATATCTGTACATTAACCTTTATTATTGTAAATATCAAATATCAGTATTAAAAAGTGACATTGTCATTTTGTTCATATTATTTAAAATAAATAATGCTTCATTTAAGTACAGTTGAGAAAATCAAAATAGACAGTCCCTTACAAGGGTTCGTCAAGATCAAGGATGGCTTAAAGGCTTGGAATATAAAAAAAAACGAAGTTGGACGACGAACACCAAAGTATCGTCTCTTATTTAATATCTTTTTCACAAACCCATCCAGGGAATACGGCGATTCCTAGATATTTAAATAAACATTTTTTGTACTAAAAAAAGAGCATGTGTTTCGTCTTTTAGGGATTTTACAATGTCATAAAAGACAAGATTGCAATATTTCTCCCGCATAATAATCCATATATTATATTAATAATTAATACCTGGTTATATGGGGTAGCAAAAAGAACTTAAATTATGTATTTACCTAATCTTGGAAAAAATATAGCATGAAATAAAAATATAATTTTTGTTAAATAAAAATTAATTGCGTTTGAAGGAAAAGCGTGACAGTGGAAAACATGTCGGTTTATAAAACAGCTGCCTAATTGGCAACAGGACCGTCCTAATTACATAGACGTTTGCAAAGTTAAAAACAACATTTAATTATAAGTTTAGAAAGCTCCAACATGAGAGAATATTTACACACAACTTTATAAACTAAACAAAAAACGGTTTTTCTCCCACAAAAGACGGCATTTTCAGACGATTTAGGGATTTAGATGATAAAGAACTCTCTAATATGTCTGTTGTGATTTGCTGGGTTCTGGCTAAATTTTAAATAAGTTGGTGGATGTTTTCGAAATTAGTTGTTAATTTCTATACTTTGTGAACCACTAGTGTCCTGCCTTTATGTGTATTAAGTTCTAGGTTAAAGCCACAATGATATAACCTGACTGATTGAAGTGTAACTGGTTTATTTAAGATATTGACTGGAAAAAATACAAGAAGGCGCAGCACAAGAGCTATGTAGAATCTAAATTTAATTTAAGATTCGCTAAACTGAATAACCGATTAAAGTACGTATTTGACAGCCTTAGTAATATGAGTGCAAATATCGAAGCAAATTCCAAAGCTGTCAATCAACTTGAAAATGTTAGCGACGCTGTTAAATAGTATTCCATGATATTGAGAATGCATTTCGTGTGGGTAAACTGCATCTAACTTCTAATCAAACAAATGATGTGGATATCCCGCCCCTATCGGCCAGGCTGGAAACAAGAGAATCTGAATTATATAGATTTGACATGTTTCTCCATTTGTTTTTTTTAACTAACCGCTTTAATACATATAAAAGACGATTTTGGGTGCTGCTTCATATTTCTAGGGTTACCCTATATAACAGTAAAAAAATTATTTTAAAATAGAAGACATTTGACGTTCTTCACCGATTTCTAAAAAATCTAAACGTTCTTCATTTTTTTTTATTTTCAGAGGTCTATTTAATTCTAATACCGCCATCCTGTATAATGAAAAAAACATATTTTTATTAAAGAAGTTTATGGTATTTCCCTATTTTTTATTTTTTTTCCGTTTCTGGGATACTAATCATTTAGGGCTATCTATTCTGGAAAAACAGTATCTTGTATACTATATGCGTTTCGCTCTATTTAATAATATTCCGTCATTTTTAATATATAATAAAAAAATAAGTTTCTACGCCAATGACTTCTACAGTTTTTCACCATTAGTATATTTATCCTAGCTCTTGCTGTGTTCAATTTGATTGTTCTCGGTTTGTGCGTTCCCAAAATATGATTTTTTTAAGTCTTTGTACCTCTAAAACATATCGAATATCTACGCCCATGACACCCAATTTTTTTGGTGCAGATTTGAAACGATTGATTTACGTTCTAAAAATATCGTTTAGATGCATACACGTATACACATAAATAATCCGCTGGAACAAATTCGGATTTCTTTACGGCATGAGGTCACAATATAGGCCACCTAACGCACACTTCAAACAGCGTCTTCATAATTTTGGAAAATGCAGTAGTAAGTATCTTGCCACAACATGATTTCGTGGCTTTCGGGGGCGACTTCAAATTCAGATTTTTAGAACATGTGTCACTATAATTTTATTTTATTTACTAATCTTAGCAAATATGGTTTAAGTCAGTTTATTAAGGGGCCAACAAGTATTAATGACACCTCTATTTTCAAACTGTAATGTTATTCGCGAAGTCTCAGTTCTTAACATGAAAGACATTTCTGATCATACCCTGGTAAGTTTTGATGTAGATATTTTTAAAACCAAGCCAAAAACCTTTTATTGCTCCTACAGGGATTTGAATAATTATGAATTCGATCATTTTCCGTGGCTAACATCAAGTTTGAAACTTATGATAAAACTCAGGGATAAAGTCTTTTCTAAGTACAAAAAAGTTAAATCAAATGTCGCATGGTCAGATTATAAGCGTATTAGAAATCAAGTAAATATTGAATTGAGAGCTTAAAGCTACCATCAGTATTGTTACAGTTAGATTTGTCATATCGTCGGTCCCATGCCAAAACCATGAATGTGCAAAACTATAGTTTTGAGATAATTGCAATTAAAGTTTGTAATAATTGGGAAAAATAAGGTTGTTGTGAGATTTTAATTATATTTTGTAGTAACTATAAGGTGTATCGACCAGTTAAAGATGTTCAACAAAATTTTGCAAATTTTGAGTTTTTTCTTGAAAAAAAAAACACATTCGTGGTTTTGCCTTTGAAGAATTTTTTTAAAAATCAGTTTCGCTGAATAGAAAAATTGAAACAATTTATCA
Source organism: Kuschelorhynchus macadamiae (assembly GCA_030620095.1). Lineage (NCBI taxonomy): Eukaryota > Metazoa > Arthropoda > Insecta > Coleoptera > Curculionidae > Kuschelorhynchus > Kuschelorhynchus macadamiae. The sequence continues at coordinate 268,345 of JAUTXW010004380.1, forward strand.
AGTTTTTGCAAAATGGTTTAATGAAAAGACAAACAAAATAATAGAATGTAATTCTCAACTTATTCACAGTAAAATGAAACATTTGTTCTTTGCAAAAAGGACTAATCAATTTCATCTGAGTCATTTTCCGATGCATTCGGCTCAGGTAAACAGTCTCGGATTTTTTCGCTACATTTCAAAGATCTGTAGTAGTTATGGTAAATCTTGGGTATGGTGAGATCATTGCACATTTTCTGCAAGTCTTGAAACTTTGCCTTGGAGATTGGTAACTCGTCGTTGTAGGATTTGTTTAAATTAACTTTTCTGGGCCTTCCTTTTTTGGAACAGCTTATCTCTTTAAATTCATTATCCGTAAAACCTGTTTTGTAAAAAACTTTCGTTGGCTCATCCTTTATGTAGCGAAGCCAGCACACTTTACGCCATGGGATTTGGTTCATATTAAAGGACTGTGTTCCAAATGCCTTAAAATCGTAAAAGTCTTCGTGTGTTAGATTTTTGACTTCAAATGGTCGAGGCTTTATCCTTGCACTGCGCATAATTTGTGTCCAACCTTCTGCAGAATACACAGGAACATACTTAGATTTTCGTTCTATTTTCGAATGTATTGAGTCGCACTCCATTTCCGTGTGACCAGTTTCAAAAAACTTATGATCGATTTGATTCAAAGTAGGATGACATGAAAAAAGTTGAAGGCACATTGTGGCGAAAATGGAGTTTTTTTGTTGGCCCCCACATCCATCGGACATCATTCGAACTTCTCTAATATTTGGATGTGCTAGAAGGTAGTCGTAAATGCATGAAGAAATTTCAATCGATCCTCTTTTTCCTTGGGTTTCTTCCCAGACATAACAAAGGACATCTTGGTTACCCAAATTATAGACAGTCAAATTGTAGATTGCTAACTTTCTCAAATAGAAGATTTGACCTGCTGGGCCTTTCGGTGTTGTCAAGACTGCTTGTAGATCAAAATTGAAAGACAATACTTCTGGATTTTCTTTAGCAGTTTGTTTGTCGTCATCCCTGGACTTGCGAGCTAATTCTTTTCTCTTTAAATGTTCTTGAAATTTTTCCTCTTCTTTCATTCTTTCATTTTCTGTCATTTCTTTATACTGCAAACACTTTTTGCATTGGTCTTTTTTTGGCCGGAAAAACCCTAAATTATATTCTCTAAATATCTGTCTATATTTTTCTAAAGAAACTGAGTTTGTTACTTCTTTCTTCCGGCACATTTCTTTGTACATTGCATGCATAATGCAAATATTTAAAGAGGCATCAAGGTACTTTTTTTGTGAGGAGCTTCTGCAGTAATGCGACTCAATGGCGGGAAATGAGAGGATGTGCTGCCTAATCAACTGCTCGTCATTATTCTTAAGTTTGTTGGAAGGTGTGTGTTTTCCACGCATGTCACCTTGAACCACTCCAGTGGAAGAGCGTTTCTGCATCGATGTGCGAATAAAAGAATCTGTTATGTTTAGAGTAGCCATGAAAAACTCCCGACATACTTTTTTCTTTTGTGCATCCACCGTCAAGCTATACTTATAAGTATACGTTCTTCTGGAATTTTCCAAGCTTCTTGTGACTCTGTTCTTCAGCTTTTGTTCGATGTGGTTGATGACAAAAAATCTTTGGTCGTCTATTGAAGACAGTCCACGGAAAGCATCATAAATTTCCTTTCGTTTTGCTTCCGTAACAAACGCATCACAATCATGTTTTGCTTTTCCAGAACATGGGGACGGTAGCAGAGGTCGTACCGGTTTCTCCAAATTTTTTGCACCAACGTATGACTCGCCTTTTAGCCTTTTCTGTTTCCTAACGTTTTTCTTCCATAGGGCAATATTTTTTTTTCTTTTTATTGGGTGTTCTAAAGTAATAATATCCTCATAAATTTATTCAAAATTGATTATAATCAACTCACCTCGTTCATCTTCAATGTTTTTGTTTCTGGATTCAGAGAAATCAGTGCTTGGACTCGAACTACTTGAACATGTTGAACAGCTTGAACTACTTGAAGAAGAATCATTTTCTGGATCATAATTATCCGAAGAACTAGCGATTTCAAATTCAGTCTCATTCGAAATATTTGGTTTCATGCTGGAAGTGGATGGCATACTCTCGTTGCTAGTTTTATCTAGCCAAAAAAAAACAAAGAAAGTTTTCAATGGCATTGTTATTATCTACAAAATCGAAATAAAATAGTTTCTCTTTAAATAATTTAAAAATTGTTTACCTTGTATATTTTGGACAGATTCATGAATGTCGTCACCTTTGGCCATAGTTTCTGGTTTTTCGACCTGAGTATTTAAAATAAAAACAATGTTGTTACATTAATTAAATTAACTGGTATAACAGTAGTTTACCTGATTATTTTCATCTGAATTATTATTGTCCTCTGGAATAATTCCTGAGTTGGTCACCATTTGCAGAATTCTAGCCGTTCTGTTACTCATGTTTATTTAAAAGCAAAATACTGTAAATTGAAATCCTCAGTTTTCACAACACATTCACTTGATCACACAACGTGGCAAACACGAAACTGTTACATTCACGATTATTTGTAAACTTCATCAAAATAGATAATCCCGAAACTGACAAACTCACGTGTATCTAAATAACTGTTTACTACGCCATACACGCGAAACTGGTACATTCAGATGAATTTAAATAATTGTTGACAATGCCAAACACACGAAAGTAGCACTTTCAGATATTTTGAAGAATTTTTCGCAACGCCAAAAACGCTAAACTGTCACATTCATGGACCGACCGTTGTGAAAGCTGTCAGACAACTGATATTTCGTGAATATGGATTTGACGTTCTGCGTAATTATGGCGCGCAAACACATTCGTGTGTTTGGCATGGCTAATATGGGTTATTGTAAGATTTATGGTGCACTTAAGTCAAAACGGACAATTTTGCACATTCATGGTTTTGGCATGGGACCGACGATATATCATAGTACATATAGCAGTTAAATTCAGTAAAATAAATCTTCGCTTGACACTATTTAATTTTTTTTAGTATTATATCATTTGTGATATCTAAGTCATTTTAATCTAATTTATAATTAAAAACACACTACTATACTATATTCAGTTTTATAGTTAACATTGATACCTAAGTTACAGAAATAATAGTTTCAGAAATTTGTTGTCACAAATAGCCAGAAGCAAAAGACAAAATTAGAACCTTATGTGAATTTACTTTATTTTTGATAGAGCTTATGTAATATACTTCCATATTGTACTATTATCATATAATTACTGTTTTATATATAAAAGTCACTTTAAGATATTCCAATTAATAGGAATTAACTTTTTTAATATGCTGTGACTCGAAGACGGGGTCAACAATCATATAAGACAAACAAATGAAGGTAAAATCTAAGTGACATATGTTTCTGATAACATAATCTAATAGAACATTCAAAAATTTACCTGTATATAGTTTTCTTGCGTTAATATTCTAAGATTCCATTTGTTTATATCATTTAGTTCAGAAGAATTTTGTTATTTACATGTCAAATAGCATATCACATTTTGTTTGGAAATTTCACAAGCACGTAAATTTAAACACAAATGTTCTTTAATAACTTGGTTCACTATTTTGCTATATATAATTAGTAAGGTAAATTTGTTCATTATTATATATTTCGAAATCTACAAAGATTTGCTTTGTTATTGTTTATCAGTTGTCAGATTTTTACACGGGGTTATGACAGGTCAGTTCAAAACCACATGCTTTCAATCGATAGAATAATGCAGTCGAAATAAGCATAGAAGTGGAAGTATTGTCTCTCTCTTTTTCTTTCTTATTATAAGTCCTTGATTTGACGTATCGGACAGCTAATATTACTAATTTAGATGGTTATGTTTGGTTGGACAAAATACAGGGTAGCTTGGATTAGTTGAGGAGTAATAATATATTTTCCATTTCTTTCCAATACTCATGGATATAAAGGCTATTTTTGTTATAAACCGAACTGGAATTTGACAAGTTAATATTTAGTTTAGGGGATTTCTTGTACCAACATTATTTTGTTGATACTGAGAAAAGTTGTTTTTTTCAAATAATATTTTGTAATGTAGTAAAGGATATGTAGATTTACCGTATTTGGTAATATTGTGTGATGGAAGCCATTTTGTGTACGTGAGAAGGGCTAAGGAAAAGATCTTTCTTTTTAGCACCAAGTCTCATCAACGACGGAAGTGTCGGATATTCTGAATTTTTTTTTGATTGTTAACTAAATTCCATCCCAAATGGGAGATTTGACGAAGTAAAGTTGAATATTATGGTTTAGTAAATTTTGGGTTTCAACTTTACGGCCTACATGGCGATTTTGTCTTAATTACTTCCACGTGCCACTGACATCGGTCCCATATTTTTGTATAAAGTTGAACCTTTGAAGTTCATTTGGGATTATTTTGGAACTTTAATGATAAACCATTAGCAAGGTTTCGGTATGGTTTCCTAACTGCTAGTTATTTATGGAATTTGGAACTTTTCTTTTGATGGAATAGACATGATGTCTTGGATACGGTCTACGTAGCGGAGCTGTAGGACATAGTGATCACTGAGGAACACTTGGATGTTACCTGCCTTACCACCATTTACAGTATACACTAGAGAGTAGAGTATTCAGCTAAGTAATAGTATAATATTTGGAAACTTAACAGATTGTACTTTTCTTAGGATTAGTATTTGTTCTGGAAGGGTCACACCCTACCTAGGGTTATTCACATCAACCAGTTTAACGTTTACTAGTTTATAGTTGACAAACTCATTTTTTTGGTACTCTGAAGGAACAAATATAGTCTTAAATATGTACTTTACATATTACTATTTGTCTAGTATATAGCATTCTGTGCAGAATTTCTGTAAGGTGAAACGCAGCCGGCTTTTTATTGGAAATATCTAAGACATTCAAATCTATGTAATAGACATTTTATAGATATTTATTGTGCTGCCACTCAACGTGTGGCTAATCAAAATTAATTTTTTTTTGATGCTTAACTCTAACCATTATCGTCTGTAACATAATTATTTGTTTTAACTAGAATTAAACTTCAATCATTTAAGAAGGGAAAGAAACTTATTGGAATTCTAAACTGATAGTTTGATCTAATTCTTGTTCATATTGTGTAATCCAAATGTTTTTAATCTGGAGTGGTATAGATAAAGAATAAGCTTCTGGGTTTTGTATTTACGTACGTAAATAATTTAGTTGTAACTTTACAATAAATTTAAACTCTTGTTAGGGAAAACTTAATTCCTTCACTTCTTGTTGGGATGCTATTAAGCTCCCTGGTGGATGGAATTGAGTTAACAATAATTTTTTTTCGTTCAGTACATTTTCTTTTTTTCTTGGGGATAAGTCAGTGAATATATTGTGAATTAAATAATAAAAGTCATTTGTTTCCAACGTGTTGGTTTTCAATTGATCAAGATAAGTCTTTACCTATTGATAGTGGTTAGATTCAATGCATCTATTTTTTTTCGAAGTTTTCTTTAACTTAAATTAAAACTTCGTGGCGCTCAACTTAAATATTACACCTAAAGTAAGAGATTGTGATATGGAAGTATAGGTAGAGTAATGAGAAAGAAGAATCCGAACCTACCCGACTAGAGCTAGCAATAGTCATCATTAAGAGATAATATCGGGTCGATACTAGGTGAGTGTATTGCGTCTGGTGACTAACATATCTTACTTATTTACCGCCTTCCATCATATTGGTAAACCATAACATTTCAATTGGACCTCCTTTAAAGGTAAAAATGTTAGAATATGCATTTAAAAGAGATTCCAAGAGCTTTTTTTGTAAGATGATATATATATAAGGTTTGGTAATTACGAAGATTTCCAGTTTGAAAAAGTGTCTGAAGAATGCATAGAAAACAATTATTCATAAAAAAAACAAATTCTGTACCATCTCTGGTATTAACTTAAATATATTTCTTTGCATAACTAGCTAACTTGGTATATTAGTTTATTATAAGCCAATTTTTTCATCATTTCCCTAAAGAATGGAAATCTGCCATTGTGGTTCCTGTGCCTAAAAAGCTAATCGTTCTGAATTGTCTAACTATCGCCCAGAATGTTATTATATATAATATTGCCTACCCTTTCCATAATTTTATGGCCAATCAAATATCAAAACTCAGCCTGGTTTCCGTAGTTATTATAGCACAGCGACAGCTTTGCTAAATGTGATCGACGATATTTGTGGTGCTTGCATTAAAAATCTCTGTTAAACTGTAACAAAGCCTTCGATACTAATGACCATAAAGTATTAAGTAGGTAAAATTATAGTTAACAATTCATTTTCCAGTTCTATTGTCATTCATAATGAAGGGCAAGAACGCATGCTGGGTCTTTTAATTTTTTTCTTTATATGCAGCTGATTTTCACAAATTTCTAAAATATTGACACCTTCACCACCTTTTATTTTGGGCGCCGACCATGCTGTGACTAAAATTAATTCTGACTTAGAATGAATATTTGAAGTCTCAAGGTCTCATGAATAGACACTTAACGAGGTCAAGTCGAAATTGGCAATTTTTGGTAGGGGTAAAGACTACTAAAGTACTGGCAAATCCACTTTTTAAAATGTCCATTAATGAGATTTAGTTCTTAACGATACTGTAAACGACATGGCACTTTGTATTGACTCAGATTTATGATTTACCTCTTATGTTACATTTCTATATAGATGCTATATAGTGTCTATATAGGCTGCTATATAGACACACACACACACACATATATATATATATATATATATATATATATATATATATATATATATATATATATATTTATTTATGTAATAAATAAATTAGCAATAACTACTTGAACTTTAAAATATGGAGAATTACATCACTGAGTTTAGGAAACTTTATATTGACAAGTATATTTTTTTTAAAGTACTACCTTTGCCAAATAAATGTTTTAAAGGAAGTGTACTTTTCTGCCACCAAGCAAAATTCATAAATTAGTTTAATAAAATCTTATGTTATGATCAATATATCTATAGAAAAAAATCATTATTAGGAGATAAATTTGCAGAAATTTTTGGGTTTTTTTTCACCTGTGGAAATAATTTGCAACTTCAGTTACCTCACCTCATATTGTAAGACATGATCTCATTTCCGGAGTTCTGAAACGGAATTTGGGCTCGCCCGACAAATTATTGTACAACTTAAAAATTAAAATGAATATAAAATTTTTATTTAATATTATGATGCTGATTAAGGTGGTTCATAAATATGAGGAGATTAAATTCACAATGGAAACTGAATCTAATGTAACGATTCCCTTTCGAAACGTATTTGTTTAAAAGAAGGAAAATGGTACGTTAGGACTTTCTATGTATAGAAAACTAAAGCATGCAAATAGAAACTTAAATGCAAATTGCAACCGCCATCCAACACAAAAGAAAATGGTTATTAACTCACTATTATTAAGAGCGATTTCGATTTCTGATCAAGATTCCTTTAAGTCGGAAACATCGGCACTTAAAACATACGGTGTGTTCCAGATTCGCTTCTCTGTACAGAGACGGCTCCTATTATACCTACAGCAAAGAATAAATGGGGAAAGTTTTAGAGGAAGCTTATTGCAGTCGATATCTGGCTTCAGATTTACGATCGCTCAATTGTTTTTGGAAATATCGGGGAAAACCGAAAATGGCGGATTTCGTTTTTGGCCAGTATATCCAGAACGGTAAATTTGACAGCTGTCAAAATGTGACATTATTCGGACACATTTTTAAGACAAATAAGATGGCGTATACGACACGTCTTCATTGTTTTTTGTTAACCCGTAACCCGCCTCAACTTTCATTTTTCTTATGGCCGCCATATTGGATTTTTAGATTTTTGGAAAGAGCCTAAAATTTCCAGTCTAGTGATATTTCACAAGTGCATTAAAGATTTTAGTACCATTGAAATATTACACTTCGTAAAGTTAGGTTTCAGTTTTTTCTGAGGAGGCCATGATTTAAAGTAATGTTAGCTCTAAATGCTTTTCTAAGGAGGCCACGATTTATCTGTAACAAAATTGGATTTTGACTTTGACGTTAAGTTCAATAGTTGAAAGTATCAAAGCTGTGTTTTAATAAGTAGTAGGTACGCTTTTATCCCAATAAAATCATAAATCTGACACATAAATGGTCAAAACCTATAGAAAATGGCCGGCATTCCGTATTCAAATGAAGAAAAGGTTGACATGTTAGCTCTGTACTTTCAATCATACAGAAACGCCGACGTTACCTCAGCAAGGTATTTGGAGATGTACCCCGAACGACGGCAACCTCATAAAACCCAATTCAGGAAAATTGTAGTTAATTTAACTAACCATGGTGCCTTCGAACAACCTAGAAGCGGATACAATAATTAGAGTTTTAAAAAAGAATAAGTACCATCTATACAAACCCATAATAGTACAAGGACTTAAGGAAACTGATTTTCCAAGACGACTACAGCTCTGTGAGTGGTATACTAGCAGATGTAATGAAAATACTGATTTTGTAAATCATGTCTTGTGGTCCGATGAGAGCAGGTTCACGAATTGTGGAGTCTTTAATAGGTACAACCGTCATCATTAGGCTGTGCAAAATCCTCACGAAGTGGTAGAGAGACGTCTACAGATCAGATTTGGAAGTAACGTTTGGTGTGGGATCATTGGTAAGTTAATCTAACCAATCTTTTTTAAATAGGCACCAAATGATAGTCAAATAATAAGCTTTTTTTTTTCGTTTGGTTCTTTAACGATACTAAAAGAGTATAATCTAATAAAAAAAAGTAAAACGTTCTGCTCTAGTCAGTCAACTTACTTGTTTGATATTGTCTTACATTTTTATTCAATCATTTTATATTGTAGTAACCTATAAAAATAGAATTGGGTTCTAAAAACACTTTATCTAAATTTTCTGCAGATTTAGCTAATTCTCTTAAATTATTTTGATTGCTGAATTTAATGATTTATTATTACCCGGAAAGCCTAGTTCTTGCGTTATGAAAAAAGTACCATATTAATCAAATGTCGAATTATTTTTCGATTTTCATTATGATTTATAGAAAGGCGTTTAGCTGTATTTCCAAATAATTTAAATTCTAAAGCGCAAGGGGCTTGTTCTTTTGATATTTTATGTTTTATTAAGGCACGGTGTACTTCACCGAAGAATGTCACATTTTGACAGCTGTCAAATTTACCCTTCTGGATATACTGGCGAAAAACGAAATCCGCCATTTTCGGTTTTTCGCCGATATTTCCCAAACTTATTGATCGATCGTAAATCTGAAGCCAGATATCGAATGCAATAATTTTCCTCTAAAACTTTCTCCATTGAACCTTTGCTGTAGGTATAATTGGAGCCGAGATCCCTATATAGAGAAGCGAATCTGGGACACACTGTATAGTAATTGAACTCCGCGAAAGGAGAATGATAAGGAGCCGTCACTGTTAGGTAATATTGTTCTTTCTTACATACATAGCACTAAAATCACTATAGGACGATTACTTCGGCGGTCCAACATACGTACAATCTTCAATACATATAATAAAATTGATTAATGTAAATGAAACCAACGATCTAGCGTCGTTTCCACGATTTTATTAACGATAAATTAGAAAATCAGTTGAAACTTTTAAACATACAAAAAACTCCAACATAGATACTGATTACCGTCTACATCACACATGGAAACTTGGATCTTTAACATAAGGTCACGGTTTGGCGAGCACGAGGTATAAAAGAGTCCCTCCGAGCTTAGATCTCGTGGAGTAAATATCCCTGAAGATGTCTTGTGCAATCAAAGGCGAAACGTCTCATATTAATTCCAATTGGACATGGTCTAATTCCAAGAACCATGATTTCTTGACTGGCCAAATCCGTGAAAACACAGGGTGTTTCAAACATTAGAAATTGCTTTCAAATAAAATTAACTTTTGGGAATGAAATATTTCTTTGTAATTCGATTACTAATAGCCTTCCATTCCATGATCTAATACAATTTCGACAAATAACTGAAAAACTTTTTCATACACACAATATTGCAATCATTAAAAAAGTTAACCCTTTAAAACAAAAGAGGAGTTAATGCTTAATTGCCTATTAACGCTACATTTTTTAAACTTTGCTACGTTGCCCTTCTGTTAAATAACACACAACATTCTATTAAATTTTATTGATCCAAAACGTATTGGTAAATTAGAATTTAAATGAAATGAGTGATATTAGGACTTTTATTATTGTGCAATCCAAGGATTTTACACTTTGTGTCGTAAAACTAAGTCTTTCCAAATTTAGTACCAATGTTTTTCGGCCCAATTTTATTACTTAGAAACTTATTTTTTGCCGTTTTGAGAAAGAATAAATACGATACTCCAGCAAGGGAAATTATATGTAAGAAAAACCTTGTGACACTTCTCTTATTACAAACTGCAAACAACAAATCGAGACTATGTCACTGGGTTAAAGAAGTCACCCTACGCGACATTACCACTTATTTTGTGAAGGTAAGTTGTTCAGTTAAATAGAAATTTTTCCAGGAAGGTTGAAATTAACAAGGTATTTAATGAGACCAAGGTGCTGCGGCTCTAATTGGACATTCTTCCTATATTACAGAATTCAGAATGCCCTAAATGAAAACATTTAAAAATGAGGGTCCATGTATAGTAATAGTCATGGTTCTAGACTGCGTCTGTAAGTATTTTGTCAAATAATTTACATTTAAGCAAAACGGCAAGAGGTACAGTTTCTATATTGATGGAAAGCAAATGTTTGGTAACTATAGATACGATTAATAAAATTTGAGGAATGATTGCATGGACCAAATACAATAATAAGTAAGTTTATAAACCACCACCACTGAATATACTAGGATACAAACACTTTACTTCATGACATAAAATTGGGCTTTTGCTAACAGGTCTTTTATAGTAGGTCGAAACAAAAGCACTTAATTTTAAGTAGTTTAGTAATAGTAGTAAAGAAATTTCTTTTCAATCTCTGTTGGCCTAACGGTTCCTAATTGTCCCCTTATTTACCGCAATCTATCGAAAGGACTAGTTTCTTACAATCGTCTCTATAAATAGCGAACATGTTTTAGGAAATAGTGGACAATTTTGTGAATAACATTTCTCATTGGGGCATTTAATATTAAGCTTAACAAATTTAATATTGCGAGAGTTTTCACAAGCTTAGCAATTCAGTTCAGTAGATCTGAGTGGAATCTTTCCAATTTAACTTTTCTTTGTGGCCGTGTTTAAAGCTTTTTTTTTGCCCAACAGTGTCATAAATGCTGACCTTATGTGTCATGTAAAATATATCAATATTTATATAAGTTTTCAAAGCTAATTGCTTTTTTTATTTCATGATATTAATTTTTGCGAACTAAAACCACGAGCAGGCAGGGATACAATTTATTAAATATTTTTAAAAAGTAAGCACCGTCTAAACAACAGTGAAAACCATTATTTTGTTTGAAATAATTCTTTTTTTATCAAATATAGGTATTAGGAGTTTTACAAAACGCTAAAATTTTTAAGGTTTTTAGGGTAAGAATTGCAGTTTTCATAGTTTGGGAGTATGTTCTTTTAAAATTAACCATTAAATCTTCCTTCCAAAATATTATTTTCGCTTTTGATAGAATCTGTATATTTTAATATACAAAAATAAGAACAAGAAGAGCAAATGATAAGCTTCCATGGATAATTTAGAAGTAACAAATATTAAAAATAAATGTTATTTATATATTGTTTTTTTCTGAGATCTTTTGGTCCCAGAATTCGCCAATGAATCAACTTTTAAAATATTTTCTATACTATTAAATTAAACTCTGCAGTGCGGCCGTGAAGTCTTACACAAGTTTAATAAAAATGTAAGTAATTATTTCTTAAAAAATCTCGTAAAGAGAATTATCAAATTGCGTTTTTTTGACATTAGTTCCAAATATACAGGGTAATTTTTTTCAAATAGAATACACAATTTATTATAACATGTTTGAAATCTGCCCAAAATTCTAATCATACATGTAGCTTGCACTATCCCTATATTCAATTAACAATTGACAATTTGAGATTTGGACAGGCACTAAAATCTAAATACTTCGATTTAGGGCAAAACAAACTGCATATTATTGTCCTAGTTTTTTTATGATCTGTTGTATGCTGATACGTTATAGTTCCCAATTCAATTTTTTCCTAGGTTTTTTTTTAAAAAGCATAAAAACTTTTAATTCTGTTTAGACCAAATGTTAATGCTATCAAAAATATTGTAAAAACTAAGATATGAATGCGCACTTCTCCTGGCTTTAAGGCGAAACATTTAGCTATTACAGCATTTCAAATTCTCATAATATCAATACCTCCAAAACCATTGAATTTAAGTATACCTTGGGTATGATAGATGAAAATTATTTAGAATCTTACACATTTTATATGTTATAAAAAATGGGATATTTTGATAACAAAAATACCGCCGATGTAAGAGTGTCAAAATGATTAACCTATATAGTTAATATGAGTGTCAAGAAAACACAATTTATTATGTACCTCTACATGTTTTATTATGTCTGTTAAAAATAATTACGTCCGTTTTAATCAAATTTGTGAAAGACTTTATGGATGCACTGTATATGGTAAACTCAGCTAACAGTTTTTGTAGCTACACTTTCTCATTGTTGTGGCCAATAATGTTGAATAATTTATTTTTCTAGTTTAAATTTAAATTTAGGAAGATAAGTTAATTATCAAACGATTTTTAAAGTTTAAGTTGTGTATGAAAATTTAAGTACCTACTGTTAGTTAAATATCCTAGATGTGTATTTAAATTTTATAAGAGGGTGAATAAGTTTCAAGTAAGCTGTGGAATTTACCAGGTGACGTTTCAAAATAAACTGTACAATTTAGCATCTCCTCTACAATTTGTTTTTTGGTTCATCATTATTAATGGCCTAGTGTTAAAACTACATGGATTTTGAAAAATAAAGTCTTTTCCGTCTCTTTAAACAGAATATTGTTACACTCTACTATCTGGTATCCCTGAATATTTCTTATGTGATTGTCAAAAGAAACGCTGTCAAAAATGGCAACAAGCACATAATAACCAGCTTTCAAATACGACGACGTGCGCATGAAGATCGGTTGCAATCAAGAAGACCTACAAAATTGTCAGTGTTAACCATTGGACGTAGAATAAATAGAAGACATTTTGCTGCAGAATATAGAGATTGATACCAAGAACTCGACAGTTGCTTGTTTAGTTACGAATCCAAATTCATACCTCGAGGGACAAACGGCCGTATAACAGTGAGGAGAGGTAATAACAAAATTGTTTTGTAACCAGGTGTGGGTAATTAACAGTTTGGAGAGGAATTTTCAAAGGAGGAAGAACTCAGCTAGTTTATTTTATTGATGACAACGTAAATGCCAGCAGCTACCTGTTGCAGCCTATTGTTTTCTCCTTTTTCAACCAAAGAAATCCAAATTTCATATTTATGAACGTCAATGCGAGACTATATCGTGCGCGTATTGTAAATGCGTTTTTCTAAGAAAATCAAATTACACGAATGGCCAACAATGTCACCCGATATGAAGCCAATAGAACATGTTTGGGACATGCTTGGACGTCGGTTACAAAAACGATCCAGGCTACCACAGAATATTAATAAGCCGCCCCAAAATATAGCAGAGGAATGACCTCGCATTGAGCAAGAGAAATTGATAACTGCATTGCAAGCACGCTACGTCGCATACAAGCGTTAATTCAGCAAAAAGATTATATATACAGTAATTTATTTTTCAAAAAACATATTTTTTTAAATCCCTATAGTTTTAAAATTAAGTCAATGATGGACCAAGAGAAACTCGATTATCTTCAGTTTCTGAAAAATACTATAACATCACGTCAAACATACATAAAAGAAACATGGTATATTGCTTTCAAATCTCAGTAGACTGAGCTTAAGACCAATCCTGGCATTGAGTAGTTAGTCAGAGAGTAACAATAGTAATAAAAGCGAAAATAACCGCTAAAACACATATTAACAAAAGGGAAATATTAAACATAAGTTAAAAACCTCAACTTTGAGTAGCCGCTTGCGACTCCTATTGTTCTTGTGAGGTTTAGTTAATATTATTTCTTGTAAAATGGCATTTTGTTCTTCCAAAATGGAATTATTTAAATTTTCCAGAGCCGCTTGCGACTCCTATTGTTCTTGTGAGGTTTAGTTAATATTATTTCTTGTAAAATGGCATTTTGTTCTTCCAAAATGGAATTATTTAAATTTTCCAGATTGACTGCATCAAGTATACGTACTTTTGGTCACAATGAAATAATTTTAGACATAAAATACGAAATAAACAGTAATGAAATTAAGCCAGTTCCTCTGAGTTCAGTCCCATGGAGCACTCATAAGTTTATCTAGGGCGGTGTATGCAAAAAAACCCATTTCTAACCCTGCAAAATGGGAAGATGTTCTGAATAATTTTGGAAGAATAAAGTACGACTCAAAAAGCAATTATAACGACTTTCATAGGTACCATGTCGACAGGTGTTAAGACACTCTATTAACTTTCAATTACATATGTTTGTTGCTTTTGCTGTTATGTTTAATTAGCTGTTTTCCCTTTAATATGTTTTACTAATATTTAAAAATAAATTATCCGAGTATATTTTTAATGCCAGTATCTAAGGAGGAGGTAAAAAAAATTATAAAAGGATTAAAAAATAACTCTGCACCTGGATTAGACAGAATTACTAGTAAAATGCTGAAAGAAATACGAAATTTTATTGCTAAGCCTCAAACACATATTTTTAACTGTTCCATTTCGACGGGTATAATTCCTTGTGTATTGAAGAAGTCGGTTGTCATACCTATTCATAAAGGTAAAGAGACTTATTTACCGGGCAATTACCGGCCGATATCTCTAATTAATAATATTGCAAAAGTATTGGAAGTTTGTATAAGGGACAGAATTTTAAGCCACATAGAAAAACATAACATTCTTTCTCCGAATCTATTTGGATTTCGTCATGGAAGATCCACGGAAGACGCACTTTATGAGGTATCAAACTTTATTTATAATGCTATTAATAGAAGTAAAAAACCCTTTGCGATCTTCTTGGATTTGGCCAAAGCCTTGGATACCGTACTGCATGATATTCTTCTAAACAAGCTAAACAACTACGGAATAAGAGGATTATGCCATAACTTAATAAGGAGTTATCTTGAAGATCGGAAACAATGTGTAAGGGTACAAAATGATTACAGCAGTTTTGAAATAGTACAGTGTGGTGTTCCGCAAGGAACCGTAATTGGACCACTCCTATTTTCCTTATATATTAATGACCTCCTTTGCCTCACTACATCCAGCAAATTGGTCTCGTATGCAGATAATACTGTTCTTCTTGTACAGGGGGATACCTGGAATGCTACAGTGGAGCACACCATATCTGAATTTGCAAAGGTACGTCAATGGTTGGGTGAAAACCGATTGACAATTAACAGAAAAAACAAAATTTATGTGTTTCAGTATCCTTGACTCTCACCAATTTGATGCTAATCAGATAAAAATGCATACGCTCCAGTGTTTATCAAATGAGACACCATGCCACTGAACTGATTTTCTGAATAAAACTGAATGTATCAGATATCTCGGCGTTGTAATTGATCAGAATATTAAGTGGGATAAACATATAGAAAGTACAAATTCAAAACTACGTAAACTAATTTATAAATTCTATCAAATCAGAAATATCATGCCAATCAATATCCTCAAATTATTATATATCACACTAGCTGAATCAGTCATTAGATACGGTTTGTCAATATGGGGAGGAGCATTTAATACAACACTAAATATTTTAAATGTAACTCAAAGATATCTCCTTAAAGTAATTTACAAAAAAAAACCCAGATACTCTACCGAACTTCTGTATCAAGAAGCCCAAGTTTTAACCTTGCAACAGTTGTATGTAAAATCAGTACTTTTGATAGTTTACAAACATCCCGAACTAAGGCTGCAACCTATTCTAAATAATTATCATACCAGAAGCAGATCGGTGGAGTCCGTATGTGTTCTTTTCATGTCCAGAACAAGAAACCAAAGATATCTGACATACTTTGGTCCTACACTGTATAACTTGTTTCCGCTTAATATCCGACGTATACAGAACAGAAACCTTTTTAGTAAAAAAAATCTCAATTTTCTTGAAACAAAACTTCGAGGTATTTACTGGCACCTTAAGTAGATAGCAAATTTTTACTTCAAATAAGTCTTATTTAAATTCTATAATTTTTAAAATTATTCTATGGCTTATGTTATTGTGAAATTATATGATTTTAGGTTAGCCACGTACTTAGTTTGTATGCAGTATCATTTATTTAGTATAGGTTATAATCTAAGACTTTAGCAATAGGTAATAGGTAAAAAACAAATATTCTTTTCTTTTGTACATACACACACAGATGATACATCTAGGTGTGCAATCATCTTTCAAGTAATATTGTAAACATTTTCTACGTAATATATTTGATTTGATTTGAATATTTAAAATGATACATAATTACTATATTTTTTCTACAAATTCTGAAGGTTATCTCTATTTAGTTTCCATTTATTAACTTAAAAAATCAAGCAATTCACACTGCCTAAAGAATTTAAATACTTTTTTTTTAAATAACGAATCACTTTTTAATAGCAGTTAATTGTCGATTTCACACAAACCATAAATTTTGAAAGTTGTATATGTAAGTAATATATATTCCTAAAGACTAGAAAAATCCCCTTCCATTTCAAAAGTATAGAAATGTACTTTAAAACAATGTCATCTATCTGTCATAACTCTAGGGTACAAAGCAATTTTGTGTAGAATAATATACACAAACAAAATACCAAGTTTGCGTATTATTTCACTTTCAGAACATAGTAAAACTTACCGCGCGGTCTCCGAGATTCCTGACCCTGCAATGCAAATGAGCCGTCTGTCCGACAGTGGTGGTGTATTCTCTTCTAGTCGAGTTATCAAAATACGGCTGGGAGAACGGTTGATCCCAGTAAGGGACGACGTGCTCAGATACGCCCTCAGCTCGATCTAGAACAAAAAAACGAACCATTTATAGTTCTGAATGCACTGCTCGCTTGTCTTATGTCCAGTAAATCTAGAGGAGAATGAATACCCACCCCACGTTTAAATTAAATGAAAACAAAAACCAAGCAACAAATAGAATAATTGTTTATATACAGGGTTTTTCGCTTAAAAATGTAAACGTCATTTTTTTTGGTATTGTAAAAAGTGTATATTTAATATGATGTAATGTCTAATGTATTTAGATGTATTTGTATTATGTCTGTAATATGAGGAATAAGGTGACGTCGTCAACACTATAGGCGTCTCCGTTACACCAGTAAAAAATTAAACAGTTACAAGAATTTTAAAAATCTCCTCATCAACCTGGTTACTATACTGGTTACTGGGATATTATAGATAACAAAGCGACAATCAACAGGTTTGGACTATATAATTTTACCAGTATTAAAAAAAGCCGACCTTTATTTACATGTTTCAAATGTGGCCCTGTCAATTTTCTTGCCGATTAAGTTAGTCGCATGTAAAGTCAAAAATTATTGTCGCTATGTTTCCCAAATACAAGATACAGCAATATGAAATAAATATGAGTTTTTCTATTGCCGAGTTATATAATGTCCGTTAGCTCACATATTTAAAACTTTACAGTATGGAGTTATCTTAAATGGTAGCAGAGATGAATAGGTATATCAAATATGTGTCAATTTTAGAATATCTTTTTTTAATTTTAAAGATAGCTTGCCTAAGCATTTGGCGTAGCCAATATTTTTCTAAAAAAAATTATAGCGATTTCAAAAAAAATGCACGAAAAAGTGAAAAATAATATTTTATTCCACCTTATAATACAATAAGAGACCTTATACGTGTAGTATTAGACATCAAAACACCAGATTGGCTGAATAAATGATTCTATTTTTGTGATTAACTAATTAAGAACATGTTTCACCCTTTTTAGTTTTATTTTAGGCGCAAAAAACAAAATGGCGCCATTCCGACATTTTTACTATTTTTTAAATATTTTTGCTATGGGACCACTCTGACAATATCCTGAATATCCCCTGAAAATTTCATCCAAATTGGTTAAATCATCGCGGAGTAATCGATGTATAAACATAAAAAAACAATAAATTGGCCTGCATACTACCATTTTCAATTTTTTTTAATATGCTTGCTATGGGATCACTCCGGCAATATACTGAACGTCCCTTGAAAATTTCATCCAAACTGGTCAAACTATCGCGGAGTAATCCATGTACCGGGTGATCTCTTATATTTTGCACGTCCCCGTATCTCGATTATTTAAGAACATAGCAAAAAACTTTAAATATAAAAGTTCTAGGATTTTTACAGAATTTTTGTAACATGATATCACAAAAAACAATTGGACATAAAAAATCGGACTTATTTACCAAACTTATGTTTTTTCTTATGGAATTATATTATATGTTCATCAAATGGGTCTCTTCTAGCTGATTATAAATGTAACAGGTTTAATATCTTTATCTCTAAAGATGCCTGAGTAATTTGAAAAAAACCTTGCCATAAGAGGCAATGTATTCCATTTGACTCTCTATGAGTGGAGCCTTCTCCCTCATACATATTCCTTCTTATGGCAAGGTTTTTCTTAAATTTCTCGGGTATTTTTAGAGAAAAAGGTATTAAACCTAGTATATTTATAATCAGCTACAAGAGACTCATTTGATAAACATATAATATACAGGAGTGTTCCATAAAAAAAAACAAAAGTTTGGTAACTGTCTGATTTTTTGTGTTCAATTGTTTTTTCTGAAATCATATTATAAAAATTCTGTAAAAACCTTATAAATTTTGTATTTAAAGTTTTTTGCTATCATCTTAAATAACCGAGATACGGGGGTGCAAAATATAAGAGATCGCCCTGTACAAACATAAAAAAATACAGAGGATCAAACTAATAACCTCCTCCTTTTTTGATGTCGGTTGAAAATTATAATGAGGGTAGTCGGTTAATAACGTTTTATAGTAAAATACTAGTTTTTTTGAGGTGGCACATTTTCATGGTCATCCTGTTTACATAAAATTACATAACGGAATATCAAAAGAGATACCTTTTAGCAAATAGGATTGTATGTCTATTACACACCTCAATACTTTCGTTTGAAAAGGGTATTTAAAAAATGTAAATTTAATTATAAAACTCACTACCTTTATCGCTCTGATATATGTTACTTTTAATATTATTATTACAAATAAACAGGTGAACTGATTTTAAATCAAAATATATGAGACCACCAGAGAAACGTCCTTTACAATTTGGTGTGTGACTCATCAAAATGAGCCAAGCCGGTTAGACAATATTCGCGAGCAAACAAAAAAAATAGATATAGTCCGAATTGAGACACTCCTTCTTTTTTGAAGCCGGATCGCAAAAGGGTACACACAATCTCAAGTGTTTTACTCCAAGGATTAATTTTTTTGAGTGTTAGAGTTGAAAAACTGCTTTACATCAAATCTTTTTAGGCAACATTTGTCAACTGCTTTAGCTCGATTTAACAGAGGGGGGACACAAATTGTCAATGACTGAAATAAATTTCTTCTTCTGTTTTATAGATAGGCATTTTACACAAAATTATTTTGAGACCAGTTTTTCGTCCAGACAAGTAAACTCGAACACATTGTTAAAGTTAAATCATCTAAAAGCCGCTTGAATAAAATGGAAAATGTTATTTTGATTTCTGTAATTGGGTTACTTTATGCCTAATTTGGTCATGAGGCAGTGTATGGTTTATAATAAAATTTAAATATAACAGGACTAATCCTGTAGTGGGTTACTTGTATGTGCGTAAAAATGTTTGCCGCCCCATAATTCACGTAAAGAAAAGGTAGTAAGTTTCTGATACTAAATTTTTTTTTTTAATGAAATAGTATAGAAACCAAGGACAGTTTAAAAGTTTTTAAAAAGCTACAAAATAGAAATGAGTTATACTTGTCATAGGTAATTAAAACAAATATAAGGTACCAAATATCATTATTTTTAAATATCGTATGCAAAAAAATATTGTGCAAGAAGATTAAATGTGAATATTGAACCCAGCGTATTGTTTTATTAAATTTTAAGTAAAATTGACAAGCAACTAAAAATACATTGGGTCAGTGGTTGACATTATGGTTTTAATTTCATTAATAAATTGTAACATTTTGCCGCCCCGTTGATTAAGATGTCAGTGTGCATCGGACCCATTGCACTAATTGATGTACCGGCCCTATATACAAAATATATAAATTTTGATACTATTTTTAATACTGATTGTATACAGGGTGTTACAAATTCGAAGTGATAGTATTGGTATCTCAAAAACCGTAAGAGTTACGAGGTAAAAACCGGAAAATCGTCACTTTCCTTTTTATTTTTTTAAGGGTGCAGTTGAAAAGATATTACAAAATAAACTTTACATCATTGTGGCCACTTTTCTACCTCTACAAAATGGTTTACTCAGATTTATAAAACTACGTTTCGTCTTCAAGGTCTCATCAACAATTTAATATTTTTTAATACGGGCATGGATTTTTTTATTCTATTTTTAACAAGCGTTCGACCTCACTAAACCAACCATGTGCAACACTTATCGTGCACATAAGAGACAGTGTGTTAGAGAAAGACGGAAAACAAGAATCTTGCCAAATTCATAAAGGATAATTTTAAATACTCTAAATCTATGAGTATATTATATCTCATTGGTTTTGGAAGGTCAAAGGCTTATTAAAAGTTTCGGGTCCATACACATTTTCGAAACATCTTCTATACATAAATAATAATTCTTAAAAACTACGCAATAAGCTCTACAACTGTTGCAGTTAACAATTTTTTCCTTTATCCTTTAGAATTAAACCATTATTGGGGGTGGCGAATTATGCGGAAAAAGCCCGTGCAAAAAAATTAAAAAAGAATTAACGTGTTTTGCCGTTTTTCGAAATTTTATGTATTTATTTTTACGACAATCGAAAAAAATCTATTTACACCAATGACTTCCAGAATTCACCCCAAATATTTCTGTTTTCAATTTGACTAATATCGGTTTGCGCGTTCTAAAATATGATTTTTTATGGGTACATACCCTTTATATTTATCGAAGATCTATGACACATGATACCCATTATACCTAAAATCTAATCCTTTCGAGACTTTGGCCTCGTTTTTGGTGCAAATATGAAACGAATCGGTTTGACCGTTCTCAAGTTAACGTTCGCGCAAATTTTGTTACATACACACATCTGCACAGATATAATTTTTTTAATGTTTTTCGTGCTCTATGAACTTTTTTCGCAAATTTTTGCGATAACAATATTTTCCCTATTTAGCCTATATAGTATACTAGCGGGTACCCGCGACTTCGTTCGCGTATATGACTATAACGAAAGGGATGTAAAGAAGTACTTAAATCTCCTCATTTGAGTACCTCTTTATAAACCACGTTTGTTGTTGCATTCTCTGGCTGTAAAATATCCAAGCTACTACGCGAACTTAATCTAAAGCATTTAATATATAGTTGACGATGGGAAAAACAATCGTAGGGCAAGTCTATTCCAGCTCTAGTTAAGGATTGCTCTTGAGCTTATTAATTGGCATGGCAAAACAAAGCTTTAAAGGAAACGGTACACGTTTAAACTAAAAAGGATAGTCTGGCGGAATTAAAAGGATACGCGGTATAAAAACTGTTTCTCCCAGACCAGGGCCAGAAATAATAGTAGATTCTATTACAAAACAAGTAATGTTTTAACCT
The DNA here is from genome assembly GCA_030620095.1 of Kuschelorhynchus macadamiae. Classification (NCBI taxonomy): domain Eukaryota; kingdom Metazoa; phylum Arthropoda; class Insecta; order Coleoptera; family Curculionidae; genus Kuschelorhynchus; species Kuschelorhynchus macadamiae. Next base: position 290,196 of record JAUTXW010004380.1, read on the forward strand.
GTAGATGAGTTCCATTACACAATTTTGGTGGTTTTAAATTTTGAATAAGCGTCACTGGTGCCCCCACTTTTAAAGCTAACTCATGAGGAGGGATTCCTGAAGGGTTTAGAGAGTGTAGAAACTCGATACGATAATTAACCTCATTTTCTTGGTCTATAACTACATCTATTGAGTAGTATGTTAATTGTGGAGCAGTAATTTTTTTCCAATAAGGCTAGATTTATTTCATCTGCTGTGCTATTTTTAGGAGTTAATATAGCTCGTTCTTTAAACCAAGAAGCGATTTTATTTTGACAACTTTCGAGTCCACTATAAATATTTAAGGGCTAGTTTCACCCCCTTGGAAACTGAGTTTCGAAGAATCCTTTCTTATCGAACATCTGCACTCTAAAATCAAACGGTTTGAGAAAGATCGCAAAAATTAATCAATTACCCGATTTTTTCAAAAACTCTGTATAAATTTATAAAAAATCTCCTTGGACATCATTTCTGGGTTTTAAAAAATTTTAAAAATATGTTAAAGAAGAAAATATAAAGCATATTATGTTCATGCGTTTTTCGAGTAACTAACGGTTTCTTAAATAAAATATATTATAATATTTAAGGGACGGTATTACCACTTTGGACACATTATATGAATTTTTTTAAAATCCTAAAATATGTAAAAAAATAAATTAAAAAATACGTGTTCAAGCGTTTTTTCGAAAACCTAACCTGTTTTTAAATAATAAAATATTGTATTATTTAAGTAATGGTTTGACCCCTTTGAACACTCTGTGTGAATTTTTAAAAAATTCCGAAATATGTAAAAAAATAAATTAAAAAACATGTGTTCAAGCGTTTTTTCGAGAAACTAGTCGTTTTTTAAATAAAAAATATTGTAATATTTAAGGGGTGCTTTCACCCTCTTGGAATTTGAGTTTTGAAAAATCCCTTCTTATACCTCTACACCCTAAAATCAACCGGTATGCCAAAATTCAGCCTTTTACCTCAATCGGTTTGAGCTGGAGCGTGATGAGTGTGTCAGTCAACTAAGTCTTTTATATATTAGTATAGAGTAAAGATTAATATAATATACAGGGTGGACGGTAATTAATGCGCCAAAAGGCATTCTTGATTAAACACGTCAAAATACTGATGTTGAGGAATGGAATGGAAATTGTTATTTTTCTATAGCTCAAGCTATTTTTGAGATATAGATAATCGAGAAATTGAAAGTTTTCGACCAAATTCTATTTTTTCATGTAATATGTAAAAGGCGTACATACTTTGTTGTTATGTTGTTTTACATTTAATTCGAATAAACAAACCGTTTTCGAAATATTTGCATTTTAATATTTTATTGCAAGTCAAATCGCGGACTCAAAAATAGTTCGTTAAGAATGAAGTAGGCTATGGTTAAGAAATGAACGTAGTGTTGACGTTCATTAAGTTGAATAAAGGATCTTTTAACGTTAATTTAAATCGTCATAAACAATAACTGCTAGTAATTAATATGCCTTGGCATAATGAATATGCCAATAGTAAAATGAGAGATATGATTTGCATTTATGCTCAAGTAAATTTTAACAGTCGTACATCAGCAAGACGCTGTCAACAATAATACCCAAATAGAAGGCAGTCGGATCGACACCTTTATCAATTATACGGTCGACTAGGTGAAAGAGGCTCTTTTCGTCCTCAGAGTCATGTTGGGCATCTTAAAGATATATCTGTAGAACAAGAAGAAAATATTTTAGTGCTAGTAGGTGAAAATCCAGGTATAAGTACAAGACATTTGGCGATTGCTACGTATGTGAAAAGGACATCAGTTTTACAAGTTTAATACACTGGAATACTACACCCATATTATTCCAATTCAGTTCAACACCTACTATCAACCGATTTACCAGCCAGGCTTTAGTTTTGTCAATTTCTGCTTCATCATCACAATCAGGATCCAACGTTTATCAATAGAATCGTCTTCACGGACGAGGCGACCTTCACCAGAGGAGGTGTATTTAATTCGCAAAAGAACAGTATCTGGTAACTGGAAAATTGACACTTAACCAAAGAACAATATTTGGTATGGCATAATTACTGATAATATTATTGGACATTTTAAGCTGCCCACAAGGCTAAATGGTAACCAGTACTTGCAGTTTCTTCAAAATGATGTGCCGAAGCTACTCGATGATGTTCCTTTAAATTTACGACAAAATATGCTTCACCGCATTATCCTTAGATGAGTGTTTGCCTCACAGATGGTTTGGTCCTAGCAGTGAATTTCCATGGCTGCCGCGTACCCCGGATCTTAATTATTTGTATCCATTCTCTTGGGACTATATTACATTTTTAGTGTATATAGAAGAAATCCGGATACGAGAGCAACTACTGCAACAAATTCAAGATGTCCCAATGTTATCAAGAATAAACAGATAACTTTATTCCAAGTATGGCGCTATTTGATAAAGGGATTAGGAAAATGCATAGAAGTAAATGGTGGACATATTGCCCAATTGTTGAAGTGACGTTTTTCATTATTTGTTCAAGATAAATTAATTATTCGTTATTGAAGTATGTTATTATAGTTTTAGTGTTTTAACTATTTTTGGACTTGCAATAAAATAGTAAAATGTCAATATTTTGAAAACCATTTGTTTACTCGAATTAAATGTAGTATATCTTTTTTTCTTAGAAACCATCAGTTTATCACAATTTTCAATAAACAGTATTGAAACGGTACTAACAAGGAAGTTATAGCATGAAAAAGCGAGTGTATAGGTGTAACAAGCACCATCATTTCAATTCTTAAAAAATAGAATTTAGTCATATTCACCATCCCCGAAAACCCCCAATTATCACTTTTTTTGTCGATATCTCAAAAACAGTTTGAGATATATAAAAATAACAATTTCGAGATTTAAACTTTAACACCCTGTGTCTCATTAATGAGCGACATGCTACTAAGACAAATTTCATTATTTTGACGAGTTTAATCTACGATCGTATAGGCGTTACACGGGAAAGTAAAAATACCTTTCGTAATGATTTTAAAATAATTTGTCAATAAAAAATGACATTACGTTTAAGTTGAACGACAGTTTCTGTATTTTTGCTTAAAGATATTAGTAAAGATATTGTTTTCGGGATCATTAAAAAATATATATCAAAAGTAATTAAATAAAATGTTTAAAAGATAAATTTAACGAAATGTTTTCACCACCTCTAATTTTTTTTAGCAGAAATATTTGAACGTTGGTTGATCTAAAAGCTACTATAACTCTTCGAAATTGATTTTTCCACAAGTTAAAACACACGTCGTTTACTTAATTGCCCGACAATTATAATCAGTCTCTGAGAAAGGCAAATTAATAAGCACTGGCGGAATTCTGATAGCCACATCAATGTTCCGGTGATATTAGCACTTAAATAGTGCTCATTTTGGCAAGGAATGGGGTACAGTATGAGGTCCAGATAATGGATACGGTAGGCCGAACATCAGTGCTTGACCACAAATATGCCTATCACACACGTTGCCTAATTATGTAGCGTTATTATTGATATGTTGTCAGTGACAAGGTCATATGATTACAAACCGTTAGCGTGTATTATATCATTTACTGGAAATAGACATAAATAGGTTAAATTTTGATAATGGTAATTTATTATTGATAAACGCGATAACAGATAATGGGCGATCAATCTACCGTGTCTAATAAATTGTACACTCTAAAATATAAAATATCTGTTAGCTACGAAGTTTATATTTTATGTTTTAATTTAAAAAACAGTTAGAATAACTCAATAATTGACGTATCTGTGAGATTGGACAAAATATGTATGATGTGCAAATCATATAATTTTAGTTCAATAAAATGGTTTTTAATAAAAGTTTATTCAAATCAAGCCAGCTTTGAAAGGCAGGCTAATCGGGTTGGCTTCGGTAAGTCTTGTTATAAAGATATATTATTTTTATTTAATCAGTAATAAAGAAAATTTTTTTTGATTTAGATAACTTTAATTTAAACATCAATGTCATCAAAGTAAACATTATGGTTCAAGCTATATAGCTAATGTAACTGTAGGTATAAAATATAATATTATAGCAGTAATGCATTTTAAATACAGGGTGTGGCTAAATAAGTGCCCGAAATTTCAGGGGCGTATAGTTCAATTAAAAAAATAAAAAAGTCCTATGGACATATGGCCGTAAATGTTTCGTAATATATTGTAATGTTCCGTTACTCGTTTCTTTTTCATCCAACTAATCAGAAAATCTGTTTGAAATTAGAACTTTAGTATTCGTCATAGAATATCCAGCTAGAATTGGCGACCGTTGTATCAACTCACAAATGGTGATTTTGAGCGAATATTTTGCAGACAGTCTTTTTATTAAATATTTTGAATTTTAGAAATGGCTAGTGATGCTTTCACATGTAAGTTTTGTCTTAATAGAATTTCGAGTTTTATATGTGAATTAGTGGAACAGTGATTCCACTGTCTCATAGGTGCCGCAGTGTTTTTCCTTTAAAGATATATTAATTCTTAATATTTTCCTGTTCCGGCATATAGGATTTTTATCAAAATGTTACCAGGTCATCCCCATACGATCCTTTGATTTTGACTAAAACTTGAGGTCAATCTGATAAGTAGTTTTTAAGCTATGCCGCGAACTGACAGACAGACAGAAAAACCAACAAACTTACTAACGGAATTGATAAAACATATTTTTGGCATCTAACGACGCTAAAACCTGCATATGTAGCCGCCATTTTGTTCCGCCGTCTTGAATTGGTAACAAAGTTTTACTAGTTCATCTTGATATCAGAATAGTTTTGGCGTACTATTTGAAATTACTCCATTGCAAATTTTATCAGTTGATTCCTACATAATACTTGATTTTTATGCAAAATTTAAGATACATTAGATCAGCAGATTTTTAGTAATATTTTTTTCACATTTCACTAGTTCGCCATTTTGTTTTGTCATATTAGATTTTTACCAAAAAGTTATCAGGTCATCCCCATATGACCCTTAATTTCCGACTTAAAGTCAGACCGACGGAATTGAGAAAACGTGTTTTTCAGCAACCCCAGCAGGACTCTGATACGTGAGTGAAATCTCGGAGGGTGATTTTTTCAGGATCACAATATTTTCCTTTTGCGGGGGAAGTAGAAAATAATTGAAAAATCGCTCAAGTACTTTTTTGTTAATCAGGTTTTAAAATTAGGTGAAATGGGTGGCCCATTTCAAAGTTTGACGCTTTGTCGTCTATGCTGGTTAAATAAGTTATATAATCATAATAATTGAACAGAACAATCAGAAACTCCCGCCACAACACAGAAACACCAACAGCATAAAACCAAAATTCAAATGCCAGATAAGAATAGAAAACAAAATTAACCAAATTAGAAAAGAATTGTGACATCTTACCCAATTCACGTTCGGCAACAAGTCAAAGCGTATCACACAAAGTGTAGAGAAAATCAAATCTACATCTCTTGATCACACGCTTACAGAAATCCTTGACACTTAAACTAGCAAAAATTATCCGTGTATGCTGCAAGACAGAACACAAGTGCTTGGAGGAACAAGAGGACTTTAAAATGACGACACAAGAAATTGCAGCAACAATCAAATACACGCATAATTGGAAATGTCCTGAAATAGATAACATTCATAACTTCTGGTACAAACAGTTTACATCCACACATGAAGCTCTCACTCGCCAAATTAATAAAATTAAAACCTAGTACACTCCCCAAGGAATAACATACCTTAAACCTAAAAACTCAGACACTAAGCAAAAAGGGTACAGGAAAAACAGCCGAAGATGCAAGGAGCAGCTAATTATAGAGAGCGTCGTCGTGGAGCAAACCAAGAAAAATCATAGAAACATTCAAACTGGTTACATTGATTATAGAAAAGCCTTTGATTCTATACCCTACAGTTGGCTAACCAGAGTGTGAGAATTATACAAAGTCAATCAAAACCTCAGGCAGTTTCTTAGACAAATTATGATTAAGTGGAAAACTAAAATCAATCTGAGAACACAAAGAGAAGACATCGAAACAAAAGAGATCTATATCAGACGAAGTATATTCCAGCGAGACTCAATCAGGGCTTTGTGGTTCTGCCTCTGTGTCAATCCACTCTCAAACACACTGAATAACACAAACTTCGGATTCCACATTAAATACCAAAATAATAACCTACACAAAATAAACCATCTCTTGTACATGGATGACATAAAATTATGCCTAAGCACAAAGGCGCAGCTAAGGAACTCCTTAAAATCACAAAAATGTTTACCCTGGACATCAACATGGAATTTGGTATAAGTAAATGCAAGCTACTTCATATCAACAAGGGACAGTGGAAAGACCCCCTACGATGGAAACAACAACAATGAAACCATAGATAACATACTCAAAGAAGAAACATACAGATACCTAGGCTTCTATCAAAGCACTAAAATTAACCACACTCATATCAAATCAGAACTCAAGACGGCATTTGACTCCCAAAACTATAAAAACAAAACTTAAAATCCAGCTATTAACACCTTCGCCAAAACTACTAAAAACACACAACTGAACTCATTTTCAAAATCTAAAACGTTATAAATGCATTATAGATATACAATCGCTAAATAAAAAACAAATTTACGAATTCTTCCACAACAAACAAACTAACCTTCACAAGGCAATAGTGAAGGTAGACAAAAATTATACACCGCTCGACCTGTCTCAAACGAGCCACGCAGCAGACGCACACAGACACGCCCAATCACGACTAGAAAGGATGAACACCTGGTCTGAATGAACACTCACAGAAGACACAGATACCACATAAAGCAAGACCACGTAATTAAAAAGCTTTTATATACGTGGTTACAAGAAGGGCAGCTGAAACAAGAAGGGTTTCTGCTTGCCATCCAGGACAAAGTCATAGCAACCAGTCACTACCAAAAGCACATAATCCAGAAGACAACCATTGAAGACGACAGGTGCAGGAGATGTCACCAGCAGAGAGAAAGGATCGATAACATAACAAGTGAATATAGAATAATGGCCGGAACTGAATACACCGCGAGACACCGCTCTGCAGCGAAGGTCGTTTATCAAGCATTAGCCACAACATACAAACTAACGGAGAGCACAGATACTTACTACCATTATACACCAACATCCATACTTGAAAACGAAGACTACAAGCTTTACTGGGACGTTGGCATCCACACAGATAAAATCCAAAAAAGAAAAGATCACTTATTTAATTGACATGGCTGTCTTCAACGTCGAAAACATCCATGGAATACAGTGAGAAGATCGCCAAATACACCGACTTGGCAATGGAACTAAAAAGGCTGTGGAAACAGGAAGGAGTCATCATTGTTAGATCATTTCTTAATACACAATAGTTGTTTTTTTTCTTTTTCCTTTTTGTTGTACTGACTTGGTATAATCCGACAACCACAGGAATACTGTGAGACAACAAGGTGGAGAAATAATAATAATAAGTTAAGTTTGCATTCTATTATGGCTAGAGATACTATACTAGTCTAAACCTCATAAAAAACTAGCAATAAATGCAAGTCCAACAAGTAAGTTATTTTTAAAAAACATATTATGTTAATATTTATACTGCACTTCCTATTATGGAACGATTATTTATAGGAATGGCAAAAATCTTAAATTGAAATACTGACACAACTTAACAACAAGCATCACTGCATAAGACACAATCAATAAATTTAATTATCGAGCTAGCGGTAGTTAGGTGACGGTTTGTAAATTCAACGGTTAGATCTGGGGATTCTGGTCGCTTGTTAATGGTAAATGGACAATCGCCGCCATGTAAAATTAATTAAGGGGATTAAACTAGGTTTTCGCAAACCACTCCCTTTGCTCTTTTTATTGCGCCCTTATAAACTCACTAAAACAAATAGACGAGTGTGTGGTGGAACGTGCAGCTCTGATTTTATTTTACTTATTTACAGGCACACAAGGTGCTGTGGAACATAGACATTAACCTAATTATTGCATTGAAAAATGTTATTTTGTTATTTTAATCAAAGAGTAACCCTTGCCATTATAATTTTGAAATGTACGAGGATAAGTAACAATTTATATCCGGGGCCAAACGATTTAGTTGACAGGGAAAAGGTTTTTAATTAGTATTTGAATTTCATTCATAGCATCAAAGACGATATGATTAAAACAGCCACTATAGAGGGCACCAAAATTAAATTATAATTGTTTTTAAGAACATTTTATTATTATGAAATTCAAATGACACTGAACTACTACTACGAAAAGCAATTGTTTAATACATATGAAACATATTGCAGTATTCTTGAAACTTAAATTTTACCGTGAACTTGTTAAGAAATATACTGCGCAAAACAATTAACGCAACGCCTAAAATTTCGTCTAACTTTGAATGGAAATTTTTCGAGAATGGTTGATCCGATTTTGATGAAGTTTTTATCGAAATTTAGGTTAATTCCTCGTGAATATTCTTTTGGTATTAAAATTCAATGTTACTTTGTTCTAGGCAATAATACAGGGTGAAAAAGAACGAATGTTTTATTTACCAAAGTTTAAAACACCCTGTAGAATAAATCAGATGGATTCAAGAGATCTAACCAAAAGAGTGTTGTAGCCCAGTATGTTTCCAACAAATCGTTTTTTTATTCGGTTCAATAGCACAATTTTTGCATGAGTTACAGGACTTATTGAAAAGTACTGCATTTACTGTGTTTTAAATGAATTTACCAGTTCATGTTTGAATTGATTCTGTTGAAGACGTTGCCCGGTAACAAGAGAACACAACTTATACCAGATTGACATTTAGGCGTCAGTTTCAGTTCGGTTTTAAATTTTTCTTCTTATTGTGTACAGTCATGCCAAGACAAACTAGAAATTTGACCCGCGACGAGTGTGTAATTGCAAGAACTCTTAGAGATGAAGGCTGGAGCTATAGCCGGATAGCGGAACGATTGAATGTTCATAAATCAACTGTACATAGAGTCATACAGAGACACATGGAGACCGATGATCATTCCAGACGGATTGGACAAGGTCGACAGCGTGTTACCAGTGAGCGTGAAGACAGGTATCTGCGGTTGTCTGCTTTACGACAACGTTTCGTGACGGCAAGTTTTCTGAAGCAGGAAATTCAACACGCGAATGGTCCTCAGGTAAGCACTCAAACAGTGCGGAATCGTTTGAGGGAAGGAAATTTGAGACCACGTGTTCCTGCACGAGTTCCTACGTTAACAGCAACACATCGGAGAGCCAGGCTAGAATGGGCTAACGAACGTATGAACTGGGCGGAAGCTGATTGGTCGAGAGTGCTGTGGACAGATGAATCGAGATTCTGTCTTTTTAATTGCGATAGACGGGTCCGTGTGTATCGTAGACCAAATGAGCGCTATGTACAGGGGAATTTTGTTAATACCGTAATGTTTGGTGGGGATCAGTAATGGTTTGCGGAGGGGTATCTTCGAGGGGTCCTGGTCGTACGGAGTTAGTTATTGTGGATGGGAATTTTAATGCGGATCGATATATCAACGAAATACTGGACAATCACGTGAGGCCATTTGCACATAATGTTGTAGCGGAGTTTTTCTCGTCCCCATACAGCAATGTAGTGCAAAATTACGTTAATAATGTTGGGAGCGATGTCATGTAATTGCCTGCACGTAGTCCGGACCTGAACCCAATCGAACATGTTTGGGACTTATTGGGCAGGAGATTAAGGGCTAATGAAAGACAGCCAAATAACGTGGAAGAGCTGGGTGAGCTACACATCAATACTTGGAATGGGCTGGATGAGGTACTCATACGAAATTTGATATTAAGCATGAATAGAAGGTGCGAAGCAGTCATAAGAAACAGAGGGGGAAATACGAAATATTAGTTCAATAGTTATAAAGTTTATTTTTGTTCGTTTTAGTTCTTAGTGTTTTGTTTTTTTGACTGTCGTGTTCATATCTTAATCTTACCTATTAAAACATGTTTTTCTAACTCCCTGTATTATTGACAAAACTAAACCGATCCTGGCCCTTGATATCACGAAGAAATTTTCGTATAACTAAACTAAAATGTAGAATAGCGCCATGTTCAAATATCCGGTAACCGATGCGTTCGTAATTTAAAAAACAGTATAATTTAGTTTTTGTTGCACCCTGTATTATTGACTGAACAAAACTAATATTGAATTTTAGTGATCCAAAAAAAAATCTTCACAACCAAGCTACAAATTACAAACGTCTTCAACAGAATCAATTCAAACATGAACTGGTAAATTCATTTAAAACACAGTAAATGCAGTACTTTTCAATAAGTTCTGTAACTCAGGCAAAAATTGTGCTTATGAAGCGAATAAAAAACGATTTGTTGGAAACATACTGGGCTACAACATTCTTTTAGTTAGATCTCTTGAATCCATCTGATTTATTCTACAGGGTGTTTTAAACTTTGGTAAATAAAACATGTCTTTCTTTTTCACCCTGTATTATTGCCTAGAACAAAGTAATATTGAATTTTAATATCAAAAGAGTATTCACGAGGAATTAACCTAAATTTCGATAAAAACTTCATCAAAATCGGATCAACCATTCTCGAGAAATTTCCATTCAAAGTTAGACGAAATTTTAGGCGTTGCGTTAATTGTTTTGCGCAGTGTACAATACAAAATAATCAGTAAATTTTCTTTACCCGGAACTTCTCTCGTTATAGGTATTTCATTTCATTAGGAATAGTAATCCAATTTAGTTCCGCACATAGTAATTTAGTATACCGTCTTTTCAAACATTTTTATAGCGCGCTATTTTGTTCCACCCTATCGGAATTGTACCAATATTATATCAGTTTCTACCTATGCCACACTTATTTTTTGGGCATGATTTAAAGTAAATTGATTTTTTTTACATTGATTTTTTAAGACCGCCATTTTGTATCGTCATTTTGAATTCATTCCTGTTAGTGCCTGTTTCATAATCAATTTTGTTGCAAGTCAATTAAATAAGAAATTTTTTTACATTGATTTTTTATTTTTTTCCGCCATCTTGAATTGGACCAGTTCATCTCTATACCACATTTACTTCCTGCACAAAAATTGAAATGAATCATTTAAGTAGTTTTTTTTGGCTGATTTTTTTAACATTTTATTAAGCCGCCATTTCGTTTCACCATTTTGAATTTGTACCAAAAAAAATTGGCTTCCATTTTATTCTGCCATCTTGAATTGGTAATACAACTTTACCAGTTTATCTGTATATCACGATTAACGCTTGCCCAAAATTGGAAATTAATCTGATAAGTAGATTTTTCAGACTCATCGTTTATTAGGACGCCCTTTTGTTGTGCTACCTTTTATTCACACTTTCGTTTAGCGCAAATCATCACATAACCTCAATTTTGGCGGAGAACCTATCAACTATTTTGTCCTTCCAACGCCGAAGTCAAGTGCAAATTAAATTAAATATTTAGAAGTTTTTAAAGACTCTTTTAGATATTATTACAAAAATATTATCGGAACATGAAAACTTCTAAAAAAAAGTCAGTGGCATAGCGTGTGCTGCCAAATACTGCAAAATTACAAGCTACAAATCAACTCATAGCTTTTTTAGATTTTCTAAGGATGTAAGAAAATGTTTTTCTCATCTTTTTCTGATCTTTACGTTTTAGGGATCTATTCCCTAGATGCCGAAAAACATGTTTTCTCAATTTCCTTGGTCTGTCTTTCTGTCCGCGGTATAGCTAAAAAATTACTTACCCGATTGACTTCAAATTTTGGTCAAAAATTAAAGGCCATATGGAGAAGACTTGGTAATATTTTGGTAAAAATCTAATGTGGCGAAACAGAATGGCGGTCTAGTGAATTAATAAAAAACTACTTGTCCAATCTATCTCAAATTTTGCACTAAAATCAAGTATTATATAAGCATCAACTGGTAAAATTTTGGAAAGAATCCAAGAATGCGGAACAAAATGGCGGCTTGATAAAGTATTTAAAAATTCAGACTGCAAAAAACTACTTAATGGATTGAATTCGAATTGTGCGCCATAACTAATTATGGATAGGGATAAACTAGTAAAATTGTAGTACTAATTCAATATGGCGGAACAAAATGGCGGCCAAATAAAATGTTTGTAATCGTGAAAAAAATCACCCTCTCAGGTTTTACATATCTTCACGTTTTAGTGTCCCCAGATGCCAAAACATATGTTCTATCAATTCCGTCCGTCTGTCTGTGTGTTTGTCAGTTCGTGCCATAGCTTAAAAACTACTTACCAGATTGACTTCAAATTATAGTCAGAAATTAAGGGTCATATGGAGATAGCCTGGTAGTTTTTAGTGAAAGGTTAAAAAAATGATTACTAAAAAAAATAAATATCCAATTTACCTCAAATTTTGCATAAAAATCAAGTGTTACATAAGATGAACTGGTAACATTTTGGTGTGAATCCAAGAGAACGAAATAAAATAGTGGCTTCATAAGACATTTATTCATCAATTTTTTTGTAATTTCTAGTATTTGTGTGTAGGTTGAATCAGTAGAACTTCTTGCTGTCCTCTATTCGTGTGTCAAATTTTAGATGGAGTTTCCGAATGACATGCAAAAAACACCCGACTGGCTGTCCCCCTTCCCCCACCACTTTTTTTTATGAAATCAGATAGGCCTTTATGGCGACTACCTACAATTCAAATGATAGCATCTAATTCCTATAAAGAAAAAGGTTCCTATTTTAACCATTCTCACTTTCTGTCACACTCAGTATATTGCTGGGAGTATCAATACGCTGCCCTCTATCCGGTTTAGTTGTTGTAATTATCTAATTAATCAGTAAAACAATATCTACTTAATTACTATGCCTTAAAAATATCATAATAAAGACAATACATTGGAACCGAAAAACTGCAGTTTTAATCAAAATTCCACTTAATGTTATAGCTACCGTCAATGCTTAAAAAATATTCCTTGACAGGAAGTAGGTTAAAAAGCATTTTCAGCTTATACGAAAACCAAAAGCGTCGTTATTAAGATACCATAACTAACATAAACTATGTACAATTTTTTACTGTATGTGTTTTATAACTGCTTGTTGAATTTGCTGACCACAAAAACTGAGAAATAATATTCATTCTCTTTTGTGTTGTGAGAGTATAATAGTATATAATAAGTATTTACGTTTTTTGCACGCATACAAATGGTATAAGTGACATAAATATAACATGCGTCAAAACATATTTTACATGATACTAAATCACAATGTTTTCAAGTTCAGCGATATAAATGAACTAACATTAATATTAAATTTTATCCTAGCTCTTATTCTTTCATAGATCTATAAAAACTCAAACCACTCTATACGTGCATAACTACTACGTGTTTTTGAATATAAATATATTAAACTTGGTTAACCGTTGCTCACAAAATATTTTAATAAGGTCTTGCTCAAAAAAAAATAAAAATATGCTAATGGGGTTCGATTAAAGACGTTTATGAATGATAATTCCAGGAGTGCAGTATCTCATTGGTTGTCAATCTGTGTCAAAATATATAACTCGTATATAAGACCTGACTTTTGAGTAAAATTTGACCAGGTCATCCCCATATGACCCTCAAATTTTAACTAAAGTATGAAGTCAATGTGTGATAAGTAGTTTTTAAGCTATGCCGCGAACGGACAGAGAGGCAAACAAACCGACAGACAGACCGACGGAATTGATAAAACATATTTTTTGGCACCTATGGACGCTAAAACATGAAGATATGTAAAACCTAAGAGGATGATTTTTTTTCACGATTACAAACATTTTATTTGGCCGCCATTGAATTAGTACCACAATTTTACTAGTTCATCTCTATACAACAATTAATTATAGCAAATTTTTCGGGCTGCATTTTAAAATTTTTTATTAAGCCGTCATTTTGTTCCGACATCTTGGATTCGTACCACAATTTTACCAGTTGATTTCTACATAATACTTGATCTTTGAGGACAATTTGAGATCATTTGGCCGCCATTTTGTTTCCCCTTCTGGATTTTTAGCAAAATACTACCAGGTCACCCCCATATAACCCTTAATTTTTGACCAAAATTTGAGGTCAATCGTGTAAGTAGTTTTTTTAGCTATGCCGCAAACAGACAGACCGACAGACCAACCGACGGGAATGAGAAAACATGTTTTTCGTCATCTAGGGACCCTGAAACGTGAAAGAGCGATTTTTACACATTACAATACTTCTCTTTTATGAGAGAAGTAATAGTTATGTTTTAAAGAGACAAATAAGATTGCCGGGTAATTGCGTAACACTAAATTTTGAGCCGTTGAAGGCGGCAAGTTGAGATTAATTTGGGGTTCATTTATTATTCATTTGTTGGATCGTCGTTCGGAATTTAATCGCTCGTCCTACTAATAAATGACGTTTTACGCTTTGATTAATCATAGCATGTTATAAACATCTATTAAAGGTTTGAGGACCATATTGTGTAATTTTAGGAACAGGGATGCTGATATCTCACAAAATGTGCTTTAAAAGCAAATGAATGGCACACGTTTGAGGCGTTTATGGTTTAGGAAAGTTTTTTGTGTTCCTACAGACCACCAAGATGAAACGCTTAAGTATCCTTTACTATTAGAGTTATACTGTGGTTATTCATAATAACCTTGTGTCCCCATGGCTAGGACTAAATTCTATCAGCGTATTCCGAAACATGTATTCCTGGCACTATTTTAAGACAACCCAGTAACACACCCACATCGTTTTTGTATCACTTTAACAGCTACTACCTACATAGATTTAAGCAACCTGACCGAAGACGTCACATGGCGGTCACCTATCTAATCACTAACCGCGCTCGATATTTTTTTCCCATGATAATTGTCGGGACGACTGCCAAATACACAGAAATTAATTTCATGAAACATTCAGAACTTTTCAGCTTTTTGCATTTGAATAGATATGATAAATAAATATTTCCCACCAATTGAAATAACCATAAAACATCAACATAATTTATTCAATAATAATTACAATGATGTTAATGAAGTCTATAGATTAATTAATTATATAATATAGCATGTTTTATTCATCTATACTATTTCTATATCATACAAATTAAATAATTTTTTTAAGAATAATTTTATTGATAGCCTATGCATTAATAGAAAATAGGTTAGTTTCAAAAATGTTTTTTAATAAATTATTTTTAAAATGTCTTTACAACATTAGTACAAAACAAAAGCGTTTATTTGGCAGCGGCCATTTTTTTTAAACACTGCAATAAATTTTCCTGTCCCAACATCTAATACTTTACATTTTATTTTTCTATTTCAAAACGGTAAGTTTTATGAAACAAGTGCAAGCCAAAAAGAAGTTCCTAAATAAACCCGGCTATCCAAAATTATTTCCTAGCGTTGTGCAAGTTTTTCCTTACATTTATTTTACAAAAATGATAGGGGTGGCCTATTTCAACCCCAAAAATTAGAAAATATACAAAAAGTTTGTTTTCGTAATAGTATTATTTCTACAGAATTTCATTATTTTATCGCCTTTTAAGATTAAAAATTAAAAACATTTTTTCCGGCATCTTTATACCGCAATATCTTTTGTTGACTTTTGACCTAACGTTCATATAACAAACTATCCTTTATTTTCAACCAGGAAGCACCCCCTAAAGTTTTTCGCATTTGTTTTGAAACACCCTGAATGCAGTGAGAAGATAATTGAAATCTAAATCGATGTATTAGGCAAGCCGCCAAATATATTCAGACTAAAATAAACTATTACAGTCGTATTGTGGTTGCATTTCACGGTAGCTTCACTTCCCCGAAATTAACCCATTTTTGGAGTTCAAGCTTTAACTCTTTCTGTGGAAGTGGTTAAAATTGCTGACTTAGATTTAAAAAACCCGGAAAGACCACGTTTTTTTGAAGGACACTCCTGGAAAGAGTTTTAAATATTTGCTTTTTGATTTTGAAATTTTCATAACCGAGGACTCCTTAATTTTTAGTATCACTTGGTGTTTTCAACAAAAGTTAATTTTGGTATATAACTGCATGCAACAAATGCATCGTTTTTTTCTACAGAGCGTCAAAGTTTGAGGTTCGACCTAATAGCTTCTTGTAGGTTTAATGCATAGTGATATAAACACTGAAAATAACTGAAAACACTGAAATTTCATTTCAACCGAGATTCAAAAAAATCGATTAAAATATTTAAGCAAAAAGAGTCACTGAATAAAGATAAAAAAAAATAAAATTGACGAATTTTTAATAACTCTGCTGTTTTTGAAAATATGGCGATTTTTTTCAAAATTTTGATTTTTTTTTAAATATCGAATTATTTCTTTAAAAATTATACTAGTAAGTCTTTCTTTCTTTACTGAGCCGAAGTAGCCAAGTATCCAAAAGGTTATTTTAGATTATTATGTACAGAATTAAAATCAGTGTACTAAATACTCCATTATTAAATAAAGTATACTCCATTTCTTTGATCTTAAGTAATGATATGATAGTAAAGAAGTCGATAAAAAATAAAATTTTGATAAATATTTCATTAAACCGCCATTTTGTTTCTCCATCTTGGATTTGTCCCTAAATTTTATCAGTGGATTGGTATGTATTGCTTGGTTTTTGTGCTTAGATTCAGGTAAATTATGTAAGTAGTTTATTAGTAATGATTATTTTAACATTTCACTAGGCCGTCATTTTGTCCGCCATACTGGATTTTTACTAAAATGTTACCATTTCATCCCCTTATGACCCTTGATTTTTGACCAAAATTTGAAGTCAATATACTAAGTAGTTAGTACTGCGAGCAGACAGATCGGAGGAATTCAGAGAACATGTTTTTTGACATCTAGGAACCCTAAAACGTGAAGATCTGTAAAAATTTCAAAGATGGTGTTTTTTTCACGTTTACAATACTTCCATTTCACGAGGGAAGTAACAAACTACGATTAAAAAAAATACACTTTGGCACCTCTAGTGGCTCTTGAAAAATCTTGCTGTTATGTACCCATTTTAGCCAGGATCTAAAAGCCAACGAAACATTTATTGAATTTCACGGAAAATATTTTTTTACATATTTTTGCGCCCATCTTTCAAAATGGATTTAAAGAGATCCTGAAATGAAGAAGGGAAGCTAAAGTTTGTTAATACATAGATGTTTAAGTGCCCATAACGCAGTCTATTTTTATAATCAGTAGAATACTTGAACGATTATCCTATAAACTGTTTTAAATTACAAATTAATTTGCACATTATCGAATAGGTATTATTTATTACTGAACAAAACTAGATTGGACATGTTTTCACTATACCGAACTAGGAAAAAGTATCAATTTACCAAGACAATAAAAAAAATTTCATTATGTAAGTCCGCAAGAAGCGCTTACTGGCAGAAAACCAATCCATCCCTTAAAAAACCTATCGTAAACGGTGGCGTCTTTCGTATACGAAGTAGCTAAAACGGGCCATTTGAAATCTGTCAAGTTTTTCACTGATTCTTTACCAATCTGGATGTTATCCCATAAAATTCGTGACTAAAAACTAAACTATGTGAAAACTTGGGCTTGATTTTGTAGGTGATCGCTTTGCTCCAGTAAATATGAAATATTTCTGCAGGTTAGCAAAGGTTGTTTTTAATGAAATATATATAAGAAGAGTAGTCACGACTAACTAGTTTAGTGGGGCCGCTGTCGATAAAAAAGCAGCCTTTTATTGAAAAAACTCTTTTTGATCTGATACTTATGAATTCGAAAAGATTTTTTTGTCTTTTTCAGGACATTCTAGAATATTTTAAATGTAAATACGCGACACTATTGTAGATTACTTACAATTCATAAAAATTATAACCGGTGAAAAATTAATTTTAAACATCGCAAACATCTAATAGCTAATTTTAATTATATACTATTTACTATTTTTGTATTCTTTAATCCTTAAACCAGAATGGTATTTTATCGTCATCTTATGATAAATATTCATGAGATTTATAGAAAAATTAAGAACGCAAATTGAAAGGACACAGGGTCAGTTCGGCGAGCACAAGTCGGGTATAAAAGAGCGCTTGATTCTCTCCGAGCTCATTCATTATTCAGATCTCGTGGAGTAAAGATCCCAGATGATATCTCGGGCGATCGAAGGCAAAACGTCGGATAGTAACTCCATTTTGACACGGTCTCATCCCAATCCCAATAACCATGATGAAAGCTTTCGTTCTAAATACATATAAGGACCTTAAGTCACAAGCACGTGTCTACGGTTGGCCCAATTTCACTGAGCTTTAGCGGTCCTCCCAAAAAAAAATCCCTAATATTGTTCTTGTCGCGTTAATATTTTTCAGGTGGCTATATGCTGTTCCCTGGTAATATAGTATCCGGCGAATATTCTGGATGTTCTGTTGATAATCACAAATGTCAGTTTTGCTTCTGTTGATGACTTTGGTGTGGTTTAAGTTGACTGTACCGATGGAGACCTTAAGTAAAAAATTCGTGTCTAATATTAGTAAAATTTCGCTGTGCTTTAGAAGTCATCAAAAAAAATATATATATATATATATATATATATATATATATATATATATATATATATATAAATATACGTATATATATATATACTCACGGAAATTTGAAACGACTCAGACAAAGTTTTAATAATATTTGTAATAAGATATTTTCTGATTCCTTCTAGCGATTTAAATAAACTTTTTTTTGTTTTAAAGGTAAATTATTAGACTTTATTCTTGGGCAGGATAATTGATATAAAACACAAGTAACGTCAATATACAGGGTGATTCAAACACACGTGTTTTTTACCCAAAATTTAACTACATTTCTGAGTTAAACAACACATCTAGGAACACTGATGATGCCATTTTTCATTTTATGGAAGAGTTATATCTGAGCCTCAATAAGGGAGAGGTTGCTTTGGCAGTGCTCTGCGATTTGGCAAAGGCATTTGGCTGTGTCTGTCACAGGATACTGCTGAGTAAGCTGGAACATCGTACCTAACTGAACGCTAACTGACCGCCATCAGAGTGTCCGTTTTCAAGGTGAACTTTCGTCCAAACTAGACATAACAGCCGGTATACCTCAGGGATCTCTTCTTGGCTCACTTCTATTTTTGATATATGTTAATGATCTGCCTTCTTTCATACGCAATGGACAGTGCACCTCATTTACCGATGACACAACAATTTTATGGCATCATAAAAATCCTTGACATTCTGAATGATATGATGAATGAATTTTTTAACATACAGGAATGGTGCAACGCGAATCGTCTGTCTTTTAATGTGTCGAAGACCAACATTTTAAACTTTAAATGTCACATTGATAAAATCTCTCTTGATGATCAAATAATTAAAAATATGACAGAAAACAAGTTCTTGGGAATGTTTGTCGATAATAAGTTAAAATTTAATGCACAAAAGAAGTCTGTAGAAAGTCTTAAATTTAGTTAGAATATTCCACACTGTTGTGAAATATATAATTTTATCGGGGTGTCTGTTGTTAAAAATGTCTGCAGCTTCTCGAAATGTTTTATGATTTTCTCCGACAATTAAAATTATTACAATTCTATCTCCTTTGCTTAATTTCAGCGGCATTTCTTTTTACTATAATATTCCAACTGATGTTTCAAGAAAGTAATACAATATTGTGGTTGACAACGGCAGTGACAATGCCATTATCAACAATCGATAAATAAGGAAATTTTGCTGGTTTGTAGGTAGGAACAAAAGTCAGAAACTGGACTTGCCAGTAAGAAGCCAAAGTTTTACATTCCTTAAGAAGTGATTTCAGATAGGAAGCAACGAATCTAGTGCTAGATATGTGATGTACATTTTGCTATAAAATAAAAATTAAAGGTACTTTTCTCTTGAGTCAATTTCGATTTTTTGGAATTTTTGACCACCCTGTATATGCAATCTCAAGTTTGAACATTTTAATATTATTTTAGCAGAAAGCAGAACTTTTTATAAAGAGTAACTTTTTTCCGTAAAACTACTAATAAAAAAGTTTCCCATATGTAGAGAACTTAAGTAGACACACTGTATATATATATATATATATATATATATATATATATATATATATATAAAGAGAAGGGTAGTCTTGACCGACTAGTTGAACAACAAGTAACCTAATTATTGGGGTAACGGTCCTAATTTAGGGCTAGATTTAAATTGCTTTTAAGCTACGCCAAGCTTTCGGTAATGATTATTACCTTCTTCAGGGCTGTCATTGAATTCGAGAACCATCTGTCCTGTATGTCCCTCACTAAACTCTATCAAATTGTGGACGTTCTTTGTTCCATCATGAAGATGTTTAGGTGTTATTCCATTTTTTCTGCATCTTAGAAGAAAAATACGTCTGTTTTTCATCGAAGCAATCTTGTTGTTAGTTTGTGCCCAAAGTTTAAGCAGTCTAACTACTTCATTCCCATATTGGTGCTGAATAGTTTGGTAAAACCCCATTCCTAATAAATTAAAGAGAAGGGTAGTCTTGACCGACTAGTTGAACAACAAGTAACCTAATTATTGGGGTATCGGTCCTAATTTAGGGCTAGATTTAAATTGCTTTTAAGCTACGCCAACTAACAACAACATTGCTTAGATGAAAAACAGACGTATTTTTCTTCTAAGATGCAGAAAAAATGGAATAACACCTAAACATATTCATGATGGAACAAAGAACGTCCACAATTTGATAGAGTTTAGTGAGGGACATACAGGACAGATGGTTCTCGAATCTATAAAATATATTTACATTTCCGATTTAGAATTTTAAATATGCAATTTAATTTCGATAGATTTGGCAACAGCGCATTTTAAAAATACCTCTTTTAAAGATTTATCTAGTTTTATGTAGAGACAAGTCTAACAATAGGGCTTGTGTAAGCAGAACTCCATTTCTAAAATTAAATTAGTGACCATTTTACATTCCAGAGAACTCTAAATTCGTTTCATGCAGCAAACAACACTCCGTATTTCTGAATGCATTGCTTCGTTGTCCACTGACTTGTAAATCTGTGGCAGAATTCCGTCCCTAGGAAGAAACGAACAAAAGAATCGCACAAATGCTAATCACGTTTTACTTTTTATTTACTAAGCTTATTTTTGGAATCCTTTGTTCCCTGCAAATGTTTTATCTTCCGGTCAAATTCGATTATTGACAAATATAATATGGAACGGGTGTGCTGTGGAACATTCTTACCGAGTGTATGTCAAATAGAAAAAAAAATTGACATAAAATATTTTTTTTTACCTTTAATTCCTGAGATGGGTAAATAATTAGATAAATCATTATACAAAAATATAAGAATATTTAAATTATGAACCAAAATTTAAACTTTAAGAACTTTTTCTAAAATATCATCTCGATATATGGCACAGTTTCGGTAAGCGAATTTTTGGGAGATAATTATGCTAGATTTTGTAAAATCGCAACATTATTATCTAAGGGGTGGTTAAAAAAAACTCTACAAAGACAAAAAATATTGGAGCTTGACGATTTGGGAGTTAGATGGAGGACATGGAGGTTTAGTACCAATATGTAATCTGCTCCCCTAAATATTCGACAATGACATCAAATTAAATTGGGTGAGTTGAATGCAGGGATAAGAGTAGATGGTAATGCATGATAAAATGAACAACCAACATTTCAAACTATAAGCACAATACAATGAACAAGAAGGACAGTGTTATTGGTTTTAAACAGCGATTTGATTATAGATGCACTACCCCTTTAACTTTTATAAAATTAGTTTTACAACAAAATGGTTTTAATTGATAAAGTAGTAGCTGGTAATTAAGGGAATTTTCGGCAGTATGATTCGTGAAAAATTTGCTATTGAATGAATGAAATTTAATGGTATCGACAAGTTAAAGCTTCTACGATATGATGTTATAGAATATCTTTCAATATTTAAGGTTGAAAGAGAATGGCCTTTAGCCGGGGTTAAAAATGTATTTATATTGGTTTTCGATATACCGGGCGTACATGTAATTAGATTAAATACACTAGGTATTTGGGAACACCGTTGACAAAATAATTGCGTAAGAGCTAAACAATTTTATAGAAATAGGTCGCTTAGGCTTATATGTGATAGTAAAAAGAACCTCAAATAAAAGAATGAAAATATTACAATGCTGGAATTAATATTGTTTTGACCTTACCTGGTCTAATGACTGCAAGGGAACACACGCTACAGAATACAGCCAGTCATGACAAGGACAGTTGTTGGCAAGTACTTTGGTAAGATCTTTCTGCACTAAACCTCTAACAATATTGCTATGAGACTGCCGAACATTATGGCAAGGATTGTTCTTTACCATTCCAGCATAAAACAAAAATCTCCAGTGCCGTTCGTCTAGAATTTGAACCACAAAGCCGTAGAAATAGAAATATGAATTAATATTTATTATGAATTATACCAATATAATAGTATCGAAAAAAATGGAAAATAAAAATAATGTTATATAATTTTAAATCTTTTATTAATTTAGAATTGAAATATATCCAAAACGTGCCGCGTAAACATAGCTTATATAATTATTATATACTTCCGCAATGCAATCAGAGAAAGGTGTACGTTCTTGTTACTGACATCTAAAAGGAGATTTGTGCAGAACACATTACCGATAAAACTAACATAGGCAGTAAAGGAGATTGGATAATTTTTTCACTACACTACTATTTTTACTTTAAAATGTATCGAGATTGGTCTACGGAATGTTTCTGTCCAACGATCGGCGCACTGATGAGTCCCGACAGGATGAAAATACTTGGACAACTGCTATGTGTTTATAAAAACATTTTTATATAAAATAATTTAATGATTATAAATGATACAATTTCTTATGTTTGCTTAAACAATATTAATAAGAAATTTATTTTGCAATTATTCAATAATAATACGTGATATAGTACATATAAGTAATATATGAATTGAAAAAAAGTAGTTGAAAAAAATTATGAATTGATTAAAGCGCAACCCCTACAAAAAATAGATAAACTATAATTATTTTTTTAGTTTGCATGAGAACACAAGAAAAAATATAGCAAAAAATACAAATTTTAACAGCATAGAAATATCGCATTCTGAATAAAAATTAAATCAACTGCACTTCATTTATTGACTAAACATTTCTCGTCTTAACTTCTTTTTAAAAATTGATGGTTTTAGACCTTTTAAAAAAGAAGGAACTGTATTGTAAAGCTTATAAATGTTATAGAAAAAGCTTCTTTGAAACAGAGCGGTTTCGTGTTGTGGTGGAGAGATAAGATCCCTAAATCTAAGGTTTAAGCTGTGAACGTCTATTTTATATATTATCTAGGTTGTCAAGTATTGTGGACAGTTAGTAAAAATAATAATGAGCAATATCGTTTCTGCAAAACCGGATCATATTTTCGTATACCATAAATAAACCGTAAACAGTTTTTTTGTACTTTCTAAATTCTATTTGTAACTGTTTTATCTAACCATGGTCCATATTAAGTTTATTTTTTGAGCCTCAGTCAATAAATGGCGATATGGATAAGGCAACTTTAAGGAAATGTATGCCTTTTGTATATAATCCTCGCCAATTTTTATACCGAGGTTATTTGCACAATTTGTAAATTGTAAGACTTTACCACTGACCGCTATATTAAGTTACGACATTAAACGATTCTTACCCTTACCAAAAACCATAACAGATGATTTAGTTGGATTACTTACCAGCCTGTGATGTGTTCTTCATTATTTTCTTATATATCTTCATTAATTAAAGCCTGTGCCTCATGCCAAGTACTGGGGATAAATGAATATAGTACCTGAGTGTCATCGTCTAAAAATACGCCGTGATACGAGACAAAGTTACTAGTATATATTGCAAATAAAAGAGGCCCCAATATAGAACCCTGCTGCGGCACACCACAACCGACAGTTTCTCTAGCTGATTGTCCTAAACTTGTTTCGACATACTGCATTCGATCATCAAGATAATTCTTAATAAACATTATGGCTCTATCCGAAAACCCGACATAGTTTAATATAGCTAATATAATGCGTGCAGTTTTCTATTCATCTGGAAATACCCCTTCTAAAAGGCATGAGTTGACTCTGTTAGTAAAAAATGGAAGAATTCTGGAGCAGCATAATAACAACATTTTCATATTTATCAAATCTGAACTAGAGGCCAATGATTGAACACTACATAGCTGCGTTTTTACCCCACCTATACTAACCATACTAAACGAGAATTTGCTTTTTATATTCTTTTTAAATTATTTTGGTAATACTGTAATATTGTAGGATCCTTTTTTTTAGAAAACTGTAAGAAATGTTGATTTATATATGAAGGTTTATTTAGTCTATCAGGATATATATATATATATATATATATATATATATATATATATATATATATATATATATAATATTAAAATATATTTTATTGATATTTGAAATTTATACTATGTCTTCAAAAAGTGTATTATCAAAAAATCGGACAATAAATCTTTATCAATAAGGCACTACAACATACTTTTCCTTGTCAGAATTATTATATATTTCAGAAATATATTATACATATATCGTTTTTTTCAAGAAATATATTGATAAAGATGTGAGAGCGCATTTTTAACGTTTTTTAGTATCTATATATATATATATATATATATATATATATATATATATATATATATATATATATATATATATATATATTAGTTTTAGAAGTTATACTTAATTTTTTCCAAAGAACTTTACTATTACTTTAAGTAGTAAAAAAAAATGGACTCTAACTATCTTTTCTTTTCATTTTTAATTGCTATGTCAAATGGTTACGAATTTGTTTGTAGCTATCTCAAATGATTTTTGTTTCACACTTTTTTGTTAAACATGTTTTAAAAGCCTTATCCCTAAATTTAAAAAATCAAATAATTTCGTAGTGTAACCATCGTCAAAATATATGGTGGTTTTTGCTTTTTTATTATTAATATTTTTTTTAATATCAAAAATATTTTTTATTAAAGTATTAAAATATGGCATTTTTTTATTGATATTTGAAATTTATACTATGTCTTCAAAAAGTGTATTATCAAAAAATTCGGACAATAAATCTTTATCAATTTTAAGGCACTACAACATACTTTTCCTTGTCAGTAATTAATTATAAATAAGTAATAAGTTAGAAAATTTTATTCAGTTGCGAAAAAAGTTAATATACCAATGGATATAATACAAAATTAAAAACGCCGCATTAGAGATAATAACCAGTAAAAAAACAATTTTTTTGTAGTTTAACAGGACAATCGAAATTTTGAGCTTAATTTAACCTCTTCATATCTAACAAAGTAAGTTCGTTTTAATCCACTTAGAAATTTCTTTTGTAAAATACTGTAATTCCTTAATGGACCATTTTATTGTCGACAGTAAAGAACCACAAAAATAGGAATACAGACAAGAGCAGAAACAATATTGATACCAGAAATCTAATAATGACATCTTTACCAAAGCTTTTTTGTTAAATCAGAAAAGTTGTTGAAGAAAGCGCTTAAACGACATTTTCTTGGCATTTTTCGTTGTTCGTGGAAATAAAAGAATTAATTTGGGAACACAATTTCGAAACTTCTATTATTGTTTATAGATCCGCAAATTCCTGCTGCCTGTGAATTGTTCCACTAACTTAGTTATTATACCGTCAAAATACTAATGAGCACAAAAAGTGATTGATTTAGAAACTGCCTTGTACACTTCAGAATACTTGGCCGTTAATTAACTTGTTTAAGTTAGCCTTTGTTAGATTTAATTCTATATTTAGAAAGACTCAGAAAAAAACGAAATTATTAGGAAAATAATGTTCTGTTTACTGTAATGTAAAGAACTTTTAACCGAGTAAAGTCACACAATGTTTATGACAGTTAAATAATCTTAACCTCTTGTCTAATTTTCAGTGACAGAGCTAGGTGCCGCATTTTTTTTTAATTTACGCGAAACAAGTCGAAAAAGCAGAGTACAATACAGGATCAAAATTTAATAAATATTTGTATAAAAAAATGAAACCGACTTAAAAAAAATGTGGCATAATTTCCATTATTACGGGACTTCCCTTGTTATGAATCTTTCCTTTTATTAGGAATAGTGAAGTCTTACCTAATTTAGTTCCGCACATGCTGAGGAAGAGGTCCACGGATTTGACTATGTGATGACTCATGGAAAGTAGGTAGCTTCTGTCATGAGGTTGGTAAATGATTGGCTGATTGCAAATGCCTCTGTTGCTTATTTTGGTTTCAGTTAGGAAGAGAATGATGTTTGTAGGATTGAAGATAGTGGTGAACAGAGTTGAGATTTTTACTGAAGCCGCAAATCTTGGTGAATGAGAAATACCATTTCGATGGTAAAGCGTCACAAGAGTTGAGTTTGAATGGGACTGCTGAAAGTTTGTGTTGTTTCAAGCATTCGCGCGCCAGAATTGTTAAAGTTACTTCAAAAAAGTATCTAGTTACTTTATGAAAAATCTAATTCTGAAAAATCTAACTAGATACTCAAAAATACTAGTTATTTTATGAAAAATAGTAGCTAGTTCTTGGTTACTTTCTAAAAGTAACTAGATATTTTACTAAGTTACTTTGAGAGTAACTAGTTACTTTGAAAATAACTAATTACTTTTGAAAAATAACTAAATACTATTAACTATAATAAATAACTATTTACTTTTAAAGTAACTAGTTACTTAAGAAGTAACTAGTTACATTTTTAGAGTATCAAATTATTTTCCAGGTAACGTGGTCAAAATATTAGTTCAGTGTCAAGTTACTTTGGACCTTACTTCGAAAGCAACTAGTTTTTCGTTTTACCTCTGTTGTAGGAGTAAATGGTTGCTTAGATAGTATACAGGGTGTCCCAAAAGATCCTACCAATAATTAAGGAATGCATAGATTTGATTAAAATGTCGCGATTTAGCCATACTTGCCTTAGTCCAAAAGTTAATATTAAGAAAGATACAGGGTGATTAAGTTAAAATTTTATTTTCTATTTTTTAAAATAATATCCTTGGTTTTTGAGATATTAAAGTGAAAATCGGTGATAAGGGATTTTTTATAGCCAGTGATAATAATACGCCTTCAATTTTGATATAATTTGTAGAGGGCGCTAGGAGCGCTACTTTTTGTATTTAAAAATGTTCTAACTTTTTTGAATAGAAAATTAGGATGTTTTGTATAGGATAAATATTTTCTATTATCCTAAACCTACCTAAATTTTACCGTTTTCGAGATATTTGCTGTTTTTTTTTACTCGAAACAGCCCCGTGTACTCACTATTTAGGATATTCGAGTTTTATCATTTTTATAAAGTGGGCTTTTATCAAACATTAATCGATTGGAATTAACACATGTGTCATGCAAAGAAACAAGTTATTTCTGAACGGTTTATTAAAATTTATAATAATGATAAAACTACTCGTAATGTGCTAAATGATGAATACGGCTGCATCATTAAGCAAGAAAACAGCAAATATCTCGTAAATGGTGAACTTTAAATAGATTTATAAAGTATACTTTTTTTGGAAGAAAAGACAGTAAAACCTATTTTTTCTATACAAAGTTCCATAATTTTGTACATAAAAAGTTACAAAACAAACTTACTCACTTTGTATCTTTCTTAATATTAACTTTTGGACTAAGGCAATATGGCTAAATCGCGATATTTTAATCAAGTCTATGTATTCCTAAATTATTGGTAGGACCTTTTGGGAAACCCGTATATGTATAGCTCGTCCCGGATAAGAAGACAGACTCGAGAATTATTACAAACCGTAAGTGATACAACATCGAGCAGAATATACGAAAAAGTTACACATATTTGTGTTCAATAAAATATCGTTAAATGAATGTTTATATTATTTGGAAAACTTCCAGTGATATCCGAAAAAATCCGAAGTTTTCAATTTTTCTATTTATTTTTTGTAACCATTTTTTTCTCGGATACGTGTAATCTAACTCCATTTTAATAATAGCTTCTTTCAAATTAATTAACTAGTTACTTCAAGTATACTTACTTTTAAAAGTAACTTGCTACTTTTAAAGTAACTATAGATACTTTTGAAGCAAAAAGTTACTTTCAAAAGTAAAAGTTACAAGTTTACGAAAGTATCTTTATTATAGTTACTTTTTTCCCAATTTTAAAAGTAACTTAGCTACTATGCAACTAGTTACTTTTAGTAACTAGTTACCAAAAAGTATCTTTTTTATCAAGTTACTCACAGCTCTGTCGCGCGCCAATAATTTCGTAGTTCACTACAAAAATATTTGTTTTTAGCTAGGTGAAGAATTAAGATGGATTGGGGCAGAATATTATTACCTATATATTATTAGATTATTACACTTTGATATTTTCAAATCTTGAAGTTAAAAACTACTTATTATTTTTCTACAGAAAACAGTGATCGTAAGGGACAACCATGTATTACTTGACGGAGATATTTTCCGTCAGCTGTTGGTGTATTGCTCTACTCCAAAAGAGCTGCAGACTATTTTTTTTATTTGATTACTTTCCAGAATTTAAGAATTATGGATTTCATCGGCTTTACATTTGCTTCTGCATATTCATTAATTTCGAAGAAAGTATGACTTAGATTCAGACTCACAAATTAACAAAGCAGACAAATTAAAAATCTTAATACTAAAACTTAAATATATTTATTTATGTGAATAACGGTAAAAAAGTAACTTAAACCAAAAAAAAGGAGAACAAACTAACATATACCTTGCAAAAAAAATCAACATGCGTAAAATATTCTTTATATAATAGAAATTCTAGACCAATTTACTGATTTTTAATGCTTTTTTCTTCATAAATATTTGTCATATATATTTTACCGTCTTTGCTACATTTTAATGTTTTGATTCTCAAGCCAAAAGTCATCGTTCATTTAAACAGTCATCTTGCGCATAAGAATGTACGACAATACATCCGTTTCACTGAGATATCTAACAATAATTTAGATTGGATCGAACGCGTTTTTTATCCTCACAATTTTTATTTTTCAAGGTCCTTAAATCCAGCTCTAACATACATACCCCACTTAATTCACTCTCCATTCCCACTCAAATAAAACCACTGTTTCGATACTACAGTAAGTTAATTTATTTTTATTTTATTAATTTTATTTTTTCACATAGTATATAAAAAATAAATTATTTTTCTCCTTATATGAAAGTTTTTGTGATAAATAATAATAATAATAATAATAATAATAATAATAAGACGTTTATTAATCCATTTCAACAGGAAATTATACATTAGCATTACAAATAGGAATAACTTATATTGGATTAAAAGGCCTTTGAGTCAGCTTACTGAACGAAATTCAGGTGCTGTTGAGCTTAAAAATTAATAAATCTACCTTAAAAATATACAAGAAAACAAAATTTAATTGAAAAAATTAAATATAACCATTTTACATTGATAATTATGTTATATATACGGAAAAGAGATAAACAGAGATAAGAAGAAAAGTAAAAAAGAAAAAAAAAAGAAGAGGAAAGAAAGAGCAAGAATTAAAAATAGAGGGAAAAGAAATTAAGATCTAAAAACAAACAAGAGTACATACCAAAGTGCTGAGTCACCTATACTACATTCTATTTAATATTCAAATCATAAAAATATAAACAAGCCTTATACAGAGTAAACGGACATTATGCAAGCAAAGTTCTTTTCATTGTCCCTTTGAAAGCAGAAATATTATACTTATTGGCAAGTGCGGCAGACCAATATGAAAATGATCTTTTGAAAATTTCTATTCTATGAGCTGGAATTGTAATTAAGGTTTTACGCCGTATATTTAATTTATGAACATCAGTCCTAAACGATAATTTTTCAAATAAGTACGCTAGCGATTTATGTTTAATTATTTTGTAGTTAAAACATGTGGAATGAAGTATTCGCCGATCATGCATACCGAGCCGACCAAATACTTTGAGTTTATGTGAGACACCCCGCCCACGCCTAATCCCAAAAATGAAACGAATGCAAGAATTTTGAAGTTTTTGCGCCCTCCTTATATCTAGACTATCCAAGCACGGACAACACACACCGTCACCAAAATTAAGTCAATTAGAGAGTCACAGAGCAAAATTTTGTTTTTTTTTTATTTAAAAAATGTCTATGGTTAAAAACTGTTTTAAAACTACTTTTAATTTTGATGTTATATGTTCTTCGAACCCCGGCTTATTGTCAATAATCAGATCTAGATTTCTGGCACTTTTCTGAAATGGTATGGGATTGTTATTAATTAATATATTTAATCCATTGTTAATGTCGGCTCTTAACGGTTCATTACAAAATAGCAATTCAACACTCTTTTTGGATTTATTTTTAAAACATGTTTTTTAGAAATATCATATATAGCTGATAAATCTTTATTCATGCATTCATTGGCGAGCTGAAGAGAATGGGGACTGAAAGAGTAGTAAAAATGCGTATCATCAGCATACAGATGGTACTTACATTGTTTTAGTTCCTTCACAAAGTTTAAGGTATATACCGAGTATAGAAGTGGTCCTAGTATACTCTCCTGGGGAACACCAGATTTTAATCTCAACATAGATGAGACATTAAGATCAACCTGCTGAAATCTGTTAAGAATGATTTCCTATAGCATTATCTGAGAAACGGTAATAATGTAACATTGATATTAAAGTTGAATGATTCAGCATATCAAATGCTTTGCTGTAGTCTAGCATAATCAGAACCCTGGCATTATTCGTATCTAATTCCCGAAATATATCATCTGTTACATCGCTAAGAGCTGTACTACAACTGTAGCCTCTGCGAAATCCGGACTGTTTCGAAGGAATAATATTACTTGTAAATAAGAACGATTGCATTTGTTTTTCCAGGCATTTCTCGAGTACCTTCGACAAAACTGGCAAAATAGAAACTGATCTCAGATACTCCAGGTCGGTGGGATGGTTTATTTTGGGTAATGGAATAACCTTGGCCTTCTTCCACTCCGAAGGAAAGTATGATTTTTTTATACAAACATTTACATTATGTCGGATATATGGTATTATATATGGGCAGTATCTAAAAATCAAGGTAATATTAAGCCTGTCAACTCCAAAAGCTTTTGACTTGACATTTTTAACTATTTCAATTATGTCTGAATCAGTAACCGGATAAAATGAAAAATTAATTAACTCAGCATATGATAGAGTAGTTTTATTTAATATTTTTCCTTTCCCTATATCCAGTAACTCGTGTTCAGTTTTCAAAACATCACGTCAATTATATTAAGATGCTCACATTTCCAGAAGTACATTATATATGACGAGATATATTTGTAGGTTAACTTCTGAAATAACAAATCAAAAATTCTTGTCGAGTGTGAGCCTTTTCTGAAAGTGTGACGGGCTTTTATGTGGCATCCAATTGGGGCATAAATCTCCAAAGACCTAAGCAGTCAAGAAAATATTATATAATATCTTATAACCTATCAGCCCTACCAATGAGTTACGACCTGGCAAAGGATAATAAATATATAGTTTATCCCACCTAAAGCATTTATCGAGTAAAAATCGCATCACGGGATCCATGCTCAGCAAAAAGGCGTTTATTCCGGGCAATATTTTGTTTTAATTTACATTTTTAAATCGTATGAATAATGCAGGTTGTTAGATTTTGCAGATCCAAGGTTTTTAGTTTACGCTGTCTAGTTGCAGTCCAGGAGATTTGTTGCAACGTAAGGTTTGAAGCTAAACCAATATAGATTTGTGGATGTTTGGTGGTCAGCTAGGTAAATTATTAGTTTAATTTTAAGAAAAGTATTTGCCTGGAATTATATTATATATATATATATATATATATATATATATATATATATATATATTTCTGCTATTATACATATAAATATATATATATATATATATATATATATATATATATATATATACAGAGTGTCTCAATAGTGCGTTCTCGGTTGATATCTTGATAACGGATAGCGATATAAAAAAAGTTCAAATGCAAAAGTTGCAGAACAATACGGGCTACATAACCTAAAATTATTTTCATTTATACAGGGTGCCTCAAAAATCTGTAGCGAAGCAAAGTGGTGTTTTTTCTTATAGGACACCCTGTATATTTTTGCATATTTAGATTCTGCTCGTGATTCTACACATTTTTTGTATAACATGTCCTAAGTATAAATCTGATAATTTTTCTAATATCCGCCATTTTGTAAAAAATTATGAATTGCAGTGTCTTTTTTCAAAGGACGTGGGCCGTTGGCTTTTTGATATAGGATTATGATTTTTGGCAGGAACATTAACAAAAGTATGGGTTGATTTTCGACGTGAACAAAATTTGTCAGCGTTGTACAGGGGGTCCTAGATAAGTAGGAGAAATTAAAAAAATTAAAAAAAAAAACATATCTTCATTTTTTTAAATGGAATGTATAGTATTTTAATATTTTAGACTATTCGTGACCCAAAACCCTATCTCTCGTTATAAATATGTCCTATGCCTATTTGTCATAGTTTCCGAGATTTTGACATTTTTGTATTTATTATTTGGTTTTGAATGGCAATGGCCTTAGAATTTGCTTTATTATCGAATTTATAGAATTTTCCGAGGAATCCAAAAATGTAATAATATACAGGGTGTTCCGTTTAAAATAACAAAGTTGATATCCGCGGGACACTTTTGTATTTCAACTTTTTCTCTGTTATTAAAAATAAAGGGGGGTGGCAAATCTCGGTGAATCACCCTGAACTTTAATACACAGTAAAAAATGCAAAATTAAAAATTCAGTCTACTATTTTTCTTTATGTAAAAAGGCAAATAAATATTTTAATTAAAGAGACACAACAGAAAAAGAAGTCCTACAATCACTTAATTAAATGTTTAATATGACCACCATTTCTTTCAACACACACTTGTAGCCGATTCACAAAGGAATTGTTAACTCTATTCAGCATCGCGGCATTGATATTTGTACATGCATTTCTAATTCTCATTTTCATATTCTCTATGGTAGTGGGTGGCGTTTGGTAAACTTGCTCTTTAACAAAACCCCACAAGAAAAAATCTAGTTTTGTGAGGTCCGGAGACCTTGCCGGCCATGATACTGGACCTCCCCTACCAATCCATTTATTTTCATAATTCGCGTCTAAAAATTGCCTCACCTGCCTGCTAAAATGTGCCGGAGCGCCATCTAGTTGGAACCACATCCGCCTCACTAGATTCAAAGGTAATTCGTCAATCCACTCCTGCAAACTGTTTTGCAGTAAATTTAGGAAAGTGTCTCCATTAACTCTATTTTCGAAAAAATAAGGTCCAATGATACGGTTACCGATTATACCAGCCCATACATTAAGAGACCATCTATGCTGGTGATCCAAGGGGATAATGAATTTGGGGTTTTCAGAACTATAATAGTGGAAATTATGTCGATTGACGTATCCGTTTTTATGAAATGTCGCTTCGTCAGTAAATAAAATGTTATTGAAAAAATCATGTTCTTCTCTATTTTTTGCTAATGCCCAAGTACAAAATTCAAGTCTTCGATTGAAATAGTCTTGATCCAGCTCTTGTACCAGTTGAATATGGTATGGGTGAAATTTATGTTTTCTCATTATTCTATTTGCCGTAGATTTAGCAACACCTCTCTCCTTTTCTAACTGCCTACATGAAATATGAGGATTTTCAATTAAAGTTTGCATAACAAGATATTCATTTTCTTCATTTGCGGCTCTTTTCTGCCTTTCCAATTTTTGTTCGTAATCGACACGTCCAGTTCTTTCAAATCGTTCTTTAAGTCTGACAAATGATACCTCGTGAGGATGACGTTCGGCATTGCTAAACCGCTGCGCATAAATTCTATTTGCTAAAAACAATTTTGATCACTTGCGCCCAAAACATAAATCATGTTAATCAATTCTTCTCTAGAAAAATTCATTTTGAATCAATTTGAACACCGTTACTACACAAATGCAACAGTTTGACATTTCGCCATGACAACATTTTCTCCGTTTTCATTTGTATTTACTTTAGGATTGTCTAAGGCATCTTCGTACGTTAAGTTCTAACTAAATGTTGACACTACCTACGCTTTTATAATAGCCAAAATAGTAAATATTAAGAATAGTTGGTAAAATATCTGTTCTAAGTGTTTAGGTCGCGATTCTTAGCACAATATTATGAGCTGAATTTTTAATTTTGCGTTACTTGTAGTGTATTATAATTAGAAAATTCGATAATAAAGCAAATTCTAAGGCGATTGCCATTGAAAACCAAATAATAAATACAAAAATGTCAAAATCTCGGAAACTATGACAAATAGGTATAGGACATATTTATAACGAAAGATAGGGTTTTGGGTCACGAATAGTCTAAAATATTAAAATACTATACATTCCATTTAAAAAAATGAGGATACGATGTTTTTAATTTTTTTAATTTCTCCTACTTATCTAGGACCCCCTGTACAACGCCGACAAATTTTGTTCACGTTGAAAGTCAACCCATACTTTTGTTAATGTTCCTGCCAAACATTATAATCCTATATCAAAAAGCCAACGGCCCACGTCGTTTCAAAAGAGGCACTGCAATTCATAATTTTTCACAAAATGGCGGATATTAGAAAAACTATCAGATTTAGACATAGGACATGTTATACAAAAAATGTGTAGAATCACGAGCAAAATCTAAATATGCAAAAATATATAGGGCGTCCCATAAGAAAAAACACAACTTAGCTTCGCTACAGATTTTTGAGACACCCTGTATAAATGAAAATAATTTTAGGTTATGTAGCCCGTATTGTTCTATAACTTTTGTATTTGAACTTTTTTATATCGCTATCCGTTATCAAGATATCAACCGAGAACGCACTATTGGATCACCCTCCGAGATTTTTTCAGATCTTCACGTTTCAGGATCCCTAGATGCCGAAAAACATATTTTCTCAATTCCGTCAGTCTGTCTGTCTGTCGGTCGGTGGGTCTGGCTGGCTGTTCGCGACATAGAACTACTTACCCGAGTGACTACAAATTTTGGTCAAAATTAAGAGTCCTATGGGGATGACCCGGTAACATTTTGGTTAATCGAATTGATGGTAAAATTTTGGTACGAATTTAAGATGGCGGCTTAGTAAAATATCTAAAAATTCAACCTGAATAAAAAACTTTATGGACCGATTTCAAATTGTGTGCTATAACTAAATGTGGAATAGAGATCAGCTATTTTTAAATGTGTTCAGATTATTTGTTGCGTTTAGATTAACAAACAAAAATCTTTTTGGCTTTTTCGCAACTGAATAAAAATATTTAACTTTAAATTAATTGAAAGTTGCGAGAAAGCCAAAAAAGATTTTTGTTTAGAGATCAGCTAGTAAAACTGTGGTACTAACTCAAGATAGCGTAACAAAATGGCGGCCAAATAAAATATTTGTAATTTTGAAAAAATCACTCTCCCAGATTTTACATATTTTCAGGTTTTAGTGTCACTAGATAAATATTCAAAATATTCAATAAATGTTTTTATCAATTTCGTCGGTCCGTCTGGCTGTATGTCAGTTCGCGCCATAGCTTAAAAACTACTATCAGAGTGACTTTTAGTCAAAAATTGAGGGTCATATGCAGATGACTTATTCAATTGATGGCGGTCAAAAATAGTGTAAAAACTGTTTATTCAATTTATTTTAAATTATGCTCAAAAATTAAGTGTGGCATAGGTAAAATATTCCTACGAATGAACATGGCGGCACAAAATGGCGCCCAATAAAAAATTTTGAGAAGACACTATATGGGTGCAACTAAATGATCATGTGGGGATTGGGTCACACTTTACTATTTCTTATTAAAGGAAATATTCACAAGAGGGAAGTTTCCGGTATAGGACACTTCTTATAGAAAACGACTTTCAGTCAGTTTTCCTGAAAATGGGGTGTGTTGTAGTTCTCGATCTCGTGATCAGAAGCTTTCATGGCCACAACTAAATCTCGCTACTAGTTTTTGGTATTCAAGATTAAAATTTCGCATTTTCCATATTGTACGCAATAAATTGTTTTTTTCTTCATTTTAAATACTTAATATGTATTCAAGTAGATCAGTTGCTTAGAATAATTCTGATTAAAGGCTAATGTTAGTAAAAGTAAACGTATACAGGGTGAAGCTGTATTATAGAATCCAATATTTGTTTTTTCATATTGACTGTACCTAAAATATTAAAATTCCAATTTTTACATTCAGATTTAGCTGGATTTCTGATATGTTTATCAAAATTTGATCGGACGTTTTTGTAAATAGCTGACATTACAGTGGCCATAAATTTCAATATAGAAGTTTTATAACCTATTGCATTATCTGAAAATCTAGATCTAATCTGTGTATTCTACGATATTCAAATAGCCAGAGAAATTGACACATTTTCATTATTATCAAATGCATATTGTCAATAGATAGACCTTTAATAATATAATTTAAAATAAAACAATACAGGGTGTTTCATAAAATTCTAGGAAAACTATGCGATTCCGGTTATGTTACATTCACCTGATTTTTCATAATAATTCCTGAAGGACTGATATTTCTATTATTACCGGGATTAATATAATACTAATACACAAAGTATTTGATAAATAGTTTCCTTTTTTTGTGCTAATTCTAATACTTTCAATAATATCGATCATTATTACGTCATTTACAATAAAGAAAACTATAAAATAAGTGTGGATTGTAACGCGAAAATTAAAAGTTAGATGCCTACGTCTATACCCTACTATTAATATTCTTATATTTAGTTAATTCATATACAGTGTGTCACTTGATTGAGTCTCCCTTTATTATTTGAACTAGTCAAGATTAAAAATTAAAATTTGCAGACTTTAATACCAAACTAATGCTCCTTTGTGATGCATATATGTTTCGTCATTAAATATCGCCATCTTGAAAAAAAATTAATGGAAAAAGGGCTCGAGAAGCACATCTTTTGGAAGGCCTTTGCAGTCCTAATATATCCTCAAATTATTGACACATCAACATTAGACAATTCAAAATGGCGGCCATTCGTCAATGTTTCAAAACCTAAAAAATATGGAGAATAAAAATTCTTAAAAACTTGACGTATTTTATTCCTCACATGATTCTTAATTATTATTTTCTTATTAGCATGGGTGCTAAATATTATACTTTTTTATTTACAGGGTGCTTTTTCCCGTAAATATACATTTATATTTTTTTAGGTTCTGTCACATTAACGAATTACTGCCATGTCGAACTGTAAATATATCGACCGCATATTTTGGAGATAAATTATTGTTAAAAAGACTTCTCAAAAGATGTACTATCCGATCGCCCTATCCATTTTGTGTTTTCTTATATTATCACACTCTGAGGAATTATTATGAAAAATGAGGTGAATCTGACGTAATGATAACAGTATAGTTAGTCTAGAATTTTATGAAACCCCCTGTATTATTTTATTCTTAACTAAATTATTAAAGCTCCATTTAATGATAATATTCGTTCGATACACTGCCCGACTAAAAATTTTTTTTTTGTAACACAAATCAGAATAGCATAATCTAATAGAATAGACCTATCCAAATAGGAAAATGACAAATAGAAAGTTGTAGCAAGTAGGGTTTTTTTATTAGAGTTGTAGAACCATATCGGATGTTGCGATAATTAATATCTATAGAAAAAATAATTTCAGAAAACTCCTAACCTTGTTTATTGAATATGTTTACAGTTTTCGCCTATTAGACATATCATACATTTAAGAGAAAAGCAAACGAGAAAAATATTAACTTAAAACACTAATTAAACGTTGTGTCCTATCTTCTCTCTTCAAAAACCAACAGTAGTCACCCATCATGGCTGGATCCCATCGTCCGTGGTACCGAATTTCCATTGTTCTGATATCTTGGTGAAACCTTTCACCCTGCTCGTCACTAACAGCTCCGAAGTTTATAGGAAAAAATGACAGATGAAAATGGAGGAAATGACATTCTGGCACCAAGCGCTTTATAGGCATCTAAGAGTTCTTAACTAATTGTTCATAATTTTCATCCATATTGTTGTCTAAAAATCCTCTTACTACTATTAACAAATGAATTCCATGCTCTGAGTTCCTGCCTGGTAAGCTTTTCCGTAAAATTGACATCGTCCAGCAATTTTCTGATTTGTGGCCAAATAAAAATGCCTTTTTTTAATTTGGCATGACTAAACTGGGGAAAGACTTGTCTTAGGTATTTAAATCCATCCCCATCTTTATTCAAAGCCTTCACAAAGTTTTTCATCAGCCCAAGTTTAATGTGAAGAGGAGGCAAAAGGACATTTTTGGGATCAACAAGAGGTATACATTTAACATTTTGAGATCCCAGTTGAAATTCGCTTCTTTCTGGCCAAATTTTTGTTACATGATGCTGATTTATTGCACGACTGTCCCACAAACAAAGAAAACGGCAATATTTTGTAAATCCCCCTGAAGTCCCACTAAAATCGCTATAAGTTTTAAGTCCCCACATATCTGCCATTTATACCTATTGTAGTTTATTTTATCCAAAATCGTGCGCATATTTTCATAATTTTCTTTCATTGCAACTGAATGGGCAACTGGTATAGAGAGTTTTAAATTTCCATTATGCAATAACACAGCTTTTAAGTTATATTTAGATGAGCCTATGAATAAGCGCCACTCACGGGGAGAATGTTTAATATCAAGTTCCTGCATTAAACTGTCTATATCAGTACACGCGCACAAAGAATTTTCCATACTGTAGAATTTAGAAAACATAGCATTTCTTTTTCTGAAATTAGTAATTTTTGTTTCTTTGGCCAATAGGTTCCATTCCTTAAGACGGAATCCAGAAGTTTTGACTGTTGCTTGGATAACCCCAAATCATATACTAAATGATTTAATTCACTTTGAACAGTCAAATGTGGTTCGCCGGAATTGGGACCTGTGGTAAAAGTGGGATCGGTGCACTGTTCTTCTGAGCTGCCTGATGATGCGT
The DNA here is from genome assembly GCA_030620095.1 of Kuschelorhynchus macadamiae. Taxonomy (NCBI): domain Eukaryota; kingdom Metazoa; phylum Arthropoda; class Insecta; order Coleoptera; family Curculionidae; genus Kuschelorhynchus; species Kuschelorhynchus macadamiae. The sequence goes on from JAUTXW010004380.1 coordinate 329,209, forward strand.
TATCTCCATTATCTCCCAAATCAATAGCTTGCTAATTTAAAGGCGCAATCGGCACTGGTAAATTTGCATTATGAGATACAGGTCGTATGGCAGATTGCAAATTTGGATATTCTATATTGTGCTTTTTCCCTTTTTGGAATAACCTTCAGTCTTTGTCAGGCAGAAATAACAATCGTCAGAATGATTGGTGGGTTCTCGCCATACCATTGGAACTGCAAAAGGCATACTTTTTACCGCTTATCTTGATCCGCAATTAACACACCAAAATACTTAAAGTAGGCTTTTTTTACATTTTCTGAAAATGGCCTGGCTTGTGATTTCACCAGAAATTCTCCACAAATATAACAAAATTTGTCAGGAGAAATTTTGCAACTTCGGCGCGTTTGACTCGACATTCTCGTCTTTACATACACTCTCTTATCGATACACAGAGAACCACTCAATTCGAAACTCAACAGAAGAGTGATGTTTAACGTTTATTTTATGTCTAATGTTGTAAACAACCCAGTCTAGGTAATTTTTCCGTTGTAAAATGGATCCATTTTAGCCGCCCCACAATAAAATTGTTTACCTGCCAATATAAAAGGTTCTAATTAGGCTATTAAAAAACGGTAGGTATTAGGGCTTTTCGAATATTTTTTTTATTACTGGGAGGGTATTTCCATTGTGAAAATAATGAGCTGGCCTGTGTTAGAGAAATCTGACTGTTTGTTTAAGTGTAATGGCGCTTTTAATAAAAATTGGAATTTTACTGTTGTAGGTGCAGCCGAATAATAAACAAAAATATCCGAATTCTTAAATACAGCTACACTTTGTATAAGTTTATTATCACTAATACATACCTTAGCTATTCTAAGCGACTATCCTATTTTAATGAGCAAAAATATGGAAAATGCAAAATTCCTACTTTGACTCCCTGTATATAAAAAAAATAGCGGCAGGATTAAGTTGTGGTCATGAGAGCTTTTGATTAGGGGGTATAGAACTGTAACCTATTACATTTTCAGAGAAATTGACTCAAAGCCATTTTGTGTGGGGTGCTTTACCGGTTTTTAAAGCCAAAAACTTCCTTTAAAACAGTTCTATACAATTATCAGCTGTATCGACTGCCCTATAAGCTTGATATATTAATATCAATACTTTCAAGAGGGTCAGTTTTCTGATGCTTGCCAATCGCTCGAATCGATATCAAATTTAATTACAGCGCCAAATGTATGCCGTCATTATGTAGCAACAAGCAAAGGCATGGATATGTTGCATTTTCACAGTGAGCCATATTGATATTATCTCATTAATCTCCTGTATGATTTATATTTTAGTAACCCACAATGAGCGACTGAGTGCATGACACAAGCGTCCAATTACACTGGCTCGCAAAAATAAAAGGCTTTTGTTGTTTATTACATTTCGTTTTATAAGTTTATACTTATATATTATATTTATTTATATCTTTAGAGTATTAAAAATCATTTTGCGCTTCTTAGACTGCTTTTTGAAAGCAATCTCTGGAGCGCCTCTTGTAACAGTCCAACATCTCACGACTCAAACTCACTTTCAAAATGTCCTGTGGTGATACCACTCACCGTGCTCATTACTTGCTCTACCACAATTTTCTGGACAGTAATCTAGATCTGAATCCACGAAATTAATTTTCAGTGACATATTTTACCCTAAGTTCTGGTAGCAAGAAAGAAGTTGTGCAACAAGGTCTCTGCAGTTTTCTGCTGTTTTGTTCCCCAAAATATTTACTGCAACTATTTTAAATAAGTCCCATTTTTATATGAAGTGATAGTAATAGCATCTTTTCTGAGGAAACTAATGCCGTGCTAGTCACATAATCGCTTTTTTTTCATTATGAAGTAACACAGCTTTAAGATTGAGGAATCGAAAAGTCTCTAATCCTTTCGATCATAGTTTATATTTAAAGCAACCATTAATCCATTAGTGTCTCTACAGACTATCAAATTGTTCTCCGTGTCAAAAAACGATGTCCACTTTTGCTGACCACTTCGGTACACAAACAATTTTACATTATCATGGAGTTAATTCCATTGTTGCAGTGGATAGGCCACCAGTTCTGCTTTTTCCTTGGATAAGTCCAAAGGTCACCGTGATTAATTTATGTGGCTCATTACTAGATAAATCAGATACAAAATCGGGGTTCTGCAAGGTCGATAGGTATGCGAAATCTATCTCACCATCGAAGTCAAGCGTGTGTTCTTGAGGTGGATTAGAAATAGGCAACTCGTCACCAGGCGCATGGCGGAATGTAGATTTGGATATTTGAAACCCTTAATGGTCACCGATGATAGCTTAGTATAAGCATAACAGCCGGCAATAGTTCCAGATATACCCAGTAATTAATGTAAAAAACTAAATTAAAGATGCTGTTGAATCCGTCGATAACTGGAAAATGGCACCACTTCAGACCGATTTTTTTTGCTTTACAACCGCGTATATTAATATATAATACGAAATTACACATACTAAAGTAAGCAATGCTTTAAATACCTCATATAAAGCAAAAAATAAGCATAAAACTACTTTTAAATCTCAAAACCATACATAGGCATTAAATACATGATATTTTTCTAGTTCGGTATATATATATATATATATATACATATATATATAATATATATATATATATATATATATATATATATATATATATAATATATATATATTTATATATATATGTATATATATATATATATATATATATATATATATATATATATAATGGACAACACGAAATAGCGGGGTTGCAGCCTAATAATCCTATTGATGTTACTGGGACATTAAATAGATGACTCTATTTACTTTGTGAAAGCTTTCGGATTTATTTTAATCCTTCATCAGTCACACTACAAAATGGTTTGTTAATATAAAGTAAATTATTAAAATATTTTAGACTTACTGTAAGTGAGGTTACAAATATAAACAGCTATCCAATAGGGAATTCATTTCTGTGAATGAAAGGAACACCTCTTTATATAAGTATTTAACACAAAACAAACAGACTGGAAAAAACAATAACAAAAAATTTTTTTTTTTTTTTTTGATTACACACGACCGGAGTCGAGGCTTAACTAGAATATTAAGAATAAAATATATGCACCTATTTGTTTCTTTTTTAGATAGCAAAAAAAAAATAATAATCCTTCTTTTGTGTTTTGAAGGCCAGGACGATTATTTGGTTTTAAGGTTTAATAAATTGCTATATATTATATTGAGATTCTGTATATCCGATTTTTTATTCATCGGGTTTTCCTGATTATTTATGTGCACCATTTCGAGAAAATTTCTTTTAAAATAATTAATTTCACATTCGAGAATCTCCGCCTCTGCGAAATTTGCTGAATGACCTGTGTCTCTTACGTGTTGGGAAAGGGCACATGCTTCGGGTTTTATTCTTATATCACTTTTATGAGATATTATTTTTGAGGTTTGCCCTATGTATTTTTTATTGCAATGTAAACAATCTATTTTATATACTACATTTGATTTGTTATGCCTTTTTGTTTTATCTTTAAGAGAACTAAAAAGTTTGCTCGTATAACGGCTTTATTGGCTATAACAATATTTTCTTTTTTGAATATACTTTTTTATTATTGGAGAGCTAGTAGAAACAGTTGGTGAATTGTTTGGTACTATAGTGTCAGTTGAATAGATTAATTTCTTTAGCAGGCTTTATAAGAGTTGTCCAATAGTAGGTTATTTATATTTTGATCCTTTAATGATGATATATAGCATATATATATATATATATATATATATATATATATATATATATATATATATATATATATATATATATATATATATATATATATATATATATATATATATATATATAGCATATATATATATATATATATATATATATATATATATATATATATATATATATATATATATATATATATATATATATATATATATATATATATATATATATATATATATATATATATATATATATATATATATATATATATATATATATATATATATATATATATATATATATATATATATATATATATATATATATATATATATATATATATATATATATATATATATATATATATATATATATATATATATATATATATATATATATATATATATATATATATATATATATATATATATATATATATATATATATATATATATATATATATATATATATATATATATATATATATATATATATATATAGGATTAAAATAAATCCGAAAGCTTTCACAAAGTAAATAGAGTCATCTATATTAATATATATATATATATATATATATATATATATATATATATATATATATATATATATATATATATATATATATATATATATATATATATATATATATATATATATATATATATATATATATATATATATATATATATATATATATATATATATATATATATATATATATATATATATATATATATATATATATATATATATATATATATATATATATATATATATATATATATATATATATATATATATATATATATATATATATATATATATATATATATATATATATATGTATATATATATATATATATATATATATATATATATATATATATATATATATATATATATATATATATATATATATATATATATATATATATATATATATATATATATATATATATATATATATATATATATATATATATATATATATATATATATATATATATATATATATATATATATATATATATATATATATATATATATATATATATATATATATATATATATATATATATATATATATATATATATATATAATCAACACATATGATTCAAATCGGTTATATATAATATATGTTGTCAGATTTTCAGTTTTTCGGCAGACTAACTTAACTTTTTTTTTCAAATCAAATGATATGTTTTTTTTAAGCATGATTTATTCCTCGTATTATCCTTAGTATAACTCCAAAACTGCAAACTTTTATCTTGATTCGTTAAATGTTAAATTTATTAAATGTTTTTAGAAATACATCGACAATTTAGGAATTAAAAACCTAAAAGTAAAATAATTTATTGATTTGTGTGTGGTGGTGACCTTGGAGGCCACTCAACAACCCCCCTTCGTCCAATCCAGCGTCCCGGAAACGTCGTGTTCAAATAATTTTTGACAGCAACTGCGAAATGCGGCGGGCCCTATCATGTTAGAACCATACGTGGCCAAAACCATTAGAAAAATATTGTTTAATGCTGGAATAATTTGGTTTTCCAACAGCTGTAGATAAAATATCCCATTTATATTTCCTTGAATGAAAAAGGGTCGAATAATGCGATTACCTAATCTGCCAGCCCACACATTAAATTTTTCAGGAAAATGCGTATGGATCTCAATCATCCAATGTGGATTGTTTTCAGACCAATAACGAGAATTATGGAAACCGTTTAGGCATACGCAATTTACCAAAAAAGGAAATACGAATATATGAATATCAAATATTAATTATCTACAGCTGTTGGAAAACCAAATTATTCCAGCATTAAATGATATTTTTCCTAATGGTTTTGGCCACGTATGGTTCTAACATTAAATTATTTAAAAACGTAGTTTCCGGGAAGCTGGATTGGGCGAAGGGAGTTTGTTAAGTGATCTCCAAGGTCACCGGATTTAAATCCCCTTGACTTTTTCCCTTGGGGTCACCTAAAAACGACCGTGTAAATGAAGTCCGAAAACCTTGAAGTTCTAATGGGAAGGATTAGAGAAATTATTGACCGTTTAGAATTTTCAACATCCTATTAACAATTACATTATTTTAGTTTTAGTTTTTTAATTCCTAATTTGTCGATGTATTTTTAAAAACATTTAATAAATTCAACATTTAACCGATCAAGATAAAACTTTGCAATTCTGGAGTTATACTAAGGATAATACGGGGAATAAATCACCATTTTATATGAAAAAAAATCATCATTTTATATGAAAAAAAAAGTTAGGTTAGTTTGCCGAAAAACTGAAAATCTGACAACATTGTGGTATGCACCAAAGGGTTGAGAGAATTCGGTAATACCTAATCACCACATATGGTTCAGATCGGTTGAGGGGTTTTTGAGATATTTGACCGTTTCCAGACATCTGACCAACCCTGTATATATATATATATATATATATATATATATATATATATATATATATATATATATATATATATATATATATATATATATATATATATATATATATATATATATATATATATATATATATATATATATATATATATATATATATATATATATATATATATATATATATATATATATATATATATATATATATATATATATATATATATATATATATATATATATATATATATATATATATATATATATATATATATATATCCGGGTGTACATCCGTTCACTACTGTCGTTCTGAAAAGAACAGTTTTGCTGACGTTTCGCCAAAATCACATTTGGCATTTTCGAAGCTTTCTTTCTCGCGTCCGAATAGAGACTGAAGTGTTGGTGACTGCGACGCTTCCTTTTATACCCCCACTCGGGGCCGAAGGTTATATCTGCGCAGGCGTTGGTCGTTATTTATGTTTTCCGGATGGTGCTGTTGTTGTTGCGCTAATTGCGCTTGAGTTTTTGCGATTTTAGATTTGTCTATTATTGTCTTCCATACTGTTGGTAGTTTTAATGATTCGTCCCTTTTATTTAAATCACCTTGCTTTTCAATTTCTATGGCTTCTCGGATTATTCTGGTCTTATAATGTTCTATATTGGCAATCTCCCTACACCCATCGAAATTTATTTTATGGCCGGTTTCCTGATAATGTAGGAATAAAGCTGAGGTTGTTTGTTTATTTCTGATGCTGAGTTTATGCTCTTCCACTCTTGCTGATATTCGCCTGTTAGTTTGCCCTACGTACAACTTTTCACAGTCCTGGCACGGAATACTGTACACTCCGTGGTTTTCCAGTTTGATTTTATCTTTTGGGTTTCCGAGTAGTTTACCTATAGTTGTTTGTGGCTTGTGTATTGTTTGTATGTTGTGTTTCCTCAGAATTCTTCCGATTCTGTCTGTTGTGCCTTTTACATATGGTAAGACTACTCGTTGCTTTCCCGGTTCATATTTTTTGTTGTTTGTTGTTCGGGAAACTTGTGCATTAATAGCTTTCTCTATGGTGCGATTTGTGTAGCCATTTTTCTTTAAAGCACTAGATATTATATATATATATATATATATATATATATATATATATATATATATATATATATATATATATATATATGTATATATATATATATATATATATATATATATATATATATATATATATATATATATATATATATATATATATATATATATATATATATATATATATATATATATATATATTTTTTTTTTTTTTCTTGAACCTTCAAATATACATTGTAATTAGGTACTTCTTTTCTTGGGATGCGTATTCATAAAATTAAAACGATTTTTTAATTATTTGTCATATTTAATTTAATTTGACGTTTCGGCAGGTAGTTCCATGTCTTTTTTCAAAAATTGTTTTATTTTATTTTTCCTAAAACAGATTGCAAAAAATAAACAATCTAAGATTTTAAAAAATCAAAAATTATCTTACCATGAGACGTAAATCAAAAGGTCAATAACACCAATTAACATTTAAGCAAAATAAAATACACATAGCACATTGTCATTTTGTCAAACAAATACAAACACAGAACATCTATTGCAGACTAACTGAAATATATAGTGTAGGAATTCATTCTTATCATAATACTTTTTTAGTGGTTACCGGAGAGTTTTTATAATTTAAATATTTATTTATTTTAAACAGATTTGGGAAACTTTTGTTAGTATGCAGGACTCAACTCTTCGTCTCATAGACTGGCGAACTTTCTCGAATATCCCAGGTGTATTGCGAATTATTTCACATGAAGCTATAATTCTGTTTCTCAAATCTTCCTCTGACTGGATAGAAGTCTGATACACCAACGATTTTAAATGTCCCTAGAAAAAATAATCTAAACATTTTAGATAGGGGGACCTTGGGGGCCATGGCTGGAATCCACCTCGACCTATCCAACGGTTCTTGTATTCTCGATTTAAAAATTCTCTTACATCCAAACTAATATGTGGCGGTGCACCATCATGCATAAACCACATTTGATATCTTATTTTAAATGGTACCTGTTCTAACGGCAGCGGGAGTTTTTCTTCTAAAAATTGACGATAATATACAGCCCATTTAATCTTCTTGGCAGGAAAAATGGCCCCACCAAATGGTCTCCAATAATACCAGCCAACACATTTACTGTAAACTGCTCCTGAAAATGACTTTCGGCTGTCGCAGGAGGATTTTCTTGTGCCCAAAAATTATTGTGAAAATTGCAGATGGCATTTTTCGAAAAACTTGCCTTGCCTCAAAGAATGGGTTTTGGCTCAACATTTGAATGAACCACTCGCAAAAATTGAACAGGAATGGAAAATCGCGTGCGTGAAGAGCTTGGACTTTTTGGATATGGTAAGGATACATCAAATTATCCAATAACATTTAAATTTCTAATAGTGAGATGTGCTCCTGTTAAATGAGTAGACTTCTGGAAAGTGCCATTTTCGAATGTGAACCTGAGCAAAAGTTCCGTGAATCTGGCTGTCGTCGATTTGGATAACGCTGCGAATAGAGTCGTTTAGCTTCAAACGAATTGCCATTGGCAAAGCCATAAATGAAATGAATATCCGCATATTCACGGTTTGGAAACTCAACCATCCTTAGATATTAAATAGTTCAAAAAATTTTAGAAATATTAAATAGCGCAAAAAACTTTGGAAATTTTAACTATCACAATTATTTTAAACTAAAAGTCAAAAAAGGTAACAAACGGAAAATATGATTATGCTGTTTACTTCGCTATCAAAATTATTTTATACGAAATGTCAAAAAACGTAACACACGAACTAGCCGACTAGATTTTTTTCAATTTTGTTACTTTGATAATACTTGGTTTGCATCGACGGCTATTTCCGCAATTAAATAAAAAAATATTACAGATACGATAAAAACGCAGGAGATTAAAAAGAATGAGGAAAAAACGGAGAGCCAAATGATGATATTAGGATTTATACAGGGTATTCCAAAAAAATACAGGAGAGTGGAATCCTCGGTGGCGCAAAAAAATAACATCCTGTATACTGCATACGACAAATTTGCTTTTGGTTGTTGTAGAGGTTCTAAAAACTAATGTACCAAATTGGAATCAATAAACTCTGAAACCGTGTATTAAAAAGGAAAAAATGAAAAAAAAATTAAAACTTTGACACTCTGTATCTCAAGAATAAAACATTTCTCAATACACCTTTATACGATAGAAGTTATTTATTTTAACGATACCTATTACATACTAAGTTCCTGTAATGTTTCCAGCAACTTCATCAAGCGTTAAAGGGAGTGGTTAACCTGCATCGACGCAGATATTTACAAATTTCTCGAAAACGGTTACCTCTAACGTTGTTGAACAAGAATTCCTTTTTTGTTTAAAAAGGTGTAAAAACAAGGTTTATTTACAAAAAAATCTAAAAGCTCTATTGTCAAAAAAGTTATGGCAGATTAAAGTAAATAACAGTAGCGTGCGTAGCGCCCTCTAGGTGCTAGATAAAAACTAATACCAAATTATGATTTCTCATCTCAAAAACCACCCAATTACTCAATTTTGTGAAAAAAAAAATATTTTTTTGCAAAAGTTATTTAAAAAAGTCTGAAATAAAATTTCAACTTCAACACACTGTATCTCCAAAACGAATCATTTGCGGACCCATGTTTATATGAACTTTTCGTTATAGTATAAGCTAAAGAATTATGTCCTTCTGTATCTGCGTGACATTCATTAACAACCTGTATATATAAAACGAAAAAAATAGCGAAATATGGGAAAAAAGATGAAAATAGATTTTGTGCATTTCGACCGCGCTCTTGTCATTTGAGGTATATGCGTGCTATATTGATCTTAAATCTCCTTTTTATTCCTCATCGAACCCCTTTTTTACCTTGACAAGTAGTCAGGGTTTTGACTCCGCAAAATGTCTTCAAAGTTACCTCATTTTTTAAGTGTCCTCTCGTATTCCGATATTGCCCGTTAACGAAATTGTCCAAGATCTTTGGACGAGAAATCCGAAAAAATACCCCGCCTCTAAAAATTAACCATAGTGACTTGCAATTTGAATCATGGGGGTTTCCAAAAGAGTGCCCATATCGGACACCATTGTCGCTTTATTATAAGTCCCACCAAAATCGCGTTTTTACCGCCCATTTATCCTCTACGGTCGACTCCATAGAAGCATATTTCCCCGACGTACCCTTACCGAGCTGGAGAACAGGTCAAAAAATACTTTCAAAAATTTCAGGTCCAAAAAGAGACATGCGCGGACAGTAACAATTTATTGTACCAAAAGAGATCAGGCTTAATTACACAAACTCGCAACTCACTATTTCCTGAAAAATGAACAGCACTCAATCAACCAACGGTTAAAATAGGACTAAGAATTTACTATTTAATGTATACATATTTCACCCTCCTACAAAGTATACCTGTTAATAAATCGATGTATATCTCATTTTATGATGGAATTTCCGAAATTTTAGGAAGATAACATACCTTTTATAGCTATTGTGTATCTATAAAACCAGAGCCAACCGAGACTTTTACTTTTTTTTTACTGAGACATATTATATATAAAGTAAATAAAATTCGGCTATTTTGGTCTGGGATACATCGTTGTTCTTGTCCAGTGTTATTGTTAGATAATTGTTTATTCTTTAGAAATGATTTATTCTTACTCTAGATTATTTGAGCATGAAATTTCAGATACTATTTATCTTCAGTGACAATTAATTCAATTTAAAGTCAGTATTTAATATAAGTAATTTTCCCAATTCTGAGCAAAACCCAAAGGAAGAGATTTGACGGGGATATCCGTCGTAAGCTTTCAAGGAATCTGACTTGCTACAAAGTCCGGGAAGTATTTACATAATTAATACAAATAAATTTTAATAAATGTAATTGATACTAATATAATTGAAAATAAACTTGAAAAGTAAAAAGCGGTTCGAATACCAACGAGGGTATTTCAGATTCTCTTGATTGGTTTATACAACTTTTTGAGCCTAATGAGAATTGGCCGCTTTTAATTAAAAGTCATTTAATTGTTTAATTTGACAAATGCATAAAGAGTATGATTAAATGCTTACTCAAATTACTTTAATGCTTTGAGAGAATCTCAATATAATAAAAAAGTTGGGATACAGATCATTCACTAATAGTTAATGAGATCAAAACACATTTCACTTGTATAACATTTTGATTATTCGGATTTTTTGTGCTTCGAAGTATTGTCCTATATGGATTTTGCATTGCTTAGATTGCTGTGTTGTAAACTGTTTTATTTATATTTTGTATTATTGATATTATGATGTAACACTCTAATTTTCTTATATAGTTTAATCTTTAAGTTTAACATCTATAATGTACTATTTTAGTGTTAATTTTTAATAATTGATATGTTCGCTTTATTTAAATTATATATTGGTTTTATAGTTTAGTTAGATTACCCATATCTCAAGCGAAGATTTCATTTGTTATACCGGATTATATTATAATAATTAATCGGTATGTATAGTGCCACCTATTATCAACAACTATCAGTATTCTTAAACTAGAGTAGTTCACCACCCCGTTCTAAAGAAACGTTTTACTGCAAGTTCAAACGTTTTTACTTGGATGGCGATGCCTAGATTCATACAATATCATTCATTAATTAAAATAATAATTATTTAAAAAACGAAACCCAAATAACATCTAGACATTTATTTCTTAATATTACAGAGTAAATAAGAATTTAATTTTAGCAGTCTTGAAAACCTGTTTTGCCTCCTTTATGCAAGTTTTGGTCTTTCGATAATCTTGTCAGGATGCTGCATTTTCGACTTCAAACCTCTATTTTTGGGTCCAAACATATCTTTTCTGTTGCTGTAAATAGTAAATACTGGCATTAATGTACCGATTTTTTTTTTGCATGTAAGGTCGATATTTTGTATTAATACTCATATGTAGGAATTTATGTTTATGAAGCACGGTTACTTTGATAAATATTCCTATTTTAGATATGCATAAGAATGTTTTTAGGCCAATACTTGCTTGTTACTTTATTTTAAATTTACCCTATGTTAATTGTATTCCCTTTTAGCCCTGGATATCTAACACATAAGGGCAATATTAGTACATATTCTTTCACTTAACTTTGGCCTATAAACACATACAATTTCTGGATTTAAAATCAATATTTATACCTTTTTTTTTCTTGGATTAGGTAGCAGTTACATATTGGTATAACTAAGTCGGTTGTGTGTAGTGTTTGGAAAACCAAATTACTTCCTTAAATATTTCCTTTTTCAATCATTTTCTCCTGATTGCATGAGTATTTAGACCCTTTTATGTCCTGAATTATTACTCGACATAGTTTGTCTTCTGTGAATTGCCTAAAATATTTCGTTATGATTAAATCTTTTTTAATGGTAAAATAACAAATTTATTTTTATTGTATTGTTGTGAAAATCTAATTTAAATCAAGCCTAGGTACCTTTTTGTTGTCAGAGTTTTTCCACTTCCCCATTTGAAATCAATTCCCCATAGCTTTGTTCTCTGTTTTAGTTGCAAGTTGATTTTTCGGGATAACATTTTCAACTATTATTCTAATTATCTAAGTTTTGGAAGCTGGAAGATAGATGTTTGTTTACTAATCGTTTTGTCTAGTTCAAAGTATAATTTAGGGTTATGGGACGTGTCACTTCCTATAATATACGCAAAAATAACAATACTCCCGGTCACCCATTTACACAATGAGTTCAACTGGAGGCAAAGAAAGCGAAACAGCGATATTCCTAACCGCCTAAGACTATCCTCAGGTGGACCATTGTCCCACTGCGCGTGCGCTAAATGCCGTGTACTTCTCCGCGATATCGATCGATCGGCCATATTGCCATTACAAAGTGTACGTAATAAGATTGCGTTATTTTGTTTTGGATTTTTAGACTGTTTTCGGTTATTGTGTGTGTTTGTTTTAAAAAATATTAGGTACCCATTTTAAATGTCATGGGTTATCTATATTCTAAAACAATCAAACAAGTGGATAAAGTCAAAGCAATTGTTAGTAGCAGTATTATTCGTCATTATTACTTGAGGTATATGTAGTTTCTAAACTATCAATGAATAAAACCACTTCTTATTTATTTGTTTATCTTTCTATGTAAACTTTACATTTTAAACTAAGTAAGCAATCATAAATAACTGGTAAAAATAATATAAGTACAATATAGTACCTATCCGACAACATCTAATATGCAACAAATTCCCGGATACATAAAAAAAAACAAGCATTTAGAGTACTAAGATTTTTTAAAGAAGTACTTAGGGCATCTTCAAATCACCCGCAAATGTCAGTGGCGTAACTACTTGGAAATAGGCCAGTATTTGAGTTTTACCAGGCCCCCTCCCTATTATACAATGAGGGCATAAAGTCTGGAAACCTTGAGATATGTCAAAAACTATACAAGTTGGGTAAAAAAGTTTCATATAAAAGTTGTATAGTTCCTTACGATTAATGATTCAAAAATGTCTTGAAATATACAGGGTGTTTTAAAATCAAGTTACACGCCAAAACTTCAGAATCTCTAATGGCACACCCTGTATATTATTTCATTTTAAGAATCTACATGAAATTCTGATCATATTTTATTAAGCATACCCTATTTCTAAAGTCAACTGTTTTTGAGATAAAAAAATGAGAAAATGGAAATTTGGCTTTAAACAAAATTAACTCATTTCCCTATGCATAGTTAAACCTGGTGGATTATTTTAGAACTCTTATAGAAACTGTCATGTACTGACAATAAACTGTGTCAATTTTGAACATATTGTTGGAGAGTTACTTTTTTCCTGATAAAAATGCTTTCAGAAAGAGAAAGAATAGAGATTCTTACGATGTTTGGATGGGGAGATCGCCAAAGAAATCTTGACGAAGTATGTGAACTTTTTAATAATACGCATCCCGAGCGAGGACAAGCAATTGCAAAATCCACAGTTAGCAAAATTATCAAAAAATTTCTTGGTCATGGTTGTGTAAAAGATCTTCCCAGGACAGGTAGGCCAAAACTAGATGATGATATGAAATTGAATGTTTTACTCAGTTATAATGAAAATCCACATTTACCTACAAGTCAAGTAGCATTAAATTTAAACCTTAGTCAATCATCGGTAAAAAATATTCTGCACACGGCAAAGTATCATCCCTACAAAATAAGATGAATCCACGAATTAAATGAAGACGACTTTGACCGCCGACTTGAGTTTTGCGAAAGTATGCAAGAGCGGTGCAACCTGGATCCATTCTTTTGTAGAAATATTTTATTTTCCGATGAAGCCACCTTTTTTCTTAATGGTACTGTCAATCGACAAAACTGTAGATATTGGTCTACAGAGAATCCCCATTGGGCTCAAGTGGTTCATACGCAATATCCCGAGAAAATCAATGTTTGGGCTGGAATATTTCAAGATAGAATTATAGGTCCCTACTTTTTCAACGTAAACTTAACCGGCGAAATTTATCTTGATTTTTTACAACTCGAGTTGATTCCTGCATTAGCTCAATTGTATCCAGGTAATGAGCCCGATATGCCTACTGCAGCAATGTGGTTCCAACAAGATGGAGCACCACCTCACTACGCGCTACCTGTTCGGCAGTATCTCAGTGAAATATTTCCTAACAGGTGGATAGGACGTCGTGGTCCCTACGAATGGCCGGCTAGGTCCCCGGACTTAACTCCCCTAGATTATTTTCTGTGGGGATATCTAAAAAGCAAAGTTTATTTGAACAGACCTCCTAATATCGATGCGCTGAAAAATCGTATAAGAGATGAAATCCGACAAATCCCACCTACTTTCATTCGAAATCTACAACAAGAGTTCATTAATCGATTAGAATATTGTCAGGAAGTGAACGGATAACAGTTCCAGCATTTATTACTTTAAAACGCATCATTTAGAATTTTAGACTATCGTTGTTAATCGTTATTAAAAAAATTTTGTAAAACAGTTTTCTCATTTTTTTTATCTCAAAAACAGTTGACTTTAGGGATAGGGTATGCTTAATAAAATATGATCAGAATTTCATGTAGATTCTTAAAATGAAATAATATACAGGGTGTTCCATTAGAGATTCTGTAGTTTTGGCGTGTAACTTGATTTTAAAACAACCTGTATATTTTAAGACATTTTTGTATCATAAATCGTAAGGAACTATACAACTTTTATATGAAACTTTTTTACCCAACTTGTATAGTTTTTGACATATCTCAAGGTTTCCAGACTTTATGCCCTCATTGTATATATTTTATAAAATCGGTTTTCTGTTTGAAGGTGAATTAAAAAGTTAACGTTCTCGATGAAATTTTTTAGCACACATCAATATCAAAAACATTTCATGCAGTAGAGCTATGTAAAAGTTGTTTAAATAATAGGTATTAGTTAAGACAAAATTGCTTGGTCAAGTACTTGGTTATCAATTATCACAAACAGTTACTTACATCTGTATTAACCGTGGTATTAACATAATGTGTGTTTATTTCTATTTTCTCCACAGAAACAACTACTTTGAGGGCTAATGCTCCTACCGGCATTAAATCACACTGTTCAAAAGTCATTTAGTTTTAAATTTGATATTATTTTATCAATATTAAAAACAACTGTTCTTTTTTTCAGCAAAACAACTAAAGCTGTTTCTTGTCAAAACCGTTGCTGCTTTTTAGCATATTATTTTTGAACTATGGGAGGACCCTAAAGTTGCCTAAAGCCCGTGTTCATTGAACACCCTCTAGTTACGCCACTGCCAAATGCCAAGAATCTGATTAGAAGAAGAATGCATTATAAATTCATCCTCGCATTCAAATTTTACCCATGTGGCGCGCAAACTTATGTCGAACCATCTCTAAAAATCAACCAATCAGAAATGTTTCTGTTAAAGCATGCGCAGAAACAGTATTGTCAACCATGAAACAGACTTATGGCACTTTGATATTCCTATCTCTCTTATCTTTGCTTCACGAATTCCAAGTTACCTTGAGTATTGTTATTTTTATGTATATGCTTCCTATGCGCTGTCACTCGCTGCCTCCGATATGCCCTCATTCAGTAGGCGCGTGCTAAGATCTCAACTGTTGCCTCTGTTATTCTCAGGTGGTTGCCGTTTGAATTATAAACCAATCCGTGATCGTTTTTCTTGCCCTGCAATCCCTATTTTACATCATTCCGAGTTCCTCTTGACAACACTGATGTCACCTGAGGCAATCTAACCAATGACAGTTCGGCATCCGACTTGAGTAAATTCTAGAAGGTACAACGAAGCGGGTTCCAGGAAGGAACTACTTTTTCCCTTCACTTTCCTGGTCGCCTGTAACATCGAAAGGTCTTCAGCGCGAACTAAAACCCAAGTTTTTCTTGGAAATCCGTTAGTGGGATTTCTCCTCAGCTTCGTAAAAATTTACTTGGGGTTTTCTATTTGTGAATTTTATTGTATTTTGTAACCTCCAAGTAATCTCTGAGAGAGGATTTTTGATGCCGAAGTTGGACCAGGCCGCCATTTTCCTGCCACGTTCTGAAGAAGTCTTCTTGTCCGGGGCGAACTAAACCCTGTTGAATAGGGTCTTAGTACGAGGCTTTAAGACTCACTTTGACGTGAACTAAGGTCCTGTCTACTGATACACCTTCCACCTGTTGCAGTGACGTATCACGCTAGGACAATTGGTGAACTTTTTTATTTCATATTACTGTATTTTTTTGTACAGGTTTTTTATCCAAAAAAATTTTATTAAATAGATTTTATTGTTTTAGAGTGTGTTTTATTTAGCTCACATTTTCTCTCCTTTTTCAGGATATTTTTTTTATTAAATAACTTTCTTTATTTTAAATTACAATTTTCTTTTTATGAAAGTATCAGGAACAAGTGAGTGCCGAACACATTTAGGGGCTTTCCAATTTAGGCCGTAATAAATTGGTGGCGCTCACCTTTTTTACTTTTAAATTTTTTTCCCACGCACACTCCCCGGGATAAACGAGCTTAGGGCATTGGTATTGCACGCTCTGTTGACCACGAGCTTGTCTCTTGATACTTTTACCTTTTTTTAATTACCTTTGAGAGTTTTTTTTTATTTCAGTAAATTAATAAAAATATTTCCTATTTTATTATTTAAAAAAAAAAAAGAGCGTAGCAATCTTGCACCGTACGGTTATAAACCAGAGCAAGGGTTGAAATGAATATTCCTTTTATTAGAAATAGTGAAGTGTGAACCACAGATAAGTTCAGTACATAGTTATTTAGGAACACATATATATTGTCTTTTCAAACATTTTTATTGGACGCCATTTTATTCCAATATATTGGATCCCTACCAATGTTTTACCAGTTTCTACCTATAGCATACTTTATTTTGGGCATAATTTAAAATGAATTCAATAAGTAGTTTCAACATGGAGAAAATATCAATTATATGAAATAATATCAGCCAACAAGTCTAGAGAAAAAAAGTATAAAATTGGCGGTCTTTTACGTAGCCTCGGTCATACACCTCTAAGGCCGCCTCCATACATGTGCGACCTCAACCCTATTGAACTTGTATGGGCAGCCGTAAAAAAATATATTCGATAGCGCAACACCGGTGAACTTTCAATTAAAGATTTAAATAAAATAACATTAGAAGCGATAGACTCAATATCGGCTGAAAATTGGAAATCACATGTTAAACATGTTCGTTCTATTGAAGGTAAATACTGGGAAGTAGATGGCAAAATTGAAATGGTTATTGATGATTTAGTTATCACACTGCGATCTTCAAGTAGTGACGACGAAACCTCATCATTTTCAGAGGAAGACAACGATTTAGATGGTTTAGTTTTTTTTCATATATTTTGTAAAATTGTTCATAAAGTAGCTGTCAATAAACTGCTTCAAAATAATTAATTTTCTGTTCGGGTGTCAAAAATATCTAATATTGCAATTAATATTTGAAAAACTACAGAACTCATATTTTTCCAAAATTAACACATCAATGTAGTTATAGTAGGGGAGCCAGCACTGATTCCAGTGAAGAAGATTTATCAAAATTTTAACTTATGCAGTTCGACTTTGGGCTATTCGGGTATGCCAAAAGTGACCGTTTGTCTCCGCCTGTCATATTACTTTGTACGGGGAGCGTCATTGTGAAGTACTATATAGGGCGTTTCCTAATTGCGTGCTAAAGTTAAAGCGGGGTGATTCTTGGACCTTTTTAAGAAAAAAGTTTAATATGAACCTAAAAATCTTAACTTTGGAGATACAGGGTTTTAAAAAAATATTTTTTTTAAATCCTAATTCTGATGGTATTATAGATAAATAACTGTGTGAAATTTGATAAACGTCTTTTATGCATAAAAGGGCATTTTTTATTAGCAATCAATTTTTGAAATTTCTACCAGTGGTGTGCATATGTAATATGTAACTTGGGTAAATCCGTGTGCTCCTTAATGCATAGAAGATCTTATCTACAATAGCATCAGAATTGGGATGAAAAAAAAATGTTTTCTTTTTAAACTTTACCATCCTGTATCTCAAAAGTTAAGACTTTTAGGACACAAAAACACCCCCTGTAACATCAGCACGCAATTAGGAAACGCCCCTGTAATATATAAGTAACAAGTAATATGACAAACGGAGACAGACGGCCACTTTTGGCATACCCGAGTAGCCCAAAGTGGAACTGCATAAATTAAAATTTTGATAAATCTCGTTCACTGGATCTGATGCTGGCTGCCCTTGTAAAATCTGGACTTGTAAATCGTGTATCACTATACTGGGTGGTCCAATAATAGTGTACGTAGGCAGTAGCCCGGAAACCGATAATGACAGAACTCAAACAACATATATTTATAGGTAAATCGATCAAGAAAAATCAAAATTAAATCGTTTTAAAATTCGAAATTTCGCCGTTTTTGCAACACAAAAGATATATAGAAGAACGGTACACGAAAGAAAACAGACAAATATAGATAAAGGTTCATTAAGTATAGTTACATTTTTTAATTATCTGAAGTGCGTATAGTCAAAAAGAGTGCCATATTATTTAAAGAACGACGGGACACCAGTGGTTTAAAAAGATTTCTTGACCGACATTCCTAAACCGATTAACTCCGCCCGGTTTTCTTTCGTGTCCTGCACTTTACTACATTTGGAAATTCCAATAATTTAATTATTTATAGTGACATTTGTAAAAGTAGTTGACGTTTCATCTATATCCACCCTAGTCGATTAACAGGATTATCATCCGAAGTGTACAATATATTGAAATCCAAAGCAAACTATAAATAATTTTAAATCGACATTTTAATTAACATTTATAAATGCAAATTCCTTTAGTTAAAAATGTCTTTTCATAGCTGTTTTTAATGTAGCTACTACAAAACGTAACCAATTTTTCCTGTATTGGAAGCAAATTAACACACGACCAATTAAAAGTTCAATACTTAAGTTCCCCAAATTATGTTGCCACGTTTTTGTGAATACAATACTATTTTATTAAAAAATAAAACAGCATTGAGAAGTTAAAAATAGAATTTTATTTTTACATTTATTCAAAAATCATATGTTAAACAGGGAAAGACTGGTAAATTTTTAACGCAAATGCTACATGACAAAACCATTTTGTTTAATAAAATTTTTAAATATTCGGTAAAATTCCAATTCCTGGAACAAAAACCTTCTTTTTATGCAGGAGCATAACAAAGAACATAATATTCTTTATATTTAGTAAAAACATATGCCTACTTGGAATAGCAAATCTTATAAAGATCGGGTAGTAGTACTTCAAATACAGACATAATATATTAATATCCCTTAATTATTTCTTTGGATATAGAAGCAAAACATAACTGGTGAGCTATAAGCTTTATATGTCAATTATTAGATCCGGTCTAACTCTTAATCTCGTTTATAGTTACAGACTAAAAACATAAATGTTACAAAATCCCCTTCATTATTTTTTTTAAGAAAATTGTTTATATACATATATTCGTAGAATACAAACAAATAAATGATATGTATTTTTTAGCAATTATTGTAAACTAGTAAGAAATATTTTCTGTCACGTAGATAAGCAATATATTACAAAAATATGTATATTTTGCAAATGTATACCGTATTTATGGGGGCGTCGGTAGCAGCAAGTGGGTCAAATTCAAGTTGCATATCTCCGCACCAGGCTAATTTGATTGGGACTTGCATTTGAGAATATACTGCCTATAAAATGATATTTGGCGACGGAAATTCGATTTTAGTTTTTGAAAAACATCCATCGGGTATGCACTCTAGCAAATCACTTTTCTTTACAGTCCGTATTTCCGTCCATGCATACAATACGATTTTTCTGTCAAAACCATTTCATTTCAAACGGACCAGGTTAAAGCTATTTTTAGCTTCGTAAACATAAAATCGTATTTTTTTATCTGAAGATCAGGTATTTTTAAATATATGTTTTACATCTTGAAAGATATACTAAATATAAAGACAGACTGTACTATCATGTACATAATCTTAGAGTTTTTTATTCTTACTCTTAAGTACGTAATCATCAAGTCTTTATATAAATAAAACGCGAGGTTTTGGTATTGACGATATAGATATTTTGAAACCTCATTAAAAAGTTTTTTTTTACTGTCTGCGTATAAACAGAAAATACGCTTTTCATCATCAGCATAATAAAATCCATATTCTGTTTACTTAGGAAAATTTCTCGCAGTCACATTTCTGTCACTCCCAGTTATTAAATTTAGATATTATTTTCCTCAATTTCGTTCAAAATCACGTTACTGAGCAACTTTTATCACCATAGGCAAATAAATAAAAACGAAAAAGAACATAATTGTATGAAAAAAAAACAGGGTCACATAAGTAAGACGTGTGTTCAAAATGATAAATTATTTTTATATTTAATCAGTGTAATGATGTTGATTCTTAGTCCTTCACGGATGGAAAAGTACAATGTGTTTTTATTCTGGGTGTACAGGGTTTTCCCGTATATTTTTCCACCTACCTAGGGAGTTTATTTGAATAGATACGGAAATGTCCTGAATACAAATGTTGTTGGGTTTTTTTATGAAGATTTAGAATATTATATCATTAGTGCGAAAATATTATTGGAAATGTCAAATTTTGACAGGTTGTCAGTTTTTTTTTAATGAAACACCCTGTATATTAAATCATATTCTTGAAGATCTTTTTTTTCTAATTTCAAATATATACTTTTAATATATTCTGTCAATTAGTTTTGGATATATAAGCATTTAAACATTAAAGAAATGGTAGGGTAATATGCGCTAAAACATAGTGAGCCATGGTCAAGACAATTGCAATGAACGACGCCATTTTGACGTTTACCGGTCAGAAGTAATTATTTACGAGCATTTTTAATATCTAAAACGTTGGACGATGGGTTATTCGGAAGAAGGGAAACTCGACATGATAGAATTATTTTATTTACATGGTAAAAATGCATCGATAGCTCGTAACGAATATCATAGACGGTTTCCAGATAGAACAACACCGACTCGTAGCATAATATTAAACATCGTTAAACAATTGAATGAAAGTAAAACGCTTTAGCGAAAAGTTAGTGAATAGTGGAAAGAAACAATACCATAAAAAATTAGTAATATAAAGTAGGTAAATAATAATATTAGCTTAAAGAACCAAGTTTTGGTTTTCTATATAGTCTCCTTGGTTTATAATGCATTTCTGAATATTTGTTCTAAATTTTCTGTGTATGGATGCGTAGATAAAAAGAGGTGATTGGGTGTTTAAATCGTCGATTGTTTGGACTATATTTTGCTCTAAAGCTTGGATGGTTCTTGGCCTATTGTAGTATATCTTGTTTTTCAGATAACCACACAAAAATATGTCTAATGGAGAGAGATCGGGACTGTTTTCTGGCCGTCTTAATGGTCCATGTTTTCCAATCCAAAATCGATACCTGTCATTTAAAAACTAATTGACAGAATACATTAAAAGTATATATATATTTGAAATCAGAAAAAAAAGATCTTATTTAATTATTTTAATAACAACTATTCTGTTTACTTTAGCTTGTAAGACAAAGGTCTAATTACCTGAGACATGTATTTATTGCTTACAAAGCCACAATAGGTCAGTTTGTTTGTCAAATATCATAACGTAATATATGTTTTTTTCAATTTGTATTAAATCTTTTGCTATGAAATACTCACTAGAAGAGAGGGAAGGGAAGAATTTTGTTTCTTTTAGGTTATTAATGACCCATTTCAAGGTAGATTTAGATACCTACACTGTATTCTTAAATAAGTAAAACATTTGACAGTTCAATGGAAACCTTGACATCTGTCTATAAATGATGACCAGTAAACAGTTCAAGTGAAGCACTATCCAATTTTATTTGATGACTATATGATCGAGTCCAATCTGAATATAAGGTCTCTCGAAACTCATCGAAGGCATAAAGATCTCAGAGTTCTTTCAAGAATATGATTTAATATACAGGGTGTTTCATTTAAAAAAACCTACAACCTGTCAAAATTTGACATTTCCAATAATATTTTCGCACTTATGATATAATCTTCTAAATCTTCATAAAAAATCCAACAACTTTTGTATTTACATTTTCGTATCTATTCAAATAAACTCTCTACAGGTGGGTGGAAAAATATACGGGAAAATCCTATACATCCGTTCACTACTGTCGTTCTGGAAAGAAAGCGTTCTTAGTCTCGTCCGAATAGACACTGAAGTGTTGGTGACTGCAACGCTTTCTTTTATACCCCCACCCAGGGCCGAAGGTTATATCTGAGCGGCCGTTGGTCGTTATTTATGTTTTCCGGATGGTGCTGTTGTTGTTGAGCTAATTGCGCTTGATTTTAGATTTCTCGATTATTGTCTTTCATACTGTTGATAGTTTCAACGATTCGTCCCTTTTATTAAAAACATCTTGTTTTTCAATTTCTTTGGCTTCTCGGATCATTCTGGTCTTATAATGTTCTATATTAGCAATATCCCTACAATTTATTTTGTGGCAGATTTCCTGATGATGTAGGAATAGAGCTGAGATTGTTTGTTTGTTTCTGAGTTTATGCTCTTTCACTCTTGCTGATATTCATCTGTTAGTTTGCCCCACGTACATCTTTTCACAGTCCTGACACGGAATGCCGTATACTCCGTGATTTTCCAGTTTGATTTTATCATTTGTGTTTCCAACTAGTTTACCTATAGTTGTTTGTGGCTTGTGTATTATTTGTGTTGTATTGATAATTCTTCGGATTCTCTCTGTTGTGCCTTTTACATAAGACTACTTGTTACTTTTCCGGTTCATTATTTTGTTGTGTGTTGTTCGTTGTTCGGGAATCCTGTGCATTAATAACTCTCTCTATGGTGCGATTTGTGTAACCATTTTTCTTAAAGCACTAGATATTATATTAAGTTGGTTTTGTATCTCCTGTGTTTCAGTTAATCTCACTGATCGGGATATTAGGGTATTGGCCACAGCCTGAATTTGTGATGGGTGAAGATGTGATCTTGAATTTAAATATCTGCCTGTATGTGTTCGTTTTCTATAAATGGTGTATTCAAAATGTCCATTATGTAATTTTGTGACCAGGCCATCTAAAAACGGAAGTTTCTTCTTTTCCTCTAACTCTAGAGTAAATTGTATTCTGGGTTAGATTGAATTTACGTGAGTCAAACATTTTTCGGGCTCTGTATGACCGTGTTGCCATATAATAAATATGTCATCCACATAACGAATCCGTAATTTGGGCTTTAAACTTGCTTTCTCAAGAGCTTCTTACTCGAAGTATATAATATTTGTTTATACATTTGCCTGTTGAATAAAAAATAAGTATTTTTAAGGCAATGCTCCAAGATTTGTATTATATGTACCTGGAAATACTCGTTCATTGCAATCTTGTTCAATGTTTCGTCGATGGGAATACTGGAATACAACGATTTGACATCTAAGCTTGCTATGAAATCGTCTTTTTCAAGAACGATGTTTCGTATAATACGAGTGAAATGCTTCGAGTTTTTTACAAATGAATCACCTTTTTCGACAGCTGGTTGCATAATTTCAGCAAGATATTTTTCCGGTTTTTGTAACGGCGAATTAACAGCACTAATAATAGGTCTGATGGGTGCCCCTGGAACAGGCTTATAACATTTGTCTTGTAGAATATCCTGCACTTTTTTGTATATAGTCTTGGGTATTCATAACCACAGTTGCGTTTCCTCTATCTGCTGGAAGGATGTGTTTAGAAGAATTTAATAAAAATATTAAGACTGATAAACTTTCGAAAACAATATGACAATCCCCTAAGAAAGTCGAGTCAGCCACAAGTGTTATCAGTTCACGTCCTAAATTAGAGCGTAATATAGCATCCTACAATCTCTCAGAAAGTGAAAAATCTGTACTGAGTAAGGATTTTAATTTTGCGATATTTCCTAAGGAAATCCTTAAAGAAGAAATAATAGCTGGAGTAGAAGCTGTCCTTGACTCCTCTGAAGAAACAAAAGCAGATGATATATATATATATATATATATATATATATATATATATATATATATATATATATATATATATATATATATATATATATATATATATATATATATATACATTACGCATAGATAGTAGCGGACTTAAAAAACATGTCTGATACCTAAATAAACATATTTGGCAACACCGCTAAAATAGTAGTAGATCACGTAGAAAAAATAAGGGTATTAAAGAAACACGTTTGGAGAACACAATTTTGTGAAGAATTATAGATAAAAATTGCCAAAATAAATTATCTAACTTTAGAGATGCTTTTCTTTTGCCTGCACGAACCCTAGAAACCGGTTAATTAAATAAGAGGATAAAGTTAACATAGTAAAAATTTGAAAATTATATGGTGAAAACTTCCGCAATTTAGATAAAAAATTCATAAAAAAGCTCATATATTTCGCTATGTAAATTAAGTTCTAGCAAAGCTAGTGGAATACTAAATTTTTGTTGAAATCAACTTTATAATCTAGCGAAACATCCATTTCCCTTGTTGACTAAGAAAACAATGCCGGCTTGTTTTATTGCCACTCCGAAATATCTCTAATGGTTTAATTTGTGCAAATAGCTAATTATCAAAACGCAAAGTAAGGGCTTCGAGTATGATGTTCTGTCCAAATGCCTATTACACACACACACACATACACACACATATATATATATATATATATATATATATATATATATATATATATATAGGCCTATTAGAATTATCTGAAGAACGAATGAATATGTTTGAACACTTGGCTCTGGCCACAGATGAACAAAAACTTTCCCTTTTCCATATTTTTGTTTTTGCGGTGTTGCCGCTTCCACTCTAAAATTATGGCAACATACGTTTTCTCAAGGAAATGCCTTGTATATTATGGTATTTTTGTATTATCCTAAATATTCTAAACACTCTTTGAGTAATATTTCCTATGCCTATTTTAACTGTTTTTGAGAAAATAACTCTTAAAAATTGACATTTTTTTGACCCTCTGAAGCTTCGTAACTGCCAAACAACTTAAATGAAACAAAATGGATTTCACTTTCCTATCTTAGTTTTTAGTTGTTTCCTTATATCAATTTCTAATTTGACAGAAAATGTCAAATTTTGGCAAGCTTGTCAAACCGGAAACTGGCGTGGGAAAAAATGTTAACTTCTACATTCAATTCATCGTCAGAAAAAATAATTTGATTGATAAAATGTAGGTTGGTATTGCAACGTTCCATCATGATTTCACAAAATTCCAAGCACCTAGCGTGATCATCCTCAGAGAGTTCTTGCACTACAGTTATTTTGTATGGATGAAACTTCGGCTTTTAGAAGTCGGTCTACGAACATTAGTGACGTCATTTTCTCTTCCTAAAGTTCTGGTAATAAGGTGCGGATTTTCGTCTAAACTGATAAAGAGATTCAGAGCCTTATCACCATCTATTTCGCGTTTAGGTCTGCCAGAACGTACAGCATCTTTTACCTCTCCAGTTTCACAAAACTTTTTGTTAATTTTATTTACGGTAGATTTAATTATTGGATTTTTGATAGGATATTTGTCATTAAAACGTTACAAACATCCAGTATAATTAAAATTTCATTTCTTTGGGTTTAAATTAAACGATCCATTTGTGTAAATCAACAAAACTGACATTGTCAAACATATCAGATAATCTTTTGTGGGCAGGTATTTTAATAAAACGTAATTATTTATTTATTTTTCATATGACTACATGCAATTATACAGAACAAAAATAAATGTAAATAAGCGAAGTACATTAAACAAAGATTCACAACATTTTGGGTTACAATCTGACATCTAGATGTGCTATCCAGTCAAGTGCAGGTGGGAATGCTTCCAGGAAGTCACTCTAGTCACCGGCAAAGGCACGCAGGCTACATTCCATCACCAGATGCCGCACTATTTGGGGTGGGGTATCACAATCGCATGCTGGAGAGAGTATTTTCCCCCATTTGTACCCGAAGTCTGCACAGAGCCCATGTCTAGTTCCGATTCTGTTCAGAGTTGACCAGGTTTTACGATTTAGATCGATGCCGGGTGTTTGAAGGCAGTTTATTTCAAGCCATCGTTGAAGAGTGATGTCATTTAGTGAGCTAAAGGTTTGTATCAATTCGTCAAGGGGATCGAAGTTGTTGTTTTTTAGTTGGACAGCTGTTTGTAGTGGGAGTGTTCTTAACTTTAAACGTTTGAGCTGTAGGATTGGTAAGTCTTCATGGATTGGTAACGTTGGGTAGGCTAAAAAATTTGAAGCCGAAACGATATTGTCCAAAAGCTGTGCGGATCGTCCTGGGGTGCTACAGCATCGACTCTGTATATATCTGCGCTTAGTTTGGTGTTCTCAGTAGTAGAATAATGCTCACCTGAATGGCTAAACAGTTGCCATACCAAACTTGTCAATATTGAACTTAACAACACTCTCCGGCTTATCACTGGAACAATCAGATCTACACCAACCCCCTGCCTTCCAGCTAAGCAACGTTCTGCCCCCAGATATAGGCAGAAAGGTCGCACTTTTCAGAGAGTATCACAAAATAAAAGGTAATAAATTAAATTATGGATATTAGACCCTTATTTACGTAAAGACTTCCATAAAAAGTGCTCTTAATAAAAAATATTGAGAATGTTACGCAGGTTTTAAAAAAGTAATATAATATAGGGTGTTCCATTGAAAAAAAATTCTTTTATAAGAGAAAAACTGTAAACTTGACAGAAATGCCATTGGATCCGGCATGATTTCATACCTAAGTATATATATTTACATTGAATTCAGGTAAGCGGCACCTGAGATATTTCGCTATTTTCTTACTTTTGTTACACCCTGTATACATATTTTTAAAAAGTCTGTAATTAGAACGCCAGTAGTAACTAATTTCAATATTCTTGTTTAGCAAGTGATTTTCACTCCCAGCCTAGTGTTGATTTTTTATTTTTATAGAACTTATTAGCAAATTACACTAGTTCCAGTAATTATTTTAAGAGTCGCTTTATTGCTACCCGAAACCTTTTGGCCGATTATTTTAATCGATTAGTTAGATAATATATAAAACCATTTCAACGTCGACATTTAGATTCGAATAACATGAATAGGCGATAAAGAAATTCATGCCTCAAATCGTGCCGCATATCGCATTATAGCAATTTCCCAAGATTAATATTACAGATAACAACTTACCACAAAAATAACATGAAACGCAGTTGTGACACAGACATCACAATAAACGCTAAGAGAAGTATTTATTTTATTTTCCAGGTTTTAGCATTATTATTGCGCTGCTTTTACAGCACCCCATTTGGCAATATCTGTTAACATCGGGATTAGCTTTGGATCATTATTACATAAGTCTGTATAGAGCGAAATTTTATCAATGTACGAGTGGTCGCTGCAATGAATTATATCGTGTCGCAAGTCCATGACATGATTAATCGATTGTTAGTATTTTGTGTCCGCCATGAGGGTTTGCAAAATTTATCTGTGCCCATAAATATATCAACTCATTCGTGTTATATCTTAAAAGTTCGGTGATTTTTTTTGCCAATAAATTATAATGAAATCATGTGATGAATCTTGGTATACATTTTAGATGCCCCTATACTGAATGTTGTTATAGTTTTGCAACAATATCTTTCATCATTTGTCACCATTCGTGTTATATCTTAAAAGTTCGGTGATTTTTTTTATTTACAATAAATTATATTGAAATCATGTGATGAATGTATACATTTTAGATGCCCCTATACTGAATGTTGTCATAAATTTGCAAGAATATCTTTCATTTTGACTAAAGCAGGTTTTATATTTATCGCCATTACTGTTATCTTAATTAACTAACATGTTTTTATTAGCAGCAGATCAAAAGTCACCAATTAAACCTTATTTACAGAATATATTCCCTCTGTGTTAGATAGACAAGGACAGGTCGACATTATTTACATTGACTTTCGATAGGATTGATTATGGTATATCATGATATCATCATCATAATCATCAATCTGCTGTTTCTAGTCCACTGCTAAACATAGACCTCCAGTGAACGTATCTATAGGCAAAGTTTATTGAATAAAAATATAAGTTGCCGCACTGGGCCGTCGGCACTTTGAAAATCGCAGATAAAACGCGAGCCGTCTAGTTTCAAACCTCATCGACACTGCCTCCTGTTACCGAACTGTTTAAAAGTAGCTTGGCTTCGCGCTACGAATTTTTATCTACCAGGGAATTTCAAAAGTATAAACAATAACTTTAGACAAACATTACTGAGTTGAATTTTGTCGTTGGACTAGTTTAATGTTTTACAATTACAGTTTTAAATGTTATTTAAATATAGTGAATTTAATATTAAATTGTTACTTACCTGCTAGTCGAATTTAAGAATACAATATTTTTATTATATATATAAAAAAATTGGTAAATTCCCTTTACCCGGAACTTCCCTCGTTGTTTTCCATTTGTTCGGAATAGTGAAGTGTGACTCAGTATACTTCAGTACATAGTCACGGTATATAAGTGTTACATATACTTTTCATTTTTATTGGGCGCCATTTTGTTTCATGATATTGGATTCCTACCAATATTTTACCATTTTCTTTCCACATATGTCACACTTTTGTTACGACATGTTGAATTCGTACCAGTTTATCTCATTTGCACATTTAATTTTCTACAAAATTTAAAGTCAATTGAACAAAATTTCTTTACGATGATTTTTTAAAAAAATTATTTGGCCGCTATTTCGTTTCGCCATCCTAAATTGAAACCTATATTATCAGTACTCCGTTGGGCCTCAGTTATTTCCTAACCCCAAATAATACACTACTTTAACATAACAAGAAGACCGTTAACGAAACTCATTCAGAAACTTAATATCTGGCAAATGTCTGCGAACCACCGGAGTAGGTGGTAGAGGAGTCAAGGACAGCTTCCACTCCAGCTATTATTTCTTCTTTAGGGATTTCCTTAGGAGATATCGCAAAATTAAAACCCTTACTCAGTACGGATTTTTCACTTTCTTCGAGACTGTAGTATGATTTATTATGTACTAATTTCTCGACGTCTACTGATGATCCTTGTGGCTGACTCGACTTTCTTAGAAGGTCGTCATACTTTTTCGAAATTTTAAGGAAATCCCTAAAGAAGAAACAATAGCTGGAGTGGAACCTGTTCTTGACTCCTCTGAAGAAACAAAAGCAGAGGAGATTCGACAAGAGGTGGCAAGAATTTTAAGATCAAGCAAAACACCAAAACAAAACCTAAATGCCACTGAACAAAGGGCCCTAATAAACCTTTGAAAAAATAAAGACATTACAATCCTTCCAGCAGATAAAGGAAACGCAACTGTGGTTATAAATATTCAAGATTACGTACAAAAAATGCAGGATATCCTACAAGACAATTGTTATAGGCCTGTTCCAAGGGACCCGACAACGTACCTAGAAAAAACAACTAAAAATGAAAAGTTCACCAATAAACCCCGAAATTCAAGAAAAAATCGTACCACGGGAAAAGTCGAGCAGATGTCCTAAGCTCTATGGTTTGCCAAAAATACACAAACCAGGGGCGCCCATCAGACCTATTGTTAGTGCTGTTAATTCGCCGCTACAAAAACTGGAGAAATACCTTTCTGAAATTATGCAACCAACTGTAGAAAAAGCTGATTCATTTGTAAAAAACTCGGAGCATTTCACTCGAATTATACGAGATATCGTCCTTGAAAAAAACGATATCATAGCAAGCCTAGATGTCAAATACTTATATCCCAGTATTCCCATCGACGAAACATTGGACAAGATTGCTAAGAATGAGGATTTCCAGGCACATATAATACAACTCTCGGAGCATTGCCTCAAAAATACTTATTTTTCATTCAACGGGCAAATGTATAAATATGGATACAAATGGATGGTGCTCCAATGGGGTCCTCGCTATCACCAGTAGTCGCGAATTTATTTATGATATACTTCGAGAAAGAAGCTGTTAAGAAAGCAAGTTTAAATTATGGATTCGGTATGTGGATGATATATTTATTATATAGCAACATGGTCATGCAGAGCTCGAAATATTTCTGACTCACGGAAATGCAATCCACCCCAGAATACAATTTACCCTAGAGTTAGAGGAAAACAACAAACTACCATTTTTAGATGTTTTGGTCACAAAACTCCATAACGGACATTTCGAATACACCGTGTATAGAAAACCATACAGATAGATATTTAAATGCAAAATCACATCATCACCCAGCACAAATTCAAGCTGTGGCAAATACGCTAATATCCAGATTCGTGCGATTAACTGAAACACAGACGAAACAAAACAAACTTAAGGTAATATCTAGTGCATTAAAGAAAAATGGCTACACAAATTGCACCATAGAGAAAGCTATTAATGCACAGGTTTCCCGAACAACGAACAACAAAAATTATGAACCGGAAAAGCAACGAGTAGTCTTACCATATGTAAAAGGACAACAGACAGAATCGGAAGAATTCTCAGGAAACACAACATACAAACAATACACAAGCCACAAACAACTATAGGTAAACTACTTGGAAACTCAAAAGATAAAATCAAACTGGAAAACCACGGAGTATACAGTATTCCGTGCCAGGACTGTGAAAAGTTGTACGTGGGGCAAACTAACAGGCGAATATCAGCAAGAGTGGAAGATCATAAACTCAGCATCAGAAATAAACAAACAACCTCAGCTTTATTTCTACATCATCAGGAAACCGACCATAAAATAAATTTCGATGGGTGTAGGGAGATTGCCAATATAGAACATTATAAGACCAGAATAATCCGAGAAGCCATAGAAATTGATAAACAAGGTGGTTTGAATAAAAGGGACGAATCATTAAAACTACCAACAGTATGGAAGACAATAATCGACAAATCTAAAATCGCAAAAACTCAAGCGCAATTAGCGCAACAAAAACAGCACCATTCGGAAAACATAAATAACGACCAACGCCTGCGCAGATATAACCTTCTGCCCCAAGTGGGGGTATAAAAGGAAGCGTCGCAGTCACCAACACTTCAGTCTCTATTCGGACGCGAGAAAGAAAGCTTCGAAAATGCCAAATGTGATTTTGGCGAAACGTCAGCAAAACTGTTCTTTTCAGAACGACACCCGTGATATAATGATGCTAAATTGGTTAACTGCGGGCCAACGTAGTAGGTAAAGACTGAAAATACGGGTTTTGTGCAGGATATAGAATTTATATATGTGTCCTGAGAATGCAACAATAAAATAGCGAAACGTCGACAATTTAAAAAAGTCTGTTGTTTTTTTATTGGATCCCAACCCCAAATAATACACCAGTCTAACATAACAATAAGAGGATCGTTAACAAAAACCATTTAGACACTTAATATCTGGGAAATATCTGCAGACCAACGGAGTAGGTAAAGACTGATGATATGGGTTTCGTGCAGGCTATAGAATCTATATGTATTCTGAGGATGCAGCAATAAAGTTGGGAAACATCGACAATTTGAAAAAAGACTTGCCTTTTTTACTGGTTCTTAACCCCAAATAATACACCACTCTAACAATTTTTTTAACATATTACTAAGTCATCCTCATATGACCCTTAATTTTTGGTCAAAATTCGGAGTCAATCGAGTAAGTGGTATTTAAGCTATGTCGCGAACTAATAGACATACATACAGACCGAAAGACGAAACGACGGAATTGATAAACATGTTTTTACAACCATCTACAGAGCAAAATCTAATAGGCACATTGGCTCATACTTGTCAAAGAAGTAATTTTTTTTTGTCTTACTATATAGCACAATAACAAACTGGCGCGATCACGAAGCCTGACCAATTGTGTGTGTGCCGGAGACCCGACCGGTATCCAGAATGTACCAGCCGGGGCGGGACGCGAGGAATAGGTAAATCAAGTCACGTGTTCAAGTACCCCAACTTATATTATTTATTCAGTAAACTTTGCTATAGGTCTCTATCTTGCGCTGCCAATATCCAATTCGTGTGTTTGTGTCGAAGATAGTGGGTCCATCAGGATGGTGGGCGCCCTTTGCTTCTTAATGCATCCTGCCTAGGCGTCCTAACTAACTGAATGAGTTAATTATTTGTTTGGTCCACCTATTGTCCCTCATTCTAGCAAAATATTCCGCCCAGCTCCACTTTAAAGTTATTACTTTGGTTATTGCATCTAGCACTCCAGTTCTTCTGCGTCATTTTGTATTTGGAATCCGATCTCTCAGCCATATTGCTAGCATTGGTCGCTCAACTGCGTTTTGGGTAACTCGTATAATTCCTGCAGCTTTTGTGGCGAACAGCAGAATCTCTGCACCATATGTACGAACTGACAACACACACTGGTTAAAAAATTTTCTTTTAATGCACATCGGAAGCTTAGATTTTAATATGTACCTTAGATTTCCAAAGGCTGCCCATGTTAATCCTATTCGCCGTGCGAGCTCACAAGTTTGGTTGCCCATACTTATATGAATTTCATGTCCTAGATATTTGTAGGAAATTGCTTGTTCTATCTGAACGCTGTTGATATTGATGATACCTTTGCCTTGAACAAGATTTGTCATAAGTTGGGTCTTCGTGATGTTGATTTTCATCAAATAATTTTCGAAACATTTCATCTACATGATCGACACTATCAGAAATCAGAACTATGTCATCAGCAGATCTTAAGTGGGTGCGCATTTCGCTGTTGATTTTTATGCCGAAACTTTCCCAATTTTCACGTTCGCAGATAGATTCCAGAAGTGTATTGAACAGTTTGGGGGATATGATATCCCCCTCTCGGACACCTCTATCTACACGAAATGTGTTGGTATCTTCGTGTATCCTAACAGTTGCTTGTAGCATTCTCATAGATGTGTTTGATTACAGTGGTGTATCTGTGATCTATTCTGCCGTCTGAATCAAACGCTTTTTCGTGGTCTACGAATATTAAAATCAAAGGTTTATTGTACTCTACTGATTTTTCGATAAAATTTTTAAGTACATGTAGATGATCATTTGTACCATAACCTGCTCTGAAGCCCGCCTGTTCACGTGGTTGATATAGCTCCAGATTTTCAGTCAGTCTGTTGGTGAGAATCCTTGTGAAAAACTTGTAGATGTTCTGGTGTTATTCCTTCTGTTCTGTGAGGCACTTATGAAAGAAAACTTCGAGAGAATATAGCAATTTTGTTTGAAGAATCTTAAGGTATTACACAATGTAATAAATATATTTAATAGCCCATTGTCAGTTTGTTTGGTTGGGAAAACATTTAATACATTAAAAAGAATACCAGCCTCTTTGATTCGTTTAAATCCTCGAGGTTATTGGACTTAGTGTTACACACCATATTTTTAACGTGTCCCCACAAAAAATAGTCAAGGAGCATCGAGTCCGGAGACCGAGGTGGTTATTCTATTGTACCCCTACGTCCAATCCATCTTCCAAAAAAAAACATGGTTTAAATATTCCCGAACATTCTGAGCAACATCCTGCTGAAACCATATTTCATCATTTGGTGCATAGTTACCTAAAACATCAAGTTTAAATACTTAATACAGCAGGTAAAGAAAGGAACGGTTATTCGGAAATAGTTCTGCAATAGCTGGGAAAATTTCGGTTCTTAAAAGATACAAATATCTTTTCCCGGTTAATGTGTCTTCCATGAAGAAGGGACCGGCCATTTTTGTATTTTTATACCACACGAAACAATTATGGGGAAATTGGGTATGATTTTCACGTATCCAATGTGGATCTTCCCTGGCCAAGTATCGACAATTATGCCTGTTAACTTCTACATTCAATTCATCGTCAGAAAAAAACAATTTCATTGACAAAATTTAGATTGGTAAACGTTCCATCATGATTTCTCAAAAATTTCAAGCCGCTCCACTTTAATATTTTGGTTACATTGCATCTAACACCCTAGTTCTTCTGCGTCATTTTGTATTTGGAACTCGATCTCTCAGCGATATTCCTAGCATTGATCGCTCACCTGCATTTTGGATAACTTGTATATTTCCTGCCATTTTTTTTGGCCAAGGGCAGAGTCTCTGCACCATATGTAAGCCAAAGGCTGCCCAAGTTAATCCTATCCGCCGTGCAAGCATATAGGTTTGGTTGTCCCTACTGATACAAATTTCATGTCCTAGATATTTATAGAAAATTGATTGTTCTACCTGAATGCCGATGATACCTTCGTCTTAAACAAGATTTATCATATTCCATTGACACATTATATAAATGTCAATATGTGTCACTTTTTTTATTACTAGGAAGGTTCTGTTAAAAGGACTTATTTTTGTGGTGGAATTTGTTATGAGGGATGTTTCGGCCAAAGAACAATGCTCTGATATTTTTAAATTTATTTTTCTAAGATACATGTATACATAAATACATATATACATACAGATGTACATATACACATACATACTTACGAACATACAAATATTTTCTTTTATTTATCGGTATTATTTTATAATTACTTATCTATAAAAAAATCAATTATGATATTTATTATTTTGCTCTATAAAAAAGATTTTTTTTTGTAGGAAATGGAATTTTACTGACTTTGTAAACATTAAATTATGCCGCCATTTTGTTTCGCCATATACCACGTTTTACAGGTTCATCCCTTTTTCACATTTGTTTGTGTGTTGTTTTTTTGTGTAAGATTTGAACTTAATTGGATAAATAGTTTTTTAAACATTTAATCAGGCCCCTCTTTTGTTTAGACATAAAGGCTCCTCACCAAAATTCAATCAGTTTATTCCTGATTTTTCGGCACAACTTGAGGTAAATTGGATCAGGAGTTTTTTAGTAATAATTTAATAATAAATATTAGACCGCTATTTTGTTCCGTTATATTGGATTTTCACAAAAATATTACCATGTCATCCCATATGCCGCAAACAGGCAGACAGACCGACGGATTTGAGAATTTCAACATCCTTGAAACCTGAAAATCTACAAAATTCTCGGAGGGTGATTTTTATACGATTACAATACTTTCTTCTTACAAGGAATGTGAAAAGGAACCGCAAATTGTTTATCTCACCTGCTTTCTGATTTTAAACAACCCCCCAGTCTGACTACGCGTCTGACAGATACTTAAAATTGGCAAAAACACATTAAATTGCTTGCTATAATCATATATTAAATTAAATAGAAAGAAACGAGCCGCCGCTGGTTCAGTTTATAGTGAGAGCCAACAGGGTTGCCATTTTTGAAACCGGCGACGTAGAGGAAGATATATGTTTTCTCTCGCACCCATAGCACACGAAAAACAATAGATCCAACTTTCCAAATTATTTATGAATGAAATGTTGAGTCGATCCTTTGTTTTATAGTCTAAGGTTTAGAAAGAGGAATTTTAAATAAATTTAGCTTCGAATTTTACGTAGAATCAAAAATTGAAATAAAAATACGGTATGCCATTTCGGAGGATACAACTTTGATTCGTTAGGTATTAATTATATTTTAGTTTTGCGTTCGTTCCTTAATATTTGGGGGTCCCGGACATCTTACATACATTGAATTTCATTAACACAGAAAAACATGCCCGCGATAAATATTTTTTTTTTAATTTACAAAAGCCTTAATTTTGAATAAATTGAATCCTATTATAAGACAGAAATTAATTTCACACATACAATACAGTCAAATCTAATATTGAAGAATAAAGCACTTTGCATTTATAGCTGCCAATCTATTTAGTGGCTACAACATATAAGATTCAGGAATTTGGAAGAAATCTGGTCTCGTGAGAAATATTCATCTAAGTTAACTAACTATAGAGCAATAATTCTCTTTTAAGTATTAATAGTGATAAATTTTACTTTGGTTTAATAAATTGACGTAAGAATCAATATTTAACTACGCTCAGTTAGCATAAAGCTTGCATGCAAGTACTCTCAGTTTAAGAAAAAAAATGAAATGGGCTGAAACACGCTATAAATGCACAATGCGCGGTGTCATTAGTTTGAATTATAAGTATTAAATTTTCCAACCATAAAATTAATGTTTTATGCCGACTGCATTTTTGAGAATAATAAAATTCGCTCCGATATCGCTATTCTTTAATGCACAACAGTACATTCGGGGATTATGTAACATATGAACAATATATGTAATGTGTATGTGTAACACTAATACCGGGTTTAATATTCAAACAAAAACAACAATAATGCATCCCTATTTGCGGGAAGCACTTATCACGATATGGACTCATGTGTGCCTAAACTCCCTTATACATTTTTAAAAACTTTCTATATTTTATGGGTCTACTTCATCCCGGCAATATTTTGCTAAAAAGCTATTATAAAAAAGAAATTTAATAGTAATAATATGAGAAGAGGGGATTTTCTAGAATTATTTTTTGCTCCATAATACTATGTTGCGGTTTTCACGAACCTGAGCTAATTTTTTGTGAAACTCATGAAGCCGTAAACAAAATTTTCATAGCCTTCTTCGTTTATGAGATACAGGGCGAAATAGAAAATTTTGCATTTTGGGACCCCCCTCGTATCTCGGTTATCCTTTAACTTAACGCAAAGGGAAAAATTGCTGCTTATGCAGTTTTTTACGCTGGATCCAGTGGCGTAGTCATATTTTTCATTTCAGTTGTTATTTTTTAGATATGACCCAAAGTTGTGTTTTTTTAAATGGGACACCCTGTATATTTGTCCAGAAATTGATTTGTCCTTTTAAAGGCTTCTTAAAAATATATAATAGTATGGGTCTATTTTAATAAACAACAACAAAAATCCTAATTTTTATAATTATCATCCCAAATTTTGCAGTAGGCCATGCAAAACGATGGCGTTTTCTTTTGTTTTCTTGGAAGCAAATGACATTTCCCAATTTTGTACGCGTATATAAAATATAGCGCTAGTTTTTTGTATTTATTTATTGTGTAAAAATATATTTGTATTATTATGGAAGAAAACCAAACTTTCGAACATTATGAAAAGTACGATATGTTAGCTTGTTTTATATTAAGTAATGAAAATGTTGAAGCGGCTTCTGAGATGCATTTTAACAGGTAAATAGTTAGTTTTTAGGTATGTTGAAATACTATTGCTAAATTTTCATTTAGATATCCAGAAAGGAGGCAACCTAATATATCCACCTTTTATCGGATAAAAAAGAATTTTACTTAATCACGGATCATTTATCAAACCTCGTACGAAAACATATAATAAAGAAAATCGGGAGGCTGTGGAAATTACGGTTTTGGCTAATATAGAAGCTTAGCCCACAAACTCTTGTAGGGCCAGTGAAAAGAGCATAGGGATTCCAAAAACTAGAGTTCAAGAAATTCTAAAAAAGCACAAATACCACCCATACAAATTTAGGCTCGTGCAGCACTTACAGCCAGGGGATGCAGAGCGTCGAGTAGTCTTCTGCAATTGGTTTCGAGAAAGATGCGATATGGTTAGAGATTTTGAAAGGAAGGTTATATGGTCAGACGAAGCACATTTCAGTAATTCTGGTATACTCAATAGGCACAATAGTAGATTCTGGTCCCAGGAATATCAACAGCAAATATTTCCCAGAAGACAGCAGGGCAGGTTTGGTCTAAATGTGTCCTGCTCCATATTAGGAACACATATAAAATTTTATATATTTGAGGGAAATCTAACAGCCAATCGCTATATAGAAATTTTAGAGGCAGCTATACCTGAATTACTTGACGATGTTCCTCTAGCGCAAATTAACGAAATTTATTTTCAACAGGACGGTGCTCCTGCACACAATTCTGGAATGACGATATTATTTCTGGACAATAATTTTACCAATCAATGGATCGGAACAAATGAACCTATAAGATGGCCCCCTAGGTCTCCAGATTTGCCGATTTTAGATTTCTTTCTATGGGGATATCTGGAAAATAGAATTTACAAAGACCACTATGATAATGTCCAAGATTTAGGAAATGCAATAAGAGAAAATTTTCGCTATTTACAAAATCATCCCGTTATTTTGCTTAATTCCCTAAAACGAATACGAAAATTGTGCGAAGCATGCATAGAACAAAAGGGAAATAAATCAGTTTAAACAGTTCTTTTGATTTCCTTGGTTACTGTAGTTCTTATACGACAGTTGATTTTTGCTGAAAGGCTTGTTACATAATAATTTAGTACTGTTTTGTTCTTGTGTTACATAAATCTAGGTAGGTGGTACTTTTTTGGTGCGAAATTATCAATACATATTTTGATAAATAGATTTAATTACATATTAATTTTGATTTATTATTATGATGTAGATATTGGTAACGACTTTAAATAAAAGGCAGCATTGTTTTGCATGGCCTGCCTACTGCAAAATTTGGGATGATAATTAAAAAAATTAGGATTTTTGTTGTTGTTTATTAAAATAGACCCATACTATTATACATTTTTGAGAAGCTTT
This sequence comes from Kuschelorhynchus macadamiae, assembly GCA_030620095.1. Lineage (NCBI taxonomy): Eukaryota > Metazoa > Arthropoda > Insecta > Coleoptera > Curculionidae > Kuschelorhynchus > Kuschelorhynchus macadamiae. The sequence goes on from JAUTXW010004380.1 coordinate 368,331, forward strand.
TAAAAGGACAAATCAATTTCTGGACAAATATACAAGGTGTTTCATTTAAAAAAACACAACTTTGGGTCATATCTAAAAAATAACAACTCATATGAAAAATATGACTACGCCACTGGATCCAGCGTAAAAAACTGCATAAGCATCAATTTTTCCCTTTGCGTTAAGTTAAAGGATAACCGAGATACGAGGGGGGTCCCAAAATCCAAAATTTTCTATTTCGCCCTGTATCTCATAAACGAAGAAGGCTATGAAAATTTTGTTTACGGCTTCATGAGTTTCACAAAAAATTAGCTCAGGTTCGTGAAAACCACAAGGTTCTATCTTTAAAAATAAGCGAGATACCCTGCTTTTGCAACCAAATCCGGACACCCTGTACAAAAATGGGAGAGTATTTTAAGTAGGAAAGATTTTCATTTCTCAGGAAAAAATTTAGGTACGGGAACTAGGGACAAAACGGGATCATGGGGCAATCTCTTACCTACTATTAAAAGTATTATTTACTGTACCGGATCGAGATGTGGTGCTTGTTCAAGATATAAAGTAATCAGTTTCGAACATGTGCACAGCGATTTGGTTGAATATTTGTCAGAAGTTTATTTATTAAAACTTAATGAAAAATCAGTACATTTTCTGTTCCCTCGTTACAAATGAAGGGTGGCCCAATTTAGTTCAGTACATAGTAATTTAGTAACACATATATAGGTACTATCTCTTCAAACATTTTTAGTGGGCGCCATTTTGTTCCATAGTATTGGATTCTTGCAAATATTTTATCAGTTTCTACCTACGCCACACTTTGTTACGTCGTCATCTTGAATTCGTACCAATTTATCCCTATATCACCCCATATATAATCAATTGATTTAAAAAAAAATATATTTGGCCGTCATTTTGTTCCGCCATCTTGAATTGGTACTACAACTTTACCAGTTTATCTCTATATCACACTTAATGCTTGAACAAAATTTGAAACTAATGTAATAAGTTTTTTTCAGGTCGATTTTTAAAATATTTTATTAATCCTTTATTTTGTTGTGCTATCTTATATTCATACCAAAATGTTACCAGTCTATTCTACGGAAGCGTAGAAGGGCCAACAATTTAACAAAATTCTGAGTTCAAAGTCGGAATTTAATAAAATTCTGAGTTTAAAGGGCCAACAATTTAACAAAATTCTGAGTTCAAAGTCGGAATTTAATAAAATTCTGAGTTTAAAGTCGGAATTTAACTAAATTCTGTGTTTAAAGTCAGAATTTAATAAAATTCTGAGTTTAAAGTCGGAATTTAACTAAATTCTGATTTTAAAGTCAGAATTTAACAAAATTCTGAGTTCAAAGTCGGAATTTAATAAAATTCTGAGTTTAAAGTCGGAATTTAACTAAATTCTGTGTTTAAAGTCAGAATTTAATAAAATTCTGAGTTTAAATTCAGAATTTAACAAAATTCTGAGTTTAAAGTCGGAATTTAATAAAATTCTTAGTTTAAAGTAGAAATTTAACAAAATTCTGAGTTTAAAGTCAGAATTTAGTCCGTACGATTGTATAACAGACTGGAACCAAAAAAACAAGTTCAATATTCTTGTTCGAATAATGGCAAATGCGCTATGAATTGTTCCACCAAACTACAGATAGTTAAAAAATGATAAAAGGGGGGAGGGTACAAAATAAAAGTTTCCTATTTTGATTTTTGAGTGTTAAATAACTCCCTGAAAAATTAAACATATGTTTAATTAGTTCATTTTATATATTTTATTTACTTCTATTTCTGAAAAAAAAGCCAAAATAAATACAAGAAAACATATACATTAAAAGGTTCACAAATTAAAAAAGGTAATACAAAACGATAAATAAGTCTTAAGAAACGGTTCATATACCTTTCAACGATGTAAGGGTGTCTCGCGAAAGATACTGACAGATCTCCCCCTCTGTTTCAGGGGTTGCAAGTTGATTGTCCTATTAGAAATATCTGAAGAACCATCGAATAGGATGTTTTGAGAATTTGGCTTTGGCCATAGATGAACATAATATACTCTCGTTCTAAAATATTTTAAATTGCTCGGTGTTGCCGCTTCTATCTCAAACCGGAGGCATCATCCGTTTTTTAAATGAAATACCCTATATTTTATTAAATTTTTATATTTTTCTAAAAAATCCAAGCACTTATTGAGTTACTTTTCTCATGCCTAAATTGAACTGTTTACGAGAAAATGGCGCTTGAACAATGACAATTTTGACTCTTTGAAGATCGGTAAATCTCAAACGAGTTTACCTGCAACGAAATGGATTCCACTTATCTGTCTTAATATTTAATTATCTATCTCCTGACACCAATATCAGGTTTGGCAGGAGACGTCAAAAATGCATTTCGTTAAATTCTGACTTTAAACTCAGTATTTAGTTAAATTCTGACTTTAAACTCAGGATTTAGTTAATTTCTTACTTTAAACTCAGAATTTAGTTAAATTTCGACTTTAAACTCAGAATGTTGTTAAATACTGACTTTAAAGTCTGAATTTTGTTAAATTCTGACTTTAAACTCAGAATCTAGTTAAATTCGGACTTTAAAACTCAGAATTTAGTTAATTTCTGACTTTAAACTAAGAATTTAGTTAAATTTCGACTTTAAACTAAGAATTTTGTTAGATTCTGACTTTAAACTCAGAATTTTTTTAAATTCTGACTTTAAAAGAATTATGTTAAATTCTGACTTCAAAGTCAGAATTTAAAAATTTTCCGTACTATTCCTATGTAACACTTGATTTTTGTGCAAAATTTAAAAAAATTGGATAAGCAGTTTTGTATAGTAATAATTTTTTTTAACGTTTCACTAGGCCGCCGTCTTGTTCCCGCGTAGTGGATTTTTACCAACATTTTACAAAGTCATCCCCATATGACCCTTAATTTTTTACTAAAATTTGAAGTCAATCTGACGAGTAGTTTTTAAGCTATGCCGCGAACTAACAGACAGACATATTTTTTGAGGCATCCAAGGCCGCAAAAACAAATATATTAAACCTGACAGGATGAATTTTTTCATGATTAAAAGCCGCCATTTTTTCCGCTATCTTGAGTTAGTACCACAGTTTTACTAGTTCAACTCTATACTACAATTAGTTATGACACACAATTTGAAATCAGTCCATTGATTTCTCAGGCTGAATTTTTAAATATTTTATTAAGCCGCCATTCTGTTTTGCAATCTTGGATTCGTACCAAAATTTTACCAGTTGATTCCTACATAATACTTAATTTTTGTGCAAAATTTGGGATAAATTGGATAAGCAGTTTTTTATTAATATTTATTTAAAATTTCACTAGGCCGTCATTTTGTTTTGCTATATTTGATTTTTACCAAAATGTTATCAAGTCATCCCCATATAATCAATTGAATTATTGAAGCAGTTTCTTTTACATTTATTAATATTCTTCTTGGGGTTTTGCGACTACCCTACATACAGAAAATTTAATAAGCTAAAAATGACATGATAATCATTTATCGTGCTCCGGTATAGTGTTTCAGTTCATAGTTTAGAAGAAAGTTTTCTTTATCCGAGACGCCAGGACTTGCAAAGGAAACAAAGAAATGGCAATTAGGATGTAAAAATATAAGCATCGACTTTGTTATTTTAAATGGAACACCCTGTATGATATGGTTGCTTTAAATGTTGCTGAATGCACCAACTTCGATACGTTTATCTTTAAAAATAACCGTCAAAATTGACAAACCTTACCATAAGGGGCAATGTATTAGAAAAGGACAGAACATTTTAGGCTCCAGCACACAAATTTGAACCCAAAAGGAATTAATACACTGTCTCTTATGGCAGGGTTTTTGTCAATTTTCTCTGCAAAGATAAAGGTATCAAACTCAGTATATTTATGATTAGCAAGAAGAGATCCGATTAATAAAACAATAATATACAAAATAACAAAGTTCGTGTTCATTTTTTTACTCTCCAATAGTCATTCGTTTATATCTTGACGGTTTGGATAAAATTATAAAACTTCTATATTTAACATTTTTTTTGCCTTTAAAAATAAAGCTTGTAGTCCCCGTAGAAACTAAAACTCTGTACATAAAGTAGTTCAAAAATTGGTTTTATGTTTATTATTAAAATAAAAAATCACTTAGGGATACAAAACCAATAAGTAAATTTAAAATCATCAGAGAATATGTCATTTTCTGAGAAAACACTGATATGTTTAAAATAATTCCAAACTCGGTCAATTTTTGTAATGCAAAATTTTAGTAAAGCACATACGAATAATTTTGCTGATGCTATAATAGCCTTTGACAGAAATGAAAAGAGGTATGTAAACTATACGCTTGTATATGTGTACCTTTTCCTCTTCTGAGAAGTTCCAAGCTAGTTTACGCATAAGTCACGAGGGTACACTGAGATTTAGAGGATAATATCCCTTATTTAATCATAAATATAAACATACGGAGATACAGGATATTACATCCCCCAATTAAGATTGCTGGCAGTATGTTCTCCAAATAGACGAATAACCATAATCCTGTAAAATCATGTGGAATATTATAGCTTACACGTTTATTGCAACATTGCATTAATTTTGGTTTGGGTCGTATTGTGAACTATCCCAGATAGTAATTCCGCGAGACGAGCCAAATTTCTACTCTCGCCTCGGCTTGTTTTGACGTAATCTCGTTTTGGCCCCATTCAATCTCAATACTCGACGAGACGATACGAGAATACAGGTGTCGAGACGAGAACAGATTCTAGTCTTTGCTCGATTTATCGTCTCGTCTTGACTTTTAGTAAGATAAACCATCAGCTTTTGGTTGGGCCATTGTAAGTTATCTGTCATGGGACATTTTTTCGCCGGACATTCCTTTAGGTGCATAGTAATGGTAAGGAGAAGAGAAAAAGAAGACTCTAAATTCATCCTATACATTTTCTGCTATGGTTTATATCAATCCAATTTTGTGGCAATGCATTCACTAACTACGCACTTATAGAAACTTTTAGAGAAATTTAACTGATTTATTCTACTGGAATTATCACTTCTTGTTGCCCTCACAAATCTGAGCTGATGAGCGAGTAGAAGACAATTTCAGCGACTATGTGATTGTGTGTGATGTGAAAAAGTGAAAAATAATATTTTATTCCACCTTGAAAATTGTACTCCGTAAAGTGAAGTGAAATTTTGCACAAAAATAAGATGTGATATAGGGATAGGCTGGTAAAATTAATTAATGAATTAAACATGACGTAACAAAATAGCGATCTAATGACACCTTTAAAAATCTGTGTAATAAACAACTTATTCAATTTATTTTAAATAATGCCCTAAAACCAAATATGACATAGGCATAAACTGTAAAATATTAGTACGAATTTAACATAGTGAAATAATCTGAGAATGATGTATTGAGAGCAATTATGAGCATAAAATCCATCGGATCCGATAACGTAAGCATAGTGTTAATTCAAATGTGTATGCTAGTCTTGTTACCATTTTTTACTCATATCATAAATAAATGTATCGAGGAGGTATACTATCCATCAGTTTAGAAATATGCTTTTGCAGTCCCCTTTCCTAAGATAAGACAACCCACTGAGTATGGTCATTTAAGATCTATCAGTATTTTGCCAGCTTTCTCAGAAATCTTGGAGAAAATAATTGAAATCCAAATAAGATCTTTTGTGGAAATCAACAATGTTTTACCCGAAAAGCAGTCTGGATTTCAATCAATGCATAGCTGTGCCACCGCTCTTGCTAACATAACAGATGACGTTCTACGTGAACATGATAACAACAAAATAAGCGCTCTGGTCCTTTTAGACTTCACCAAGGTTTTCGATATGCTCAACCATAAGGTACTTGTTTCCCTTACTAACTATCTCGGCTCTGGACATGGTGCTCGAAAATTTGTCTCGTCGTATTTATACGGTAGGTCACAACAACTGGTTTTGAATGGTACATTTTCCGAAAGGCAAGTCGTAACGTCTGGTGTTCCACAGGGAAGTATACTTGGTCCTTTGTTCTATACTCTATGTACCTCACAATTTCACAAAAATATCAAACACTGCCATTATCATCTTTACGCTCATGACACCCAAATATAAGTCTTTCGATTAATTCATAGTATTATGGCGAATCGGCACATAAATAGTGATCTTAATGCCTTATTTAAAACCGCAACCGATCACATGCTACAAATTAAGCCTAGTAAATCTACCGTAATTCTATTCGGCAACCGAACACATTGTAATTTGGCCAAAGGCAACCTAGATATTTAAATGGACAATGTTTTTATTCCCTTTGTTGACACCTGCAAAAGTCTGGGACTACAGCATGACTGCAACTAGCGTTTTAAGCAGCATGTAACTAATAAGCTAAAGGTAGCCTATTCAACAATAAAATGACTTTTTTCGCATCGCCACTACCTTACGCTAGAGACAAAAAAACTCCTTTGAGATTCTCTGCTGTTATCAGTTTTCAATCATTGTGACTGCGTTTACGGGCCTTGCCTTGACAATATTGAAGTTAGGCGTATCCAAAAAGTGCAAAATAGCTGTTTTCGCTTTATTTACGGAATGTCTGGAAGAAACCATATTTCACATAAGTTAAAGGATGCCGGTTGGTTGAGTATGCATAATAGGCGAAAACTGCATATGGATATGTTATCATATAAAACAATGAAATATAAAAAAACTCAGTATCTTTATAACAAGCTAAAATTTTGTAGTGACGTCCACGATCGAAATTTAAGAAACAATCATATTGTTACAATTCCACAACATCGCAAGGAGCTGTTTAAGGTCGATTTCTTATAATTTGTGTACTACCATAAACTCGATGCATTTTCTGAATACAGATCTGTCCTGTCTTTCAGTAAATTTTCTTGGCTATTACCTATTATTCCTGTCTTTCTATTAAGCATATTATTAAGAAAAAATTATTCAAGAATCAGTAAATTTTCTTGGCTATTACCTATTATTCTTATGTTTTAAAAAAACTACCGTTGTTCTTTGGAACCACTTTCGTCCCAAATATCTCAAATATAACCTATCATTTCCCCCCTCTCTTCTCTTCCTCTTCTTTCTCAACTCCTCTCCTTTTGTGTCTTTTCTATATTCCTTTTCTTTTCTTTTTTATGTCTTTAAAACTACATATTAAATATATTTCGTAAACTAATTCAGTAAAGTTAGTAACTTAACTGAAAACGCGTCATATACATACCTATTTGATTTTCTATGCTTAAGTTTTTAACGGGCTATATCAGTACCCGCACTTGTCTGGGTGGCTGCAATCATTTTTATGGCCCTTTGTCTAACCGTGTAGCATAAAAACTAGAATATAATAAATTATTTGTGTAATATTGTACGCTTGAACAATAAATGTATTATTATTATTATTATTATATCGCGCCCATTATATGTTATTAAATGATTATGTTCGTAAATAAATTGAGTCATACATATATTCCTCAGAAAACGACAAATTCTTAACAATGGAAATGTTTTTTTTTATTAAAATGTTCCAATAGGTATCTGAATTAATACAATCGCAAGTAATTGCTTTAATTATAAAATATTAAAGTACAAAATTTCCATAATAATGTCAGGTTTAATTAACGTAAGTTTTATCTACAATCGATACTCTTCAACTTAGTTTGCGGAAGTTTTTTATTTTTCTCTCAAGCCAGAGCTTACGAACTTTTAAAATTCTCTGGAAATTTTTAAGGTATTTAAAAGGCAGCAAGGGTGCAGTGTAATTGGGAAGAAAGGCAAAAGCGTTTCATAAAAATTCACATGACGAGGAACGTGATTTTCGTCGAAACATTATAAATAATAAAACAAAGTTTTGCCAAGGCAACTTGCCAACAGAGTTAGATTTTATTTAGAGTTTTATTTAGTGATTAATTTACCATTTAATGCTTCGAAATCTCTTTTGTAATATTGCTTTTATTCCTCATATTTCAATAACTGAAATCGTAGTAGTAATAACAATTTTCCTTATAATTATTTCTTGGCGACTGTTTTAGCACAGATCTAGTAAACTGATTATGTCAAAATAGGATGCAGGATGGGAAGTAAATGAACAGGTTAGAAGTACACTTGGTTTCACTATAGATACATAAATAATAAAGAAATTAACGGTCATTCGGACAAAATATTCTGTGTGTGCTAAGCTTATTCAAGTATAGTGTCCAAAAATCATGGATCATTATACTAACAAGCCTTTATATATATATATATATATATATATATATATATATATATATATATATATATATATATATATATATATATATATGTATATATGTATATATATATATATATATACAGGGTGGTGCAACCAAGATGGGGTGGACGATTGTGGGCAAACGGAAAGGAATTTGAAAAAACATTTTTGGGATGTGATGGATAGTCAAGAACGCTGTGTTTTAAAATTATACCCATTATACAAGGTGGTCTGAAAAGTTCGTGGTGAACCAAACTTGTGTTATTTTAAATGGGACACCCGGTATATTATTATTTTAGTTGATTCTCCTATTCGTTACGATCATTTTGATATGAGGTTTGTTGGGTCTAAAATTTATACCAAGGGAATGGGACGAGGTTAAAGTGGAAAAAAAGGGTTATACTCCGGCCTTTTTTTGAAAACAATTGAAGCAGGTATGGAAAAACCAAATATTCTATAAAATGTATTGTATCTAGGATTACAATAATCGCTTGTAAGCCGTTCAAAATTATTCACTGTTATACAGGGTGGTCAAATTTTGCAAATTTAACTTGGATTGAATTTTTTTAAATGGAACGGTATTTTACTGTCATATTAAAGATAACATCGTAAGCTTTCAGAAAATACCCTATTTGATATCTTTCTAACCAACAGTTTTTTAGTGAATTAACCGTGAAACCAAAATTCATTCTAACAGAAACGGTATTATTTACGTTGCTTAAATTGACTACCTATAATATAAGGAGGCCATGATATAATCCTAAATGAAGAGAAAGATTGACATTCTTGTCAAAACCGCAAAGTGTCAGAGAATTGGCATCAATTACCATTGTTTTTTGACGATAAGCCGAGAAATTGCTAAGTAACAATGAGTTTGAGTACTCCAGAGTTGATAAACATGACTTTTATGTTGGGCGAGTGTCAAAAAAATCCTTTACTAGCAAGCAGGGTTTATGCGGTACGATATCCCGATGCCGAAAAAAAACCTGAAGCTTTTGAAAGTTTATTAGAAAGGTTTCAAGAAACAGGCAATGTTGCTTTTAAGAAACGTAAAGTAATTAATAAACCAGTTACCAATGAAGATAATGCTTTGACAGTGTTATTAACAGTGCAAGAAAATCCACACACAAGTACCAGGGAAATTGAGAGAGCTACTGATAATGAACGCACTAGTATTAAACGGATTCTGAAACAACATAAATATCATGCCTACCACATTGAATTACACCAAGAACTGTATGATCGCGATTACGTCCAACGACAAGAGTTTTCAATTTGGTTTTTAAATACAATTTGGGATAATCCAGGTTTTGTAGATAGGGTGCTGTTTTCAGATGAAGCAACTTTTAAACGCAACGGCTTGGTTAACAAACATAATATGCACTATTATTCAACCGAAAATCCACATTGGATTCGTCAGGTGGACCATCAAAATAAATGGTCAATTAATGTTTGGGGAGGTATAATTGGTTCTCATGTTATAGGACCATATTTCTTTGAAGAGCATTTAACGGAAGAAGTCTATTTAAATTTTTTGAGAAATTAGTTGCCCGTATTGCTCGAAGACTTACCTTTAATGTTAAGAAATTCCTTATAGTTCCAACATGATGGAGCACCCCCGCATTACCATAGGCATGTAAGACATTTTCTCAATAATTGGAAAGGAGAGCATTGGATTGGTGGACCAGTTAAGTGGCCTGCGAGGTCACCAGATTTAACGCCATTAGATTTCCTTTTATGGGGACATGTTAAAGAAGAAGTTTATAAAGAGGTTCCAACCACAGTGGAAGATATGAAGTTGAGAATAATAAGCAGTTTTCGCAACATTTCAGACCTGACTTTGAGAAAAGTAAAACTTTCATTTATGGATAGACTCGAAATGTGCCTTCAGCAAAACGGTGGTTTAGTTGAACATCTTTTATAAGTTTTAATTACATTGTTTTTGTTGATTTATATTAAATTTATTTTTTTGTAAAAAAAGATCTGTTATTAATACTGTCAAAGCATTATCTTCATTGGTAACTGGTTTATTAATTACTTTACGTTTTTTTGAAAGCAACATGTCCTGTTTCTTGAAATCTCTATGATAAACTTGCAAAAGCTTCTATCTTGTTTTTATTTCGGCATCGCATCATCAAAGAAAAATATTTATTTATTTACTGATGACAATATTCTGACACTTTGCTGTTTTGACAGGACTGTCAATTTATGATGATATCATGGCCTCCTAATATTAAATTGTCAATTTTAACAACGCGAATTCAGAGTAATTCGTGTTAAAATGAAGAAATTTTGATTTCACAGCTAATTTACTGAAAAACTGTTGGTCAGAAAGGTATCAAATTAGGTATTTTCTGAAAGCTAGTAATGATATCTTTAACATGAAAATAAAATATACAGGGTGTTCTTTTTAAAAAAATTCAATCCAAGGTAAATTTGCAAAACTTGACCACCCTGTATAACAGTGAATAATTTTGAGCGACTTACAAGCGATTATTGTAGTCCTAGATACAATACATTTTATAGAATATTTGGTTTTTCCATACCTGCTTCAATTGTTTTCAAAAAATGGCCGGAGTATAACCCTTTTTTCCACTTTAACCTCGTCCCATTCCCTTGGTATACATTTTAGACCCAACTAACCTTATATCAAAATGATCGCAACGAATAGGAGAATCAACTAAAATAATAATATACCGGGTATCCCATTATGGTATTTTCAGTGGCCAAACGTAGATTCACTTTAAAGAAAATATATGATCGTTTTCAAAAATTTAAGGAAGCTGTTAATGTGAAAGATCGCGCGCCAGACCTGGTCTTCCACATTATAATGAGGATCCAACCCTCATTGCGGTTCTGCAGATGCAACTACACTAAATAACGTAAGTCAATGAACTGTATTTCGAGTGTTACTACAGAAAAATACCATCCTTATAAAAGGAAGCTACTACACGAATTAAATGAAGTCGACAGCGACAGCCGCTTACAATTTTGTGAAGTAATTATGTAGATTTGTAACGCAAGTTTTTTATTTCATCGCAACATACTATCTACCGACGAAGCTGCATTTTGCTTACACAGGACAGAAAATCGTCAGAATTTTAGATACTGGAGCAGAAATAATCGTCGATGGATGAAGGAGGTGCATACGCAATATCCCCAAAAATAAATGGTATACTAAATACCATGATAATAGGGCCGTATTTGTTAAATAATAATCTTACTGGAAATAGTTACTTAGAATTTCTGCAAAATCAACTAATGCTTGATCTATCAAGAATTCTTTCCGATGCAAAAATACCTACAAGGACCATTTGGCTTCAACAAGATGGAGCTTCACTGCATTTTTGCTCAGCAGGTATGCACCTACCTAGGTAAAATTTTTCCTATCAGATGAATTGACAGGAGAGGACACATAAAATTGCCCGCGAGGTCCCCTGACCTTACAGCTCTCGACTTGAAATTAAAAAGTTATCAGCCTTAATCAAGATTTGCAACTTAGACTTAGTCAAGAGGTTAGGACGGTTACAGAAGATACAATTGGCACGATATTTCAATGTAGACATATTTTGGAGAAAGACAATGTATATGACAAAAGACATTTTAATGAGATAGCAGTTTTGAAACTGATTCAAGAACTGAATGGTGCAAGTTGGAACTATACCTCAACAGATGTAAATATAGTGTTCTCAGGTTTTGTAAATAATATTGAAAAAGCTGTGTATAAAGTAGCACCAAAACAAAAATGTTGTGTAAAGAAATACCCCTGGATAACCAAAACTATAAAACAAGCTCAGTGCGAAAGAGAAAGAATGTATAAAAAATTTCGTTTAACGTGAAACAATGAAGACTGGAAAAATTACCAAATTATGCGAAATAGAGTAATCTCATTAATCAGGAACGAAAAAAACAAATATTATGACCAAAACATTGACAGATGTAAAGGAGATAGTAAAAAATGTGGGCAACACTAAAAGAACTAATAGGCAACAAAAATCAGAGCACAGACTACACAGAAATTGACTCTGGAAGTTATGTTGAAACGATAGAAGAGATCTTTAATAATTACTACTCAGATAGTGTAAGAGAAATTTCAGATAATATTGAAGTAAAACAATGAAATATTCCTAACCACCAATGTAACCAGGAAAGTCACTTAACAGAATTTAAGCAGGTTAGCTTTTCGGAACTGAAAAAAACTGTCTTTGATCTAAAAAATAAAGGTACTAGTGATAAATACTTAAATGTAAAATTGGTAAAAGACTTGTTTTGTGTAATAGGTTATACCCTTTTATATCTAATTAACACCTCCCTTGCTACTGGTAAAATTCCGAGTGTATTAAAAACCAGCATCATAATCCCTATACCTAAAGTGCTCAAACCTAGGTTTCCTGCGGAGTTTAGGCCTATAAATTTACTTCCTGTTGTCGACAGTTGTATGTAAGCAGTTAAGAAATTATTTTGAAAGCAATCAATTATTGTTTGTTGGACAATCTGGATTTCGAAGCCACCATTCCTGTGAGTCAGCGCTGCAGTATGTGTGTGCCAAGTGGAGAAATGATATAAATGAAGAAAAAGTGGTTCTTAGTGTTTTTATTGACTTACAAAGAGCTTTCGAAACGATCAATCATGGTGTAAATGGTAGTGCGTGGAGGTGGATACAGGACTATTTGTGTGACAGGCATCAGAAAACTAAAATACATAATAATATATCAAATGGAATTGTAAGCAAATTGGGCGTTCCCCAAGGAAGTGTTCTGGGGCCGTTATTGTTCGTTATTTATGTTAATGATTTATATACGGTTCTAAAAAGGTCATATGTAAATTTATTTGCGGATGATACGAATCTATGTGTATCTGGGAAAAATTTTGAGGATGTTGTTAGTGTTATGAATGATGAATTAGATTTACTATATAGCTGGCTTGGTAAAAATAGGTTAAAGTTGAATGCCTCAAAGACTAAATGTTTAGTCATAGACTCAAAAACAAACTGTAAAAAATTTAGAGAATTAGGTTTATCTGTTTGTATTAACAACTATCCCATTGAGCATGTGTCAGAAATCAAATATTTAGGAGTAATTTTGGATCCACAGTTAAATTTCTTCAGACAGGTGGATTATATTTGTAAAAAATTAGGCAAAAAAAATGGATTCTTTCGACGTATTTCTGGCAACTTGTCACAGTAAGCTAGAATGTTGGTGTATAACACCATTATATTGCCTTTACTTTACTTTCTTGTACCCAGGAGGAAATGGACAGGCTGCAGATTCAGCAAAATAAAGTCATGAGAGTCATTACAGATTCTAGTAAATATACACCAATAAAAAATATGTTAGAGTTGCTGAATTGGCTTTCTGTTCGGCAAATAGTGCGCCAGGCTAATCTAGTATTAATAAATAAATAATAAAAATAAAACACAAATAGAACATGGGCAAATGCCAGCATATTTAAATAAGTTTTTAGAGAAAAGAGAACATTTTTTTGATTATAATATTCGATCAAGACTAAACTATAACATTCAATATGTTACAAAAACGTCTCTACGGAAAGCGTTATTTTATGAAGGCATACGTTTATTTAACTCTTTGCCTGATGAAATAAAAAAAAGCACCTAGTTTAAGAGTCTTTAATAAGAGGATATTCGAGAATCTGAAAGAACGAACTAACTATAATATGTAAATGCTATTGTGATTTTTTTTTTGTAATAATTAGCCAAGTGCTAAATAAAGTATTTATTTATTTATGTATTTATTTATAATTAATAACGTTTTAGACGTTTTGTGCAACCCGCCATATTATCTAGAATTCCACGTAGATTCACAAAATTGAATACCCCTATTAAAAAAAAAGGACTTGAATGTCCTATCCCATTTTTAGCAGACCGTGTATAAATTATTTCTTGTTTATGCGCATGTAGAAATAAAGGAACACCCATTCGAGCGTTTTTACAAAAGTAATTTGCTAATTTTTAAACGAATTTGTTCCATATTTTTGCCGTTTACTGTATCCCTCCATAATATATTTTATTCTCATTCAAAACAATAAAACTGAATTTGCACAAAAAGAAAAAAGTAAAAATGCTATTTCAAGTCCAATAGTGTATTATTCCACTACTTGCTACTACGTACCTAAAAATCTTCTTAAAGCAACTAAATGAGCTTGTAAAAGCTGATGTGGAAAATAAAAGCTCCTTCACTGCTTCCCCGAATTCAGCATATCTATCTAATTGGCATAAAATTGCAAATACTCTTGTATGTTTGCTTTCCCCCAACTTTCAAAAGGGGTCGTTAAACCAGGTTTTGCTAAACAAGCGGCAGATTTTACCTACTCATGTGTCTAAAAAAACTGTTTACAAAGCATTTGTTTAAAATTGCCAGACGAATTGCCTTATTTGTTTATCCCTTGCCAAATGCTTTGTTGTTCTATATACAAAGTACATAAATGCATCAGCCAATAGTTTTATTCGCTGAAGTTTTATTTTTGTTTTTAAGATATTTTGTATTTGACAAGATAACTCGAATTAAACGGCATGCATCGGATATTTTAATTTGTCCAATGTATATTAGGACTTGAATAATTAAGTATCATATCTTAGCACAACACTCAAAAATTAAAAAATTGTCTGTTCATGTACCGCAGTTAAATATTTCTAGGCACATGTTCATTTAAGCTAATTATTATATTATTGAACGATTTTAAGAGACTCCAACTCTCACGAAATTTGTATAATAAGGACGCATCATAACATAATTTAATTTTTTAACAGCATCTATTCTAGTTAAAATTCATTACAGAAATTCTGTTTTGGACTTATTTTTGCTTTAATCTCTGAAACAAATAAATTGAGGAGAATTCAGTGGTATGTGTTACGAATTCTGAAAAGGTGTAGCTTAATGTAGTGTCTATAGGTGTTTTAGTGCAAGTTAGTTCTAGATTATGCATCTTAGAATCACACTTTCCCTGTGAGCAAAATGTATGTCTATCTAACAAGAATTACTCTCACATTTTAGTGCCTTTTTTCTTAATAACTACAAACTCAACAGCAAGTTTTAGATGACAAGACTTCTACTTTGACATTAAACATTTATCGGTTTGTGCTCGATTATGATGGCAACACAAATAAGTTTTGGTGACAAAAAAGTGATAATTCTCTAATCAGAGATCTTGTTCATCTCAGATAGGGTCCGAGTTAAAGCCCACAGCAATCTTAAGAAAAACTAATAGGTTTACTTAACACCATATCCAGTTATATTAGGCTCCGCAATTGCAAAAAATAAAAAAGAAGAATTTCGTCCAACAATCCATGATCTCCTTTCTTCCTGAACTTAAGAAACCAACAGGATCCATTATAAGAGGTATGAGACCACCATATCTTCGTTCAGCAATACAGTACATAAAGAACACATCGTAGGATATGTTCAAAAGGGAATTAGCTTTCCTCCAACCACTAGCAGAGCCCCATAGCTATTCCTTGTGCAATGCCGGTTAGTTTTTACACCGCCTTTATCTGTATCTCAATCATCCAAGCCAACCACTGCAACAGCACTAATCACCATCGATCTATAGACCCTTAATATTCCTACAAACCACAGCCTAAATAACATTTTGGACCTCAAAAACCAATTAAAGGTCCAAGATATGCCATTAAATCACCAGTTTCAACCCAGCTAGCCTAGAAAACCATTCCAGAAGAATGTAGGGACAAATAGACCAGGTTCTTCCCAACCATTTCAACCCACACCTATGATTACCATCTCGCGAACAACTTGGAATAGAGTTCTGTTTGAAGAACTTTTTAACATAGAACAAGATGAAGCTGATGCGAGCCGTACATAGAATAGGAACCCTTGTATCACTACAATCCATAGTTATATCCCCTATACGAACAAGATAGAACCCAAGGCTACGAATATGAATATGAATATTTTTTTTAAGATGACGAAATGGCAAGCGAAGATATATGGTTAGGCTACACAATTAAACAGACAAAAAGAAGCTTCCTTATATTTCAATATCAGCTTCTCCACCTAAACTTATTAAGACTGTCACAAAATCCTTTAAATCCAAATGTCGTCTAAAAATACTACAAAAACAATATCACTCATAAACCTTTTATCGTAACTTCTATCTTTTAAAATTATTCACAAAACTATAGTTAAAAAAAACATTTTTTTCGAAATTTCGGTCGAGTACTGTAAACATGTATATCGATGCTTAAATTTCACCAAACTATAATTCTTGACAATTAAATCTTTTTTTAAAGCTAAAGTAGACTTGCCAGCTTATCTTATAACGGAGTATGCACCTCTACCTATTGAACTCTACGAAACCCAAACAGTTCTATTCGGTACAATTGGACCCACAAACAATTAACCGTGTCCGCCTTCCTATAAATATAGACGGAACCATCATGCTAACTTGGCAGCATATTCAAAAAGCAGTAAGTGAAAAACTACTTACTACCTGCAGCCAAAAGGCTTGGATTGAAATAACCAGCAATACTGGCGATCAATTTCAGATAGCTCTTACTGAACCTGTGACGAACTGCGAAATTAATCTAGACCAATATCATATCTTTTCCACCAAAAACCACTAGTGAACCTCTAACTTTGACGGGTCATCTCAATAAGAAGGAAGAAATAAGTATTATGTACGAAATATACAGAATTTTTATCATCCAGACTCTCCGTTGATCTTACCAGCCAGGTTAAACATCACATAAAGGCCACAGATATATTTTCAGTGTTTACAAAGTCCCATCGCTACGCACGGATCAACAAAGAATAGGTTAAGAGGCAGATATTCTTTATGCTCAATTAAGGAATCATTAGAAATAGTCAATCACTATGGTCTTCACCTACATGGGTGGGTCCAAAAAAAAACTGACTCTTTTACCCAAATAATATGGCGCGTTGGTGTTGACTATATAAAGGCTAACGAGAGGGTTATAGATGACAAATATCCAATCCAGAATATTAATGACATATTAGAGAAACTTCGGAGAAGCCAATACTTCATTACCCTCTACCTCGGTAGTAGATTTCACCAATTAGAAATGGCAACAGTTGACATCCCAAAAACTGCAATAATTGTAGAAAATGGCCGATATAAGTATGCGAGAATGCCTTTTTGAACAAAAAATCCACCTAACCCAATCTAGACACAAACAACCATTTATATTATGATATGAACTTCCAAAATAGCCACCAAAATGAGAATTTAAAACAAACAATGAAGCATTTAACAAGGCCAAGATCACCATACAGGAAGAACCACTCACTCAACCAAAAATTAAGTCCAAACGAAGCAACAAACACAGAAAGTAAAACTGCTAAAACCATCGATAAACTTCAGAAACTAGCTAAGGAGGACGAACACTTAAAACCCATATACACGCAAACATGGACTTGGACCACCAGCCACAACAATTTTTGATGATACCAGTTTTCGTAATCCTGGTCATTTCCCTAATTTTCGGATGTTACAAAGCAAAACAGTTTTGGACAAAGACTCAGCATCAGGATGCAGAAGATGACCTATCTGAGCAGCAGACGAACCAACGAAACCGACAAGTTTTGTTCGGCCCTTAAAAAATGTATTCAGGGAATGGAGAAATTACGGATCCATGACCCTAATCGTTTACCCGACTCAACCTATTGAGGCCTAATGCACATGGGATTTAATTTGGAGCATTGTAGTTTCCATTGTAGGATCTTCCGCTATTCCTGAAAAAATAATCGAAAAAGTATTACAAAACTTTCAAAAAAAACTATATCAATGTTTCCCGAATGGTGAAATACATTGTTTATTACTGATATCCGATTTAATGAATAAAACAATGAATATGCAACATTACAAAAATGTTTATTGAGTTTTGCTAACTTTTCATTAAATAACTTTTATCTTACAGGAAATACAAAAATATTATTTCTTTTTAACTCTATAAGATATTCTAAGCCAATCTTATTTTTGGCACAAACCAATTTTTTTTATAAATACCTTATTTTTTGAAATCAATAATAACACAAATTCGGTAGTAGAAGTTCATTAGTGAGTCGAATAACGTTATTACAAATTAAAAAAAGTACTAATAAGAAATTTAAGATTCTTAATTACTGGTCTCTAAAATGTATTAAAATATGATTAATGATGTGCCCGTTTCAGGTCTTACAAAATCCAAATTGCCAGTCTAAAAAATATTAATTATCTAGGTGTCATGTCATAATGTAAAGGTAACTCCTCCCTAACTAATTTCACGGAAATGTCACTTGTGGAATATATGATTTATCTTTGTTACACCTGGGTTTTTTAAAATAAGCATTCTAAAAAATATAAAAAAAATTCATTCTATAAAATTAATAGAAAAAATTGATCCTTAGGGTAGACAGTAGGGTGGACAGTTTAAAAGGATCCCCAAACTTAAAGACGTGCATTTACTTCGTTAGTATTAAGAGAAGAAATCCTCAGTTTTAATTATTCTGATACATTTGAGGTTTGTTCATGCTTTGAGCTATATTGTTTTGGATCACAAAGGCTTTGTAATATTAGACATAATTATTTATCCGTTATATTTTTAGATTCCGTAGTTTCGTGAGCTGAAGAAAGGGATAGTTTGTTAATACAAGAGTAAAGCTTTTCTTCGGATATAGTCAAGAATGTTAAGGTTTGGAGAGAAGCTACTGTGCAAATCTCCAACAGATATTTGGCTAACAAGAAAACAAGATTAAATAGTTATTATTCTATGTAAGTAAAACTCTATGCATTCTAAGATTTTTTTCATAAAAGCCAACCTGTCTCATTTCAGCGTCCCACTACAAGCTTGGATTTTCCCCTATTTTATTTTCAATTCGCGCATGCTCTGATCGACATTAAAATAAGACAGGTGAAAATGTTCATTTAGGTTCGATGTGAATTGAAACTCCTACTTCAGGACATTTTGGTTTCTGGAAAACTCTTTGCAGAGCCAAAAAAGCATTTAGTTGAGAAAATTAGAAATGAGGTTTGAGGTTTTAAAATGTTATCGAAAATATCAGGTTTGTTGTATTCAGAAGCACCCAAAATTTACTTAAGATTGATATTATAGGTAAAGCGAAAGTGGTTGATTTACCAGGTCAAATTATTTCTCTTCATTTTGTTAAACCTTTTCCTCTCTCGAAAAAAGTTAACAAATGGCATTTAGTGGCTTCAGTCGACCTCATGATATGAATTATAAAACATATTATCTTTCTCATATTTGAAATTCCACAGATGATTACACAGGGTAACAAAATGAAAACAAAAATTTGGTGCCGGAAATCTAACATCTGATTTTAGATGTTTGATGATTCCAAAAATGCCACCAGATTTTTTCTATCGGCTCTAGTTTTTGAGATACAGGTTACAGGTTAATTGATATTTTTTTATGATAAAGGACAACAAATAAAGAGATAAATATGTACTTAATCGTCAAAATAGAAATTTCCCAGAATCTAATTAACCAAATGGATACCTGAAATTGTCCCTGACCCAATGTTCCCATACTAGGAACTACTCAATACACTGTTCTTAATTACTTTTATACCTGTAATTACCTATGACCCGATCCTTCTATACCTGCTTGGCTGTACTCGATTTAGCATATTACTGAGTTTTCCCAAGTAAAGTTGTGCTATCATTTTGTGTAAATTTTGGTCGTTTTGTAGTATCAAGACACTAAACTGAAACAATGACATCCACAAGCAGACGTACCTGTGTAAATCATCCCCATGTTTTTTGTTATGTGTGTGGTGAATACACCTTGAAAGAGAGGAGAAAAACGATTTCTGACTTTGTGAAAAGAGCTTATCTTGCCTATTTTGGCGTTCATTTAGGAGATCAAGATAAATCTCGGGCCCCACATTTCATATGTAAAACATGTGTTGAACATTTGCGACAGTGGACAACTGGAAAGAGGAAGTGCCTAAAGTTTGGTGTACAAATAGTTTGGAGAGAACCGCGAAACCATCATGACGACTGCTATTTTTGTCTCGTTAATATTAAAGGCATAAATAGAAACAATAGACACAAATGGACATAACTTGATCTAGATTCTGCAAGAAGGCCTGTAGCGCATTCGGAAGAAATACCCGTTCCATCATTCAGCAGTCTACCCGAACTGACAGAAGATGATACAGAAACATCAACGTCTGACGAAGTTCAAAGAATTCAATCAGAAAACGACAGCGAATTTGAAACAGATTTAGTAACTCCGCAGTGTTGCAATCAAGAAGAACTAAACGATCTTATAAGAGACCTGAATCTCTCAAAGGAACCCGCTGAATTACTTGCATCCAGATTAAGAGAAAAAAATCTACTTTGTCCAGGTACTAATATTACATTTTATCGTAAAAGTGATAAGGATCTGCTGCCTTTTTTCGCTCAGGAAAATGACTTCGTATTCTGTAACAATATAAAAGGGCTCTTAGAAAAAATGGGTTTGCCTGAATACACTCCAGATGATTGGCGCCTTTTTATTGACAGTTCAAAACGTAGTTTAAAATGTGTTCTTTTACATAACGGTAACAAACATGGCTCAATTCCTATTGGTCATTCTATTACCATGAAGGAAGAATATAAAACAATTGCATTAGTTTTGAGAAAAATTAAATACGAAGAACATCAGTGGGCAATTTGTGTTGATTTAAAAATGGTTAACTTCCTCCTTGGACAGCAGAGTGGTTATACAAAATATCCTTGTTATTTGTGCCTTTGGGACAGCAGAGCTAAAAATGAGCACTGAGTTAACAAAAATTGGCCTTCAAGAGATGTCATGATTCAAGGAAAACAAAACGTGATCAACGAACCTTTGGTTTCAAAGAAAAAAATCTTACTTCCGCCCTTGCATATCAAGCTAGGCCGATATATGAAGCAATTTGTGAAGGCTTTAAATCGAGATGGAAATACGTTTAAGTGTTCTACTGATGAACTTGGGGCAGGTATTGTCAATACTAATTCATACAATTTCAACACTTCGTAGTAGGCATCTTCCAGCTCCTTGTCTTTTAAAAATTGCATTAGTTCCTTAGCGTTATTTTTTGCAATCAAGAAAAACTAAACGATCTTATAAGAGACCTGAATCTCTCAAAGGAAAACTTGCATCCAGATTAAAAGAAAAAAATCTACTTTGTCCAGGTACTAATATTACATTTTATCGTAAAAGTGATAAGGATCTGCTGCCTTTTTTCGCTCAGGAAAATGACTTCGTATTCTGTAACAATATAAAAGGGCTCTTAGATGGGTTTGCCTGAATACACTCCAGATGATTGGCGCCTTTTTAAGTTCAAAACGTAGTTTAAAATGTGTTCTTTTACATAACGGTAACAAACATGGCTCAATTCCTATTGGTCATTCTATTACCATGAAGGAAGAATATAAAACAATTGCATTAGTTTTGAGAAAAATTAAATACGAAGAACATCAGTGGGCAATTTGTGTTGATTTAAAAATCAGTGGTTATGAACTAAAAATGAGCACTGAGTTAACAAAAATTGGCCTTCAAGAGATGTCATGATTCAAGGAAAACAAAACGTGAATTGCCCTTGCATATCAAGCTAGGCCTAATGAAGCAATTTGTGAAGGCTTTAAATCGAGGTAAATTTGCTGGCATTAGCACGGAAAAACTAAAAGCTGGTATATTTGATGGTCCTCAAATAAGGCAACTTGTTAAAGATCCACAATTCATCACATCAATGAACGAGACTGAATCTAACGCTTGGTGTTCATTTGTTCAAGTAGTACAAAATTTTCTTGGCAATCATAAAACAGAGAATTAGTGGAAACTATGCTTTCAAATTTTAATATTCTCGGCTGTAACATGAGTATAAAAGTTCACTACTTCCACAGCCACCTAGATCGTTTTCCAGAAAACTTAGGTGATTGTAGTGAAGAACAGGGGGAAAGATTCCATCAGGATATTAAAACTATGGAAGATCGTTATCAAGGACGATGGGATAGCCACATGAGACGGACTACTGCTGGAGCCTTCAGCGAGACTGCCCTAGTAAACTCCATTCTAGAAAGTCGTATAAAGGAAAATTTTTATGTGATTAGTGACTAATGTAATTATGTAAATTAAGTTTTTGTAATAAATACTTAAATCCATGTGTCTTTGTTTTTTTAACTGGCAATAGTAATATTATATATTATAACAGTTATAACGTAAAATATATACACAATTAAAAAAAAAAAGAAAAAAACTAGATCTGATAGACAAAATCTGAGAACTTTTTTACATTCTGCATCCAAAAATTACCCAGGAACAGTTAAAAAATCGCAGGCACCAAAATGTGTGTTGGCCTGTGTTATTAGTAACAGTGGTCACAATTTTGTCAGTCACCAAATGACAGAACTTTATGAAAGATATAATTTACTTCATTCTATTCGCCACAATGTTACTTTGTTAAAAAAACTTCTTAAACAGTAACAACGACAATTTACTGAGATATTCACTAATATTTCTACAGGTTATTAATACCGCTGTTCATGAAGTTACGGGATACCCATCGTATCTTGTGTTTGGACGTTATGTTTCGTTGAGCGGAAATAATCATGATGCTCTCCTACCTGACCAATCAGTTGGAATTTTGCTTGGTTACAGGGAAAGCTATGCTAGAGTATTACCTTCGCGAATTATTTAATGAAATACGTTTCCTCATGCTGTGAAGGGCATGCAGAATTTATCATGCCCCTCACACCTTGCATGGAGCAACGTATTTCATTAATTAATCTTCAGAGACAGGATGTAGGTTTTAACGAGGGTAATAAGGTATGCCGTCCTAAAAATTTGCCAAATGCTGCTGTTAGATAACTTCTATAGTGTCTAAAAAATATCTCACCTTGTTTATGAATTTTATTAAACAATAATAATGGACCCAAAGCTCGAAAATGGCATCTAATAAATGTATTGCCTCTTTGTGCAATACCTAACGTTTTGTTTATATTTTTTAATCTCGGCTAATTGTTTGATTAAATTTCTTGAGTGTTCTTGATTTTCTTGAGTTATAAATGTTCATATAGATAATTATAATTGTGCTTACCTTAAGTGTATGCTGCATGCCCTAATACTTTTTTTTTTGAGTCCGTTCAGGTTTTATTTTATATTTATACTTAAATACATATCGGGAATAAATGTCGGTAATTTAATTTTTACCTTTGTACTTTGTAATGTGTTTTTTCTGTATCAATCACCCTGACATATAAAATAATTTATTTTTGAAGCTTATCTTCTTTGCTGAATGGCTGCTGCAAATAGATAAAGTGGCCGAGATCACTTTACATTTTAGAGGTTTATTTTTCTATTCCAGTTAACTATGTCATCCGTCAACTAGTGTTCTGATCCGGAATTAGCCTAAGTTTGGATACAACTAGTATTATTTTGTTTTTTCTGTACATCGAGATAAAGAAAGACGAGCTTAACGATATATAGTATTTTTCAGTTTATTTCTTTACATTATAATCTAAAGCCATTCTGGTATTATATAACATAAATTTAATTAATTACGTTAGTTTACAGCCATATTGCGACCAGGGGCGTGAGTGAAATTTTAAGAAAGGGAAGTAATTTTTAGAAACTTACCTATTTGTCATGTAATTCGATTCTTTGATCATTTTTTGCAAATTCGTCAATGACTTCATCATAAAAACGTCGATGCTCAGACATATTTTGGAGAAGTTTATTTTCAATAGACAACAGGGATGTATGCGAAAGTCTCTCCTGCCCCGTTGAATTTCTCATACGTTTAAGTGTGGAAAAATTGCGTTCTACTGATGAACTTGGGGCAGGTATTGTCAATACTAATTCATACAATTTCAACACTTCGTAGTAGGCATCTTCCAGCTCCTTGTCTTTTAAAAATTGCATTAGTTCCTTAGCGTTATTTTTTGCGCTAATGTCATCAGTTTCGTAAATCACTTTTAGTTAAGATCGCAGTAACACTCGGTCGAAGAACTGGCCATAATGAAGAAGAAGAGATTTAAACGCATCTTCTGGAAAAGTTTTTCCTTTAAATGTATCAAAATTGCAGAGCTCGAGGAATTTAAAATCATTTAAACCTTTAAATCTATATTGTATTTGTTGCTGAATTTGATCGATTATTTCATAAAAAAGGCGTCTGTATGATGTTTGAACATCTCCCACCTTGTCTGATGGAAGACGCTTGGCTTGTGGCTCTACATTTAACGTCATCATTTTCTCCCAAAATGGGTCAAAGTCTCTTTTTTGGCTTAACATAGACTTCTAATAATCCACTTTTTTTAGGCAAAAAGCAATATCATTTGTTTAAGTTTGTAATATATTAAAAACATTGTCCGAGAATGGAAATATTTCTGAAAATATGTTCAACAAATAAATAAAATTAAAATCTCGTTTCAACCAGTCCAAAAACCCCCTCGAACTATTTATTGCTTCTGAGTCCCACGTTTCATTATTTGCTATTATATTCTCAAATAGTTCAATCAATGATTCACGATTTTCAGATACTGTTAACACAAGTCTTTCATTATAGTTCCACCTAGTAGGAGCTACTTTGGGTAATCGTTTATGGACAATGGAGTCCAAAGCTTGTGTACGTTTTGTTGACTTGGAAAAAACTGGGATAAAACTAAATTTAATTTATGAGCAAAACAATGGACAAACACAGTGCTTAGGAAAGTTTCTCGAACTTTAGCTTGCAGACCCCCTAATTGTCCTGCTATCACTGCAGCTCCATCATAGCTTTGAGCACCTAATTTTTTCTCTCCATTCATTTCTTTAGTAACGTTATAAACCACGGTATATAATGCATCTGCTGTACGATTTTCGAACACATTCTTAAAACCTAAAAACCGCTCTTGAATACTTCTGTCTGTTTTAACGTAGCGTGTTACTATGGATAACTGGCTAAAATTAGTGATATCAGTTGTTTCGTCCAGAACAGTAGCAATGAACCGCGCCTCGCCAATCTCCTGCTTAATTCTTTTTAGAATAATGGTTGCAACAGCGGAAATTAAATCATTCTGGATTCGATTCGACGTTCCGCGAAAAACGCTAGACTGCTCTAAATGATTTTTTAAGCAATCATCATATTTAGCCATTAAACTAAGTAAATCTTGAAAATTTCCTCTATTTGAAGAAACCCATGTTTCGTCATGACCTCTATATCCTAATTCGTCCTGTCCGAGAAAACAAACATCGATAAGTCTTCTTAATATTTGCCTATTTTTATCGACTAGTTCATTGTGGTGGCGGTGAGTAATTTCCAACGGTTTATTAAGGGCATGTTCAATTCTGGTTTTGACGAAGATTTTTTCTTTTATGACGGCCTGCAAATGCGCTTTGGGCGTAATGTTTCTTTTTACAGCTTTATGGAAATTGTTTAAATCGGAAAAACCAGTTTTATTCCAGAAACCTTTTTCATTTTCAAAAAGTAAACATGGGCAACAAAATAATTTACTTATATTTTCACACCTTGTTAGCCATTTAAATTGTTCGTATTGTTTTTCAGGATAAAAATGTCTAATACACTTTTTCATTTTTGTGGTTAAATTTTTTATAGGCGGTTTTGCCCTTCCTTTGGAAATTATTTGCAGCTTATCAGCGAAGTTTAATGTTGAAAATCCCTTTATTAATTAGACACACACAACACATTCACACACACTCTTCTTACTAAATTCTCCAACATTTTCAGCGTTATTACCGACAGCCGAAGTTAACGGTATTTGCATATCCACGTCCGTATTATTGTCCTCCATATCGCACCGTGCACGACGCGACGTACGTATCACACAACACACGGATATCCGTTCAAACAAAGAACCTACTCCAACGATAGCTTCCGCCCCCCCTTAAAGCACGCGACTGAAATGCAAAAATTGCAAACAGCCGGTGGAAAGTTCAATAACCTCTGGCTCGATTCACAGGAAATCAAGCATACGGGACTTTTCCTATTTCAAAAATTACATTTTAAAAGATGCTTTGTAATTTTTTATGGGGAAGCACTGCTTCCCTTGCTTCCATGGACTGCACGCCCCTGATTGCGACTGTGTGTAAAAGGCAAACATTAATAAGTATTTTAATCACTTTATTTTAAAAAGTAATGTTTGTTAAAATTGAAAAAAAATTAATTCGATTTAGAAATGTATGATGATAAGACGGAACTATAATGTATTATAAAAGGGCGGTTCTTATTTTTTCGAAAGTGAAGAAAAAGCACCCCAATTAATCGAACAAGCTGAATTAAGTGATCTAGTTCAGGGCCTCCACTTGTCCAAAGAGCATACTGAACTATTAGGTTCAAGATTACAACAATGAAATTTGCTAGCCACTGGCACCAAAGTTACAGTAAGATCCCTGAAGAAGCCTCGTGCAATCGAAGGCGAAACGTCGGATAGTAATTCCAATTTGTCACGGTCTAATCCCAAGAATCATGATTTCTTAATTTACTATAAATGTATTTTCATCTGTATTTTTGCAAATAAAATCGGTTGTCCTTAGAATATACACTACGCATCACAATTAACGCACCACTATAAATTGCACAGCATTTCAATTTGGATTTTCTTGCGAACCGCTGAACGGATTTTGATAATTTATTTTAAAAATCTAGATTTGTTTATCGCTAAAAATACCGCGAAGTGAGTTTTTATTAAAATTTTAGTTTTGAGCATGTACAGGGGTCAACAATGAGAGTAATTTTTCTCCAGAATATTTGAAGCACCCTGTGGATCGTTTTAGCAGTAACAGCGGGTATATGCTTGATACAAAATATAGCCCCATGTTTTCTTAACAATTTGGTTCTTGTTTCATGTTAATATCTCTATTTTTCAATGAAATACAGAGCAAAAGATTAAAGCGCACTAGTTTATTTTAACAATTCAACATCTTAAAATAGGGTAGGCCATGAAATGAATAAGTTTGACAAACAGTCATGTTTGTTTATTATGTGTCAATTTTATCTTTGAAAAGTGTTAAAATTTTGGCTATGGAGCGTCAAACAAGGAATTTGTCTCGTGACGAATGCGTAGCAGCAATTACATTGGCCGAGGAAGGATTAAGCTACCGTGCTATAGCTGGGAGACTGGGAGTTTCTCATTCATCAATATCTCGCGTTGTCCACTGTTTTGAGCAAACTAACGATCATAACCGAGGCCATAGGTAAGGAAGGCACCGAGGAACAACAGTGAACCAGGATCGTTTCATTCGGTTACATGCTTTGAGAGAACGTTTTGTAACAGCAAGAAATCTTCAGGTACAACCTAACGCTACACATAACGTCCAAATAAGTGTATCCACTGTAAGAAGACGACTTGCAAAACAGAATTTAAGATTCCGAATTCCAGCAAGAGGGCCGAGGTTAAACGCAAACCACCGTAGAGCGAGACTGCAATTCGCCAGACAGCATGTAAACTGGAATCTTGAGAATTGGGAGCGAGTCTTGTTCACGGACGAGTCGAGGTTTTGTTTGTACAGCTCCAAACGAGTACTACGCAGGGCCAAATGAGCATTATTCACAGTTTAACATTAGTCAAACCACGCTATTTCAAATTCAAATTCAAATTCAAAATCTTTTATTTGCCAAAAACAAAAAACAAAATTCCACAGAGAAAATTAAAAATCACATGTTCTTGACAAAAAGGACAGCCTTTCGATTATCAAACCGTTTACATAGTGTACACCACAGACGGTGTACCCATGCTAGGCAGCCCTAAGTTTAATTAAATTATACATACAAATTTTAATTTTAATCTTAACATATGTACCTACTTCTAACAGACTATAATACTTATAATAAAATAATAAAAATCATACCATAAACAGAATACTTCCCAAGGACTATCGGTGAACAACGGCAGCGGCGAGACCGAGACGGAAACAGAAACAGGCGGAGCGGACGGCGGAAGGCAGCCCAGGGGGTGGACGGCGACCTAGGCTCCGGGGACGCCGATCGACAAAAAAAATTTCATGCTGCAAGTAGTTGCTCTTGCAACAATTTACTTTTTATGTGTTTCGAAAACTGTTTTGGGAAAAGATTTTTTATATCCGTATCAAGACCATTCCACATTTTAATTGCGACATATACAAATGAATGCTGAAAAGCTGCAGTTCTGTGTAGAGGTATAACAAAATTTTGAATGTTTCTAGTTCGGTGCGTGTGATTAAATGCAGTAAACCTCTGAAATAAATAGCTTGGTAGCCCAGTTTTAATTACTCTATGAACGAAAGTATACATATGATGTTTCCTACGATTATACATATTTAAAATGTTACCTTCATTTAAGTAGGGTGTTATATGATTTCTGTAAGGGATATTGTACGAGCATCTCATACAAGAGTTTTGAACCTTTTGTATCATATTTCGTGTTCGGAAAGATAAAGAATCGCCATATACAGTATCTCCATAATCAAACAGCGAGAGTATTAGGGCCTCACATAAAAAATATTTTTGTCTGGGTGGCAAAAATCTCTTTAAATAGTATATTTTTTTTAAACGTAGGTACGCAGCTGTTAATTTCGATTTTATATGAGAGTCAAAAGATAGAGAGCTATCAAATATTGCACCAAGGTTTTTTGCTTGACTTACAACGGGAATGACATTATTATTAATATGAATGTGTAAGTTCTGCTCAATATATTTTCTCATATTAATATTATTTTTGCCTAAAACCAATATTTGAGACTTTGTTGCATTAAGCTTGAGGTTATGATCTTGAGCAAACTTTTCGATTTGTTTAAGGTCTCTTATAAAATGTTCTTGAGTTATATCTAGATTTCGTATACTAATTGGTATATATAATTGAGAATCATCAGCGTACTGCTGAAGCTCAGCATATTTAACAGACTTACACATGTCAGCAACATAGAGAGAGAATAATAATGGAGACAAACTGGAGCCCTGGGGAACTCCTTGATTAACTTGCATAAAATTTGAAGTGGAACTATACGTACCGTCATAAACTAACACACGGCTTTGTCGATTATGCAGATAACTAGATAAAAATTTAATAGAATTTTCAGATAGGCCAAAATAGTGCAGTTTTGCCAATAACATTTTGTGATTTAGGGTATCAAAAGCTTTTCTAAAATCTAGAAGAGCCATGCATGTACTGCTACCTCTTTCCTCATTTAAGCGGATATTATTTAATATGTTCACCAAACTAGTGCAGGTGGTGTAATTTTTCCGAAAACCTGATTGGCAAACAGGAATAATCTTTTCAGTTTCTACAAAAGTTGAAATTTGATTAAAAATATGTTTTTCGATTATTTTTGAGATTGCAGGTAGAATGCTTATTGGTCTAAGATCTTTAAACTCCGTGGGATTTGATGTTTTCGCAATTGGTTTAATGATAGCTTTTTTCCAAATTGAAGGATAAGAATTTTCTAGGATGCTTGTATTAATTATGTTGATTAAAGGATTTATACAAAAAGGCAAACATAGTTTTATGTCCTTTATAGAGAGTTGATCTTCCCCAATCGCATTTGATGATATTGTGGAAGAAATTTTTATTAGGGCAAGTTCATTGATAAGGCAGAATTCTAGACGCTTTTCAGAGATTCTATTGTTTTTATAAAAGTTTACCAAATCTAAGGAGGTAGAATCTGGTAGATTATTAGTAGTCTGAAAAAAATTATGAATGTTGTTTGTATGTGTTAAATTGAGTTTTTTTGCGTTAGACCAAAATTCTTTACCTTTTTTTAATGACATTTGATTAAAATATGTAATCTTTTCTCGAATGATAGCATGCTTAGTATAATTTCTAAGTTGTCTGTAGTATTGTAGATTTCCTACGGTTTTGAGTTTTCTATACTTGCGATGTGCTTTATCTCTTAGCTTAATTAATGTCTTTATATTACTCGTTATCCAGGGAGTGAACGGTTTTTCTTTAATTTTCATGGTTTTAAGGGGCGCATATTTATTAATGTGGTTTAAGATTAGTGTGTTAAATATTTTGGTTTTTTCATCCAAATTATTACTATAATAAACCTCATCCCATCGAATAAGAGAACCCTCATTATAAAAATTATCTTCATTTATCATTTTGTAGTTTCGAAAGGTGATATATTTTTCATTATTATTTATTTTAGGTGCTTCAAATTGTGAAAAAATTAAATTTTAATCTGATAAATCCTCCGAGATATCCAGTGATCCTGATTGTACAGTAATCAGAGTTTTACTTGCAATTATCACATCTATAAGACTAGAATGATTAGTATCCAGATTTATTCTTGTAGGTTCAGATATTCGTTGTGTGACATTAAAAGTTTCCAAAATGTTGTTAAACCTTGCAGAAGAAGCGTTTTTTTCCAAGAGATCTATATTCAAGTCTCCCACAAGGATAATATAGTCATAATCAATAATTATGTGTGACAGTATATCTTCAAGGTTATCCAAAAATAGAGTTATACTTCCAGAGGGCGGCCGATATATATTACAAAGAATAGTTGTTTTATTTTTAATTTTAAAGAATACTGCAATATATTCAAGGTCATTATAAGTAAAGTTAAAATTTACCCTGGAAAATTTTAAATTATTTTTGAGATACAGTGCTACACCGCCACCCCTGCCCATTCTATCCTGTCTTATAAATTGGTATCCTGGTATGTTAAATAAGACACTGTCATAGCTCGAATTCAACCAGGTTTCTGCGAGGCAAAATATGTCAAAATTATATTCAGACATATAATTGCGGAATTCGTCAAAGCCAGTGTTCATTGAACGAATATTTAATTGTCCTAATAAAAAGTTATTTTTGTTTTCATTATTAAAGATGTCGATCAGCGTCCGACTCGTGTCCATGCTACCCATGATCGCACCCGTCATGCGCCACCCACCACCCAACCGACCAACCAGCCCCCGCCCCTCCCGCAGCCCCCGCCAACGCCATCAAGTCACCGAGCTCACCGCAGTGCCTAAATATAGTATCACATCTTTTACTTATACCCATTACAACTAAACTCAATAACCTATAAAAACATGCACAAACCGCTCATTATTTGAAAAGTTGCATACAATATATATAATATAAAATATAAAAAAAAAATACGTAAGCCATGCAGCATATATTAATAAGTCTAACTCGCTCTATAACTCATAAACATTTATGTGATTATTATTATATAAATTTGAATACATTTTATGATTATTATTTAAAATATAATTGAAAAAAAAAAATATATATATATATATATATATATATATATATATATATATATATATATAATGTGTAATTACCTTGCATTCTAATGAATAAAAATGAATAGACAGGCGACATGCGTTACAATAGTATTTTTCACAAATATTTTTGTCAATTACGAAAATAATATCCGTTACAATTAATTAATTACATAACAAAGAGGGAGAGAGGAATCGAGAGTATGCAGTGCATGTGACTAAAATATATTCTTTTGACTACCTGAAATTATGCCAGAATTAATAATTATTGAGATTGGTATTTCGGTTAAACCACCACCCAATCTCTTTCCCTATAAAGAATTACAAAAAATAAATAGATATTCTAAAGATTACCATTAAAAAAATTATAATATATAAGTTTTGTGAAATAACGCCATACTAGATACAATAAAGATAAGGCAAAAACATTTGTCAGCCTCACGTAATACTTGTTTTTTCACAATAACAGCAATTCGAGAAGGTAATATACTTACATAGGATGTTTTCATTTGTATATATACACATTTTTTTCCTTCTTTGTCACTTGGGACACTCAGTTGGTGTTTTTCACTGTCTGAATGTCACGTTCACTTGCGTTACTGTGAACGACATCGTCTTTTTTTACATAAATGATGCCATTTAAAACCCACGCGCTTTTGCTTAAAAACTCACGAACTGCACTTTGAAACAATGCGAGACGCACTTTGGTTAGGTCCTCCTTAATTTTAATATCACTATTTTTTAATTTTATACGAGCCTTTAGCACTGATAACCGAGCAGAATCTGTTGAAAAACGTACAAGTACGGCTGGCGGCTTAGTACTGGGATTTTTCGAGGATATTCGATGACATTTTATTATGTCGCCGTGTTTAATGTTTATTTTCAGGGTATTGTTGAACATATTTAATATTTCGGATCGCAAATCTTCACCATTTTCGGAGGGCAAACTAAAAATGCGTACATTTAGGTTGCGCGATGATTGTTCCTGGGTCTCTACTAAGTTTTTTACGTGATTATTATCGGCTTTAAGCTTTGTAATCTTATCTTCCATTGAGGTAATTAATGCCTTCTGGGATTTAAATTGGTTTTCAAACTTTTCTTCTTTTCATTGAAGGTGGCTACAATCGCACTTTTTATCTCCCTGAGTTCGACGGTTGACAGTTCCGTAATGGCGGATATTGTCCTCTCGATGAAATTTAGAATGTCCAAGGCACTGGTGTTTTATTTTGACATCAAACTTAATCCACATCCAACTATACACTTTACTAAATTTTATAATGCATAACACAAAAATAAATGCAACAATAAAACTTTAATATTACGTTATTTTAACGGAGCGACTTGCACAGGCTCACTACCACTCCAGCGCCATCTATGGGAACGCTATTTAATGGAGGTTCTGTAATGGCTTGGAGAGGAATTTCTTTGACTGCCCGAACAGAACTTATTTCTTTACGTGGTGGTCCACTGAACAGTGAACGGTACATTACTGACATCTTATCCGAACATATTGTTCCTTTTGCATTAGCCAACATTTCTTGTTAATGCACAACAATGCAAGACCCCACGTCGCTCGTATAGTGCAAGAGTATTTACATGAGGTGGGTATTGAGACTCTGGACTGGCCTGCAAATAGTCCAGACCTCAACTCTATTGAACATTTGTGGGACATCATAGACAGACGACTTGGAAACCATCAGCCCTTACCAGCCTCTCTTGACGACATTCAAAATTTTGTCACAAATTTATGGAACGACATTGATCAAGAGCAGATTAGACGCCTTGTGTCGAGTATGAGTCGTCGATGTGAAGCCGTTATTCGGAGTAGAGGCGGAAACACACGATATTGATATTCTCAATTTTTTTCTAATTTTGTCCTTGCCGCCAATATTGTTATTATTGTTATTTTTAAGTTGTTAAATTGTTAAAATAAACTAGTGCGCTGTAATCTCTTACTCTGTATTTCATTTAAAAATAGAGATATTGACATGAAACAAAAACCAAATTGTTAAGAAAACATGGAGCTATAATTTGCATCAAGCGTATATCCGCTGTTACGGCTGAAACGATCCACAGGGTGTTTCAAATACTCTGGAGAAAAATTACTCTCATTGTTGGCCCCTGTATATGCTTAAAACTAAAATTTTAATAAAAACTCACATCGCGGCGTTTTTAGCGACAAACAAATCTACATTTAAAAAAAAATTCATCAAAATCCGTTCAGCGGTTCGCAAGAAAATCCACATTGAAATGCTGTGCAATTTATAGTGGTGCGTTAATTTTGATGCGTAGTGTATTAATTTTTTTTTCTTGGTTTGACCTAATATATGAAAATATATAAAAAATATATAAAAATATATTAAAATACATAAAAATTTTGGAGTAAAGTAAAAATAAATGATGCATTCTTTAACTAAAAATCTATACATGGTGGACAATTTTAATGATTGAATTCGTAATCACGATGCTTTAAACTCCCCCGTACAGCCATGATAGAATCAGTTTTTTTCGTATTTGTTGACTAGTGTTATTTTATATTTAATAGTTTGTTAAGTTTTGTATTTAAGAACATTGTGTACTACATATTATATTTATAAGTATGTAAATTCTAATATACCCAATCGGAAGGATGTAAGTTTACTTAAACCAGTTGACCACACGTTTATTAACATAATATTAAATAAGACTAACAGGAGCAAAATAAAATTAACCATCTATATTTCAAATAGCTCTACATAGCTGATGGCGGACATAGCAGTATACAGCAGAGTACTTAGCAAATAAATCCTAATCCAATTTAGTGTACAAACAAATTTCTCTCTGTTTACAACTTATTAAGAAACTTGGACATGCAATGTTGCTTTCTCACATCAAATTCTACGTTTAAGTAATTTCGCCCTTTCAAACAGCTCTATTTACTCAGCGAAGTCTTAGTTTATTTGCCCAGTCTCATTACCTACCGGTTTTATAATGGAATGCGGAAAAGGTCTTTTGAATAATGAAATTTAATATAATGACATTTTACTTTGAATATTGAATTAGGTACAGCTAATGCATCGTTAACGAATTTTAAATTATAATTTAATGAATATTTTATATTTCGGTACTAATTATATTAACTATGTTATTAAGAACGCCTCGTACTGCTTTTACCGACTATAAGGGGGTTTTTATTTTCAATTTTCGGTCAACAAATTTTGTTATTATGCTTAACTGTTACTTTTATAATTTAAGGTTGCAGCCCCAAATATTGACGAGAAATTATTTTGTACACAAACGCCAAAAAAGCTTTAATCAGGAAAATGTAATGGAGCGTTTGATAAATGTTCATCAGCTTACTCGAGTGCAATACAGAAAGTTCTAACAAAGACTGCGTTCATTTACTTTCAAAACAGCACTTGAGGTTATAAAGTGAATAAAACATACATCGAAAAAAAATTGGCACTGGTCAATAAGAAAATATTATACATTTTGCTATGAAATAATAGCCTACCTTATAAATTTTCTTTTTTAAGATATTTTTAAAAAAAATACTAGTTCTATAAATTATAAAAAGAATTGCATTTTTTTCACCATCACAGTCTGAATAAAATTTGTCGCACTAACATTTGATTTTTTAACGGACGCCAACTTCACAAAGTGGATGATGATGTGGTTTAGGTAGACATCCCTCAAGTTGTTATGTTAGCCCACCGCCCTCCCAAGTAAAAACAAATACGAAACTGTTTCATCTACCTAACCAAAACCTCTGCAAAGATAAATGTCACCAAGCGTGTGAAGATATTCCATTAAATGACAGTACCCATTTAGATATCCTGCGGCAAGTCGTAGATTTCTCTTCGACATACCAGGTAGGTCACTGTTGTCTCAGTATCTTAAGATCACCCACTCAAATGCGCAGTCAGGTTTATCCCAAAATTCAAGTTATGTCATTAGATGACAATAAAGTATAATATTCCTGAAAGCGAAAAATCGCTAATGTGTAAGAGCTTTCACGTTGCAGTAACTGCTAATGTAATTTAGAGCAGAAAAGTCTCATACATACAACAGAGGATCAATGCTCAAAGAATGAATTATAGCACTTTGAAACGGTTCCGATTTTTTAGGCCACGCGGCAACGATTCAATTTTTCACCGTAAGCCAGTGGTTCCCAAATTCCTCGTGATTGCGGACCCCTAAAATTCGGCAAAAGTAATATGCGGACCTTTAACTAAATTATTTCGTAAATAAAGTGGTGGTTGGTGGTTCTAGTTGGTCCCCACAGAATTTATCATTTATTTGTTACTTTAGAAAGCGTTTTTGTGCTCTCAAGTGACGTTGTTAAAAATAGACAGAACCACAAAATAGTGATGGCATTGTTAATTACAGCTGAAATAAAAAACAATGTTTTTTTAAATTTTTTTATTGTTTTTTACATTTTTTTATTGGGATTATTTGCTTTAAATAAAATATAGTAATATAAGTGTTAATGAAGCAACGAGTATTTTAGTTGTATGTTTAATACTTTAACTTGACAAAAAAGTAAAACGAAAAACGCATTCTTATTATTAGCATACAGAAAGTTATTCTAACACTAAGAAAAAAAACTATATACATTCATCAGGGCTGGTTTATTAAAATCCTAACTCGTATTTATTTACCATTCAAGTCCACAACTCTTAATGTGATGAATGGAACATTTTCTTATCTGTGATAATTGTTCCAAAATCTGGTCTAAGTCCGGATATTTTAATTCTTAATTCTAAAGACAGATCCAGGCGATTTCTTTGCTTTGTCTTTGGTGCAACAAATGATGAGAATCCTTGTTCACACAGATACGTCGTGCAAAAGGGAATTAGGTGTTTCAAAGCATTTTCGGAGAGCTCGTTAAAATCATGGCTCATTTTGATCCAAAACTGAAGTAAGTCATTGTCTTTGAAAACAACTGTTACATCGTTGTTGCACGACAGATCAATCAGTTGATCTTGCTCTTTTTCTGAAAGGCTGGAATTTTTTTCAACATCTTTGCTGTCAAAAGGGTTTCTAATCCAGCATTTATCATTATGCGCAATAAGAAAGTATTCAGGAAAACTAACTACTCACTCACGCAAATGTTCACAGATATTTTGTTGAACACCAGGTGGCAAATTCTCTTCCGAATTAAGTAGAAATGATTCCAGAACACGAAATAAACTTAAAGAGTTTTGTTCAACGCGATCGACCTAAATTTGTAATTTTTTAATTGTCCCTTCTATCTTGTCTTGAAGTTGAAAAATATTGGTACTCCTGCTCTGTAGACGTAGGTTCAGATCATTTAGATAGGCAAAAATGTCTGAAAGGTATGCTGTCACGCACATTCATGAAAAATCAGTAAGTCTTTGCGCTAATTCAAATTTATTTTCATTTAAAAAAAAGACGCGCTTCATCACATAATTCAAAAAAACGACTCAAAATTTTATCGGTTGATAGCCATCGCACTTCTGTGTGTAAAAGGAGCTGAATGTGATCACTACCGGTTTCCTCACTGACTGCTTGAAGAATCCGAGCATTTAGTGGTCTGGCTTTGATAAAATTAATAATTTTGACAATATCGTCTAATGTTGATTTTAAGGATGGGGGCATTCTCTTGCACGCTTGGGCCTCCCGATGGATACAGCAATGAGTCCACATTACACAAGGAGCGACTGCTTTCACACATGCTACAAGTCCCGTTAACCTCCCAGACATTGCACAGGGTCCGTCTTAATCCAACACATTTCGGCCATGGTATCTTATTTTCAGTAAAAAAATCATTAACAGTGTTAAATACCGACTCGGCCGTAGTACGCATAAGCTCTCGTAAGATCAAGAAGTCTTCATGTATTTCGCCTTCCCAGTCATAACGAACAAAAACTAATAAGTTGGCTTTGTTTGTAATGTCTGTGCTTTCGTCCAACTGTATTGAAAACATTTTACAAACTTGGAGTCCTGATATTAATGCCTGTTCTATATTCAAAGACAAATCGGTAATTCTGCGTTTTATAGTGTTGGTTGAAAGAGGTATTTTTTGCAGATGTTTTGCAGCAGTTTTTTTTTTGAAAGCTGACAGAATATTTTTTTAAATAAAAAGTGCCGCTAAGAGTTCATGTCAATTTTTTGTTAATAAATAACGTCACTAAAAGTTACTTGAAACTGTGAAAATCATTTAACAATTTTAATTAGTTTAGAAGTAACATTTTTGATACATATCAACATTTTTAAATAAATTACCCCACTGAAAGTTACATGTAACTGTGAAAACCCCTTTTTAAAAATTTTAAGCACTTTAAATGTTACAGGGAAAGACAATGTTTTTGACAGCTGTAAAAATATAATTTTTTTTAAATAAATGACGCCTTTAAACATTACATAAAACTACGAAAACCTTTATAAAAAAAAGTAAATCCCAACTTGCTACATGAAATCCTTCAAAATCTTCAGCAGAAAAAATGCCTTTAGTCGATAAATGTATCACTAGAAAAAAAGTTACTGCCTTCAAATCCGAATTTTTAAACATATAAAATGTGCTGGATGTATCTACTGCCCCTGTAGGAGATAATTTTAACAATGTCCACCTGTATACTGGAACCCTGTACAGGCTTGTAAAAATTTTTAAAAAATTCTGGACCGAAATACTTTTACATCCCGTATAACAAAAAAATTGGACACTTTCCGTATAACAAATAAATTGGAACAGCTAAACATCCCCTAAACACATAGATACACACACAACATAACAAGTTTGTAAAAATTTAAAAAAAAACGCCTCTGGACCGAAATAGTTTTACATCACGGATAATAAATATATTGGAACAAGTAAACATCCCTATGATTGCTTAAAACGTGAAAACCTGTCTAATTAAAAAAAAAACTATATAATTGGAACCATGTAAGCATAGATACAGGATGTTCCAGCGAGGACTGAACAGGGACCTATTTTCGACCTTCCTTGTATTTTGGAAAAATTCAAAATAGCCAATCGATGTATTTTTTCTTGTAGAATCCAAAAATGTCATCGAAAAAATATTTCAACCAGAAACAAAAGAGTTACGCTATGCGTCAGGTGTTTTTTAAATGGAATGTATCGTTTTTTATACGATTTTTGGAAAGAGTGATTTTTTTTATGTCCGTTCTGATTAAAAGATTTGATTTTGCGATAGCTGTTTATATTACATTTTAATGTTTTACAAACTAAAATTTTAGCTTCACCTGTTTAAAATATACGATAGGTTGGTATAGGTGATCAAGGTAAAATGACGTTCGAATGCTTTGTCAATAAAAATTGACATTATTTTAATTATTGTCGAAGTCTTCACCTAAAAAATGTATATTTGACTCTGATCGAAATGAAATACTCTTTGGACGAGAGACTACAGATTGTTATGCTATTTTACAAGTGCCAAGAAAATGCAAGAGAAGCAAGAAGAAGATTTATTGCAAATTTTCATAGAAATATATCCATCAATACAATTCTAAGGATAAAAAACCTATTTGAGGAAAATAAAACTTTACATGATAGAAAAAGAAATTCAATAAAAAATAATTATTAAATAATAAAATAAAACTACTAATAACATAAGTTTTCAATGTGACCGCCGTTTTTCTCGAAACAACATCGATAACCCCTTTGTAGCCTTTCTAAACTTGCTGTTACAATATGATTTTCCTGGTTAAGGCGGTTTATTTCATCGACAATTTTTCCCATGATCTCTTGAATATTTTCGTGTCGTTGTCTGTATACGACGTTCTTCAAATGGCCCCAAAGAAATGTATCCAAAACTGAGAGGTCGGGGCTATTGGGCGGCCAAGCATATGTTCCATTTCGCCCTATCCATTCGTTATGGCGCCGATTTAAAAATTGAACCACATCATGCACGGCATGAGGAGGCGCCCCATCATGTTGCCAAATTAAATTCTGATATTCTGCCAATGGTAAGTCTTCCAGAAAATTTTCAATTTCGTTTTCTAAAAACTCATAATATCTGTGCCCATTTAAAGTCCCGTTAAAAAATATTGGTCCCAAAATTTTATTTTTTTTTATCCCACACCAAACATGAATAGAATTCCTCCCTTGAAATTTAATAGTCTGGAACTTTTTTGGATTTTCAACGGCCCAGTGGTGACTATTATGTCTGTTGAATACTCCCGATGCATGTTGTGAAAGTAGCTTCGTCGGTCCACACAATATTTTTGATTAAATCAGGGTCTTCGTTTTCTTGCCGAATTACCATTTGAGAAACAAATTGGAAGCGAAGTTCTTTTTATGCCGGTGTTAGGTGCTGAAGTGGAAGGATACGAAAAGGCCTAAATTTATGAATTTTCAGAGTCCTGTGAACAGTCGCTCGGGTAACTCTTCTGCGCCTTACACCGCCACCGTACTGAACTTCCCGAACTGAGAAAAACGGCGGTCACATTGAAAACTTATGTTATTAGTAGTTTTATTTTATTATTTAATAATTATTTTTTATTGAATTTCTTTTTCTATCATGTAAAGTTTTATTTTCCTCAAATTGGTTTTTTATATTTTATTATATTTCATTTCGATCAGAGTCAAATATATATTTTTTAGGTGAAGACTTCGACAATAATTAAAATAATGTCAATTTTTATTGACAAAGCATTCAAACGTCATTTTACCTTGATCACCTATACCAACCTATCGTATATTTTAAACAGGTGAAGCTAAAATTTTAGTTTGTAAAACATTAAAATGTATGTATAAACAGCTATCGCAAAATCAAATCTTTTAATCAGAACGGATATAAAAAAAATCACTCTTTCCAAAAATCGTATAAAAAACGATACATTCCATTTAAAAAACACCTGAAGCATAGCGTAACTCTTTTGTTTCTGGTTCAAATATTTTTTCGATGATATTTTTGGATTCTACAAGAAAAAATACATCGATTGGCTATTTTGAATTTTTCCAAAATTCAAGGAAGGTCGAAAATAGGTCCCTGTTCAGTCCTCGCTGGAACACTCTGTACATACATACCCCAAGTAGACCAAAATGCGATATCCTTTCTTTTCTAAACATCCTCATCTAATTTCCATTCAAATTCGCTAGTATTTGCCCAATGTTTTTTTAATAAAGAAAATATCAAGAACTGAAAACAGAAAATATCACAAACGATCACAGCAACTAATTAAATTGTTTTCCGCCAACCAAATTTAATTTCAATGCGCAGTTCAATATGTGATTGTACGGAACTTTGTCATAGGTTGTCTACGAACATATCGCGAACAGCAGCAGCAAAACTTAAAACTTGGCCAAAGTCCCAACGTTTCTGAATAGTTGCATTAAAGCCCGTATGTTTATCTTCTAAACGGCAACATCAGCACCAACAACAACCTCAACTTTATAAATCTACCTTTACCTGTTTTAATTATTTCTATCCTAATTACGTTGATTTGGCAAATATCTGATATATGTTGGAAAGTCATACAATTTTTTTGTTTTTGCCGCCCCTCTAGCCGATTAAGCAAATATTTACTTTGACTTATTAAAATATAATAATGTGACACTAATCTCGACTCCAGGTCTTTCAAGGTATACCCCATTAATGTGTAAAAATTCTCTTAAAAAATAAATATAGTTTTAAAGTTAAATTGTCTGGTATTTTCATAGATTTTCGAATGAAGTGGTAAATTGGAAAGTTGTAAAAAATAGATCGAGGGATCAAAATCTCTTTTGTTTTGGTTAAAAATCTAAATAGCCTCTTTTATATTCACGTTTAAATTAAGAATATCGTATAAAATATTCGAAAAATTGTAGCTTTTTTATTTTATTTCTAATAGAGTCAATTTTTTGGCAGGACCTCGAGGTATTAATATAGTTTTAGAAAAAATACCTCAAAAATGCAAGAGGTTAGGCTAAATTATAATAACATTTAGTACCTATATATATATATATATATATATATATATATATATATATATATATATAATATATATATATATATATATATATATATATATATATATATATATATATATATATATATATTCTCATCTATTTTCTTTTTCTACCGTTTGCAGCGCTTAGAAATACTCAAAGTTTCCTTATCCGTTTTTAGAGTGGTATTATACTGTATTTAACTTTATACTGAGCAACTTCCCAAAATTAAACAGATTTTAATGTATAGTAAGTACCTTTATTGTAAGGATTACTTATGTATTATCTTTTTAAAAAATAAGTTCTAAAAATAATGTTTAAAAAATATGATCATTTTTATCTTTCTGTGTCGTTAATTTGACGTTTCTTTATTTTACAATTAGCAATGCTGAATCTCTTTTTTGATCTTCGAGATATACATTAATTATGCTACTAATATATGTTCATGTTTGCAAATGTTAGAGAGAGTATCAAATTATGTGCTGTATTTTAAATTTTAAACATAATATGTATTATTAAATGTGTGAAATTCCACAAATTGTCGAATTTGCCCTATTAATTGAATTTAACTCGAAAAGTTTTAACCTAAAATTTAGATAAATATTCCATCTAAAAGTACATATTGGTTTTAGTGACTCTTTAAGTTATTTTTTTAATAAGTAAAGTTAAAAATATTTTTTTCCAAAATCTTTGTTTTTATTTAAGATGTAGATGTAGAAGCACCTTCCTCAATACATTTTATTTCGCTAGAAATTCGTCGTATACTAGACAAACTTTCACCAGTTGTCAATGCTGCACGCTCCTGTACTTTTTTAAAATCTTTAACAGGACTATTATCATTTGTTTCTCTCCCCATAAACAAA
This sequence comes from Kuschelorhynchus macadamiae, assembly GCA_030620095.1. NCBI lineage: Eukaryota > Metazoa > Arthropoda > Insecta > Coleoptera > Curculionidae > Kuschelorhynchus > Kuschelorhynchus macadamiae. Next base: position 410,464 of record JAUTXW010004380.1, read on the forward strand.
AGAACATTGGCTATTACTTCCCTCGTTTGTCCCGAAAAAACCTTATGTTTTACTTTAGAATAAAAATCCATTGAATTCCTCTTCTACTGTAAAAATATAACAGGGATATATTTCGCTGACTGTACCTGTAGTTTACTCTACGAGATACAGTAGGCAATTGACGATTAATCACTGTGGCCACTACGCATTCAGGGAGCGTGTCGATATCAAGAAATTAACAACTCTTCTTACACTTAATGAGTTGTATGTAGTTTTTTTCATAAAACATTTAGCAAACTTGAAACGCAGTTTTGTACCTTTTTGCCCCGTCATTCATTTTGTCTTATGGTAATCTTCCTAAAACTAATTTTTAGCGAACGGCAGCAAAAAAAAAATTCTTAAAACGCGAGATCGTAGTTTGCTTAAATTTTTTTGAAAAAAAAGAAACTATAAGAATTGTTTACTATAAGAACACTGGCCGACAAGATTTTTCTAACACAGGCCAGCTCATTATTTTCACAATGGAAATTAAAATTTTGGCAAGTAAACAATTTTATTGTGGGGCGGCTAAAATGGATCCATTTTACAACGGAAAAATTACCTAGACTGGGTTGTTTACAACATTAGACATAAAATAAATGTTAAACATTACTCTTCTGTTGAGTTTCGAATTGAGTGGTTCTCTGTGTATCGATAAGCAAGTGTATATGAAGACGAGAATGTCGAGTCAAACGCGCCGAAGTTGCAAAATTTCTCCTAACAAATTTTCTTATCTTTGTGGAGAATTTCTGGTAAAATCACAAGTCAGGCCATTTTCCAAAAATGTAAAAAAGGCCTACTTTAAATATTTTGGTGCAGTGGATGAAGGGAAAGAGAAAAACTATGCCTTTTGCAATTTACTATGTGATTTGGGGTTATCTAAGCAACAGTCAGAACTTCTGTGTTCCCGTCTTAAGGAATGGAACCTATTAGCCAAAGAAACAAAAATGACGAATTTCAGAAAAAGAAATGCTATGTTGTCTGAATTCTACAATATGGAAAATTCGTTGTGCGCGTGTACTGACATAGACAGTTTAATGCAGGAACTTGATATTGAACATTCTCCCCGTGAGTGGCGCTTATTCATAGACCCATCTAAATATAGCTTAAAAGCTGTGTTATTGCATAATGGAAATTTAAAACCTTCTATACCAGTTGCCCATTTAGTTGCAATGAAAGAAAATTATGAAAATATGCGCACGATTTTGGATAAAATAAACTACAATAGGTATAAATGGCAGATATGTGGATTTACAAAATATTGCTGTTTTCTTTGTTTCGTTTTACCTTTAATATTAAGTAGTGATAGTGACTTAAATGAGTTGAAAGTGTATTGCCGCTTTTGCCCTTTGTAGAAAATATTACTGAAAATTTTTGTAAAGGCTGCAGCTCGTTCACTTTACTATTGGGCGACTTTTCACACTAAAGATATCACGTGATTTATGTGCAGCAGCAGAATCGAGAATGTAAATTCACTTCGATATACTTTTAAACCACAAGTGGCTTAATAAGTAATAGTCTGACTGTGAAGTCAAATAGTCAAGTAGATACGAATCTAGAACCTGCATTTTGGAAATTCGCAATAACCTTCCTCGTCGCCCGTTTTCAGGTGGTCTTTCAGCAATCTACAGGCAGTAAAAGAAAATATCCCTTATGAGTCATTGGCCCATATGACAATGAAGATTTATTGATTATGCAAGCTAAGAATCGAATATATGCAAGTTAGTCGCTAATATATCAATATTTTAGTAATGTTTGATTCACGAGTTTAATCTCGGAAATAATGCGGGATTAAAATAAGGCCCTAATTTTTACAATAAGATCTCAACTTCGTTATTCCAAGTATTACCTGGTTATATTCATGATGAATTAGTGCTACAGAATAATACTATTTCGTTGTTTAACTCCTTTGGATTAACTTTATAAATAATTCAAACAGTAAGTACATATACCCGACATCCGAAGAGGTGAATAAAGAGCTTTCGCTGTGCTATCGTGACATATCTGTTACTCAAGCTCGCTTTTAATTAACTTAAAAATTAAGCTGCTTAGAGATTAAAATCCAAAGACAGAAAAATAGATTATTTCATGCATGGGCTCTAGTACGTTTAATGTTTTTCAGAATAAAAGCTTTTTAGAAAAGATTTGGTGACAACAGGTGATTTTTGGCGTACTTTTAACTGAAAGAAGTGGGTTAAGACATTTGTACAATTTTTTTTTTTATTTCTTTTTGTACTAATACGCTCAAGTTCAGGTTTCTAGGTTACTTAGATTTCTACAGTTTTATGCACTTTGTTATTAAACACTCGCAATAATATATTTTCTGTTTTCATTTTTTTGCAATTTTTCTTTATTTCCCCTAAACTAATAAATATTAAGAAATTCTACAAATTATCTTTAAAATTAAGCGTTTCGTTTAAAAATTAATTAGTAGGTTTAGAAGGATGACAGGTTTGGTGCTTCGAATGTATCTGTTGTTAGAAAAAAATCGGATGTTAAACATCTTGCAAATGCTAACGTGAGAAAGTGACAGCAAGAAAAATATATTGTCTTGTTTCATTCAACATGAGGATATCACATAAAACCAAAAAGCAACGTAAAATGTGGTATGAGAAGAAAAAAACTTCATTTACTAACTAACATCAGCAAACTACAACAAGTCATTCTGTCAAATCCAAGATGTAGAAATCGTGCTTAGCAATGTCGCAAAAAGGTTTACTACACGGGGGTTATTTTGGCGCGGGTGGTACCTATTTGAACCTTGACTGCTTATAAGTAGCTGCATGTCCATATTACTCTACATCAGTTACGACGTATAACGTTTAGAACTTTTACCATAGAACTTCTGTCCCACCTGTAGACAACAACAAACCGAAATTTTACACCAATATTTTACATACTTACGCTTCATATAAGTAAATGTTGAAAATGGCCACCTTCACTCTGCATGCAGTAATAGAGGTTTTGCTCAAAACATTGCCGCACATTCTGCAATATTTTAGGAGTAATTTGAAGGCACTCATTTACAATTCTTTGTTGCAAATCTTGTAATAAAGTGAGTTGGGTCATATAGATTTTGCTTTTTAAAAGATCCCATAGAAAAAAATTCAGAGGTGATATATCTGGAGATCTTGGGGGCCATTTAACAGAACCTCTTTTATTTAGTGTCTCCCTCGGAAAAGGAGACAGATGCGAGCGTTTTTTAAAAAAATAATGAGCTGCCCGTAAAAGCTTCTGTTTCGTTTTGGATGCTCCACTCTGTATATAACAATTAATATACTGCTATTTAAGTAAACTATAAAATTGTAACGGTGTAACGTGCGTTACGGTCAGTCAATTTATCATGATAATAATTCTATATTTTTTTTTAAGTAAACATGTTTAGTATTTGATAATTTAAAGATTTTATTACTTACAGACCTATATTGCGCGTATTAAATTTTCTAGATTCAGTTTAGCTTACGGTTGTACGTAAATAGGCTGATTATAATTATTGTGTATATTTAAGTTATTATTTATTATTATAAATTTATTTGACGCTAAGGATGCATGAATTCTTTCATTTCAGTGATATCATTTATTTAGTTTTTTTTGGATACCTACAAATCTCTCTCGTATTTGTATAAATTTGGCAGCCAATAGTCCACCGCGTGGTGTAGACTAGATTTTGGCTTTTCTTGTTCCTCTTAAGGCAAATTTAAAAATGCGTTTTTGTCACACACTCAAGTAATGCTTACTTCGTTGGCGAATAAATGCCTGCATGTCGTTGATCCTAATAAATAGAAGGGGATTTGGTATTTAATATCATTATCATTCAATTGGGAAGATAACATAAAGATTAAAACTTATTTTTCCTAGTTATTTTTCTGTTAATTTTGGTTTGTTGAATTATAATATGTATATAGCTTATAATTATTTGAGTTAATTAAATTGTTCTAGTATATATTTAAGCAATAGTTTTCCTTTTCAATTAAAATCATTTAAGACATACGTTTACTTTGGGGTTCTAATTTGCGCCATCAGCCCAGCAAACCTGTGTTGAGATTTGGCTATCCTATGTTAAAAAAAGGGAACATTTTTTTGAATTCTGTTTCTCTGCTAAACGTATTAGTTTCACGTTTAGCACGCCATTTTATCTTCAGAACTTTGTGCAAGTCGGAAGCCATTTTGACGGGTCAAACTCTTGAACCGTAATTGGTTAGTTTTTTCCAGAGTTACATCAGTCAGGTAATACATTAAAATTTGTAATTACATTATTGATTATTTAGATTAATTGTTCAAAATTTAAGAGTGATTTTTTTTATGAAATCTTTATATTATATTACTTAATTTCGAGATCACGCCATGCCATGCTGACGCCTATTTTTTTCTTTTCCTTTCAGCTCTACACCGACTTGCCCTTTATTTTCCTACAAACTAGTTTTTATTTAAACTATTAAAATTGAAATTTAAAATTTCATTTCATAATTTTGTCTGTATCCATTTTGAAATCAGTACTTGGATTTCTGGATAAGTTTTTATAGCTAGACGCCTCACTAGCCCCCTTTAGAACTAGCCATTAGTTGCTGGATAATTTTTTGTTGTAGGCCACAACTCTTTATTTAGGCTTGCTTAAATTAAATATTGGATGGAATTCCCATCCCAATTGCATTATAAATTCAATTTTGGTTCCGAGGAAATAAGGTCATAAATCCTGTTCAAGAACCATCGAGGGAGAGGAGTAGGTAGGCGTTAAAACAAGAATTGATGCAGCCTTGGGCCGTCCACAAAGGTCGTGGGTTCTCCACCACGTGGCGCCAAATATTAAGAGTTTTGGTGAGAAATTTCCATTTTTTTTTATTGTCTAAAATTTTTTATTAGTTTATTTCATCCGAAAATTTGAGTAATTAATTATCTTAACAGTGTTTAAATTATTGGCCAATTAGGGTACATATAATTTAATATTAGTGACCGTTATTTTACAAATTATTTCACAAGAATTTTCCTTTTAATTACTGCTAATTTTTTTAAATTATTAAATAATTCACCTGCTACGTTGATTTTGAACATTTGCCTTGTGTAATTTAATTTTTTTATAATAAATTTGGTAACTTGTTGGTTAAATAGTTTTTTTATCTGGTTAAAGTACAGACAATAATTTCAGAAGAAGGATTTTCCGCAAGGTCCGACTTATAACACGGCGGCACATTTCTTACTTTTTTTTTATTGCGGATGGCGCCCTTTTAAAATCTTACTTAAGCTCCGTGTTATAAGACGTGTCTTCTGAAAAGGATACTGTATACATTCAGTTATCGAAAAGGACAGAATAAATAATTAAATTAGTTAAAACAACCCCGCCTGTCAACTCATGCCAGAGCCGGCAAAAGGAGCTGTCGTGCCTAGGCCCTATTATTAAGAGGTTTGCCTGGTAATAGTATGTTCGTTATAACACCCATAGGTTACAAAATTATCATCAGCATCATGAAATATATCAAAATCCGAGAAATGTTCATTGTATTTTCTTATAAGCCTATCAGAAGAGCATGTTAAACCATAGTTCGTTTTAGGCGTTCGTTCAAAAACATTTGTCTGCTGAGGGTGTTTCTGGGTAACACGCGAAAATTTATACCAGATAGCAAGGAGAAGCAATCGTTGTGTCCATTAGGAAGCTTAAACAGGTATAATGCCATAGAACTCTCCCGACGACGACTAAGACTTTCCATACCCGCCAATAAGATTCTAGTGTTATATGATATATCCTATTATGGAAAATTATGTTTGAATGGAAGTAATTTCACAAATTTGATCTGAATATTCTCGATTCTGTTTACGTGACAGTTGTATGATGTGACCAATTAATACAGTTGTATTTAGGGAAACTTCGCATCAGAGAACAATACAAAGATGAAATGGCTTTAGTATCGTTCATATGTCGGCAAGTATGGCACAAGAAACCTAGCATATGAAGGTTTTTTAGTGTTACATGATCCATATGTTGAATGAATGATACTTCATTATCAAAAATAACACTAAGGACATTAAATGGGGTGCAGATTCTAACTGCGAGCTATCAATCCTGTAGTTAAATATCAGTCTCCTTGATTTTGAAAAAACGCATAATCTTACGTTCATCAATGTGCAATTTTAAAAAGTTTGAACCACATCACTTGACCAACCAGTATTGAACCAATCATAATCTAGGCATAATACAAGATGACGCTGACAAGTGTATAACTAATTTATAACAAGCTTAAATGGCTTACTACTACACTAAACAAAAACCATGTTTTAAGTACGAAATAATGCTCAGGTTTTTCTACCAATGGGAAAACAATATACTGCTTTTTAAGTAAACTGTAAAATTATAATCAGTTTTAGACTATAATTGAGATAAATTGTGGTAGTGATGTTGATGTTTAAATTTTGTACTACGAAATCTAAAAAGTTCAAAATCCGATGAGGAACCTTATAACTAACCTCATGAAAATTAAATAAACTGCTGTGCATAATAACTGCAATTCTAAAATTTTTGTGTAAAATTCAAATTGCTGTAACTTTTCAGGGATGAGAGATATTGGGCTACGGTTTTCAGCGTATTATGGAGATATGTTTTGAAAAAAAGCCCAGTATTATGTATTTTTTCAAAGTGCGTTTCATTTTATTATACAGGGTGTGAGATGACACCGTCTTATTTTTTTAAATGTTTGTTAAGAGCGAGAACTTGTTACAGCAACTCTTAAGTTTTCTTTTTTCGACCAAAATGATCTTTGGCAAGATGCAAAAAAACAATTTCTAGCGATTTGTCGTATCTTCACTTGTTTTCAATATACAGGGTTTTTTCGAAAAAAACGACATCGTTACATTATTAACACTTCAACACGACACCCTGTACATTAGTCGGACATTGGTCACTTGATTTATTATGGGTATTTATGCCTGTAATCATATTCATAGGAGCAATGTATACATGGTGCAACATAAGTAAAAGAGAAATAACAAAATTGGAAATTAATATTTTGGTTGAATTTCATACACTCCCTAACCATATTTGGGGGTATGATGAGAAACGGCAAGACAGAGTTATTTATCACTCGTGGGACTGTCAACGTCGAAATTTATAGAAATGAATGTTTAATAAATATCATTCTACCATTTGCAAATAATTTTGGAATCGATTTTATCTTAGCTGATGACAATGCAAGGCCCCACCGAGCTAGAACCGTTATAGAGACTTATTTATAATGTGTTTAAATAAGCTTGTTTTATTTCATAAAATACAAAGGGTATTTGAAGTAGGTATTAAAAAAAGTGAAAGGTCTACTTATTATTTTCAAAAAAAAAGTGTATAAATCTGGCAATAGTGCCAATGCATTTAAAATTGTCTTATTATGCCAAATTGGCTTCGACTTAATTCGGTGATTAGTGGGCTATTTTAATTATTCCATTTTATAGCACGGCAATAGCTTGGCAGAAAATTGAAATGTATGGTTTCTTAATATAAAACACTCAGTATATCAATATCGAAACATAACATGTATCATATCTTTTTAGTTTTTGGCTGAACAAACCAAAAATTGTGAAAAATTTACTGGAATATCAGAATGTAGCCGTTTCTTAATTAGTTATTAAATAACGCCCTGTATATTCAATAATAAATGCATTTAAGACAAAACCTAAAAAACCGTTTCGACAAAAGGATTAATTATTTTCAAAAATTCTCACAAAACTGGCGAGCTTTCATTATTTTAGATTTGACAAGAGATTCAAGGAGGGAGTGTACGAAATTCAACCAAAATATTAATTTCCAATTTTGTTATTTCTCTTTTACTTATGTTACACCATGTATACATTGCTCCTATGAATATGATTACAGGCATAAATACCCATAATAAATCAAGTGACCAATGTCCGACTAATGTACAGGGTGTCGTGTTGAAGTGTTAATAATGTAACGATGTCGTTTTCGAAAAAACCCTGTATATTGAAAACAAGTGAAGATACGACAAATCGCTAGAAATTGTTTTTTTGCATCTTGCCAAAGATCATTTTGGTCGAAAAAAGAAAACTTAAGAGTTGCTGTAACAAGTTCTCGCTCTTAACAAACATTTAAAAAAATAAGACGGTGTCATCTCACACCCTGTATAATAAAATGAAACGCACTTTGAAAAAATACATAATACTGGGCTTTTTTTCAAAACATATCTCCATAATACGCTGAAAACCGTAGCCCAATATCTCTCATCTCTGAAAAGCTACAACAATTTGAATTTTACCCAAAAATTTTAGAATTGCAGTTATTATGCACAGCAGTTTATATGTTATTTTTGTATGTATGTATGTATGTATTTTTGGTTTCACTATTTTTTGACCCTTCTTTTCAATTATATATTTTTTTCCTTTATGTTTCTTTGCTTAAGGTCATTACATTAACAAAAATTAGTACATATTTTTTAAAAAATATATTGCAAATTTATGTGACTTTTCCACCATAGTTTTGGTCTTTTTTAAAACCTGTTTTTAATTAAATGACAAGATTTCCATTCTAGGGTTTGAAAAAAACCAAAAAATCAAAATTTCACCTGTTAATATCTATTTGCAAACAACAATATTTCTATTTTAACTTTTTATTTATTAATAACTAAACAAATAATCAAGGAGGTAACAATTAATTAACGGTAGAATACGTGAAAACTATTAAAACAATTAAACGTGATAAAACCAGTGGATGAAGTTTGGGATATTACAAAATGTTAAACTCTCAAATACTCGAACGTTTTTCTATTTTGTTCGATACACGTCTTTGATTATTTTCCATCACATCTAAAAGTGTTACAGGGGTAATTTTGGAAAACATATTTCTAATCCTGGTTTTCATATCTCCGATGGTAGTTGGTGGAGTTACATAAACTTGTTCTTTGATATATCCCCAAAAGAAAAAAACCACATGGAGTACGATCAGGTAACCTTGTCGCATAGGATTTACCGTACATAATACGAAATTTAAACTTCCTATTGTTATAAACAATAATATTTTCCAATTTAATTAAAAAGAATTGGTCTTAATTTGATCGTGATCTAGACTTATTTCAATTTCAATTTTGGTCTCAGCTAGAACTTGTCGACTATTTTTCAAGTTTTAGCGATACTGTAAATTGTAGTTGAATTAAGCTTTTGTAATTTGACTGTTTTCACCGGGAGTAATGTGGTGGTTTGTAGCAACTTTAAATCCCTATCAACTTTTTTTGAACTTTTAAGAAAGCCGAATATTCGATGAGAAAATTATATGGCTCAGGGAACGTTTTTGTTGTCTTTCTTTTCTAAGAGCGGATAGCTTCAAATGCCTCTAATTTTTGAAGCTATTAGAGTTGCAGAAAATTCGGTGGCTTCACGTTTAATTTTCTAGCTGAAGGGAAAACTCTTATCTAAATCTGTAGCAATAGCTATAATCAAGAGAGTTCTAAGTGTAGGGCGAAAGTTTTATAGTTACGACTTACAATTTTCGTTGCTTCTGGAAAATGTTTACTGCATTTGACAGAAATATTTATGCATTTTATAGTTCTTTTCCTCACCCAGTTTTCTTGTCGGAAGGAATACAGAATATGGAAAGTATTTAAAATAGTTTCTGGAAATCAATGAAGTATACACACAATGTATACATACAGTTTTTTTATTCTTTCTTTTATATCCAATTGCTTTAGGACTTTTACAATTATCTTGTAATTTTGACATCAGTAGATTAAATTTAATATAACTATTTGTAAAATTACATTATTATTGTTTGCTTGAAATTTGATACCCACGGAAAAGTTTAGAATATAAGCTCTGAGTACCATAGTTATTTGTTTATGCTTTTAACGATCTTCTCTTATTTCCGTGTCTCATCCGATCCAGACATTTGCAACTAGAATAGATATTCTCATTTTATTTACAGGTTGATGGAAGAGTTGAACAGAGCTAAGACCAAACTAACGTCTTTAAGTTCTTCAGCCAGAAATGTCTTCGTCTACCTGGGCTTTTTTTGCTTTAACTTTACCCGGGAGTATCAGTTGTAAAATACAGTATTTACGATTTCTCATCAAGTGTCCAAGGTATTCCAACTTACGTTTTTCCATTGGAATAAAATTTTAGGAGTAATATTGTAAAAAAATGCGACAGGAAAAAGATGTCATCGATATAAACAGCAGACTAATTCATTTAAAGTTGTCAATTGGATTTTGTATTTTAATTTTGATTTTGCTTGGTTATGTCGCTTCTTAGGTCTTCTTTAATCATGAAAAAGTGCGACTGTTATGCTGGGTACTGCTTCCTCCATGATATATTAGATGTTCTGTAAAACAAAAATAATGTGTAACTTGTATTAAAAATATCTTTAAAACTGCTCTATTGTCAGATCTATCGAAATTCAACACAGTATTTACAATATTGATTCTTCACAAGTGATTGAATAAGTTTTAGATAAACCTACAGACTCTTTTCTTCTTCTGTAAACCAGATGACAATTTTACAGTTTAGCTAAAAGGTATATTGTATTTCCCATCACTAGAAGAATCTGGCCATTATTTTGTACGTAAAACATGGTTTTTATTAGTATAGTTATTAAGTTTTTAAGCTTTATCTTGTATTTTGCCTAGATCATGATTGTTTCTGTCCCGTTTTTTTTTGTGAGACATATATCAACTATTCCTCTTGGTATGTGTCCTGAAGGGATATTGAGTACGTGTGAGTTTTTGAGTTAATATTACAGATTAAAATGTTGATTGCAAAACGTATAAAATGTGTGTAATAATTCCACTTCTTGTCATCAGTTTTGGCTGGAAGGAAACCAAAAAATTTGAAAAGGTTGTGGCGGACTCGACCAATACCGCAAAAATATTATTGCACATAATTTTATTATGTTTAAGTAGGTTTAAGCAAGAAAAATAGGTAACTATTTTTTTTCTAAACCCATTTAGTAACGGTCCTGAAAAATATAAAAACCCAATAAGGTTCATGACTAAATATATTCATCTACTTCATTATCAGTGAGCGCCTAGTTAAAAAATCTCCTGAAGACAGGGGCGTGCGGTGACATTTTAAGAAAGGGAAGCAATTTTTAGAAACTTACCTATTTGTAATGTAATTCGATTCTTCGATCATTTTTTGCAAATTCGTCAATGACGTCATCATAAAAAGCGATGTATGCGAAAGTCTCTCCTGCCCCGTTGAATTTCTCACGAAATTTTTTATACGTTTAAGTATTGAAAAATTGCGTTCTTCTGATGAACTTGTGGCAGGTATTGTCAATACTAATTGTCAATACTAACTGTTTTATAGTTCAATCAGCGATTCACGATTTTCAGATACTGTTAAGACAAGTTTTTCATTATAGTTCCACCTAGTAAGAACTACTTTGGGTAATCGTTTGTGGAGAATGGAGTCCAAAGCTTGTGTACGTTTTGTTAACTTTACACTCTTTAATGTAATTGATGGACTGGAATAAAACTAAATTTAATTTATGAGCAAAACAATAAATAAACACAGCTCTTGGGAAAGTTTTTCGAACTTTAGCTTGCAGACCCCCTAATTCTCCTGCCATCACTGCAGCTCCATCATAGTTTTGAGCAACTAATTTTTTCTCTGCATTAATTTCTTTAGTAACGTTATAAACTATGGTATATAATGCATCTACCCTACGATTTTCGGACACATTCTTAAAACCTAAAAATCGCTCTTGAATACTTCCGTCTGTTTTAACGTAGCGTATTACTATCGATAATTGGCTAAAATTAGTGATATCAGTTGTTTCGTTCAGAACAATAGCAATGAACCGCGCCTCGCCAATCTCCTGCTTAATTCTTTTTAGAATAATGGTTGCAACAGCGGAAATTAAATCATTCTGGATTCGATTCGACGTTCCGCGAAAAACGCTAGACTGCTCTAAATGATTTTTTAAGCAATTATCATATTTAGCCATTAAACTAAGTAAATCTTGAAAATTTCCTCTATTTGAAGAAACCCTTGTTTCGTCATGAACTCTAAATCCCAATTCATGCTGTCCGAGAAAACAAACAACATCGATAAGTCTTCTTAATATTTGCTTATTATTATCGACTAGTTCATTGTGTTGGCGGTGACTAATTTCCAACGGTTTATTAAGGGCGTGTTCAATTCTGGTTTTGCCGAAGACTTTTTCTTTTATGACGGCTTGCAAATGCGCTTTGGACATAATGTGTCTTTTTACAGCTTTATGGAAATTGTTTAAATCAGAAAAACCAGTTTTATTCCAGAGACCTTTTTCATTTTCAAAAAGTAAACATGGCCAACAAAATAATTTACTTATATTTTCACATCCTGTTAGTCATTTAAATTGTTCGTATTATTTTTCCGGATAAAAATGTCTAATACAGTTTTTCATTTTTGTGGTTAAATTTTTCATAGGCGGTTTTGCCCTTCCTTTGGAAATTATTTGAAGCTTATCAGCGAAGTTTAATGTTGAAAATCGCTTTATTATTAAGACACTCACCACACATTCATACTCACTTTTCTTACCGACAGCCGAAGTTGACGGTATTTGCATATCCACGTCTGTATTATTTATTGTCTTCCATATCGCACCATGCACGACGACGCGACATATGTATCACACAACACACGGATAGCCGTTCAAACAAAACTCCAACGATAGCTTCCGCCCCTATTTAAAGCACGCGACTGAAATGCAGAAATTGCAAACAGCCGCCGGTGGAAAGTTCAATAACCTCTGGCTCGATTCACAGGAAATCAAGCATGCAGGACTTGACTGCAGGGAAGCTAGCGGCCCGCATAGGTTCTATTCGAAATCTATTGTTGCTCGGTCGGAGTCAAGGCCGCATTTATTATGGCCTTGATAATTAAAATAATATTTTAGCATTTTTAATATAAACTAAATTAATGGTTTTCTATTTTAAAAATTAACTTTTAGACGATGTTTTGTAATTTTTTTTGAGGAAGCATTGCTTCCCTTGCTTCCATGGACTGCACGCCCCTGCCTGAACATATCATTATTTCTAAAAATAATGTATCAAATATAAAAACAATCGCCCAACTAATAACATATAATGGTAAAATTATGGTGGAAATATCCATATATTAATACTCCATATATTAAATAATTAATACATATGAAAAATCTAAATAAATATATTTCTTCACAATATGTAAACATCCAATAGCACGAAAATGAAAATTAAAAAATATGTAAAGAGCTATTACTGTACCTGTTTGATTCCCAACATATCCAAAATAAACTGTAAAAAGATACATTCGTACCAAAATCCTTATCTGCCAATTCTTTTTGGGACTATATTAGGGTTACACATTCATCTATCAAAAGAAACAAAGTGTAAAGGAGAGAAAAACCCAAAGGCAATTTACATCATATTGAAGCTCGGATATAATAAATTGTTGTTTTTGTAAAGCTGTATCAATTTTGATTTCCAATTTTGTAAAATGGATTTTCATAAAAGAAACAAGAGCTCGGGAATGCACACAAGCATGGACGTATAAGCTATATTTGAATATATTATTCGATAAAGAAGAAGGCGAAAGTTTTCCTAACGGATATATTGTTCATTCTTAAAACCACAATTTACTATGTGCCATATACAGCGAGTTACAGAGAAAATCACTAACCACATATGCTAAAGTAATATATAATTTAAACTTGTTTCTGTGAGTATTTTATGCTAAAATTATACCCTGTCAAGTCGATTGCTTTATTAAACCTATTTTACATATACAATATCAGGCCGTTAGAGAACATAACTCTACCTAAGCAATCTTATCGGCAATCCCGTCTTATTTAAAACAACATGAAACGTTAGATATATTCTTAAATTACTCCAAAGCAATTTGTTTGAATATGTATCTAAATTATATTAGGCTCGAACCCTCATATTATGTAAAGCCGCCTAGTCACTTAGCGAATACGAACGAACGAACAACATCGCATGAATACGGATAAATATGCGTAATGTACAACCGAAAATATAAGATATTGACCACGTTATAAGTGGGTAATAAAGACATTTTGAGCAACTGTTTATGAAAAGTTGCAGAGACAGACTTAAGCATTTTATTCATTTATGCACATAAGATTAATATAACTAAAAAGTGAGTAGTGCCAGAAAGATTTCACAAGATATACCCTTTATGACATTGTTACAGTTAGATTTGTCATATATGTCTGTCAGTACATAGGACAGTAAAATAAATCTTCGCTTGACACTTTTTCATTTTTTTAGTATTATATCATTTGTGATATCTGTCATTTTAATCTAATTTATAATTAAAAACACACTTTTATACTATATTCAGTCTTATATTTAACATTGATATCTAAGTTACAGAAATAATGCTATTTTCAGAAATTTGTTGTCACAAATAGCCGGAAGCAAAAGTACAAAATTAGAACCTTATGTGAATTTACTTTATTTTTGATAGAGCCAATGTAATATACTTTCATATTGTACTGTATTATCATATAATTACTGTTTTATGTATAAAATTAACTTTAAGATATTCCAATTAATAGGAATTAACATTTTTAATATGCTGTGACTCGAAGACTAGGTCAACAATCATATAAGACAAAGAAATGAAGGTAAAATCTAAGTGACATATGTTTCTGATAAGATAATCTAATAGAACATTCAAAAATCTACCTGTATATAGTTTTCTTGCATTAATATTCTAAGATTCCATTTGTTTATATCAGTTAGTTCAGAAGAATTTTGTTGTTTAAATGTCAAATAGCATATCACATTTTGTTTGGAAATTTCACAAGCACGTAAATTTGACACAAATGTTCTTTAATAACTTGGTTCACTATTTTGCATTAATTAGTAAGGTAAATTTGTTCATTATTATATATTTCAAGATCTATAAAGATTTGCTTTGTTATTGTTTATCAGTTGTTAGATTTTTACGCGGGGTTATGATAAGTCAGTTCAAAACCACATGCTTTCAATCGATAGAATAATGCAGTCGAAATAAGCATAGAAGTGGAAGTATTGTCTCTCTTTTTCTTTCTTATTATAAGTCTTATTGATCTGACGTATCGGCGAGCTAATATTACTAATTTAGATGATTATTCTTTGGTTGGACAAAATACAGGGTAGCTTGGATTAGTTGAGGAGTAATAATATATTTTCATCTCTTTCCAATACCATGGATATAAAGGCTATTTTTGTTATAAACCAAACTGGAATTTGACAAGTTAATATTTAGTTTAGTGGATTTATTGTACCAACATTATTTTGTTGATACTGAGAAAAGTTGTTTTTTTCAAATAATGTTTTGGAATGTAGAAAAGGATATGTAGATTTAGCATGTTTGGTAATATTGTGTGATGGAAACCATTTTGTGTACGTGAGAAGGGCTGAGAAAAAGATCTTTTTTTTTAGCACCAAGTCTCATCAACGACGAAAGTGTCCGATGTTCTGAATTTTTTTTATTGTTAACTAAATTCCATCCCAAATGGGAGATTAGAAGGATCCGATTTGACGAAGTGAAGTTGAATATTATGGTTTAGTAAATTTTGGGTTTCAACTTTACGGCCTACATGGCGATTTTGTCTTAATTACTTCCACGTGCCACTAACATCGGTCATCTTAACATTGGTGCTCATTAGGCAATTTTTTTTGGTACCCTCGTAGCTACAATGAGGTATGAATTTTGTATTATATTCTCGTATATATTGTGTGCTGTTTTGCCTGTCTGGAATTATATTCCAAATTTTGTTGTAGAGATTTTTCTACATGGGGCAATTCTTTTTTTTCAAGGTTTTTGTATAAGGTTGAACCTTTGAAGTTCATTGGGATTATTTTGGAACTTTAAAGACAAACCATTAGCAAGGTTCTGGTATGGTTTCCTAACTGCTAGTTATTTATGGAATTTGGAACTTTTCTTTTGATGGAATAGACATGATGTCTCTTGAAGTCTAAGGAACACTTGGATGTTACCTGCCTTACCACCATTTACAGTCTACACTAGTGACTGGAGTATTCAGCTAAGTACTAGTATAATATTTGGAAACTTAACATATAGTACTATTTCTGTTAATCAAACTGTTTATGGATATTAATTTAATTACTGGTGTCACTTTGTCTAGTTTATAGCATACTGTGCAGAATTTCTGTAAGGTGAAACGCAGCCGGCTTCGTAGCGCTACCTAATTACTGCAGTTTTATTGGAAATATCTAAGACAATCAAATCTATGTAATAGACATTTTATAGATATTTATTGTGCTGCCACTCAGCGTGTGGGTAATCAAAATTTATTTTTTTTAATATTTAACCCTAACCATTATCGTTTGTAACATAATTATTTGTTTTAACTAGAACTAAACTTCAATCATTTAAGGGAGGGAAAGAAACTTATTGGGATTCTAAACTGATTATTTGATCTAATTCTTGTTTATATTGTGTGATCCAAATGTTATTAATCTGGAGTGGTATAGATAAGGAATAAGCTTCTGGGTTTTGTATTTACGTACCCAAATCAAATAATTTAGCTGGGATTTCAGTTAGTGTAACCTTACAATAAATTTAACCTTTTGTTAGGGAAAACTTAATTCATTCACTTCTTGTTGGGATGCTATTAAGCTCCCTGGTGGATGGAATTGAGTTAACAATATTCTTTTTGTGTTCAGTACTTTTTTTTCTTGGGGATAAGTCACTGAATATATTGTGAATTAAACAATAAAAGTCATTTGTTTCCAACGTGTTCATTCAATGCAACTTTTATTTAACTTAAATTAAAACTTGGTGGCGCTCAACTTAAATATTACATCTAAAGTAAGAGATTGTGATATGGAAGTATAAGTAGAGTAACGAGAAAGAAGAAGCCTAACCTACCCAACTAGAGCTAGCAATAGTCATCATTAAGAGATAATATTGGGTCGATATTAGGTGAGAGTATTGCGTCTGGTGACTTACATATCTTACTTATTTACCGCCCTCCATCATATTGGTATAACATAACATTTCAATTGGGCATCCTTTAAAGGTAGAAATGTTAGAACATGTTTTATTAATTATACTACTGACACACCCAAGGTACTATGTACTACCAATTTTAAAAAAATTCCGCGGATGAGTCTTCGTGATAGTCCAAGCTCCAAAACAAAACAGACAATTTGAAACCTAGTCATTTTTAGATCCAGCATGCAAAATGATTATTTGTTTACCTTTATTTGAGGGTGCTTTGGTTTGACGTTTTGTACTGCTGTCAAGCCACTCTTTTAGCACAATATTATGCCTTTTATTAATTTTTCGGGACGTGTATCCCATTTTTAAGAGAATTATGTGAAGGGTTGATTGGCTTCTTTCTTGCACCACTCTTAATTTCATTTTATCCAGCATCACCAGCCGCTCTTCATACATGGTATATTTTTTCTCTTGATGGTTCACAATCGTCTACATCATGTCTCTAAAAATATTTCCGTTTTGCTGTTGTTGAGTAATGAGTTTCCTAAAATACTAAAATAATGTAGGAATTGAGGCTTTTGTGAGTTCACTGGTTTCTTGCAAAGCACTTTGTTAATTAACACTTCTTTCTATCAAAGTTTCGTAAACATTTTTTACCATTTTTCTAGCGTCAATTGACAAATGTTCTCTTGCGACAGCCACTATTGCAATTGTTCCACGAACGGCATATAATTAAAACAAAACACTAGACAAGGCCCCGATATAGTCACAGCTGATCTTACTTCCCCTTTGGTCATGACCTTGAACAGTAATAAACAGTCGACAACACTATGAAATGACAGATAACTGATTTCCTAAACCAGTTCCGTTTCAAAAAACAGTTTAAAGCTGTTTTCCTAAAACAGATTCGTTTCAGAGCAGTTTAAGTAAACATTTATACCATAAAAACAATTAAATATTGTTTCCGGTTTCCCCGGAAATGACCTCGACTTCGTTATTTTAAATGGAACACCCTGTATATTTTATGTTTTTTGAACTCTCTTAATAATTCTAAACAACTTTTGTATAACATAACCTATGTCTAAAATGTATAGTTCTTTCTTTCTTTCTTTCTTTCTTTTTCAAAATGGAGTCGGCTGCCACTTTTTTGCTTTCAGCGCCATTCTCCAGCCCAATAGGTAGGATGTCCGGATGGCGAGCTCTCAGCTCCCGAACACCCCGAGTCTTCAAATAACTTTTTAATTTTTAAAATGCATCTTGGCTTCCACTAGGTGCCCCTTGAGAGTACTACTGGTCTCACGAGATGACCTTTTCTTTTAAGCTGTCCCCTTACCCCTCCCACTCCCGCCACATAGCGGCCATTACGCTAATATTCTATGTAGAACTGAGGCAGACAAACCGGATAGAATGCAGGAACAACTAGGCCTCACACGTTCACAGCGTCTACTCTCTTTCTTGCGGGGTCGTTAGTTTCCACTCTGGGCGGCTGAGTCTCTCGTTTTCCCCCGAAAAAAAGCAGCAAAACCGAACACGTGGAACCACTTATGTTAATAACACAGAGGTCTGCCTTCGACGAGACGAACCGGAAGACTCCAAAATGTATAGTTTTCCAAATAAAGCCACTTAAAAATGTGCCATAATTCCCACTTAATTGTATTTTATGGAAAAATGGAGTAGGCCAGTATAAAAACAATCTCGGTTATTTATTTTTTATTCAGGCCTTCTTCCAACAAAATGTTCCGAGTTTAAAAAAAAAGTGTTTTTCGCAAATCGATTTTTCAAGTTTTGATCAGACTCTGCACCATAACGGGTTAACTGACTGTTTTTCGCTTTGGATAAATATTAACATCGTAAAAATACGGTACCTAATTTTCAATTGTGCAGTTGTTTATGAAATTTAAGTTAATAATATCTTAACCTAGTGTAATAACTACCTATAAACAAAGTTTTGCTAAAATTAAAATAATCATATTAGCCTTGACAGAGGTTGATATGGTTTTTAAAAACAATTGAATTTTGACAATTAATTTTTATCACTTGTGGGCTTGGCAAATAGATATGCATCTCGATTATGCATCTGTGCTTGCAAATTAAAAGGCAGGCTCAAACACTCTACGTACAGCGATACCATGATATAAACCAGCCCTCTTATGCCTATGGGTAATACAATATTTGAAAACAGTTCCACCCAATGAAAATGAAGGAAAGTTCATTATTAGTAAACAAGCTGAAATAAACATTCTGGCATGTGTGAATGCTGATCCAAGTATCCTCTCGCCAAATTGAAAATGAAGTTGGAGTTAACAGAGAAAGTACAAAGAACATTTTGCACTACAAACTACAAACTGCATTTTAGACGTAGGTTATATTTACACAAAAGTTGTTTAGAATTGTTAAGCGAGTTCAAAAAATATACATTATACAGGGTGTTCCATTTAAAATAACGAAGTTGCTGTATTTCCGAGGAAACCGGAAACGATATTCAAATGTTTTTATGTTACAAATGTTCACCCTAAATTCCACATTTTTATCCCTAGCCGTTGTCAAATGGGGACCTGGGTAGTAGTTTTATTGTATTGTTTTTGTTTATTTTATTTTAGTTTTATTTTTCTTGGTTTACAATCAGTGGTTTACTTGAAAATAATTAAAAAATTACTTATTTTTTTTTAAAAATACACATATTGTAGTCTGATGACGTTTTAACCAGTTTTGGTCTTTTTCAAATCTAAAATTATATGAAAGATTGTTGGCACGACAATAATAAAATACGTCAAAAAACAATCATCTTACCCTAGAACGTAATGACAACAGTATACAACACATAACGAAGCAACAGCTATGACGATCACATGTATTAAAATTTTATTTTCTCGATTAAGAAAATGTTAACAGGACACAACATTTGGACATTGATATCAAGGACTAACACAACGAACTGTGGAGTATCAATTATTGCAATATAGATGTATATATTTTGCTAAGATTGTTTACATCTTTTTTGTCATTCACACAGTTTTTGTTTTTGTGTATTAAAGCCATTTCGTAAAATTCCCTTTTTTTTTAATTGACACTCGGTTTTTAAGATTTTGGTTTCAGAGTAATTAAAACTGTGGTTTTTCGACTTTTCATGGTTGGTTAATGCCGTTGTGTTTTTTTTGTCGTATTTATGGCTTTTTATACGGTTTTCCAAATATTGACTTGTTTGGCCGATGTAAACCACTTCACAATTGCAACAAGGAATTTCATAAACTACATTGCTACTTTTGTTTTTTGGAGTCTTCGGCTTTAGTTTACTAAAATTATTCGATAGTAGATTAACGGTTTTATGACAAATTTGGATGTTATATTTTTTAAAGAATGTTTGAAATTGTTGGGATAATCCATTTATAAAGGGGAGGGAAATGTACTTTGTACGTGCTGAAGTGGGTTTTTTAGTGCAAATTAAAAAGTTATAATGCTTATGAATTCTGCTTTTAAATATTTTATTAATTAATTCTAATGGATATTGGTTTAAAAATCAATGCTTCTTTTGCCTTTTTAATAGCATTTTCTCTGTATTCAGCATCAGAAAGCTGAATTGCCCTGTCCGCCAATCCTATTATTACAGACCTTTTTTGCGATGTTGGGTGATTAGACTTGAAATTTATGTATCTAAAAGACCATGTCGGCTTCGTAACCAAGAAAAATAAAACTAAAAAATATATCTATTACGGAAAAGGTCAAAGAATCGAAAATCATAATATATATATATATATATATATATATATATATATATATATATATATATATATATATATATATATATATATATATATATACACTCACAGGCAAAATAATCGATCCACGTAAATTTTTGACGAATTTGAATTGCAAATAACTTTTTTATGTAATGCAGGATTTTAATGAATTCTGAAGAATATTTTAGATCAACTAATCGAGAATCGTCCACATGTTAAACATTTAAAAAAATAGACCAACGTATATAATATACAGGTCTAAACAAATAGTCGTTTTTTACCATAAGTTTAAGAGGCTCTGTGAAGTGGAGTAATAGTAAATTGGTCCAAATGAAGCTTTGGTTTTAATGTCCCGTCTATTCTAACCATATTTGTTTTTGGTTCACCTCGATATCTTTATTTTTCTGGAATATATGGATTTTTTAACAAAGCATTGCAATTTTTATCAATTTTACGGTACGAGCAACTCAGTTCAAGTTCAGTTTTACAGTTTTAGTCACAAATAAGATTTTTAAAAAGAAACATAAATATTTTTAACACAATTTAATTAATCATCTATAAAAAAAATTATAAAACTTAAATTATTGAACACGAAGCACAAATATTATACGAGCAAATTAATTAAAAAAACAATAACAATTAACAATAACAATAACAAATAAATCAGTAGCGCGTGTTTCCTCGACGTGTTCGAATGACAGCCTCTATATGCCTTGGCATACCTTCAATTAGGTTCCATATAAAAACTTGATCAATTTGCTGCCATTCTTCAATGAGAACATCACTAAGTTCTTGCAAGTTGGCTGGAGCAGGTACCCGAGCCCGTACTGTTCCCCAGATGTGTTCGATCGGGTTCAGGTCGGGACTACGGGGAGGCCAATTCATTTTTTGTAATTTTCATCAGTTCTAAATATTCGCTTACGACTCTCACAACATGCGGTCGAGCGTTATCATGCATTAGCATGAAATAGTCTCCTACAAATGGAGCAAAGGGGACAACATGTGGTTCTAAAATATCTTGTATATATCTGTCTGCCGTCATTGCTCCGCCATGGACGATTACCAATTCCCTTCTTGCGTCGAACTGAACACCACCCCAAACCATAATGGAGCCTCCGCCATAGCTTACCCTAGGCGAAAAATGGTTTTGCTCAAAACGTTCTCCTGTTCTTCTGTAGATTCTTTCACGACCATCCAGTAATTTTAAACAAAATCTGGATTCGTCGGTGAATGGGACCTTTTTCCATCCATCAGGGCCCCAATTTTGATGTTCCCTAGCAAATCTAAGCCGTTCAACCCTATGATTTCTCAGCAACTCGGGAGCAGTTGCAGGTCTCCTTGCCTGTAATCCATTATCAGACAACCTCCTTCTTATCGTTCTTTCACTTACTTGGACCTGCCGGTACGTACTCCAATCTGTTTTTAACCTCCACAGAAGTTACTCTTCGATCACGTAAAACACTTAGGGTAATAAAACGACCATCTTGTTCATTCGTACATCTCTTCCTACCACTGAGTTCTTCTGCTGTACTCTCCATGCTGATTAAACTGATTTACAGCCCTTTGTACTTTACTTCTTGTGACATTTTAAACTCTTGCCACGTAATACTGTGATCGTCCATCTTGGATTAAAGCAATTGCTTTGGCAGCATCAGTCGGAGACATATCCATTTTAAAAATTAAGAAGTAGCCTCACGAAAAAACCCACACTTATTTAAAAAAATAATTTGATTACTTTTGAAAGTCATAAATGACATTTCCAGGTATGGCGTTATTTCACGAAACTGTCACAGCCACCTTGATTTATACCTTAGTTCACCTTAGTTGTTCGCACAAAAAGATTAATAAAAATTGCAAATTTGTTTTTAAAAACTCATATATTCCAGAAAAATAAAGATATCGATGTGAACCAAAAACAAAAATGGTGAGAATAGATGCGACTTTAAAACCAAAACTTCATTTAGACCAATTTACTATTACTCCACTCCATAGAGCCTCTTAAACTTATTGTAAAAAACGCCTTTTTGTTTAGTCCTGTATATTATATACGTTGGTCTATTTTTTTAAAAATGTTTAACATGTGGGCGATTCTTAATTAGTTCATCTAAAATATTCTTCAAAATTCATTAAAATCCTGCATTAAATAAAAAAGTTATTTGCAATCGAAATTCGTCAAAAATTTGCGTGGATCCATTATTTTGCCTGTGAGTGTATATACAAAAGTAGAAAATTCTTGGGTTTAGGTTCGAATTAAATACCAAATTTTAATTTTTCATTTATTTGACGTTTCGCCCTGTAATTTAGGGCATCTTCAGAAAAAATTTTTTGATGCTAAAATTATAAAAATACAGATATTAACATTTAAGAGACACACTGTATATAAAATAATATTACCACGTTAAAACATATTTATATTCAACACTATAAAAGTACGTACCTTGAAATAAGCAGCACCTGCAGAAATATATCATTTCTGCAGGTGTAAAACGGCCTGCAAGAAGAATTACTTTCGATTATGTCACAGGGTATCCTCCTGCGATCATGATTTCTGGGCCTTTACCGTCATTAGGCAGGCTTGTACCCAGGGAGATCTGTAATAACAGATTGTTCGATATGACAAAATCGAAAGCGAAACGTCAATCATACTGAAACAGTAATACATGCTAACTGTAATAGTTAGTGCCAACTATTGGGGCTCCGGTATTTTTCGGCCAAGAACTTTTGAAAAGATGTGTGAAAGCGCATTTTTATCGATTTTGGTATTTACTCTCCACCTGATGGTGCTAGTGCATACTTTGCCAAAATACCTATGGGTCTGCAGCCGGAAACCTCCGGAGCCCCAATAGGTGGCGCTAAGTGTTACACTTAGCATGTAGTACTGTTCCAGTATGAGTGACGTTTCGTTTTCGATTTTGTAATATCGAGTAATCTGTTATTTCAGATCTCCCTGGGTACAAGCCTGCCTGATGAGGGTAGAGGCCCAGAAATCATGATCGCAGAAGGGTAATCTGTGACATAATCGAAAGCAATTCTTCTTGTAAGCCATTTTGCACCTGCAGAAATTACATATTTTTGCTATTCTACATTCTATTCGAAAAACATCAAATATCTTCTAACAAATAAGTCTTGCTGAATTTACATATTGCGTTGTGGAAAATATAAGGCAGTATCTTTTGCTATCATAAAGCCGGATTTTTAGTAAAAGCAAATATTTCTTCGCCTTAATTAAATACGTCGGTCCTGTTTCCCTGAACAATAATATCGACTTAAATTTATTGGGTAGGTCTGCCTTTCATTTTTACAAACTGCAAAACCTCCTAAAATTGTTGCTAGAAAAGAAAGTCGCTTTCCTTTCTAGCAACTACTTTTAATTTAATTACTATATTTAAAAAAAAGTGTAGCTGCAGTTTCGATTTAAAAGTTTATTTTCAACAGCACAAAAATATAGTGACTTACAAATAGACAAGGAAACCGTATTTAGGGATCACCAGATCAACGCGATTTACTCGCAGCGGCAGCGAATAATTCGCAACTGTGTAAATGCATAGCGGTTTATATACTTGCTCAGACCTATACGAAATGTTCGCTTCTAAAACGGACGTTTTACTCACGTCAAATTTATTTTGCCTTCCACCGCGTTTTTCATCCAAACCGCGCTAATTTCGCATATGATTGTTTCTTTCACGGCCTACTAAGCATGTGTGTACCTTTTATGTGGCAATCGCGGCGTCGCCGTCGTGATTAATTCATGGGGGATCCTTTATGTAATCTTAAACACCTATAAATGTCTAGATAATCTTGTTGAGTAATACGAGTTGTATTATTATACATAAGCTGGGTTTTAAAACAATACGAAGATGAGCAGATTCTGAAATGGACTTCTAATTAATCCAGAATAATAAACCTATTAGATTTTTCAAAACAATTTGTTATCTTAATCGAAAAATTAATGGCTATTTTCTAAAAAATGAGTTTCTTCTAAATTTGGAATCATTTGAGATTCATAGGAATCATAGAAATACCATTTTGTTATAAATCCAATATAGAGCTTATAAAGAATGTCACAAAAGTCATAGATCAAATTAACCCTGTGTCGGTCGCAACCTTATTTTGTATAAAATATGTCGCAGTGTATCAAAATGATACAATCTAATTTTGACCCAAATTTACAATAAAAGTAATGAAGATTTTGTATCAAGTTTATTTGTAGATTATACCTGATACATATGCAGTTGATTATATGCTACTTAATTATAACTTAAGTGTCAATATTTTAAGGCACCAAAATATTTATTTTAAAATCTCCGAAACCACCAGTTTTAACCAGGTCGCAATGTATCTCTTTGATACATAAATATAAAGATGAGTAATATGACACCAGATTATTGTGGTTTTAGTTTTGTTTATTATATTTTTATAATTTATTCTTTTAGTAGAAATTTATAATATTCATGTATTTACAAAAATAGTAGATACCTACAACTATACATACAAATAAAACCTAACTAAAAACATACTACAATTTTTTTTATTTTAGCTAGATAACAAAAATAAAATGTTGTGTTTTTATGTCACAAAAAAATAAAATCTTTTTTCCTAAAAAATTCAAATAAAGAAAATAAACATTCTGATTGCTTCACTGCAGGCACCATACACTTAGCCTTCACTTGAGTCTTCTTGTTCTTGTAACCGAGGGTGACACGATGTACATACTGGAACTGTATGCTCGCCACAAATGTATTGCTTACAATTTTTGCAACTGGTTTTAGTTAATCTGGTCTTCCGTTGAGGTGCTATATCATCCATATCCTCTGCTCTAGCTTCTCCGTCGGGTTGTACAGTTGGGCTGAATCTTCTAAGACCTTCAGAAAGAGAACGTGGCAAGCCTTGTGTCCTGAGACTTCTTCTTTGCAGTTGCGATAAGGCTAATTCACGACCAAGTTTTCGAAAAAAAAGACGACGTCGCGTACACTCTTGTTCATTTCCTATTGAAATAACTCGAGCATTTATGCCTGCAACATTCAACATGGCAAAAAAACTACCATTAGCCAGCGGCGTGTGTTCCTGGCAACGTTATAAGACTCGCAGAGCTTATCGACAACGTCGAGACCTGATTTGGTCTTATTATAGTATGTGATCATTTCTGGTTTAGCAGCTTCTCCTGTCTCATGATCTATGGCATCATCGTAATGCTGGGAAGATATAACAAGTACATTTCTATTCTTCTTTGGTACATAAGAAACAATTGTGTGTTCTCCAAAACCAAACATACTCGAATGTAGAGGTCGTGCTTTCACATTTAAAAGATCTACTGGCAGTTCTTTCTTATTTTTTTTTATTGTGCCAAGATACGACAATTTGTTACTCTTTAGCTCAGTAACCAGCTTCACGTCTGTAAACCAGTTATCCACCGTAATATTTCGTCCTGTTCCATGAATAGGTTCTGACAATCTTTTGACGACATCGAATGGTTTATTACTTAGTTCATAACGTCCCTGGGGCTGCCTTCCAGAATAGATTTCCATATTGTGGGTGTAAAAAGTAACTGCATCACACAACGCATAAATTTTCACGCCATATTTGGAAGGCTTTGAAGGGATATATTGTTTGAACCTGCAACGTCCCCTGAAAGCTTCTAATTTCTCGTCAATTGTGACACACTGTCCGAGTGAATAGCTTTGCTTACAGTTAGAAACGAAATTTTCGAATAGATCACGAATCTGTGCAATGTTGTCAACAGCCTTCCGTTCAGTTCTTGTGTTGCGGTCATCGAAGCGCAGGCATCTCATGAGGAATTTGAACCTTCTTAGACTCATAACGAGACGTAATATTTCCACGCCATGTCCATCTGTACCCCAGAGATCCTCCAACATCAATCTGTTGACATGCAATGTTCCTGCCAGATACAAAAGACCTATAAAGGCTTTGATTTCTGTTAGGTCTGTGTCATTTGCATCACGCTGTCTATCAAACCGATCCCTTACTTCAAGATGAATAAACTGGTTTGTGAACTCGACTATTTTTAGCAGCATCGTATCAGAAAAAAGATTACTCCAACATTCTATAGGTAACTTTGCTGAACGTGCATCATATATCACTCCTGGGAGACGTCTTACAATATTGTGTGGCTCAGGGCGTCGCTTCTTCAATTGTGGTAACTTCATCCATTTTGTGGCATTGTCTTTTCCAAGGTAGAATAAATTTGTGTATGAGTCAGTTTCTTCATCGGTCCCACTCTCCTCAGTATCAGAGGAACCAACCCTTCTTTCTGCTAACTGATCCTCTGCATCGGTGTCCGGTTCATCCCTAAAGTCTTCCGTTTGGTTAGGACGTCTTTCTAATTCAACCTCTCCTACCATATACTTTCGGAGATATTCTACATCATCCGGATTATTAAAATTGAAGTTCCGCTTCTCATCCATCATACTAAAAACAAAAATATAAAAATACCTACTTGAAATAATTAATGTAAAATAACACTTACACGTTATGTCGCAATGTATCAATATCTTACAATACGCCGAAAATTACCCACACGAAATTAACATACCTTCGCGACCACGAGCAAAAGGTAGACTGAGGCGACACAGGAACTCATAAGCAAAGCGGCTTCTCCCCACTCTCGCGTTGTAAAATGGCAGACAAAATTGGCGCGCTTGTATCGTTTTGATACACACGCGACCGACCGAGGGTTAAAGCAGCAGATAGGGGAGGTCATTTTGATCAAAAAAAGCTCCATGAACACCTGTTCGGCTTCTTACCGATGCACACTGGCGAATTTTCTCCAAATCATGGCCAAAACTAAAATTTGTTGAGTTACATGAAAATGATTATGATACTGTTTCAAAGGCATACTAGATGCTTAGTTATTAAATAGGTCGCGTGGGCGTTGGAATAAACCAAAATAATGTAGTTATCGCCATTCAAAGTTTCGACTTGTCAACTTACCCGTTTTCTTGTGATTTTATGTCAAAATAGTAACATTTTAAATATTAAGTTACAGTTCTCTTGCTGTTTTGGTGTGGTTTATGAAATGGAATTATTATCTGGAGGTATGTATCTATTTATTTTTCATAAATGCACTTGTAGATCAGTTTATTTAGATTCAGTTCAAATAATTTTATCTTGGTGAACGCATATACTCATTTTTTTTAAGTCGGTTTTTCCGTAAGCAATAAAGTTTCGAATTCATCAGAATCAAGCGCCTATTTTTATTTTGTGAGAAGGGTAGATGTGTTGGCTAACTTTTAAGAGACATTTTACATGCTAATTTTTGCTAATGCATACAGAATGCAAGCATTTGTTAAGTTTTTCAATGAATAAAAAACTGCGCTATTTATTCGACTTGTATATTTTGGGATTTTTATTTCAGATTCAACTTTTGAAGAAGTTTCTATACCCTAGGCGTGTGTTATTAGATTACTATACAGTTTGTTTAACAAAACATTCTGATGACAAATTTGAATTTAGTTAAAAAAGTCCAAACTTCTTTAGGAGTTGAAAGGTTACTGCCTGAGTCAAGACGTCTATTGTCAAAATTTATTTATGAATTTAAAGAAAAAGAAACACAACGTTTCTTAACAAAAATTGTGGTTAGATACTTCCATTTCTTTCCCAATTAAAATTTCCAAAAAAATTACTTTGGCGGTAGACCTATTAAGCAGTTTTCTGAGAGCAGCGAAAGGTCAAAGCGGAGAAAAATGGTAGATTTACGATCTAAAACAGATTCTTCTGAATTGGCGTACGCTATGCAAATGAAGCTAAGAGCTGATGGAAAAATAAAGGAGGCTAAAATAGTAAAAGATATCTTAGTTGCAGAAAATATCGTAACTTGTGGTAGACAAAAATATAAACAATATACTCCAGACGAAGCTTTGGCTCTTGTTGTTGGGGCTAAACTAAATTTCAATATAATTTTTTAAGGCAGAAGGCAATCGATTATAACTGCCACATGTATCCAAAATATGAAGCAGTAACTCAAGCTAAAAAGCAATGTTATCCCAAAAATATATCAATTACTGAGCCTTCTGCGGAAATATCTTTAGAAAACTTAATGGATCATACGACAGAAAGACTTTTTAAGACTCTTAATGAATTACCTCCTTCTCCTTCTGAAAGTAAACTCGAAACTCTCGAAATGCGTATGGTGACGAAATGGGGTTGCGATGGCACTCCGGGTCAGGCAGAATATAAACAGCTGTTTGAAGATGTATTTCCGATTCTAGTATTTTCGCCATGTCAATTGTTCCAATAGAAGTAGTGACAGAAAATGAACCGAATAGCTTCAAATGCCTTATTTGGAGAAATCCGACAGCATCTTCTCCAAGAAGCTCTAGACCATTAAAAATTATGTTCGCTAAAGAGACTACTGAACTTATAAAAATAGAAGTGCAGCGTACCAAAAACGAGATTCCGATGTTAAAACCCACACAAATAGAATATAACGGTAAAACGTTACTTATAAAACATGATTTAGTTTTAAGCATGATCGATGGAAAAACTGTGAACGCAATAAGCGACACTAAGTCAAATCAGCGTTGTTACTTATGTGGAGTAACTTCAAAGCATTTTAACAATATATCCCAGTGTCTGAAAAAAAAAGCAAACAAAAAATATTTAGTCCTAACACTGGAACCTGTGGTGGAAGATAGATCAAAATACAAGAGTTCTAACCACACTACACCACAACTAGTTACGTTCTGGACGCGCGTTTCGCTAACCAAGTTAGCATCATCAGCAGATAGTTTATATCATCTGCTGATGATGCTAACTTGGTTAACGAAACGCGCGTCCAGAACGTAACAAGTTGTGGTGTATTGTGGTTAGAACTCTTGTATTTTGATCCAAAAAATATTTAAACTTTGGAATTTCTCCGCTTCATGCATGGATACGGTTGTTTGAATGTTTGCTGCACTTAAGTTATAAACTTAAAACCTGTAAACGGCAGGCAAGAAAAAAGGAAGATAAAGAAGCTGTGGAGCTATCCAAGAAACATATTCAATACGAATTTCAAAAAAGGATGGGTCTCTTGTTGGATAAACCGAAGCCCGGAAGCACAAATGACGGGGATACCGCTAGGAGATTGTTCCATAATTATGAAGAATCCGCAGATATCACAGGAATAAATAAAAATATAATATATGGATTCTACATAATTCTTTTGGCCCTTACAAGCACTTTTCCTCTAAATGCAAACAAATTCAAGATTTTTTTGTCTAAAAACAATTGCATTATTCGTTAAAAATTATCTATGGTATAACATGCCCACAACCTTACACAAAATATTGTTTCATGGTTCTGAAATAATGGAAAATGCTATGGTGCCTTTCGAGTGTAATCGGAGGAAGCGCAAGAATCCAGAAATAAGGATATAAAAGCTTTTAGGGAAAACTGTTCTAGAAAATGTTCAAGGCTACAAACAATGGAAGATACATTTCACAATCTTTTGTTTTCGTCAGATCCATATATTACAGAATTTTTGAGAAAATATCAGAAAAAGGGCGGAGTGGTAGGAGAATATCCCAAAGAACTCAGAGAACTATTTGAAATTATCTAGTCTAAACCAGTTCATAATAAATATATATGTAAGTTTATTTATTTATTTATATATTTATTTTTTCTAATTATTTAGGGGGCGAACCGGGTAAAAAAAACAAAACTAATGATGATTGTGGACTAAAAAAATATGATAAATAAACTAAGAATCTTGGAGAACTTGTACTTTAAAGTGTCTTAACGGTCCTGGGTCATATTAACACAGTGCAAAGAGAAAGTCTTGAACCGTAATACATACAAAAACATGTTTCAGGTCAACGTTTAAAGGTTGACAAGGAATTTTGTTTAAGTGTAATATTTAAACTTTTAAGCTTAACTAAAACAACAAATTTTACCGTTAAATTTTTAATAATTAATAGCATTTATATAACAGAAAAAATACTTAAACACTATTCTGTTACAATACGTAAACAAACGTATTTTTAAATTATATTTACAATTTACAATAAATGTTCAAAGTTTCTGCCACCTACCCTAATACAAAATCTGCAACGCCGTATAAAACTACGTTGCACTCGTCGTAAAGCATGTGGATTGTTCCTTATTTGATCCGAGACATCTCTTATTACAAATACAAATAGTTTATTGATGTTAAGATACATTAGAGTATTTACATACGTCAGAATAAAGACAATCACATTATACAGAATATAACGTCCTACTTAATTTTTTTTTAATTGCTTACTTCTATTTACGTTAAATCACATTCATTTCATAGTGTAAAATTAAGGTATGTAATAAAATAAAGAGATAAAATTTAAAAATAGACATAACCAATACACAAAAACAGTTACATATTAAAACTTACATTTAAAAAACTCATCAAAGCTGTAAAAGGCCTGACTGATGAAAAAATTTTTTATTTCTTTTTTAAATCTCGGGTTGGAAAGATTTTTTATGTATTCTGGCAACTTATTATAGAAATGTATAGCCATTCCTGCATCTTTCCAGGCGCTGGTAGCATGGGATAAGACTATGCTTGAATCTTGTGTCATAATCATGCAAGTTCCCATGGGTTTAGTAAAGTGAAACATTACCTTTTACATATAATAAGCATTCATTCAAAGTCAATGAAGGCTTGTCTACAATCAGCCCTGTAAAACAGGCCCGCTAGCACTCGGACAGCCCTACGCTGTAAACGAAAGATATCCATTGATCCCACACTGTGGCCCCAGATTATTATCGGATATGATATATGCGAATGACAGAGGGAGAAGTAGGCCTGTTTAAGCACTGCCTCAGACACACAATCCACCATACCCCTCAACAGAAACATATTGGAGCTTATCCTGTGAGCTGTGATCCAAATAGACTCCCAGGAATTTCACATTTTGGTCTTTATCTTTGGGAGGAACTTCACGTATAGAGAACACAATGAACTGAGTTTTAGAAGCGTTAAGGAACAGTCTGTTTGTAGTAAACCATTCCTTGGCCCTAGACAGCGCACACCCCGCACTGTCCAAAGCCTCCGCCAGTTCCCCCTCACAGCAGGCGATTGTGGTGTCATCAGCAAAGAGAGTATAGTGAGCACTAGGATCAGCTAGTGGAAGGTCATTTATGTAGATTAGAAAAAGTAGGGGACCCAGAATGGACCCCTGTGGGACTCCAATGCTCACCCCCCTCTCCTCTGAGTTCACCCCAGCAACCCGCACTACTTGCCTACGACCCGAGAGATAGCTCCCGATGAGAGCAATACTGCCTACATGGAAACTGTAGCCTTTTAGCTTCCTTAAAAGGATCTCATGAGACACGCAGTCGAAGGCCTTACTCAAGTCACAAAAGTTACAGGCTAGATAATTATGTTTCTCAAAGGCATCGTGTATTTAGGTAATTAAGTCTAAAAGGCCCAATGATGTGTTCAGGTTTTTTCGAAAACGCGAATTGATCATGTAGCTCTGAAAGGAATTGCAAGATCTCCTTCATAGATTTAAGATCACTATTGAACCAGTTATTCGTGTGGTTATGATTACCACTTTTAGAATATGTTTTTTCAGGAAATGAGCTTTCAAATGCATTAGATATTAGACTTATAAACATTGTGAATTTTTCGTCCGCACTGAGGTTACAGTCACTCACAAAGTCCCAACTCATTGCCTCAATTTTATTATAAAAGAAAGATTTACCTACCTCAGTTATGGGTCTACATGTCATTCTCATAATTTTAAGTGGTTGATGTAGAAAAGAAATTGAGAACTCTATCAGCTGTCCCCGGTGGTCAGATAAACCCGTCTCACAGACGCTGGCTAGGTCATTTTCGCTAAAATTTGAAAATACGTTATCGAGACAGTTGTTATGCATCGTTGCTTCATTAACTAGGTAGTTGAACCCATATGACTGCATTACACAACACAGATCAAAGCACTCTCGGGACCCAGAGCCAAAATGATCATTTAAGTCACCTGCAATCATTATCCTATTCTGATAACCTAGCTTATTTACAGAAGTCTCAATTACATTCAAAAAGGTTTTGAAATAGCCAGCAGGTGGCCTGTACACAGATACTACATATAGTTTCATGCTTTTAATATAAATAGAACATATTTCAATAGAATTTTCTACAGTCAGACCCTTTATATCCAACCGATCTTCAAACTTTAAATCTGGATTTATCGGTATGGCAGATCCTCCACCTCTTCCTAGGACCCGACATGATGACGAAACTGGAACAAGGCCAGAGAGACGTAAGTAGACAATTTCTCCATCAGACAACCAGTGTTCACTTTTCCAAGCACAGAATACTTATGTCTTTGACAAAGAGAAATGCTTCTAACAAACTTGTTTTATTTTTAACTGATTGAATATTAAGGTTAAATAGTCTTATTTGCCCGTTTTTATTTTGTATTTCCGTTAATGCGGGCACTGTATGTTCTGAAAATGGTTTATTAGTAAGCCCTTAGGCCACACTTCACCATTCATGATTTCTTTCTTTTTGTCAGCCGGCACTCCAAGTTTGAATGAACTTCTTATTTGATCCATTTTTGTGATCATTTTAAAACACTGACAATTTTTATCCAGATTTTTATTTTTTAAGAACTCTAATATATTCTTTTCCTTTGTGCTTGGCTCTAATCCTGATATGAATATCCAGAAAAGCAGGACTTTGTTTGGGGCAACAACAACTTTTAAATTAGTTAGATTATCGTTTGTTCCTCAGGTGGGGGTTGGGCGGTTTTTGTTGGCCTCATTTCTTTTTACCTTGCGTGATTCGTTGGCGAAGTTGTTGTTCGTTGTTTATCTTAACAGAATAAACTTGTTCTTTGAAATACCCCTACAGAAAAAAATCTAAAGGATTAAGGTCTGGTGACCGGGGTGGCCATCGTATGGTGGCTCCTCGTCCTATACACCCATTAGGGTATGCCTGGTTAAAGAATTGCCTTACTTTGCGTGCATAATGAGGAGGACTCCGTCAAGTTGTAACCACATTCCTAATCGAACAGCAATAGGAATATCTTCTAGTAAACCCGGCAAGACGTGTTCCAAAAATGCGTTCCGCCTTCTTGAAGAAGAAGAATTTTACCAATACTTAGGAATCATTCTATATAATACTTGATTGTTGTTCAAAATTTGAAATAAAATGGATAAGCAGCTTTTTAGTAGTAATTTTTTAAATTTAACTAGACCGCCATTTTGTTTTGCCATATTGGATTTTTACCAAAATGTTACCAGGTTGTCCCAACATGACTCTTAATTTTTGACCAAAATTTAAAGTCAATCGGCTATGTAGTTTTTAAGCTAGGGCGAGAACTGAGGGACAGACAGACAGACAAACAGACAGACGAACCGAGGGAATTGATAAAACATATTTTTTGGCATCTACGGACGCTAAAACGTGAATATATGTAAAACCTGAGAGGGTGAATTTTTTCACAATTACAAATATTTTATTTAGCCACCATAGTTAGTTAGTACCACAGTTTTACTAGTTGATCTGTATAGCACAATTATTTATGACACAATATGAAATCAGTACATTAAGTAGCTTTTCAGGCTGAATTTTGAAATATTTTACTAAGACGCCATTTCGATCCGCCATCTTGGATTTGTATACCAGTTGATTCTTGCAAATTACTTGATTTTTGTTCAAAATTTGAGATAAATTGGATGGTATTTTAGTAATAATTTATTTAACATTTCAGTAGGCCACCAAAATGTTACCAGGTCATTACCATATGACCCTTAATTTCGTCAGTCAATCGGGTAAGTAGTTTTTAGCTATGCCGTGAACAGACGGACCCACAGCTCGACGGACCGACCAACGGAATTGAAAAACATGTTTTACTGCATCTAGAGACCCTGAAACGTAAAGATCTGAAAAAATCTCGAAGGGCCATTATATATACGGTATATATATAGCTAACCAACAGTCCTTTCAAGGGATTTCATTATATCGTTTGATATTCTTGAATTAATTATTACTATAGAGAATATTTTATTGGTAGCCACTCGGTGAAAGGAAAATAAATTCAGCTGGATTAGCCAAATTGATGGGATATTCAAAAAGGGAATGTGTAATTTTAACTTCTGCCTTTAATTAGAACAAGCAAGAATTTCCACGGGTAAACAAGATCGATCCCGACTAGTCCAAATAATTTTGTTTCCTAGCGAACTGTAAAGTCAACATTCAGCCATCTTTTATTTGTCCGGGAAACTTTCCTAATTCTCAGCTAAATAATTAAACCGGTAAAGTGTTCCAATTCTACTTAAAATCGCAAATAGCATAGGGTACTAAGTTATTTCTGTTTCTCTATTTTTGCTGAATTAAATTCAGATTAAGGCATAGATTTTGCTTTGTAACATTCGCTTCAATGTATTTAAGTAAGTCGATTAATGTGGCTTAATTTAATTGGAAAATCTAGTATTTCACGATTTCAATTATTTCAGCCTTAGCTATTTGAAAATGGAAGCGAAATTTTATTTGGTAATTTTTTTTCACTTGATTCTTGACTTTTTCCTTTGGCTATGCTTTGGATAAAATCTGTCAATACTCGGGATTGATTCTATACATTTCTTTACTTAACGGACATTGTTATGAATTTAGGGTTGCGGCTTATATCATTCTGCGTTTTATTATTGGTGTAATATACATTTCCATATCTATAACATCCAACCAATTTTGTGGTGGTCAGTTTTAGTGACTTTCAATTAGAATACTATAAGTAATAAGGGGTAATGATAATAATAATAATCATAGAAACCTTCACACTAATTACATAGATTATAAAAATGCCTTTGATTCGATACCAGACAGTTGGCTAATCAAGGTACTAGAATTATACAAAGTCAATCAAAACCTCAGGTAATTTCTTACGCAAATTTTGAGTCACGTGCTCAACTAAAATCAACCTGACAACACAAAAAGAATACATTGAAATAAAAGAGATCTACATCAGACGAGGTATATTTCAGGGAGATTCACTCAGCGCTTTGTGTTTCAATCCACTCTCAAACCATGAATACTTCGGATTCCACATAAACATTAAAAAAATAAACAAAATAAACTATCTCTTGTACATGGATGACATAAAATTATACGCAAGCACAAAGGCACAGGTAAAGGAACTTCTTAAAATCACAGAAACGTTTACCCTGGACATCAACATGGAATTTGGTATAAGCAAATGCAAGCTACTTCATATCAATAAGGGACAGTGGAAAGACGGAAACAATCAATAATGAAATCATAGATAACATGCTCAAAGGAGAAACATACAGATACCTAGGTTTTCATTGAAGCATCAAAATTAACCACACTCGTATCAAATCAGAGCTCAAGACGGAATTTAAAACTAGACACACAAAGCTACTAAACACAAAACTGAACTCCAGAAATCTAACGAAAGCTGTTAGCACCTTCGTCGTACCTATTCTTACGTATTCGTTTAGTATAATTAAACGGTCACACAAAGATATAGAAAGCATTCACATTCTCATACGCTCTGAATTCACTAAACAGAGGAAGTTACATCCCAACGCATGCAAGGAAAGACTCACCATCGAAAGAAAAGAAGGGGGGAGGCGAATTATAGATATACAGTCGCTAAATAAAAAACAAATGTACGAAGAAAATTCTTCCACATCAAACAAACTAACCTCCACAAGGCAGTCGTGAAGGCAGCCAAGAATTATACACCGACTCGTCTCAAACGAATCTCGCAGCAGACGCACACAGTCACATTCAATTACAACTAGAAGAACACCTGGTCTGAAAAACCACTCCACGGAAGATACAGATACCACATAAAGCAAGACCACATACATAAAAAGCTCTTATGTACGTGGTTACAAGAAGGGCAGCAGTTCCCCGAAACAGAAGGCTTCCTGCATGCCATCCAGGACAAAGTCATAGCAAGCAAAAACTACCAGAAGCATACCATACAAGGACACAACCACTTAAGGCGACAGGTGCAGGAGATGTCACCAGCAGAGAGAAACGATCGATCATATAACGAGTAGATGTCGAATAATGGCCAGGACTGAATACAGCGCGAGACACAACTCAGCAGCGAAGGTCTTTCAGCAAGCATTAGCCACAACATACAAACTAACGGAGAACGCAGACCTTTACTACCATTATACACCAACATTCATACTTGAAAACGAATACTACAAGTTCTACTGGAACATTGACATCCACACAGATAAAACAAACTCCGCAAACAGACCCGATATCACCTTTCAATCCAAAAAAGAAAAAATCACTTTGACACGGCTGTTCCCAACGACGAGAACATCCAAGAGAAATACAGTGGGAAGATCGCCAAATACACCGACTTGGCAATGGAAATAAAAAGGCTGTGGAAACAGGAAAGAGCCATCTTTGTTCCTCTCGTCATATCAGTAACAGGCCTCACCCCAACAACGTTTATACCGCATTTGGCTCAATTAGGACTTAATACAAACATTCACAGGAGCATCCAGAAATTGGTCATTTTTAAATCATGCAGCATCGTTAGATCATTTCTTAATACACAACAGTTGTATTTTTTCCTTTCTTTTTCCCTTTTTTTACTGACTTGGTATAATCCCGTCAGTATAAAATACAACCACAGGAAGTGAGACAACAAGGTGGAGAAATAATAATAACAATTAATCGACGATAGGATATCAGGACAAGATCGTCAGGTTGAACTAAATTTATTTCAGATGCCATGTTTCGATAACTCATGTCACCTTTATTGAAAAAAAAATACCGACAAGCAAATTGAAAAGCATTTGTAATGTTAAAATTCGCCAAATAAATGTTATCCTTTGGAAAACTCATGTTACAATATGAAATTCAGCGCACTCTAGCTGAAAATATTCCATATGTAGGTCTTGCACAAAATATTATTTTATATATCTTTTTAAAATTCCTTCACCTATTGACTAGAAATATTAATGAAACCCATAGAAAAACCTTAGATGCCAAATACGTACATAAAATTTTTAAATGCAACAGGAATCACTTTTGGAATCTTAAAGTTGTAGTTTACTGGAACAGGCGATTTTACTAGATGATAAAAGACAGGAGACACATTCTCTTATGACTATAATAATTCAACAGATCTAGAAATGAATCGTGGATTATTATTAAGTGTATTCGGAGACAAACACGGTTTAAGTTGAAAGTAAGTTACTTGTCGAACTTTAAACTGTTTATGCTCGATAACAACTTGAGAGATATGCTAGTCGAAACGTTGTATATATAAAAAGGGTAATGTAAGTTGGACCAGAAAATTCTTTTCGTGATTATACGTTGTCCACCACTTTCAAAAAGGGCTCAAGTTGTCACATCTGTAAATCGATTCTCGCAGAAAAATTTTGAAGTTCTCCCATTTACTTTAACGATCAAGCAAACTTTTATTGCAAACTAACTAGATTGACTGAACATTTATGGGCAAATAAGTTGAGAATCTTCTCTAATATACAGGATAATAACTACAACAATAATTACAATAAGGCATTATCTGAAATAGCGCACCTATCAATGTCTAATATGTTTTATT
Organism: Kuschelorhynchus macadamiae; assembly: GCA_030620095.1. Taxonomy (NCBI): domain Eukaryota; kingdom Metazoa; phylum Arthropoda; class Insecta; order Coleoptera; family Curculionidae; genus Kuschelorhynchus; species Kuschelorhynchus macadamiae. Next base: position 448,685 of record JAUTXW010004380.1, read on the forward strand.
GTTTATAAAGAAATCGGATTCGGTAAACAATTCCTTGAAACATTGATTGGGACAGACAATAAATTGGCCTTTACCTTTCTACATAGTTTATGAAAAACAATATGCAACCATTTTTCTTCGTAAAAGAAAAGTTTCACCCTACGAAGCAAACTCTGTCAAAGGGGTTTTTTATAAAGCTTTCATTTTATTAAGAAAAGTGAAATAAGAACATTACCGTTCAGATAATATGTATAAAGTGACTACCAGATAACTTATATCAAATGTATTTTCTGTGTGCGGTGAAATTCAATAGAGGGGAAGTTCTATGTAAAGGCCGCTTTATCACTGGCCGACAAAAAAAAATTTTTTGTTGTAACACAAATCAGAATAGCATAATCTAATAGAATGGACCAATCCAAATACGAAAATGACAAATAGAAAGTTGTAGAATCATATCGAACGTTACGATACTTAATATCTATAGAAAAAATGATTTCAGAAAATTCTTAACCCTGTTTATGACTATGTTTACAGTTTTCGCCTATTAAACATACCATACATCTAAGAGAAAAGCAAACGAGAAAAATATTAACTTAAAGCACTAATTACACTTTATTGATTTATAAATGATTTAAGAAACAAAACGCCTTTATCCAGCACTATCCTTACCTCTCCTGAGGACCTAAACAATTATTTTGTAAATGTAGCCAAAGATTTGACTAAATCCGTATCTCAATCTAATGACCCAATTTCATATCTCTCTAATCATAGGGTAAACCTGCACAGTTTCTTCTTTTCACCAGTAGTTTTATCAGAACTTCGTAGTACAATTAATGATATCAAAAATAAATCTTCTTCGGGAACTGATGGGCTTACTTTAAAAATGTATTCAAGTCTGCCGGAATGCACACTAGAGCATCTGACTACTTTGATAAATATGTCTTTCCAAAATGGTACTTTTCCAAGCTGCCTTAAAACTGCAATAATCATACCTCTTCACAAAGGAGGTGTTTCAGAAGAAGCTTCGAACTATCGCCCAATTGCACTTCTCCCTACGCTATCTAAGATCATCGAAAGACTGGATAAAAAAAGGCTTTTATCATTTCTGTCTAGATATGAAATACTTACAAAACATCAATTTGGATTTTTAAGTAACAAATGCACAAGCGATGCCATGTTTTCCCTTCTTAATAGAGTTTACTCCAGCCTAAACAACCATCACGCTACGGCAACAATTTTCTGTGATTTTTCCAAAGCTTTCGATTGTGTGAATCATAATATATTAACTAACAAGCTGCAGTACTATGGATTTAGAGGGGCTCCTCTCAATTGGTTTAAGTCATATCTTAGCAACAGAAATCAAGTTGTGAAAGTTGACAACAGGATGTCTTCTTGTAGGCCAATGGAATGTGGAGTGCCTCAAGGCTCGGTACTAGGCCCTATCTTGTTTCTTCTGTTCATAAACGACATGGCTAATTTAAACATTAGTGGAAAAATATGTCTCTTTGCGGACGATACCAGCTTTACGTGGAGCCACCTAGATGTCACGGACCTTCATAGGATTGTATCTAATGACCTAATCACCATTAAATCCTGGTGCGATTCTAATCTCCTATGTTTGAACATCTCTAAAACGAAAGTCTTGTCTTATAAAAACACGCTGCAACCTTTTGACCTTAATGGCACCACTATTGATGTCGTAAACTCTGTAAAATTTCTAGGGCTTCTTGTAGATGATTCTTTAAAATGGGATCCACATATCGACGCTTTATCAAAGAAGTTAGGTTCTGCTTGCTTTGCGTTAAGATCTGTTTCCGAGGAGCTTAGCTTTTCTACCTCTAGAACTTTTTATTTTGCTCTTGTTGAGTCGCACCTCAGATATGCTATTCCATTCTGAGGTACATGTTGTGCGACTCAATTTGATCGAATTTTTATACTACAAAAAAGAGCTGTTCGTTACCTACTGAGACTTAACAGTAGAACTCACTGCCGAGATTTCTTTAAAAGATATAAAATACTAACCCTTCCTTGCTTATTCATTTTGGAATCGGTTTGCTTAATTCGTAAGCACGCACCTGCTCTATTAGAGAGACCTTCTCACAACTACCCTCTCAGAAATACTGAGCACGATCTCTATCTTCCAACCCCACACTCAGAGTTAATTAAAAGATCAGTAATCTACAATGCAAAAAAAATGCATAATCACCTGCCATTTAACATCAAATCCATAATATCTCTGACTTCATTTCGCAAGGCTTTGAAATCATTCTTACTGGAAAGAGCCTTCTACACCGTGAACGAGTTTTACAACACATAATTTTATCCTTATGAACCCCTAGTGTGATAGTTGCCATTACCAACCATTTTTACCGAATTTTGTATATGTATTTTTTTAATTGTTTCGTACTTTTTTATTTTTTACTTTGCTTTTTTATTTTTTTACATTATATTTATGAAAATGTTTATAACATAGTACGACTGACAAAGTACATTTCTAATGTACTTCTTTTAGGATTCTATAATATTAATATTCTACATTCTTGATTTAAATATTATTTTTCTATAATATTTATGATGTGTTTTTGTTTTGTTTTGTTTGCTAATTTTGATGTTTGTAAACTATTTTTTTACAACAGCTTTGTCCACAAAATTGTAAAATTTTTTTGACAATAAAGCATTTATTTATTTATTTTTTTCCGTTTATGAGGGGGTCCTATTTTCTCTCTTCAAAAACCAACCGTAGTCACCAATCATGGCTGGATCCCTTCGTCCTTGGTACCGAATTTCCATTGTTCTGATATCTTGGCGAAACCTTTTACCCCGCTCGTCACTGACAGCTGCCAAATTTTTAGGAAAAAATGACAGATGGGAATGGAGGAAGCGAATTATTAATGACATTCTGGCACCAAACGCTTTACAGGCATCTAAGAGTTCATTACCTAATTGTTCGTAATTTTCATCCATATTGTTGCCTGAAAATCCTCTAAATGAATTCCATGCTCTGAGTTCCTGCCTGGTAAGCTTTTCCGTAAAATTGACAATAAATTGGCAATAAAAATGCCTTCTTTTAATTTGGCATCACTTAACTGGGGAAATACTTGTCTTAGGTATTTAAATCCATCACCATCTTTATTTAAAGCCTTCACATAGTTTTTCATCAGCCCAAGTTTAATGTTGAAATTCGCTTCTTTTTGGCCAAATTTTTGTTACATAATGCTGAATTATTGCACGACTGCCCCATAAACAAAGAAAACAGCAATATAATCCCCCCTGAAGTCCCACTAAAATCGCATAACTTACTGCCATTTACACCTATTGTAGTTTATTTTATCCAAAATCGTGCGCATATTTTCATAATTTTCTTTCATTGCAGCTGAATGGGCAACTGGTATAGAGGGTTTTTCTTCCACTGCACCAATGATACACTACAACTAACACAGCACACATGGGGAGCCCACCGCTTATCTTGATCCCCAATTAACACACCAAAATATTTAAAGTAGGCTTTTTTTACATTTTCCAAAATGGCCTGGCTTGTGATTTCACCAGAAATTCTCCACAAATATAACAAAATTTGTCAGGAGAAATTTTGCAACTTCGGCGCGTTTGACTCGACATTCTCGTCTTGACATACACTTGCTTATCGATACACAAAGAACCGCTCAATTCGAAACCCAACAGAAGGGTGATGTTTAACGTTTATTTTATGTCTAATTTTGTAAACAACCCAGTCTAGGTAATTTTTCCCTTGTAAAATGAATCCATTTTAGCCGCCCCACAATAAAATTGTTTTTGCAAAAATGTTGTATCTTTCGGGTGGAAAATCAACGATCTTTTAAGCACTCATTTTGTGACTCATTTGACGACTGTGGGGTAAAAGGCAATTTTTTGTTATTTTTTGGTGGCTAAAAGCGAAAATGATGCTAAAAACTTCCCATCACATAAGATTTTTGAGTTATGATTGTTTCAGCAAATATTAATAAGTACTCTAATCACATTTTTTAAAAAGCAGTGTTTGTAGGAATTAAAAAAGATAAATTCGGGTTCCGACGCCCCCGACAAATCGGTATGAAGATTTAGAAATGTATGATGATAAGGCAAAACCCGATATTGTGTCATAAAAGGACGGTTCTTATTTTTCGGAAAGTGAAGAAAAAGCAGTTTATTTAATAGAACAAGCTGAATGAAATTATCCAGTTTGGGACCTCCGGTTGTCTAAAGAGCACGCTGAACTATTAGGTTCAAGATTGCAACATTTAGGAATCGTAACCTGGAGCTGTCCTCGTTTTTTATTACGCAGAATACAATATTTGTTTGTGTTAATGGAAAAATCAGAAAAAGTTTGATCAACAATAGGGTAATGTTGGATTTGCTGCATGGGGGTCTTTTACAAGAATTGTTTTGTAGTTTTTAAGAAACAACAAAGTAGAAAACTACGAAAAACATGTCTCTTAAAATATACTTCTTCAATTCCCATTTAATTTTTTCCCGAAAATTTGGGTACGATTCAAATATAATAATTCAAAATATATTACATTTTAAGAATGTGTGATACAAGTGAAAGGTGTATAACATTAAAATCTAAAACATAATACAATTGTGCTTTAACATGTAAAAAGTAAGATAAAATGGTACCTACGTATTAGAAAAAACTTCCTGCGCATCCGACTTCAAAAAAATGTGTTATGTATATGCAATTTAAATTACATTTCGGTTAAAAATGGGTTCAAAAGGGTTCACGCGCTGCAGAAATACAAAGACATGAGTACCTTGAAGCTAATAAATATCTCTTACAGCTTTAACATAATATTGCAGCGGCGGAAGGCTTGCAAATGATCCATAATAGTGCGTGCAGTTCCCCCTTAAACTTATTCTTAGTGTCATAGTTATGGTAAGATCTATTAAGCCGACAAAGATGTCTGTTCTTATGAAAATGAGTCAACAATTTAAGTAAATAAATGGAGAGAATGGAGTTAGAATATCATTTTTGCGTTTGCGTTTCCCTACAGGATGTTTTGTATGACAAACCAAAAATAATCCGAACAATCCGTTTCTGTGCCACAAATACTCTATTGATGTCGGATGACTGCGACCCCATACAACAATAATGTAAGCAACTGAAGAATAAACAAATGCATAGTAAACACTTAGAAGGGTTTCAAGAGTTACGTAATTCTTTAAAGAGTCTAACACATAGGAGCTCTTATTGGTTTTTGAACATACCTTAGAAATTTCCCTATTCCAGGTTAAATCACTATCAATGGAGACATCCAAGAAATGTATTAACTCACTTAAAACTAGCTTGTGACCATTTAAATCAAAAATGAGACCACATGATGTTTTGCGTACGGTTTTTATTTCCATACAGAAAGTTTTTCGTATGCCAGGAAGAAAATTCCTTCAGAATAAAATTGGCTTTACTCCTCAATGCAGCCATGTCCGGATCCGAGACAACATCTGTGATATCATTGACATACAAGAATACTCTACCCTGAGAAATATGTTCTAGCAAATCATTGACGAAAAGAAGAAACATTAATGGGCCCATGTTACAACCCTGAGATGTTCTTTTATGTTGATCAAAAAGATCAGACTTTGAACCGTCAATCCTCACCAAAAATGTCCTGTCAGTTAAAAAAGAAAGTATTAGTAACGAGCAAGGAGAAAGGTTCCACCAAATATAATAATAAAGAGCAACACTACCAAGACAAATAAGATCCAGCAATGATGGGGTATTATTGTCAGTTTTTTATGAGAGAGAGCTGTCTGGAATATAAACGAAAGGCAGCAGTTCCTATAAAAGTTTTACTATAAACGTATTTTCATGTGTATTTATGCTAATATAACCTGTTATCCTTATACCACCTTGGCTTTTTTTTGGTTTGAACTTATACAATGAGGGCATATATTCTGGAAACCTTGAGATATGTCAAAAACTATACAAGTTGGGTAAAAAAATTTTATATAAAAGTTGTATAGTTCCTTACGATTTATGATTCAAAAATGTCTTGAAATATACAGGGTGTTTTAAAATCAAGTTACACGCCAAAACTTCAGAATCTCTAATGGAACACCCTGTATATTATTTCATTTTAAGAATCTACTTGAAATTCTGATCATATTTTATTAAGCATACCCTATCCCTAAAGTCAACTGTTTTTGAGATAAAAAAATGAGAAAACTGTTTTACAAATTTTTTTTAATACCGATTAACAACGATAGTCTAAAATTCTAAATGATGCGTTTTAACGTAATAAATGCTGGAACTGTTGTCCGTTCACTTCCTGACAATATCCTAATGGATTGATGAACTCTTGTTGTAGATTTCGAATGAAAGTAGGTGGGATTTGTCGGATTTCATCTCTTATACGATTTTTCAGCGCATCGATATTAGGAGGTCTGTTCAAATAAATTTTGCTCTTTAAATACCCCCCCACAGAAAATAATCTAGGGGAGTTAAGTCCGGGGACCTGGCCGGCCATTCGTAGGGACCACGACGTCCTATCCACCTGTTAGGAAATATTTCACTGAGATACTGCCGAACAGGTAGCGCGTAGTGACGTGGTGCTCCATCTTGTTGGAACCACATTGCTGCAGTAGGCATATCGGGCTCATTACCTGGATACAATTGAGCTAAGGCAGGAATCAACTCGAGTTCTAAAAAATCAAGATAAATTTCGCCGGTTAAATTTACGTCGAAAAAGTAGGGACCTATAATTCTATCTTGAAATATTCCAGCCCAAACATTGATTTTCTCGGAATATTGCGTATGAGCCACTTGAGCCCAATGGGGATTCTCTGTAGGCCAATATCTACAGTTTTGTCGATTGACAGTACCATTAAGAAAAAAGGTGGCTTCATCGGAAAATAAAATATTTCTACAAAAGAATGGATCCAGGTTGCACCGCTCTTGCATACTTTCGCAAAACTCAAGTCGGCGGTCAAAGTCGTCTTCATTTAATTCGTGGATTAATCTTATTTTGTAGGGATGATACTTTGCCGTGTGCAGAATATTTTTTACCGATGATTGACTAAGGTTTAAATCTAATGCTACTTGACTTGTAGGTAAATGTGGATTTTCGTTATAACTGAGTAAAACATTCAATTTCATATCATCATCTAGTTTTGGCCTACCTGTCCTGGGAAGATCTTTTACACAACGATGATCACGAAATTTTTTGATAATTTTGCTAACTGTGGATTTTGCAATTGCTTGTCCTCGCTCGGGATGCGTATTACTAAAAAGTTCACATACTTCGTCAAGATTTCTTTGGTGATCTTCCCATCTAAACATCATAAGAATCTCTATTCTTTCTCTTTCTGAAAGCATTTTTATCAGTCATCAAAAAGTAACTCTCCAACAATATGTTAAAAATTGACACAGTTTATTGTCAGTACATGACAGTTTCTATGGGAGTTTTAAAATAATCCACCAGGTTTCACTATGCATAGGGAAATGTGTTAATTTTGTTTAAAGCCAAATTTCCATTTTCTCATTTTTTTATCTCAAAAACAGTTGACTTTAGAGATAGGGTATGCTTAATAAAATATGATCAGAATTTCATTTAGATTCTTAAAATGAAATAATATACAGGGTGTTCCATTAGGGATTCTGAGATTTTGGCGTGTAACTTGATTTTAAAACACCCTGTATATTTCAAGATATTTTTGAATCATTAATCGTAAAGAACTATACAACTTTTATATGAAACTTTTTTACCCAACTTGTATAGTTTTTGACATATCTCAAGGTTTCCAGACTCTATGCCCTCATTGTATATAGAAATATATAAAAATTATATAACAATTTTAGAATAGAATAAAAATAACTGATACATTCTATAACTCAAAATCTATACGTTGTGGACAATTTTGATACTGAATTTGTAATCAAAATGCTGTAACAAGGTTATAAAGCGGTTATTTATTATATTTAAAAATATTTATTTATTTATTCAATACTTATTTAATACTGAAATTAATTAAGATATGATAAGTAAAATCAAAAGTAATCTGTAGGCTTCTTCGTAAATTATAATTTACATTGTTTTTAAATATAATTGTTAGTACAAATTGAATTAAACATCCTATCTCACCAATTCTACGGCCAACAGCAAACTGCAACAACGATGTTATCTTCTTCTTGAATAGATTTATTTTAACCAGCAGGTGGTTTACTTAAATAAAAGATTTGGTTTTTAAAAACAACTTAAAAATCTATTAACAAAAATAAGGATGTGAATTACTGTGCAAAAATAATACTTAAAACTAATAAAAAAAAAAGAATTTAAATCTAGAAAATGACGGAATTATCCCCAAACTTAGTGTAGAAGAAAAGAAAAGAAAAATCTTTAAATAACCATAAATTTATTCTTGACAATATGTAAAAGTTACTCCCCAAATCAATCATAGAATGAAAATAAAATATCTTTGATAATCCCTCAACTTTAATAACCCACTGTATATGAAAAGCCCAATAAACCACCACAAAAGAAGAATTTAAGATCCAACTATAAGAAACAAAACTCTGACACAGGCTGACTTTTAGTCTTCCCGTAAAATACAAAGTTAGCTCAGCTATTACTAGATCCACCCCTTAGACCAATCCCCTCTTTGATTGTATTATTCAGGACGAAACGAACAAAGCTGTTAATGGCGAAGCTTAAGTCCCTACTCTATACTTTAAGTTCGGAACTTCGTCTTAGAGACACGAGGTGTGACCCATGATAACAAAAAGTGAATAAATCGATTAAAATAATATTCCCTTCAATTCTTAGTCCTAAGGTTATGAATATAATTTAATATATATGGCTATACTAACTTATCCACATTATGGGTCCGAAAAGTCATGGCAAAAAACAGGCACAGAAAAACCTTTTCAGTTAATCTTTTCTGTAGGGAAAATTATGCCCCAAAAACATGGCTGTTCGGTAATGTTCCTATTATAAAGTACTCTATTGTATTTTTAACATAGCAAATTGATCATTCATTATCATTGCATTGAACCAAATAAAATGTTTCAATTAATATTTACATCAAGTTAAATTAAACGGACCAAAGAAAGATTCCCATGAGACAGGGGTCACATGGGACCATGAACTCTCGAAAGGAAGGCATAAATTGTAACCACTTAAGAAAGTTTATCTGTACATAAACCGTCTATACAATCTAGAAGATAGCGTTTGAGATATATGATATTTATTATTTTGTTTAGGTTTTAAAATTCCAGACACTAATATTAGACAAATCCACTTATAATTCCTTTGAAATAATCAAGCCTGTTTAAGCGTTAACGTGAGAACCAACAGTTTTAGTAACATATTGTTTGAATTACATTTAGAATTAATAAAAATATATACTCTATACCGTTGTTATTATAGTCTATTCTGTTACAATACTTTGAACTCCCGGTACAGCCATTATAACATCAATCCCATTTTTTCTTCGTGTTTTTAACTAGTGTAATTTAAATAAATTTAAATATTGGTTCGATACTCCAGTAGAACAGTTTTTATTTTTTTTTTCGTTTTTAATTTTTTTTTATTTTACTATTCTTATTTGTGTTTATAACCTTTTTTTTGATAATCTAGAATAAAATACGTTATATGATTCATTATTAAAAAAAATGTATTTTAGGAAACAGAATTTCATGGGGTTTTTAGACAACAGACAAAACTTTACCAGTTCATTCTAATGTCACCTTTGATTTTGGTGGACATTTTAAAGTTGACTGAGTATTTTTTTTAAACTAATATTTTAAACATTTTATTGGGCTCCTATTTTGGCCATCATGGACTCCCACCAAAATTTCACCACTTTAGCCTCAGATTTTTGTGAAAAATTTAAGGTCAATTGGATAAGTAGCTTTTCAGTTCTTAACTACTTTTTAATATATTAATCTATATTGAGTTTTTACTATATACATTACAATAATTTCTTCCCTATATGATTCTTTATTAGAAATCAACAGGGGTTATAGTTTTTAAACTTCTCCGTAAAAAGACAGACCGGTAAATAGAAAAACATGTATTTCGGTATTTGCAGATCCTAAAGGGCAAATATCTGCAAAAAAATCTTAATTATTTTACGATTTTAGGACTTATAGCAGAAGTAAAATTGAGGATGAGAAAAAACTTAAAAAATTTGCCTTTCACTTTGCTCCACCGCCGTATTAGACGAAAAATTGATTATAGAAAATTAGCACAGAATATCTTATAAGAAGAAAGACTTATATTATATTGTCCTCCTGGTGGTTATATACAATTTTCAAAGTATTTTTGTCGAAATTGTTGCTATATTTGTTTGTTGTATGTTTGAACAGAATACGAAAGCTTAAGGCTTGAATATTGTACCATTAAACCGTGCCTTAGTTTTGATTCCTACTATCCGGCTGTTCATGAATTCTTAACTGATTCTAATATACATATTTTTCAATATTTCTAGTTGCAGCAAATAAATCAATCAATAATTCCGAAGTATGTGGGATCAAGTCGCATTGCATGGTGTCTATTGAAACGGAAAGAGAATAATTAGCCTTAAGGGTCGAAATTAGTCATTCATGTGCAAATCGGATAAGCGTATTTCGTTAAAGGTTTTTAGAAATTCTCATTTCCTATAATCCAGTGATCCAAAATAGTTAGCAAATTGAAAGCAAAAATCCGGGGCACTTACAATAATCATTTTGCTACTGCAATATGTATCGAATTCCGCAATTATTTCGCAATGATAGTTCGCTGGATCGAGCCGGGGTACGTGCAAATGTTCATTTTATATTTATGAAGCATCGGATTGGGAGATGAAATAAAATTATCAATTTAAATATCAAATATATACGATTGTTCCCCGACGTGCTGCGAAAGAGCAGTTTATAACATTATTATAGTTGTTTGGTATCATTTTTTAGAGAAATCAATTTTGCAGTAAACGTTTTGGAAATTAATTATCCAATCATTATTTGTTTACTTATTAGTTTCAATAAATCTACTAGCCAAAATAGCAATCGTGAAAAAATTATCACCAGGTGTTTACAGAACTTCATGTTTTAGGATTCCAGAAAAAAACATGTTTTCTTAATTCCGTCGGTCTGCCTGTCAGTCTATTTGTTCGTGGTATTTATATTCATGAAGCATCGGATTGGGAGATGAAATAAAATTATCAATATAAATATCAGATATATACGATTGTTTCCCGATGTGCCGCGAAAGAGCAGTTTATAACATTATTATAGTTGTTTGGTATCATTTTTTAGAGAAATCAATTTTGCAGTAAACGTTTTGGAAATTAATTATCTAATCATTATTTGTTTACTTATTAGTTTCAATAAATCTACTAGCCAAACTAGCAATCGTCAAAAAATTATCACCAGGTGTTTACAGAACTTCATGTTTTAGGATTCCACAAAAAAACATGTTTTCTTAATTCCGTCAGTCTGTCTGTCAGTCTGTTTGTTCGTGGTATTTATATTCATGAAGCATCGAATTGGGAGATGAAATAAAATTACCAATTTAAATATCAGATATATACGATTGTTCCCCGATGTGCTGCGAAAGAGCAGTTTATAACATTATTATAGTTGTTTGGTATCATTTTTTAGAGAAATCAATTTTGCAGTAAACGTTTTGGAAATTAATTATCCAATCATTATTTGTTAACTTATTAGTTTCAATAAATCTACTAGCCAAACTAGCAATCGTGAAAAAATTATCACCAGGTGTTTAGAGAACTTCATGTTTTAGGATTCCAGAAAAAAACATATTTTCTTAATTCCGTCGGTCTGCCTGTCAGTCTGTTTGTTCGTGGTATATTCATGAAGCATCGGATTGGGAGATGAAATAAAATTATCAATTTAAATATCAAACATATACGATTGTTCCCCGACGTGCTGCGAAAGAACAGTTTATAAACTTATTATCGTTGTTTGGTATCATTTTTTGGAAAAATCAATTTTACGGTAAACGGTTTGGAAATTAATTATCTAATCATATTTGTTTACTTATTAGTTTCAATAAATCTACTAGCCAAACTAGCAATCGTAAAAAAATTATCACCAGGTGTTTACAGAACTTCATGTTTTAGGATTCCAGAAGAAAAACATGTTTTCTTAATTCCGTCGGTCTGCCTGTCAGTCTATTTGTTCGTGGTATTTATATTCATGAAGCATCGGATTGGGAGATGAAATAAAATTATCAATTTAAATATCAAACATATACGATTGTTCCCCGACGTGCTGCGAAAGAACAGTTTATAAACTTATTATCGTTGTTTGGTATCATTTTTTGGAAAAATCAATTTTACGGTAAACGGTTTGGAAATTAATTATCTAATCATATTTGTTTACTTATTAGTTTCAATAAATCTACTAGCCAAACTAGCAATCGTAAAAAAATTATCACCAGGTGTTTACAGAACTTCATGTTTTAGGATTCCAGAAGAAAAACATGTTTTCTTAATTCCGTCGGTCTGCCTGTCAGTCTATTTGTTCGTGGTATTTATATTCATGAAGCATCGGATTGGGAGATGAAATAAAATTATCAATATAAATATCAGATATATACGATTGTTTCCCGATGTGCCGCGAAAGAGCAGTTTATAACATTATTATAGTTGTTTGGTATCATTTTTTAGAGAAATCAATTTTGCAGTAAACGTTTTGGAAATTAATTATCCAATCATTATTTGTTTACTTATTAGTTTCAGTAAATCTACTAGCCAAACTAGCAATCGTCAAAAAATTATCACCAGGTGTTCACAGAACTTCATGTTTTAGGATTCCACAAAAAAACATGTTTTCGTAATTCCGTCGGTCTGTCTGTCAGTCTGTTTGTTCGTGGTATTTATATTCACGAAGCATCGAATTGGGAGATGAAATAAAATTATCAATTTAAATATCAAATATATGCGATTGTTCCCCGACGTGCTGCGAAAGAGCAGTTTATAACATTATTATAGTTGTTTGGTATCATTTTTTAGAGAAATCAATTTTGCAGTAGACGGTTTGGAAATTAATTATCCAATCATTATTTGTTTACTTACTAGTTTCAATAAATCTACTAGCCAAACTAGCAATCGTCAAAAATTATCACCAGGTGTTTACAGAACTTCACGTTTTAGGATTCCAGAAAAAAAAAACATGTTTTCTTAATTCCGTCGGTCTGTCTGTCAGTCTGTTTGTTCGTGGTATTTATATTCATGAAGCATTGAATTGGGAGATGAAATAAAATTATCAATTTAAATATCAGATATATACGATTGTTCCCCGATGTGCTGCGAAAGAGCAGTTTATAACATTATTATAGTTGTTTGGTATCATTTTTTAGAGAAATCAATTTTGCAGTAAACGTTTTGGAAATTAATTATCCAATCATTGTTTGTTAACTTATTAGTTTCAATAAATCTACTAGCCAAACTAGCAGTCGTCAAAAAATTATCACCAGGTGTTTAGACAACTTCATGTTTTAGGATTCCAGAAAAAAACATGTTTTCTTAATTCCGTCAGTCTGCCTGTCAGTCTGTTTGTTCGTGGTATATTCATGAAGCATCGGGTTGGGAGATGACATAAAATTATCAATTTAAATATGAAATATATACGATTGTTCCCCGACGTGCTGCGAAAGAACAGTTTATAAACTTATTATCGTTGTTTGGTATCATATTTTGGAGAAATCAATTTTACAGTAAACGGTTTGGAAATTAATTATCTAATCATATTTGTTTACTTATTAGTTTCAATAAATCTACTAGCCAAACTAGCAATCGTAAAAAAATTATCACCAGGTGTTTACAGAACTTCATGTTTTAGGATTCCAGAAGAAAAACATGTTTTCTTAATTCCGTCGGTCTGCCTGTCAGTCTATTTGTTCGTGGTATTTATATTCATGAAGCATCGGATTGGGAGATGAAATAAAATTATCAATATAAATATCAGATATATACGATTGTTTCCCGATGTGCCGCGAAAGAGCAGTTTATAACATTATTATAGTTGTTTGGTATCATTTTTTAGAGAAATCAATTTTGCAGTAAACGTTTTGGAAATTAATTATCTAATCATTATTTGTTTACTTATTAGTTTCAATAAATCTACTAGCCAAACTAGCAATCGTCAAAAAATTATCACCAGGTGTTTACAGAACTTCATGTTTTAGGATTCCACAAAAAAACATGTTTTCTTAATTCCGTCAGTCTGTCTGTCAGTCTGTTTGTTCGTGGTATTTATATTCATGAAGCATCGAATTGGGAGATGAAATAAAATTATCAATTTAAATATCAGATATATACCATTGTTCCCCGATGTGCTGCGAAAGAGCAGTTTATAACATTATTATAGTTGTTTAGTATCATTTTTTAGAGAAATCAATTTTGCAGTAAACGTTTTGGAAATTAATTATCCAATCATTATTTGTTTACTTATTAGTTTCAATAAATCTACTAGCCAAACTAACAATCGTGAAAAAATTATCACCAGGTGCTTCCAGAACTTCATGTTTTAAGATTCCAGAAAAAAACGTGTTTTCTTAATTCCGTCGGTCTGCCTCTCAGTCTGTTTGTTCGTGGTATTTATATTCACGAAGCATCGAATTGGGAGATGAAATAAAATTATTAATTTAAATATCAGATATATACGATTGTTCCCCGATGTGCTGCGAAAGAGCAGTTTATAACATTATTATAGTTGTTTGGTATCATTTTTTAGAGAAATCAATTTTGCAGCAAACGTTTTGGAAATTAATTATCCAATTATTATTTGTTTACTTATTAATTTCAATAAATCTACTAGCCAAACTAGCAATCGTGAAAAAATTATCACCAGGTGTTTAGAGCTTCATGTTTTAGGATTCCAGAAAAAAAAATTTTCAATTTAAATATACGATTGTTCTCCGACGTGCTGCGAAAGAACAGTTTATAAATTTATTATCGTTGTTTGGTATCATTTTTTGGAGAAATCAATTTTACAGTAAACGGTTTGGAAATTAATTATCTAATCATATTTGTTTACTTATTAGTTTCAATAAATCTACTAGCCAAACTAGCAATCGTGAAAAAATTATCACCAGGTGTTTACAGAACTACATGTTTTAGGATTCCAGAAGAAAAACATGTTTTCTTAATTTCGTCGGTCTGCCTGTCAGTTTGTTTGTTCGTGGTATTTATATTCATGAAGCATCGGATTGGGAGATGAAATAAAATTATCAGTATAAATATCAGATATATACGATTGGTCCCCGATGTGCTACGAAAGAGCAGTTTATAATATTATTATAGTTGTTTGGTATCATTTTTTAGAGAAATCAATTTTGCGGTAAACGTTTTGGAAATTAATTATCTCATCATTATTTGTTTATTTATTAGTTTCAATAAATCTACTAGCCAAACTAGCAATCAGGAAAAAATTATCACCAGGTGTGTTTACAGAACTTCACGATTTAGGATTCCAGAAAAAAACATGTTTTCTTAATTCCGTAGGTCTGTCTGTCAGTCTGTTTGTTTGTGGTATAGCTAAAAAATACATACCTGATTGATTTCAAATTTTGGTAAAAAATTAAGGGTCATATAAGGCTGTAAAGTCGAAATCAAAGAAGTTTGGGCCACGCGCGTCAGAGGCTACGTTATCGTTGCGAAGCGCGTTGTTCGGTGAATCGATCGATATTCCAGTGGCGTAGTTGATTTTAACATACCAAATCCATACTGCTGCGATTTTTTTATGTTTTATTAACTGTTGTGTTATATCAAATTTGTATTATAAAAATAGTTTTGAGCAAGAATTTCATTAATTTAAAGAAAGTCGTCATTTTTGATGAGGTGAAATAATACTAATAATATTCATAGGATTTGTATGCCATCTCAGAAACTCAATTTATTTAGAAAACTATTTGTTTAGATTTTTTTAGATATTGGCCCCTACAAAAAAATTAAATAGTGCAGGCTCAGCTAAAAAATGTATATAAATAAATAAAATATTATATATCCTTGTAATTGGAGTCAGTCAGTCATTATGTCAGTATTTTAATAAACAAGTTCAGGAGTCTTTCTTTCTCACAAAGATATTTGGTAGGATTATCGGTTTTGAGATGTCGTACCGCATATCTTTATCAGATCCCAAATGCTTGAAAAGAAAATTGCATTTAAAATAAAACATACCTAAGTAAGAAACACAACAGTACTAAAATCTCAAATTAGTTGGCTATTTAAAATTGATTAAAATTATTTAGATAACCAACTAATTTGCTATTTTAGGATTTTTGTTGTGATTTTTACTCAGGCATGTTTCTGATGAAGAACTACGGTAAATCATCTTTAAACCGGTAATCCTACCAAATAAATTTGTGTGAAAGCAAGACTCTTGATTGGCTATTATTATAGTTTGTAAATCCTCATCAGACCCATAGGGCATGTGAAAAGTGTGCTTTGTCTGGTTTAATAATTTAATAATAAACTGGAAGCCAATTGACCTCGAACACCTTGAACTTGAATAGTTTTTCAAAGTTTGTAAGTCAAAAACTAAGGTATTGCTCAAATTTTGATAGGTATATGACGTATAAGTATTCAAAATCTAAGATGTTCAAATTGATTTATATTCAATCTATAGATAATTAATTCTGACCCTTTAATGTCGGCAGTTTCTTTTCCACCATGAAGAACTTATAGACTATCTCCCGAATAGTCTTAATCTGGCTTGGAGTGACATGATCTAGTTTCTATTATAATACTCTTTCTCTAGACGCCTCTCCCTTCACTTTAATATTGACCTTTTAAAAAAACTCAAAATGTGGTTGTCTGGTGTTAATGTAAATAAGCCTATTTACGAAAAAAAAAATTTTTTTTCACCCACATTTTTGGTTTGAAACCCTAAAAATAAGCTTTCCGATCTAAGAGGGTTAAATTCTGCAAGCAGTTTGCAGTTCTTTAATTGACATCAAATATTTAAAAAAAACTGAAATAATCTAACATACATGTGGTTTTTCAAAGGAATGGTAAATCCTTCTGCAGCCGTTTTTTTTTTCATAAAATTGGACACCCTGTTCACAATTTCACGACTTTAATTATGTAAAACACGACCTTTTCCAAGTTTTTTAGGCGACATATCTTAAAAATTAGCTTTCTTCTAAGTGCACTGAATACAATGCAGTGAAACCACCGGACCGATAATAATTCATCAACTATAATCCCAATCCCATTATTCACAAGACAGGTCACGAAACGCTCGCGATCTTAAGAAAAAATGGAATAATAATCTATTACGGGAAAAAACGGACGCTGCTTTGACAAGACTGGAGAGAGCACGCAATAGTTGCGGTTTAGTTTAGTGTGAGCGCCACGGCCCAAACTTCTATGATTTTGTCTTTACTTGGTAACATTTTGGTAAAAATCCTATTTGGCGAATGAAAATGGTGGCCTAGTGAAAAATGAGTACTAAAAAACTATTTCTCCAATTTCCCTGAAATGTTGCACAAAAATCAAGCATTACGTAAAAATCAACTGGTAAACTTTTTTTCACGCAACCAAGATGGCGAAACAAAATACCGGTTTAATAAAACAGTTAAAAAATTAGCCAGAAAAAGACGACTTATTAAATTTATTTCAAATTTTGTATAAGAATTAAATGTGATATAGAGATGGCTGCCAAACAAAATATTTGTTATCGTGAAAAAATCTATCAGTTTACAGATGTGATACTACGTTTACAGGCATCAAATAACTTTATTCAACACTAATACAAGGCTCTTACTATTGGCGTGTTCTTTGCACTTCGTTTGTCTGTTTAATTAATACTGATCACAACTCTTGCTAAACAAATATTGATGATCCGACGGCCGTCCGGCTGCTTTTATAGCCGTTTCGTACCTCTAGAATTTACTAGAAACACCGGGTACCGACATAATTCCTGTATACAGGGGCCGTTCGATAAGTACGTTACCCCTTCGATGACTATGAGGTATGGTAAAATATGGAATTAAATGGGGTTTAATGGGTATCTCCGTAGTTTTAAGACCTAGGAGGCTTGGACTTTGTAGATGGGGTCATTCCCAAACACCCACTCCATGCAGTGTTGTCAGATTGGGCACAATTTCCCTAACCTACAAAAAACGTAAATTTGGCAACGTCGCGTTTCGGTATGTTACGAAAGTACAGTTCACTTCAACAACTTAAAAATGTGAAACATCCACGTGCGTATTGACGCATACCGCAATTAGAACTAACATTTCAGAGATGGCAGGGCTTAGGCGACGCTCTTCCCTATATAACTAAGCAACGCGTAAGCGTCCACTGCTTTACGGCTATCTTAGGTCAACTTTTTGTTCCGGTCGAGTACGAGTCAATTTCGATTAAAAAATAACAAAAACTAGACGTTTGCTTTCTTTTACGAAAGCAAAAACATGCTACCGCTTTTCCTCTGAAAAGTATAGTGAGAATAATCACTTAACTAATTTTCCTTTTCTACGTTAACAGTTTAAATTCCTTTGCTAAAAAATGTACGGTCATCCAGGCTTCAAAAATTTAAATATAATGAGAAAAATTCCATTGACTGGAAATTTGGTATACTGGCATATCACAAATTTCATGAAGAAGAAAGTGTTTTTAATTAAAGTTTTTCCTGACACTCGATTTTAAGAAAGTATTTGGGGAAATTAATGTCGAGATTTATGGAAGAAAAAGAAAGTGTTTTTCAAAAGCATTAAAAAAGCTTTAATGAAATATGAAAGTTAGCAAATAGATTCGGGAGGATATTAAAGTTACTTCCAAAAACACACAGGAAAAAAACAAATCAGCATGTTTCTTTGATTTCACAATGTTTTATTTTTATTGAAAAGTTACGAACTCCCATTCTGATAACCAAATTTAGAAATATTTTATTTCATAAATTTAGAACAGTTTTTTTATTTTATACCAAGTTAAGACTGGCAAAACAATTGTGATAACATTTTTTCATTATTTTGTATTATCATCTCATGTATTTCATTCAAAAATTACACTAAACAAATAGGAAAAAAAATTGTTGACTGATGTAATGGCTATGCGGGGGAGTTTAAAGTATCCTGATTACGAATTCAACAACAAATTCAAAATTGTCCACCACTTTGAGTTATAGAATGCATTAATTACTTTTATTTTAATCCAAAATTTTTATATAATTTTTATATATAAGTTCGAACCAAAAAAAATCAAGATATTCTAAGTATAATAGGTTTTATTTCCAAAAATACACATGAAAACACGTTTATTGTAAGTCTTTTGTAGATAACTTTTTGAAAATGCTAACTTTCGTCTGTATTCCTGAGCACTTTCTCTCATAAGAAACCAACAACCCCCCATTATTGTTGCTTCCCGTCTGCCCTGCTGGTGTTGCGCCGTTGTTAGTATATCTTGGTGGAAATTTGTCCTTGCTCGTCGTTTGCAAGTAGTTCTACATGTTTTTCCTAGTTTTATACTTTTTAGTTTCCTAAAAACTCCGAAACAGTTCTTTTAAAACACCTCCACGCTGCTAACTCAACATCACTTAATTTTGGATCAAACTTTTCATTCCTTAGTATCTTTCTAATTTGTAGTCCAACAAAAAAACATTTTTAACCCTCTTTTTTCACACACATTTTTCGTACAAAACCCTAAAAATAACCTTTCCAATCTTTCTGTTAAATTCTGCAAGCAGTTTGCAGTTCTTTAATTGACATCAGATATTTAAAAAAACTGAAATAATCGACCATACCTGTGGTTTTTTAAAGGAATGCAGCCTTTTTTTTCATGAAAGCATCACTTGGATTATGAAAAATTAGTTTAAGGTATTTAAACGCCTATCCTTCTTTATTTAATACTTTAACGAAATTTTTCATCAATCCCAGTTAAGTGTGTAATTGAGGTAACAGAACTTTTTTAGGATCAATAAGAGGTATATTTTTTACCTTAGCTTGGCCTGGAATAAATTTTTCTCTCTGAAGACATTCTTTTTCTTTTTTCTTGGTAATGGGTCTGTGTTGCCCTACTGTCCCAAAGACAAAGAAAACAGCAGCCCCAGTAATAGCCCTATGATTTTTAGGTCACCACATATCTGCTATTTTTACGTATCATAGCTTATTGCATTTAGAATAACATACTTTCTAAGTTTCCTTCATATCAACTGCATGGGCTAAAGGAATAGAGGGTCTCTTGTTGCTATTATGCAGCACAACTACTTTTAAACTTATTTTAGAAAGCGCCATTGGTCCGGGTTATATACAAAGCCTTTTCTATAACACTATTTGGTTTAACACAAACATACATTTTATTCTGTACGAGGATAGCTCCTGGTTACGGTTCTTAAATATTGTAACTTTGGTTCCATTCGCTAGCAAATGCCATTGTTGTAATCTTGAACTTAATAGTTCAGCATACTGTTTGGACAAGTGGAGATCCGAACTAGATCATTTAATTCAGCTTGTCGATTAAATGGGAAATTAAGTGGAAAAAAGAACCGTCCTATTTAAAATATTGTAATTTTTAAAATAATGTATTTAAAATACTTTTTAATTTTTGCTCAAAAAATCATAACTTTTACCATCATTTTCGTATTAAGCGACCAAAAATAATAAAACTTTGCCATTTACACCTCAGTCGCAAAATAAATGTAAACTAATGTTACTAGTGTAGGAATGAAGATGCAATTTTCACCTTCCACCACAAATCGTAAAATATGTTAAGGGGGAACTGCACGCAGTATTATGGATCATTTGCAAGCCTTCCGCCGCTGCAATACTATGTTAAAGCTGTTAGAGATATTTATTAGCTTCAAGGTGATTTAATTAGGGAAATATGTATAGTTGGGCGCTAAATACGATTTTTTATGAAATAATTAAAACTAGAATTATAAAATAGAGGTCGATTTGTCCATTTTTGACCATTTTTTTGACCACTTTTTGACGCAAATGCCATATAACTATTTTAGGCCAACTTTTTCTTCTAGTCGAGTATGTAAAAACCTTGCTGGCTGTGGTTGAAACTCTTCAACCTCATTGGTATTTCTGCCGTTTCAAGAACCATCTTTAGGAAAACCAATATTTGAATCTGGGTTTGCCATTAAGGAGTCTAGTGGTCGTCAAAATGATTGTCGAGTTGTAAGTGTAACCCTTTATTTTTTCGTTTCCAGTTGGTTTGCTTGGGGTTCCTATGCTGTCAGAGAAGTTCAGATCGAAAGTTTTTATTAGTCAGTATTTCTAGCGGGACTGAGGATTTTTTACGTCTATTACATTCATCATATCTGGATCTAAGCTAATTAACGTAAAGTTTTATTGATTTTCGACAATCTGTTCATCACATTATACATAACATTGTCAATTATTTCAATTATAGTACCACGTATCTAATGAAAACTATTATTTCTGGACGCCTTGGCTAATATCTTGTCCTGAGGTTGAAATTCTTTATGACTATTTATGTTTTCTAGTTGCCATATTTCTTTCGCAGAAATGCTCAGTAGGGCATTGCCCTTCAGTTGACCTAGGATTGGGAGTGGACCTGTAAACCTCTAGAAACTGGTTTACGTGTGACTCTTGACTGGTTGTTTCCCCTTCCTAAACTTTTTTATTGACCTTTTAAAAGTCTTTCCGCTTTATACGTGTTTAATTCCTTGACTTAAGCAAATACGCTTAAGTATTTCACTGGTGAAGTGTGGTCCATTATCTGAGACTATAGTTTCTGGAATACCAAATGGCTATTTTGTGCATATATCGACAATCAGGAGGTATCAATGCGTGGTTATTGCGATTCTTTGCTCGAAATGAACCATGAAGATGGGGGAACTTAGCAACTTTTAAAGATCTTGCACGTTTTTGTATGCAATGCGTACAATATGTATCAATTTGAGGATAGAAAACGTGACTTCATAGCTTTTATTTGAGCATCGTCTGGATGTCGTTGGTGTTGTTGTCTGGCTATATCATGTCGCAATATAACTGGGATTCAGGGGCGTGCGGTGAAATTTTAAGAAAGGGAAGCAATTTTTAGAAACTTACCTATTTGAAATGTAATTCGATTCTTCGATCATTTTTTGCAAATTCGTCAATGACGTCATCGTAAAAACGTCGATGCTCCGACATATTTTGGAGAAGTTTATTTTCAATGGATAACAGCGATGTATGCGAAAGTCTCTCCTGCCCCGTGGAATTTCTCACGAAATTTTTTATACGTTTAAGTGTTGAAAAATTGCGTTCTACTGATGAACTTGTGGCAGGTATTGTCAATACTATTCACACAATTTCGACAATTCGGTGTAGGCATCTTCCAGCTCCTTGTCTTTTAAAAATTGCACTAGTTCCTTAGCGTTATTTTTTGCGCTAATGTCATTAGTTTCGTAAATCACTTTTAGTTCAGATCGCAGTAACACTCGGTCGAAGAACTATCCATAATGAAGAAGAAGAGATTTAAACGCATCTTCTGGAAAAGTTTTTTCTTTAAATGCATCAAAATTGCAGAGCTCGAGGAATTTAAAATCATTTAAACCGTTAAATCTATAGTTTATTTGTTTCTGAATTTGATCGATTATTTCATAAAAGAGGCATCTGTGTGATGTTTGAACATCTCCGACCTTGTCTGTTCGAAGACGCTTGGCTTGTGGCTCTACATTTAACGTCATCGTTTTCTCCCAAAGTAGGACAAAGTCATCTCTTTTTTGGCTTAACATGGACCTAAAATCATCCACTTTTTTAGGAAAAAAGCAATATCATTTGTTTTAGTTTGTAATATATTAAAAACATTGTCCGAGAATGGAAATATTTCTGAAAATATGTTCAACAAATAATTAAAACTAAAATCTCATTTCAAACAGTCCAGAAACCCCTCGAACTATTTATTGCCTCTGAGTCCCACGTTTCATTATTTTCTATTACATTCTCAAATAGTTCAATCAGTGATTCACGATTTTCAGATACTGTTAAAACAAGTCTTCCATTATAGTTCCACCTAGTAGGAGCTGCTTTGGGCAATCGTTTGTGGACAATGGAGTCCAAAGCTTGTGTACAGGGTGTCCAAAATAAGAATGTATATTTCCTTATCTCGAGAACCATAACAGATAGAAGGCAAGTTCATATACAAAAGTTTCTTAGCTTCGTTTGAATTTTGATTTTATTATATTCTTATTTATACAGGGTGTTGCGTTTGGTCTGGGCTGAGATGCACTTTCTTATTTTAAATGGGACACCCTATATATTATTGCAGATTATGATAACGCGCTTAAAGACGAGTTCACCAATATATAACAGTATGGGCCTATAGTGCACCGTTTCGGATTTATTGACATTTTTCTTCAGTTTTCTACCTATTTTCAAATTAACAGAACTAAAGTACTTTTATAATTTTTTAAATTTTTGTTAAAGCCTTAAAAAATTAAAACCTCGTTCTACTCACAGTCTTATACTCGAGTTTTAAAACTTCATAAAAGTTGCAATGTTGCCATGCTTCGCGTATCGTAATTTTTTTTTAAAAATTTAAATGCAACACCCTGTACATTACAATAAATTCGGATAGAGAAATAAAGTAAGATTTCAACGACCCATAATAATATGGGTCTCCGACTTATAGTTTTAGACTTATTGACGATCATCTTCAGCATGCAACTAATTTTTTAAGACAAAGTTTTCAATTTGTTTAATTTCAAAAAATTCGTGGGTGTATTATAATGTATGCATTAAGAGTTATTACTTAGGTACCGATAATCTTTATTTACCCTTGATTATTATCTTAATATAAAAGTGTCGTTAATTATAAAACCCTTAGAACCGTATTCACTAAAGAGGTTTAAATTTAGACCATGTCTAACTTAACAGTTATAGGTTTAAAATGACAAATGCAACGATAGAGCAAATAAATTATTGTAGTCACAATTACCAAATGACAGTGACATATACAAAACGCAACTGGCGAACTAACAGTTTTAAATGTCATGGTAACTAGATCTGGTCTAACCTTTTTAGCGAATACGGGGGCTAATTTTTTAAATTTAATTAATGTTCACCTATTTTTTGCTTAAATATTAAGATATTGGAAAAACAACAAAAAATAACAAGAAACTGATTTATGCAATAAAATCTAAACCGTGTATATTTTGCTTTTTTTAGATAGTTATTTAATTCGAAACATACTTTGTAAGCGTATCGCCTGTATTTCAGCCGGTATAAACGAAAAATGTGATACTTGTTAATTATTTTATAATTTTCCATATGTTTGTGTATTTCTAAATAAAAAACAGCGTTATTGGTTGGTAAAGAAATAATATTAATAAAAACAAATTATAATTTGAAAACGCTTTAATTAGATTTACAGATTTTATGCTTCATATATTAGATTGCTTAATTGTTTTTATTTATATAATAACTAAATTTATTTGGAAAAAATTCTACAAAAAATTATTTTATTAAATGACCAATGAGTCCACCGTTTTCGGCAATGCAAGTGTTAAGAATCATTTCTAATTTATTGGTCGCTTTTCGAACTGCTCCACTTTCATTTAAATACGCAACTTCCATAATAATTTTGTTTCTTAAATCCTCAATATTTTCGCAGCGGTTTTGGTAAACCTTATCCTTTAATGTTCCCCCATAAGAAATAGTCCAATGGAGATAAGTCTGGGCTTCTAGGAGGCCACAGAATATCCCCATTTGGACCTATCCATTCCATAAAATTGTTGGAAAGAAAGTTCTTTACATCTAGCGTGTTATGGCATGGAGCGCAGTCCATTTGATATATTATTTCATTGGTATTTCCTCGTATGTCTAGCAAGGGCTTAATTGTGTCTCTAAGTAACTGCAAATATCTAGGGCCAGTTAAATGCTGATCAATAAATACGGGGCCTATAATTGTACCTCTGTAGATTCCGCACCACATGTTAATGCTTCGTCGTCCTTGATGTTGTATAGTTTTAAATTTTTTCGGGTTCTTTTGTGCCCAGAAATGGCTATTTTTTCTGTTGAAAACTCCACAGGTACTAAAGGTTGCTTCATCTGTCCAACATATTTTATTTAATATAGATTCCTGGAATTGACGATCCATAATTAAATTGCTATATTCTAATCTAGTAACGGAGTCATTTGGCTCTAAATGATGTAATTTCGCAAACTTCCATGGCCTGTACTTATTAAGTTTAAGCGAAAAATGAATAGTAGATTTAGCAACGCCTAAATCGCGCTCTGCATCACGAATAGAATTTTCGGAATTCTCTTCAAAATACAAGGAAATATTTAGTTGTTCTTCTTCGGTTAAAACAGATCTTGGTGTTATTCTTTTATCGTATTTTAAAACGCTGTGTCCCTCGAGATCTCTTTCAATTTTCTGAAAAATTCTTCGATCTGGGATTCGGTTTTCGGGATATTTTCGTTGGTATGCCCTAGGAGCCAAAGCAGCACTACGATTATTTTCCAAATAGCACTGGTAAAGAATCAACTTTTCTTGATTTGAATAAATTTTTATAATGTTAAAAGATATCAATAGCACTAGCAGGAAATTATGTTGACATTTCTTGCGACGTTTACCTTGGCGTCCTTTCAAACTCTATTTCCATGGCACTCTATGTGTCTTAAAAAAATTAGTTCCATGCTGAAGATGATCGTCAATAAGCCTAAAACTATAAGTCGGAGACCCATATTATTATGTGTCGTTGAAATCTTACTTCAATTCTCTATCCGAATTTATTGTAATATACAGGGTGTTGCATTTAAATTTTTAAAAAAAAATTACGATACGCAAAGCATGGCAACATTGTAACTTTTTTGAAGTTTTAAAACTCGAATATAAGACTGTGAGTAGAACGAGGTTTTAATTTTTTAAGGCTCTAACAAAAATTTTAAAATTTATAAAAGTACTTTACTTCTGTTAATTTGAAAGTAGGTAGAAAACTGAAGAAAAATGTCAATAAATCCGAAACGTTGCACTATAGGCACATACTGTTATATATTGGTGAACTCGTCTTTAAGCGCGTTATCATAATCTGCAATAATATATAGGGTGTCCCATTTAAAATAAGAAAGTGCATGTCAGCCCAGGCCAAACGCAACACCCTGTATAAATAAGAATATAATAAAATAAAAATTCAAAAGAAGCTAAGAAACTTTTGTATATGAACTTGCCTTCTATCTGTTATGGTTTTCGAGATAAGGAGATATACATTCTTATTTTGGACACCCTGTACGTTTTGTTGACTTGGAAAAAAAGCAGCCTTGCCACTTAAAGTAACGAAAAATACTTTACACTCTTTAATGTGATTGATGGACTGGGGAAAATTTTTTTTTTATTTAATTTATGAGCAAAACAATGGACAAACACAGCACTTGGGAAAGTTTCTCGAACTTTCGCTTGCAGCCCCCTAATTGTCCTTTCATCACTACAGCTCCATCATAGCTTTGAGCAACTAAATTTTTCTCTCCATTAATTTCTTTAGTAACGTTATAAACTGCGGTATATAATGCATCTGCTGTACGATTTTCGGACACATTCTTAAAACCTAAAAATCGCTCTTGAATACTTCCGTCTGTTTTAACGTAGCGTATTACTAAACATAATTGGCTAAAATTAGTGATATCAGGTGTTTCGTCCAGAACAATCTCCTGCTTAATTCTTTTCAGAATAATGGTTGCAACAGCGGAAATTAAGTCATTCTGGATTCGATTCGACGTTCAGCGAAAAATGCTAGACTGCTCTAAATGATTTTTTAAGCAATCATCATATTTAGCCATTAAACTAAGTAAATCTTGAAAATTTCCTCTATTTGAAGAAACCCTTGTTTCGTCATGACCTCTAAATCCCAATTCGTGCTGTCCGAGAAAACAAACAACAACGATAAGTCTTCTTAATATTTGCTTATTTTTATCGACTAGTTCATTGTGTTGGCGGTGACTAATTCGTATTGTTTTTCCGGATAAAAATGTCTAATACAGTTTTTCATTTTTGTGATTAAATTTTTAATATGCGGTTTTGCCCTTCCTTTGGAAATTATTTGAAGCTTATCAGCGAAGTTTGATGTTGAAAATCCCTTTATTATTAAGACACACACCACACATTCACACACTCTTCTTACTAAATTCTCCAACATTTTCAACGTTATTACCGACAGCCGAAGTTGACGGTATTTGCATATCCACGTCCGTATTATTGTCTTACATATCGCACCATGCACGACGCGACGTACGTATCACACAACACACGGATAGCCGTTCAATCAAAGAGCCTACTCCAACGATAGCTTCCGCCTCCACTTAAAGCACGCGACTGAAATGCAAAAATTGCAAACAACCGGTGGAAAGTTCAATAACCCCTGGATCGATTCACAGGAAATCAAGCGTACAGACCTTGGCCGCATAGAAGCTAGCGGCCCGCATAGGTTCTATTCGATTTCTATTATGGCTCGGTCGTTGCATTTATTATGGGCTTGATAATTAAGATAATGTTTTAGCATTATTAATATAAACTAAATTAATGGTTTCCTATTTCAAAAATTACATTTTAGAAGATGTTTTGTAATTTTTTTTTTTGCGGAAGCACTGCTGCCCTTGCTTCCACGGACTGCACGCACCTGCTGGGATTACAATGCGACTGTTATAAATTGAACAACTTTTAACAACTGAGAACATGCGCATAACCAAAATGTGTAGTTTTGAGGTCTTCAAAGCCCATTTTTGTTGGCTGTTCATGATAAAATTTAAAATAGTTTCTCGTAGTTCTTCTACCATGTTTAAAACCCTCTTTGGCCAATAACCTCATCGCGTGTGATTCACACTCGAATTCAAACAAGGAAAACTACTTAGATACCAGATAATAACTGTTTAGTTATATGAAATAATTACATCAAAACAATGACTAACCTGACAGGCTCATGACAAAAATTAACATAACCGTCCACCGCTTTACAGTATCTTGTGGTCAATATTTCAGGTGAGCCCTACATAGGGTTTTAAAAGTTACTGGAAAGATGTACGCTATACTTTCTCTGATAAAAAATAAGTTACGATAAAAAACTACAGTAAAAAATCATCTACCGACTTTATGGCACATTAAAATTAAAATTAGATTAACCGCTTTCTTACAATCGAATTCAATTTTTCTTGTGTGTTGTTTTTCATATCAGTTTTAATATATATTATTTTAATTAAACAACACCGGTTACTAAGCCTAATAATTCTTTTTATAAGGGCGAAAAATTGGGTCTATAACGATTTAGACAGAAAAATGGGACCATGCGTTTGAAAATGGCTATAATTATTATCACCTTAGGACATTAGGTCCGGACCCGCATTTCGGAGGGCTATACGAATTCGGTCTCCATCTGGGTCAACTCAGCTGGCGACAAATCGTTGTAATAATACAACTAATTAAGGGAACAACCGTTTTTTCGAAGCTTATTTAAACAATACCATCTATTTTATTATATTAATTAATTCTTTTGAAGATGTCAGTGTCTTTACTGTCTTAATATGTATGAAACGAAATGTCCTGAGATTTTTTCTGGGATGAAAGATACGGGTTATAATGGCATTTGTTTGGAAATTAACTTTGTACAGGTCAATTAAAATAACATTACTTTATGAAATTAATGACAAAAGGAGGCATATTTCCTTTCTAAATGACCAATTGATTTCAATGAATTGTCAAACCGAAAGAAAGAGAAGAAAAGGTTCTAATAAACTGAAAACTTTGGAAACATCTTATTACGTTCATATGGTAAAGTTCGAAATTTATACAGAGTTTTTTATAAGTAGGATGTACGAAAAAATGTAAAAAAAATTAAAAAACGTAAAATATTCAGTATATGTTACTTACGAGATTCATCGCCTTCATTTCTCTGTAGGTTCTTTAGACGATAAATCCAAAACTCAATAAAAATAATTTTCAAAAATTTGGTGTGTGGAATGATATAAATGAAATTCCAAAAAGGTACTTAAAAATTAATACTGGTTCACAATGTAACTTGGTAACACTATGTCTGTGGTAAATAGGGTTTGTTACAAACTTTCAAACTTTAAGCCAAGTCCATTTGACCAAAAAATTGATGAAAATGTGCGGGTTTCTTTTGA
This sequence comes from Kuschelorhynchus macadamiae, assembly GCA_030620095.1. NCBI lineage: Eukaryota > Metazoa > Arthropoda > Insecta > Coleoptera > Curculionidae > Kuschelorhynchus > Kuschelorhynchus macadamiae. Next base: position 477,688 of record JAUTXW010004380.1, read on the forward strand.
GTTTGTTCACCACAACAATGTTTTTCTATTTGTTTGTTGGCATACTAACTATTTAACTCGTAAGGAACTGTTAAATATCCTTCACAGCTACCGGATTTTAGGTGCTTTGAGATATCTTTAAGCTCATTTACAAATTAAAATTTTAAATCCTGAAATTTGCTGAGACGAATTGTATGTGAAGGCTTTTAAATTATTCCAAATACTTTACAACATCCGACACCTATTTGAACTACATGTTAACATAGAACGGAAGCTTTCGCGGCTTTGGTCAATTAAGAAATCAGGGTTCTTGGGATTAGACCGTGTCAAATTGGAATTACTATCCGACGTTTCGCCTTCGATTGCACAAGCCATCTTCAGGGATCTTTACTTCACGAGATCTGAACCCTGAATGAGCTCGAAGAGATTCAGGCGGGCTTTTATACCCGACTTGTGCTCGCTGAACCGTGACCCTGTGTTAAGATCGGTTCCCACGTGTGATGTAGACCGTAACCCGTATCTCTATTGAAATTATTTGTATGTTTAAATATTTCAATAGATTCTCTAACTTTTCGTTTATAAACACCTGGAACCGATGCTAGAACCTTGGTTTCTTTTACATTTATGAAATGGCCAGTGTTATGCTGGTGTTCAGCTACAGCAGATGGAACAATTTGTTTCTTTTTGATACATCGTTCATGTTCCTTAAGTCTAATTGATATTGAGCGTCCCGTTTCTCCCACATACACTTCTCCACATGAGCAAGGAATTTTATATACTCCTTCTGTTTGGAAAGGTACAAAATCTTTCGGGGATCGCAAGCATTGTCCAATCTTCTTATGTGTATTGAAGATTGTACGTACGTTGGACCGCCGAAGTAATCGTCCTATTTTGTCTGTAGTGCCATGTATGTGGAGAAGAACAACACTACCTAATGGTGGCTCTTTATCATTCTCCTTTGGCGGAGTTGGTTTACTATTTCGTTTAATTAAACGCGTAATATCTTCAGTGCAATAGCCATTCCCTCTGAGAGCTTCGATCAGTTTCGATGTTTCCGATGTTAAAGAATCTTGATCAGAAATCGAAATAGTTCTGAATACTAGTGAGTTAATCACCGATTTCTTTTGTGCTGGATGGTGATGAGAATTTGCGTTTAAGTATCTATTTGTATGCGTCGGTTTTCTGTACACAGAATGTCCTAATGTACCATTTTCCTTCCTTTGGACACATACATCTAGAAAGGGAATTGTTCCTTTAGATTCAATTTCCATCGTGAATTTGATATTATGATGTTGCTTATTAAGGTGGTCCAGAAATATGAGGAGATTATCCTGTCCATGAGGCCAAACAACAAAAGTATCATCAACATATCTAAATCAGTGCTTCGGTTTTAGTGGAGCGGATGTTAGAGCAATATCCTCAAAGGCTTCCATCAAAATTCTGCACATTTCGTGGAAAAACTCAAGACCAGCCAGTTGGATCCCGAAGATATTTTGGTCAGTTTCGATGTAGAATCACTTTACACAAATGTTCCTGTCAACGACTCAATTTCCATTGTATCAGATATACTGGATAACAATAATCTTGACAAGAACTTAATAGACTTAGTGGAAGCTTGTCTTACATCTACTTATTTCATTTTTCAAGGAAATTTTTATGAACAAACTTTAGGGGCAGCTATGGGATCTCCTCTATCACCTGTGGTAGCGAATATCTTTATGGAAGCCTTTAGGATATTGCTCTAACATCCGCTCCACTAAAACCGACCATTTCATAAATGTAAAGGAAACCAAGGTTCTAGCATCGGTTCCCGGTTTTTATAAACGAAAAGTTAGAGAATCTATTGAAATATTTAAACATACAAAAAATTTCAATAGAGATACGGGTTACGATCTACATGACACCTGGAAACCGATCTTAACACAGGGTCACGGTTCGGCGAGCACAAGTCGGGTATAAAAGCCCGCCTGAATCTCTTCGAGCTCATTCAGTGTTCAGATCTCGTGGAATAAAGATTCCTGAAGATGCCTCGTGCAATCGAAGGCGAAACGTCGGATATTAATTCCAACTTGACACGGTCTAATCCCAAGAACCATGATTTCTTCTGAACTAGATGTGTTTGACTCCGCTGAAAAAAATTAAAAAGAAATCGATAGGAAGATAATAATATATATATGTTTATATATTTATATATGTGTGTGTGTGTGTTTTCAATCCGGGTGGTGTACATCCGGAAGACAATAATAGATAAATCTAAAATCACAAAAAATCAAGCGCAACAGCAGCGCCATGCGGAAAATAACGATCGACGATCGCCCAGATATAACCTTTGGCCCCGGGTGGGGGTATAAAAGAAAGCGCACTTCAGTCTCTATTCGGACGCGAGAAAGAAAGCTCTGAAAATGCCAAATGTGATTTTGGCGAAAAGTCAGCAAAATTCTTCTTTTCAGAACGACAGTAATGAACGAATGTACACCCGGAATGAAAACACATTGTATTTTTCCTTCCGTGACGGGCTAAGAATCAACGGTATACGTCTCTCCGGGGAGAAGATCTTCAAGACAATCAGGACGTAAGAGAAACTGAGAGGTAAGAAAAACTAATCTTTTATGTGATCTAACCTTTCAAATTAAGTGTCGTGACAGCGAGTTACTTCCTACTTTTACACCGTTGTCTTATCATACTAAAACTAGAAAAACTAAGACCATACTTGCTAAAAGCGAAATGCTAGTAAGGCCTTATTAAGAGAACAAATCCATCAAACTAGAAAACAACTAGCCGAGACAGAGAACGAACTTTTAAAGTTACACCTTAAATTAAGTAACAGCATTCACCCTTTATTGTGCAATCGTATAGAAACGTTGGCGATTAGTGCGAAATATAGCTTCCTATAATCTCTCAGAAACTGAAAAATCTATACTAAAGGCTTTTAGTTTTGCTGCTAAGGAAATCCCTAAAGAAAAAATAATAGCTGGAGTGGAAGCTGTTCTTGACTCCCCTGAGGAAACAAAAGCAGAGGAGTTTCGACAAGAAGTGGCAAGAATTTTAAGATCAAGCAAACCACCAGAACAAAACCTAAATGCGACTGAACAAAGGACCCTAACAAACCTTCAAAAAAATAAAGACATCACAATCCTTTCAGCAGATAAAAAAACGCAACTGTGGTTATGAATACCCAAGACTAAATAGAAAAAATGCGAGATATTCTACAAGACAATTGTTATAAACCTGCTCCAAGAGATTCGACTACGTACCTACGTAACAACTAAAAATAAAATAAAAAGTTCACCAATAAACCCCCAAAATTCATCAAAAAATCATACCACGGGAAAAGTCGAGCAGATGTTCTAAACTCTATGGTTTACCAAAAATACAGGGGCGCCCATCAGAGCTATCGTTAGTTCTGTGAATTCGCCGCTACAAAAACTGGAAACATATCTAGCTGAAATTATGCAACCAGCAGTTGAAAAAGCTGATTGATTCATTTAAAAAAAAAACTCGGAGCATTTTACTCAAAATACACGAGACATCGTTCTTGAAAAAGACGATATCATAGCAAGCCTAGATGTCAAATCGTTGTATATCAGTATTCCCATCGACGAAGCATTGGACGAGATTACTATGAATGAGAGTTTTTAGGCACATACAATACAACTCTCCGAGCATTGCCTGAAAAGTGCTTATTTTTCATTCAACGAGCAAATGTATAAACAAATAGATGGTCCTCCAATGTGGTTCTCGCTATCACCAGTAGTCGCGAATTTATTTATGATACACTTCGAGAAAAAAGCTCTTGAGAAAACAAGTTTAAAGCCCAAATTATGGATTCGTTATGTGGATGACATATTTATTATATGGCAACATGGTCATACAGAGCTCGAGAAATTTCTGACTCACGTAATTTCAATCCACCCCAGAATACAATTTACTGTTAGAGTTAGAGGAAAACAACATTCTTCCATTTTTATATGTTCTGGTGACAAAATTGCATAACAGCCATTTCGAATACACCGTGTATAGAAAACCAACATACACAGACATATATTTAAATGCAAGATCACATCATCATCTAGCACAAATTCAAGCTGTGGCTAATACCCTAATATCCAGATTCTTGCGATTAACTGAAACACAGACAACACAAAACGAACTTAATATAATATCTTGCGCTTTAAAGAACAATGGCTACACAAATCGCACCATAGAGAAAGTTATTAATGCACAGGGTTCTCGAACAACGAGCAACACAAATTATGAATCGGGAAAGGAACAAGAAGTCCTGCCATATGTAAAAGGCACAACAGACAGAATCGGAAGAATACTTAGGAAACACAACATACAAATAATACACAAGCCACAAACAAATATAGGTAAACTACTTTGAAACCCAAAAGATAAAATGAAACTGGAAAACCACGGAGTATATAGCATTCCGTGCCAGGACTGTGAAAAAATGTACATGGGGCAAACTAACAGGTGAATATCAGCAAGAGTAGAACAGCAAACAAACAACTTCAGCTCTATTCCTTCAGCATCAGGAAACCGGCCACAAAGTAAATGTCGATGGGTGTAGGGAGATTGTCAATATAGAACATTATAAGACCAGACTAACTGCAGAAGCCATATGAATTGAAAGACAAGATGATTTGAATAAAATGGACGAATCATTAAAACTACCAACAGTACAAAAGACAATAATTGACAAATCTAGAATCACAAAAAATCAAGCTCAACAACAAAAATATATATAATATATCGTGCTAGTTTCATGGAACCAACCTATTTAGTTTTTTAAATCATTGCAAAACAGTCACTTTACCCGCTGTTTATTTTGCACATAAAATCCTTTACTACATACAGTTTTTAGTTCAGAAACGTCCAGTTGCTTTTGAATGAAAAATGTGATTCATTTATTAATCCAGTTTGTGTTGCAGTCGGACAATACTTAATGTTGTTAGGGTTTAATGAAAAAGCAATGTCGGCTATTTTTCGGGAAATTCTCTTTTTTCTCCCGATAAAACAAATTTGCACTGGCGACCACTTTTATTCAACTCTCTGCTGCAGTAACTAATTTACCACTTTTAATCTATGTGTGACATCACCAATGTTTCAAGTTACGCTGAATAGACTATGGCGTCATATAAAAATATATTATGTTTACACAAGTTTTCTTACAATTTGATGAGTAAAAACAACCAACCACAGCATGCTAATATCAACCTTTGAAATGTTTTATTAATAATTTTACCAAACTTCGGTAAAACAAGTTACACAAAAACTTAAGAATCAATTAAAGAACAAAACATTAATGAGTATTAAAAAATATTTGCTCTAACCAATCTTTAAAACATTATTAACTTATTACCACAGGTATCAAGATTATTATCAAATTCAAAAATATAGTTACAAGTTCATGTACATACGAGTAGACGAGGGCTTGAGAAATAGTAAGAGTGAAATCTTTTCAAGGAGGAGTTGAGGGAGAGTTCACGAGTTTGGACCATGTAAAATAATAAGTTGAGGTATAGTGAAAAATGCCTTTGTCTGTTAAAATGGAAATTAAAAGCATTGATTGGCTCCGAATACAAGCCAGCAGGGTAGGTTACTATAGGTTTCTCATTTCTTTTAATTTAGTTTTATACTTTGCGTCGGCGAAATTGTATCTTTTTGTGTTTTCGATAGTTTCGTGTTATGAAAGTTTAAGTGTAATGGCTCCCAAGAAAGTGAGAAATAAGAAAATAATTAATCGAGTCACCGCATTTATGCAAAAAGAAGCAGGGGAAGGTCTACAGATTCATTTTAAAATTTTAGATAAGTTTATTGTATTATTTCGTCCAGTATTTTATGTATAGAAAGGTTTTTGCAAAATTGTTTCGAAACGTGCAGTATAACATTCTATTACAGGGAAAGAGTACTAGCGGCAACAGGAATCAATAAAACTACCCTTCAAGCTATTAGAAAATAAGGCAGAAACGTTTTTGCAAATTTGGCCACTACATCTTATTCTAGTCCCAACAAGAGCCGACAAGAAAAGAAAAAGTTTCGGCAAAACCTTAACCTCAACTATGAAATAAAGAATATAATTTATAATTTTTACATTACAGAAAAAAGATCGCCCACGGTTAAAGGCAAATATTTTTACAAACATTTTCAATTTTTTATATCTTTACTGAGGAAAACGCAGCAACAATAATGTGACTTTACAGGTCCAAGAAAGACGTTTAGGAAGCTCATAATATCTCTAGGATTTAGGTACGTAATGTTGATATTATCTAAATATCCCTAAAAATGTTATTTCAAGAAAAAAATATCCTTTTATTATTTTTTAGTCAACACTTTTATACTACAATTATTAAAAGGGAAATATTATAGCAGAAATAAACTATCAGTTTTTCAGGTCGAAATAAACAGTCTGCTCTAATAGAAAAAAACCGATATCCGATTAAAACGAATTCAGCTCCTCAAAAAAATTATTCAGTACAGGGAAGAAGGAAGAAATATTGTCTATACAGATGAAACCTACATCCATAGTAGCCACACAAACAGGTATTTTTTAGGTCTGAATTTGTTTAAGTTTAAGTTATGTGGGATGCTTATCCAGCCTACTTCTTTTAATAATTTATTTATTTATTTCTCTTTGGGACACATACAGGTCTAGCCCACAAAATTGTGTCCACTATTTACATGTTAATTTAATCGTTAACATACACCTAAAACTACACAGCTACGTATTATAATCCATTACTTAACATATTGTACAATATAATCAATACTGGAAAAAAAACTCATGTCTTAATACCCATTTAGAAAATCGGCCTTTTTTAATCTTTTTAGAGGACATACAGAACAAATCAATGTTATCGCAGTGAACATTTGCAGAGCTTAACATTCTAAATATAGGAGAGTTTGCACAGCTATTAGTGTGAGCCATAGGAGGTACAAACGAACGAGTGTTTCTTAGATTTCTTTGAGGAACTGCTATTGGAATTTGGGATAAAAAGATCAGTTGAATCGACTTGGCAACAAACAATTTTTTTCAGAAAAACGATATCATTTATAAGCCTGCGATCTGCCAGGCTTAAGAGTTTAAATTCTTTACGTAAATAATTGTAATCTGTGGCCATGTTGTTCCTAAATGCCAAAGATTTTAAAAACTTGTTCTGTACGCTCTCTCCATTCTTTGAATGTAGAAATCATACATGGGATTCCAAACAGAGGATGCGAAATTCAGTCGACTAAAAACATAAGCATGATAGAGGGTCAGTAAAGTACTATTATTTTGAAACGCTTTCGATTGCCTGTTTATGTATCCCAACATTCTAAACGCATTATTAACAATATTGTCAATTTGTTTATCAAAAAGCATCTTATTTTCGAAGATAACGCCTAGGTCTCTTGCTTGGCCCTCTCTACGAAGCTGGTTTGAATTCGAACTATAATTGAAAACCACTTTTTGGTGATTACGGGTAAAACTAATTGTAAAACATTTTTCAGTGTTTAAATATAGACTATTTATAGAACAATCGACGCTATCTTGTATTACTTTATAAATCTTCAGGTCATCCGCATAAAATAAATAATTCGAAAATTTAAAGCATTTACTGATATCATTTATATAAATGATAAAGAGTAAGGGTCCCAGATGATCGGTTAAATAAGATCAAAACCATTTGAGGATTATGCTGTCTACACCGATATCGGACAATTTATTAATAAGAATTTCATGGTTAATTTTATCGAATGCTTTGCTAAAGTCCGTGTAAATTGAATCGACCTGAAGACGGTTGTCCAAACTATTTAAGATGAATTGCGAGTAACTAATGAGGTTAGAGTCAATCGATCTATTTGCAAAAAATCCGTGCTGCTGGCTATTGATTATGTTTTTAACTAGGTAAAAAATATGTTTATAGACTAACTTTTTAAACACCTTTGCAAACGTACAGAGTTTGCAGATCGGTCTATAATTTTTTATGTTACCCCTATCACCAGACTTATGGATGGGCACAACAATGGCCTTTTTCCATACAGTTGGAAAATGGCCCTCATGGAGCGATTGATTAAATAATTTTAGAAGTGGTTGGCATAAACCACTGGCGCATTTCTTGACAAATATAGCCGGAATGCCATCAGAACCGGCTCCCTTTTTAGGATCCAGTTCTCTAAGCACAGAAAGAACCTCCGACTCACACAATTGAAGTCGACTGAAAGTCGCATTTCCTGAAAAACTCTCTGACGGTATTAGGTTGTTAGTGTACAGATTTAAAAAAAGTTGCAAAAAGGTTACAAACATCATTATTATTACCAGCTGTACAGTTTTTAAAATACACTTCCAAAGGTATATCTGTTTTTCCGCGTTTAGCATATACAAAATGCCAACATTTTTTGCAATTTGTGGGAATTTCCGCTTCAATATGATTGACGTAATTTTGGTAGTCATCTCTAATTAGTGTCTTTGAACGGCTTCTAAGAGTTCTAAAGGTATTTAAATCACTCAAACTTCCATAAACTTTCCATTTATTATGGAATTTATTTTTTTCTTTGATCACCTTAATGGTGGAACTAGAAAAGTATGCTGGATATTTACTGTTACGGTAACCAGTTCGAAGAAATTCCGATATTATATTATTTATTCTGTGATAAAATTTTAGAATGTAAGTTTCTAAGTTATTACTACTAAGTAAATTATTCCATGGGGTACTGAGTATTGCGTCATTTATAATATTATAATTAGCTTTATGAAAATTTAAAAACTAATTTGGTATGTGCAGTGATCTGGCAAACCCTATATCAAGAAAAAACTCCAAACTTGGATAATAAGGATCCTCCAGCACCATCGGACATGTACATTGAGAAATAGATTGTGTTATAGTCGTTTGACGGTATTAAATCTAATGTTTTTCCTAGCCTATTTCTTAAATAGTTGAACTAGACCACCTCGAAAAAAGAAAGCATATCAACGAGATCTGCAGATTTTACATCCGCATTCGAGGGTACTAAATAGCTATCATCAGTAAAGGCCCAGTTTATGCCAGGGCAGTTAAAATCCCCGCATATTATAATTTTACTATTACTCACCCTTTCAGTGATCCAGCCCAATTTTGACATAAAAGTTACCCTAGCTATGTCATCACCCGGAGGCAGGGAGACGCAGCACAAATAAACACTTTCATTATCACTCACTTTTAATTTTACCCAAATATCTTCAGCCTCACTATGAAACTCACGTACCAAGGAAGCACGAAGAATATTGCGTGTTGCTATGAAGACACCACCAGCATCCGTTTTTTGTGATCCAGAAGTTTCGCGGTCTCGACGAAAAATATTATAAGTGTTTAGATTAATCACCTCGTGATCAAGATCAGAGCTGTTTAACCAGGATTCCGTTATGAACGAGATTAAATAATAAGAAATAAACCGTTTATCATTTTTCTATTCTTACTGTTGGAACTAATTTACAGTTGAATTTATTTAAATCCTTCATCGATTTACGATAAAACACATCCACTCAGTCAGCTGTGAATAATAAAATTATCACTAGAAACTGCCGTGGGTAGTTTATTGCCGTCATAAACTTTGAGATGAAGTATACAAAATCTTGTAAATAAATGTTTAATAAAATATTTAGTATTGCATTTTTATATAATTTAATTAAGTCGCTACGCCACTGACCGGTACTCCACAGCCGTAAATTTGTATTACTATATACAGTTTTTGTTGTTGTATTTTTCAAATTTTTAAAATGTATCGAGTATGAAATATCTGGTGACTATAATTTTTTCAATCTACCATCTTACCTACTTCGTCTTGACATTCTGCTCCTATTTTAGAAGCCTGTTATACAAGACAAACATATGTAAATTAGTGCTCCAAAATCACTTTAAGTTAGTTTCAAACAAACTTATGAGTTTATTTTCGCAATATTTTAGCGGAAATATAACATTATGGTTCACAGAATTTCAAAAGCAAAATTACAAACTTAGCAAAGTTTCAGATAAAAAGTTTTAAATACAATTTTGTCAAAAAAAAACAATAAATATTCATATAGCTTGTTTGGAAATTAACTTTTTCTCTTATTTTTTTTTAAGATTGATTTTATTTTGTTTTTCTTTTCTTTTTAAAAATTTTGCAAATTTATAGATTACTTAATCAATCATTCAGTTTCCCGAACTATTTCTTTTATCACCATAAAAACGCTCAACGTTTTTCCAATAAAGGCACGACAACGTCTGCGCAAGAGAACGTTGATAAGAGAGACGAGAGAACCACTCCTGGCTGTCGACAGAACAATCACATTTTTGAAACCGCCGTTAAAAATTTGAAATTAATTGTCGTTAATTGTGGTCCTTAGAAAGGATCAGAAATCTTCTACAGCATAGTACGTTCCACACCACTGTGTTTTCAAAAGTGACACTACAGGTTCCAAGATTCGTGTTGTCTTCGGTTCTTCGGGTATTTCCTTGAATGAATCCCTCCTAACAGGGCCAAAACTTCAAAGGGATATTGCAAACATTCTTCTATCATTTCGATTTCACAAGTATTGTTTTGTCTGTGACATCAAACAGATGTGCAGACAAATCTTGATTCAACCTCAATACTATAACTACCAACGCATCTTATGGAGATTCTGCCCCACTGATCCTCTTGAAGAATATTATTTAGTCACTATCTTTTATGGCAATCGCTCTTCGCCATTCTTGGCATTAAGTACATTCATAGAACTGGCCAATCAAGAAGAAACTAATTTTCCAGAGGCGGCTCAAGTACTAAAGAGAGATAACTATGTTGATGATTATCACACAGGCAGCGATTCTATTGAATCAACCATTGCTCTGCAAACCCAGTTTATTGAAGTAATGAAGAGAGGTGGTTTCCAACTTAGTAAATGGGCAGCTAATCATCCTGCTATTTTGGCAAACATACATCCTGGTGATGTTCAAACTTCTTGCTCTTTTGACAAGGAAGCACCTACCTTTATAAAAATTTTAAACTTAAAGTGGGATCCTACTTACGACGTGTTTTCATACTCTTATGTGCCGATTGATAGACCATGCACTAAGCGATCTATTTTATCTGAGGTAAGCAGAATCTTTGATCCGTTAGGATTTATCTCACCTGTTGCATTGTTAGCAAAGCATCTGTTTAAGCGACTCTGGTTGGATGAGATTCCATGGGATGCCGAGCCTAATCCGGAGATTGTACAAACTTGGAATGATTTTAAAGATCAACTTCCCCAACTTGCAAATGTTAGGATTCCACGTCGAGTTATCCCGGATTCGATATCCAGGTTGGAATTACATGCCTTTTGCGATGCCAGCGAGGTCGATCATGCCGCGGTTGTTTATTTTCGCTGTGTTCAACATTCCGGACAAGTCAGCGTTTGCTTAATTACTGCCAAATGTCGAGTAAATTCTTTAAAAGTCGAATCCATTCCTAGACTTGAACTTATGTCAGCTGTGCTTTTAAGCAAGCTAGTTGAACTGGTAAAAAATGAATACAGCGAAGGACTCACCTTCGATGAAATTATCACTTGGTCCGATTCACACGTTGCTCTAAGATGGCTTTGTTCATCTCCTCATAGATGGAAATCTTTTATAGCCAACCGAGTATCCCAAGTTCAGGAAATCATATCACCGCGCCGTCTTCATGGCGATCCAAAACCCTGCGGATTGTGCGAGTCGCGGTCTCTACCCTTCTCAGTTACTAAAGCAGACCATCTGGTGGTCTGGTCCAGAATTTTTATGCCTGTCTCTTGATTTGTGGCCCCCTCAAGATATGTTTGATAGCCATGAGATTCTAGAAGCGCTGGATGAACAAAAACCCCGTACTAATGAAAAGAGGGCAAACCGTCCAATCTTATTTTTTCATGCTACCGTAAAATCCCAAAATCATGTTTTTGATATTTTGCTTGACCGTTACTCTTCATTAGCTAAAATCCTACGAATTATAGCTAAAGGCTCTAGGTTAGTTTATAACTTCAGGGCTAAAAAACTTCAAATATCTCCCACACTTGGTATCATCACTCCTTCTGAAATACACAGTGCCCTTACGGTACTTCTTAAGCATGTTCAGAAAGAGCGTTTCGGCAACCTTGTTATCAACATTGGCAAAAACCATCTATTTCCGAAGCCTTGCCGCAAGCTAGCGTTATTTTTGGACTCAGATGGCTTGCTTAGGGTGGGTGGTAGAATTCCCTTGTCTCACAGACTGACACATTTATTAGTTGAAAAGGTACACTATGAGAATTCTCACCCTGGATTAAAGACTTATTGTATCGTCCCGGGTTTAAAATCTCCGCTTTGGTGGGTGGAATGTTTGGAAATTAACTTTTTCTTTTATTTTTTTTTAAGATTGATTTTATTTTGTTTTTCTTTTCTTTTTACAAATTTTGCAAATTTATAGATTATTACAAATCAAAACAAATACAGTTCACTTAATAAAATCAAACATTTATATACATAGCTGAAATTAATCATAATTTCAATTTAATTTTGATCATTGTGGTTTAAGTACAGTAACATAGCATTTCTCAACATTTCAATATTGACGACCTAGTTTTCCATATCAATTTCAATTGCCTCTTCCAAGTATTTCTCGAACTCAAATTTTTTCACCTATTTTTGTTTTCTGCCTATAGACCGCACCTAAAAGTCCCTAATGCGAGTAGCAACTCTTGTGGCCTTTATGCTTATACTAATAATGATTATTTTTATTGGGCGTGTTAAAAATTAAAGATTCTATTACAGGTATTACATGGTTTAGTATAGCAATTTGGGATTTTCGTGGGAAAATTAATTGAATCTGTCTCAAACGGATGGGTTTTTTTATGTTTCTTTGTTGACAAAACACAGCTGATGATTAATCACGATTTGATAAGCGAATAGCAACATTGCCATGTGATCAAGAACTTAAGTTAAACCTTCTACAAACTTAAACATTTTAAACTGTAATATTTTGAAAACCATTGAGAATTTACCGATAGTTTATAAGAATGTTTGTTAAAATATTTGTAAACACACAACGCCTAACACCCTGCGTAAGTGAACAGCATAATCATATGATTCTCGCTCTTATTATTGCCGATAGAGCAAAATATTTCTTGTCAAGAAATTATTCAAATATACCAAAGTAATTTTATAAATCATATGATTTGTAGAGATATACTTATAGTAGCTCCTTTATCTTTCGATTTGATAATTCTCTACACAGTATATAGGATTCTGAGGGCACAATTTACGTTTTAAAACACAATAAATATCTTAAGGTACAAAATGTGTTAACTGCCGTACTGATGTATGTAATCAACATTACAATTACAATAAAAAACTAAATACACATAGGTATTTATGCATAACCAAATATCTGAGATAAAAGGAATACATGTTGAATTAAATTTTTAACAAATTTAATAAAACAATTACAATCTTACTAAAAAATAAACTCGTACTTACGTAACTTTTTATCTAGCAGGTCTTTTTAGATATTTTTTTTTAGTTTAATTGATTAACTTGTAGTCTTGTAGAAGCTTACGATATTCTAATGTCAATTATACAGGGTAAATTAAGAGTGTATGTTTTAAACCCTTTTTTTAAAGAGTGATACAGAGGAAGCTGGCAGTTATTAAAAATATCGATAGTGTGTTCATAAAGGCCCATTGATATGTTACGTGTAGATACATTTTTATTACAAAAATAAACAATAGCATTTATTTAATTTTTTCAAAATATAGTGACATTTCCACATTTAAAAGAGGTTTAAATTAATCTTTTCACCATGATTTCACTTAAAACTATTTGTCTTAGGTATGTTTGTTCTAGATAAAATAAAATTTTTCAATGATACGGGTGTGGTCAAAAACTTTAATGTATCAAAAAAATAAATCGATTTAAAAAATATCTATGAAAAAACTTAAAAATTAAAATTAAATATGGGCACTAGAACAACAAAAAAAGATTTTCTATTTTCTATTGGAGCAGCTAAAACATTTTGATTTACATTTTCCCATTCCTCTAACAAGGCAACTTCTAATTGTTCCAAGTTTTCGGGAACAATGGGTCTGGAATTAATAAGTCTGTAGTTTATTCCAATATAATCGATGTTCGATTCGATCACAATCCGGTTAACGTGCTGGTCATTGCATTTGCCTCAGATTTTCAGTTTCAAAAAAATTGTTCATACATAATCCTACTCCTATGTGGTCTTGCGTCATACGCCTTGATCCCCAGTTTGGTTAACAATTTTCAGAATATTTTTAGTTAACAAATTTAGACAGGGATCAAAATTAACTCTTTGATTTATAAAAATTATAAGTGAGCTCTCGTAATTTACGTTAATTGCTGCATATACTGTTAAAGAACCACCCCCAAACGGCATTTTGCTTATTCTGCAATTTTCGTGATTACGCTTTCCAGTTTTCCCTCCATACTCTTAACCTGTTATTATCTGGATGTAACTGAAATTTAGAGTTTTCTGCAAAAAAAAAACAATTGTTCTCTTAATAACTTGGATGTCTGGCTGGACGACGAGATTGTATATTTTTGGCATGTAATCCTCCTTTACCGGTTTTTGTGGGGACTGCATCATCACTGGCTATTTGTAAAGGGTTTCTTAAAGAATTGGACGACACAAACCTGTTTCTTCTGACCATAGTTGTCAAATATCTATTATTTCGCCGCGATATTTTTTTCGATGACTTCCCCCATGGTTATAATATGGATTTCTAGATATTAGAAGTGACCAAATCGTTGTTTTAGTTCTCATGTCCAGTTTCAATTTAAAAAGAAATTTTTTTTTTAAGCTTAAAGGTTTGAAGATTTCCAAAAATAGACCAAATATCATGTTTTTTTTATTTCGCTACATTTCGGCAGATGTTTCCTACCATCATCAGGCTAGAACAACACAATGTTTCTTTAGACCAGCCATGTCAAACTCAAAGTCACTGGTGGGCCAAAAGGATGAAGACCATCGACTAGGTGGGCCGCAAAACCTTATCTTAAAGAAAACAAACTACTGAAAATCTTGAGAAAAAGTACTATTATAGGACAAGTCTGTTTATTAAATTTCCAATAAAAAGGACATTACAAAAAACTACAAACATTAAATTCTTTTGCCAGATATTTGACATCTTTTGTCTTTAATTAAGTTGTCTATTTGTAGCGCAAATTTATCGGCGGAAATAACTTTTAAAACTGCGTCCAAGTGTGCCTCCGTCAATCGCGATCTTGCGGGAGATTTGTTTCCTTTCGTCAAAGAAAATAGTTGTTCACATTTATAGGTAGTGTCAAACATTGACAGGATTTAATAAGCAAATTTGCTCATTTCTAGGTATTGAACAGGTAAGTACTTATAAAATTCGAATGTACCAAAAATCAAATTTTTGTTTTAAATGGGTCTGACACTGAATCTCAATTACTTCCATTTGCAAGTGACGGGGAACTTTATCAATATCGATAGTGAAAAGACCAGTAAATAGAGAAAAATTGTTTTCTTGGGTCTTAAAATGCTGAAAACGCTTCTCAAATTCTGCCAGAAGGCTTCTCATTTTCTCTGAATATATTTTGTATGATATTGGGACACTTGTGCTTTCCTGATATGCCTTACAAGTCAGAAAATGTGACAGATTATCCTCTGCTAACTGTTTTTCTCACAACATCATCTTACACTTGAAAGCTTTCGCATGATCATGCATATCTGTAATAACTTGACGTGGTCCTTGCAATTTCGTATTTAAGTGCAATAAGTGTTTTGTGATATCTACCATAAATAAAAGATCTTGTAAAAAATGTACATCGCATAATAAGCTGACATCTTCTCCTTTTGTTTCCATGAAAACGCCTATTTCTTCGTTGAGTTTCCAAAACCGGTCGAGTACCATAGAACACGAAAGCCATCGCACCTCTGCATAATATGGTAAACCAGTGTACTCACTTTCTAAATCACGTAAAAATGCAGAAAACTGTCGCTGATTAAGGCCTCGTGACCTTATGAAGTTTATAATTTTTTTCACTGACTTAAAACACTTTCCAACTTGATCACTTTTGAGCATAAAACTTCTTGGTGGATTATACAATGAATATGATGAAAATCTGGTTTGTCACTGCCCGTTTCTCTGATCTTTGTCTGTAATATTTTACCGCAGCCATTTTTTACTCCAGTTATTGAAGGAGCTCCGTCTGTTGCAAAGGAACACAGTTTTGACAAATCTAAATTGTACTTTTGCAGAAGTCCATAAACAGCATTGAAAATATCCATCCCAGTTGTTGTATCATGCAATGGTACTAATTCCAGTAATTCTTCATACACATTGATATCTGTATCAACCGCACGAAGAAAAACAGCGAGTTGCGCCACACCACACACATCCGTACTTTCGTCGCAGGCAATAAAAAATGCAATGAAAGAGTCTGATTTTGTTTTTATCTGATCACTTATATTGGCAGCCAACTCAGTAACTCTTTCAGCGACAGTATTCCGGGACAAGGATATATTTTGAAATGCCTTCACGCTCCCGGGACTTACAATTTCCGCGGCCTTTACAAGGCATTCTTTTATAAATTCACCTTCAACAAATCGTTTTGAGTGTTCCGTGATCAACTCCGACAGTACGTAGCTCACTTGAAGGACAAATTCATTTTCTTGCTTTAGACGTGTAAACACAAGCTGCTGATCTTTCAAACGTGATTTTAACTTATTTAACTTTTCATTTCTGACCATGCCTGTATACTTGTCAAACATACTTTTTTATGAATATCATAGTGACGTTTTATATTATATGATATTGGGACACCGACTGTACTATTACAAATTAAACAAATAATTTTTTCTTTCACTTCACAGCAAGAAAACTCTAATTCCTACTTTTCTTGAAAGATACAATGCTCATCTACAAGTTTCCTCGTACTTCCACTTGGTTTTGAAATAGACATGTTAAAAACTGTATCCGAAATGTTCAGATAGCGTCATCTGTGTTTTTGCGCGATAGAATTTCATGGAACAAGCCAGATAACGTTTGGCTTTAGGTTTTAGGTTGAGTGTGTGTAGTTCATCCTCCTAAACATAGATGGCACTATGTACAATTGTACATTTTATTATACCAATCCTTGTTGCAGTGGCGCTTTCAAAAACGGTTTTCAACTTGTTCGCGGGCCGCATTATCTGGCTGTTTTCAAAACTGATTTGGGCCGCAGAAAAATGCTCACTGGGCCGCATGTTTGACATGACAGCTTTAGACGAAAAAATTAAGAAATGTAAATATGTAAAAAGAAAAAAATTACTAGTAGAAGTTTTTTTATGTTTTTTTTTAAGATTTTGGAAAATTGACAAAGTTCATATGTATAAATGTAATATCAAAAACAAAACATTTTTTTTATAATTATATAATATTATAGTTTGGTGGGTTAACAAGAGAAACATTTTTTGTGTTTCTTATATATTATAAAAAAAAATCTGTTATTACTTTTTATAAAGTTCATAAGAAACGTCATCATCATTTGACAAGAAATTATTGGATATAAAAAACAGATGTTTTTTTAATATACAGGGTGTTATGGGTTTGATTACAAAAATTTTAACATCGGATAGTATGAACGATTTTAAAGAAAATAAAAGAGTTTTCGAGATATTTAATTTTCAAATGTTTAATTTTGGAGAAGGTTTCAACTAATTCCAAGACCACATGGCAACGTTGCTTTTTGCTTGGACATCAATGTGATGACAATCTCACTTGTGTTTTGTCAACAAAAGAATTATAAAAACACCTGTAGGTTTGAAAACGATTCAATTATTTAATTTTGATTATTTTTTTGGAATGTATGAACTAATTTTTTAATAAATTGTGGTTTATTAGCATAATATCGGCTTGTATAAAAATTGAAAAAACCTGTTCATAAAATTTTTAGATTATTTATTTGTATAGTTTTTAACTGCGCAACGCTAATTAAGTTTATTAGTTTCCAAAAATTAATAAAGCATATAAACAAACAAAGCAAATTAATTTATAGCACTTACTAGGTAGGTAATTCACACACTAAAAAAAGTATTTTAAAAACTTAAAGTTTCCTTCATTTCCCCCTCGTTCCGGGTAATATTTGCCTTTCAGGCCCCCTATTAGTTTGACGGACGTTTACACTTCCCGTAACGGGAACTCTCTGTAAAACCGCCACAAATGTTCTGTCATTAGGACACCTCCTGTTAGGATATCTTTTCCGGTATGTTTGGGACACCAAATGAGCATTCTGTCTACAGTCTCCACAAATAAGTAATATGTGTGCATATTCAATATTCGTATACATTTTTGAAGAGTTTTTAAATCCCGATTAAGTATTAAAAAGGTATGAAATTGCCTCATACGGCAAAAAATTAAGGTGAAAAAACCAAAAACAAGGCAAATGCTATTGATATGTTTGCAAATTGTTATGTTCGTTGAAGCCTGCTCGTTTCTCTATGGTGGGCAGTGTTGCCGTTTTCAAATAAGCATTCTATGGTAAAATAAAACAATTTATCCGTTTTTTATTTTTAAATTTAGGTCGTTCAGATATTTTACTAATAAATAATTTGGGGGCATTTTGTAGAAAAGGATATAATTAATTGTTTTACATAATAAAATTAATAAATGTGTTAACGATGTGCTTAAAAATTAATAAAACAAAATACAACTTTAAGGCCATTTTTTTCAAAAATGGTAAGGAATTGACCCTATGTTATTTAAGCATTTTTTAATCAAAATGGTCCATACTATCACGTGTTAAAATATTTGTAGTCAAAATCCTAACACACTGTATAAGAAGCACAAAATGTTTTTTCTCTTGGTTACCCACCAAACGATAATGTTATATAATTGTAAAAAAATATGTTTTGTTTGTGATATTACATATGAACCCTGTCAATTTTCCAAATTCTTCTAAAAAAACTTCTACTAGTAAATTTTGTTGGTGTATTTTTGGAAACCTTCAACCCTTTAAGTTAAAAAAAGACCGGGAACTACACCCATATCGTTGAGTCTTTTATTTTATCTACAAAATACAAACCTAAGACAAATATCCTTGTTTTAAGTGAATGCATGGTGAGATTATTGATTTAAACCCCTTTTAAATGTGAAAATGTTACTGTATTGTGAAAAAAAATAAATAACTACTATAGAAATAAAAATGAAAAACAAAGGTGTGTCCACACATAACCTATCAATGGACCTTTCTAAATACACTGTCGAATATTTTTAATAACTGCCAGTTTCCTCTTTAAAAAACGGTTTTAACCATACACTCTTATTTTATCCTGTATAATTGATACAATTTTATGCATCTACAAGCCGCGTTATTGAAATGAGTTAATTAAAATTATATATCTATAAAGTCCTCCTAGTTAAAATGTTACGTAAGATTGAGATTCACTTAGAGTTTGACCTGTCCACTTCAAAAGTCCCCCAGTGTATTACTCGCAAAAAAAAAGTAAAAAAAAGGACCATAATTGGAATATATGTCTGTCTAATGGTATATTATGGATTATAAGGCAAAGAAACGGTTTTAACCATACACTCTCATTTCACCCTGTATAATTGATACAAGAAGATTTTATGCATCTACAAGACGCGTTATAGAAATGAGTTAATTAAAATTACATATCTAAAAAGTCCTCCTAGTTAAAAAGTTACGTAAGTTTGAAATTTACTTAGAATTTGACCTGTCCACTTCTAAAGTCCCCCAGTGTTTTATTCGCAAAAAAAGTAAAAAAGGACCATAATTGGAATATATGTCTGTCTAATGGTATATTATGGATTATAACGCGAAGAATGTGCTGGACAAACCAGCCATTTATTTTAAAGCAAAGATCATATAAATTCATTGCGGTAACCTAACGATAAACGATCTGGCTTTACACTGCATATAAGACAGGCTAAGACGCTTCACAATGAAAGTTAGGGAAGTAATCGTTCCGAATATTTCAGTGAAACGTCTAAACGGCGCTCATGTCCGTAATCGATATAAGAAAGGTGGCGGAAAGATGGAAACTGTTTAAACTTATGTTTAAAGTAATAAATATTTTACAAGTGCTAAGAGATTGGTTAAATTAGAAAAAAAAACGGTATTTAAAGTTTGCGAGAATATTGGAAGGTGTTTTTTAGTAGTAAATTTCATACTAAAAACTATCTTAGTAAGAAACAAAATTTTGATTGTATTTTACATGACAATTTTCAAATGTCGACATTCAAATTTAGGTAATAGACGTGTCATAATATGACATGTTTATGGGTTTTACTAAAATGTTCATAACCTTGTTTTACTTTTAATGATAAATGAAATAGAGGTCGTCTATAATGCATATTATAATGCCATGTAGCTAAGAGAACAAAATACATTTTTACAAAACTGAAAATGTATTTTGTTATTTTATGGCTGTCCCATTTTTTTCAATACAGAATTTAGTCGTGTGGGTATTCAAATACCAAATGACTGGCGTAGTTCATCAATATTTTGGTCTCCACAATTTTGCAATCTAGACTACGCGAGGGACATGGAAGAATTCTAATTTCTGATTGCTCGTTCAGGAAATCTTAATTACGAGGGCAGCATGACATTTTGTATGACATCCAGGTGTACCTTGGAAACAAATCGTTCATAAATAAAATGGTTGGCGTACTCATCACCCAAATTTTTGTTTTTTTACTGTTTAAATACGTCATTTTTCCAAAACCCGTGTTTGGCGGCCTATACTCACACGACTGGAACACGTTTTCGTCCGTAAAAGTAAATTTTCGTAAAAAGCTTAGCAGAATTGCAAACCAAATCGAAAACGTTCTTTTTTGGCAGTCTTCAAAGGCTTTTTAACTGCCAGATGATTGCGCAACTCACATATTTCTGTGATTCGACGTGTTTTTAACGAACGCAGAATTGCTAATTATTATTTACTAATTACTACTAATGGACTGATTTCAAATGGCATAGAGATGAGCTAGTAAAACTGGTACTAATTCAGGATGGCGCAACAAAATAGCGACCAAATAAAATATTTGTAATCGTGAAAAAATCACCCTTTGAGATTTTACAGATCTTCAAGTTTTAGCATCCCTAGATGCAACATTTTTTATGAATTCCATCGGTCCGTCTTGTAGGTTTGTTTGTCTGTCTGTCAGTTCTCGGCACATCTTTAAAATTATTTATCAGATTAACTTCAAAGTTTAGTCAAGAATTAAGAGTGATTTGGGGATGACTTGGTAATATTTTGGTAAAAATCCAATATGCCGGAACAAGATGGCGGCCTAGTGAAATGTTGTTGTGCAAGCATTAAGTGTGATAAAATGGCAGTGTGTGTTAATGTAAAAACTACTTATTGAATTTATTGGAAATTATGCTCAAAAATCAATAGTTAGAAACTGGTAATATATATATATATATATATATATATATATATATATATATATATATATATATATATATATATATATATATATATATATATATATGTATATATATATATATATATATGTGTGTATATATATATATATATATATATATATATATATATATATATATATATATATATATATATATATATATATATATATATATATATATATATATATATATATATATATATATATATATATATATATATATATATATATATAAGGGTCAACAAGATGTCATGTCATTCGACTTTAAAAGTCGACGGTGGCAGATGGCACCTTGGCCCTGGAAACAAACATAGCGTCATGATTTGGTCGATTCTCGACAAAATGGTGAAGGAGTAATCCTTACCGTTGTTCATTCTTTTGTATAACTTTTTACGACCAACAACCGCACAGAAATTGAAATTTCTGTTTCTCTTCTATTTTTGCACAGATGTGTCGTCTTGTGCTCTAAAGTGGGTCGCATCTGAAGCGATTCAGTTGCACCATAGTACCTACAGATGGAGCCCCTGGTTGCCTATTTCCCTCTCGACTTTCAAAGTCGAATGACATGACACCTTGTTTGTTTCAGGGTTTGGGTATTTCGGTTTTAATACCGTTTCAGGGTTTTGGGTATTTGGGTTTTAATACTGATATCCCCCAAGGAAACTGCCTGATGAGCCTTGCCGGGGAGATACCACTGTAGCAGATGGCACCTTGGCCCTGGAAACAAACATAGCGTCATGATTTGGTCGATGCTCGACAAAATGGTGAAGGAGTAATTCTTACCGTTCTTCTTTCGTTTGTATAACTTTTTTCGACCAAGAACCCCACAGAAATTGAAATTTCTGTTTCTCTTATATATATATATATATATATATATATATATATATATTAAACGACTATGTACTGAACTACATTGGGACACACTTTACTATTCATAATAAAAGGAAAGATTTATAACGAGAAATGTTACGCGTAAAGGAAATTTACCGATTTTTTAAATATTACTTTGTATAAACAATCTCTTCGTGAAAGTCATTTTAGTAGGGCTTTTGTTCTTTTAAATGTTAACTGTGGCCGAGTAAAGCCACTAAAAAGGGCTGATCCTGTTTAAAAGGTTTTAAGCGTATTTGTATTAGACAGTGGTCAAATATCGGCCAGGTAATTAATGATTTTATTTATTTAGGCAAATTTTAAACATTTCGATTATTCAAGTTTAAGTATTTAAAAATCTCGGAATTTTGGGTACAATGGTTTTTTCTTTTTTTTTCAGCTCGACGGCCGCTTTATAAAAACATTCACTGGGCACTTTATAATAAAAACATTTCCGGTTTGAACGAAAATATGCACTCATGTAATTTTTAATGCTGAAAGCACAGAATCTTGAAGAACCCCTGTAAAGTATTTTCTATAGGAAACAAAATTTTCCAAATTGAAGCAGTAAAAGAAATATCTTCCTTTACAATTGGCAAACGTTTGTACAAAAGAGTCCCATTTTATGAGAACGGAGATTTTGGTCTCATTTGCTTCCAGTACTGAGCTGAGCAGCCAGGTCTAGGACTACCAAGACTCACGGTAAAATGACAACTTCAGATTGCAGGAGTAGCGAACAGAACTGGGTAAGAATATTTAAGAAAATTTTACTTCTTTTTGCTTTACGAGTTTACAGTATCTCTTATTACTTTTCTTTTAAATTGAAAAACCATATTATAACCGTCTTATTTTTAATTCAATTCCTTTTGCGTAAATAAAACCGATTTTATTTGTAGTTTTAAAGGGTTTTAATCAAAGGTATCTTTTCTTAAAAGGACCAGACACAAATCTTATTGAAAGTGGTTTTTGTGGAATTCTTAAAAAATTTAATATGCTATAGTCTGCAACCGTCTGAAGTTACCATTGTCGCGACAAAATCGTTCTAGAGGTTTTCGAGATATAGGGATTTAAACTTTGCTCAAATTTCATATAATATATATATATATATATATATATATATATATATATATATATATATATATATATATATATATATATATATATATATATATATATATATATATATATATATATATATATATGTGTGTGGGTGGTGTGTGTGTATAAAAGTAGAAGGTTGACTAGCTAGAAAAAAGCACTTCAAACCAGAAAAAAAAAGAAGACAAAATTAGAAAATAATTTAGTCTCGTAAGTCCCGGCTTTTATGAGGATGCAGTCAAATAAAAGAGGAGGCCTAGTGTACGAAACTCTTTATTGTATGATCGAGCGTTCGAGAATACTTATTCTCTTCTTCAGGACCTTTCTGAATTTAAAACAAAGAAATTCATAGGTTAGGAAAATTGCTTGTAAATTTTAGTCTTACCAAAGTGAGTTAAAATTAAACAAATCCATTACCCAACATAGACGCGCTATTGTAAAACTTAAATTATTTAATGTATTGAACGAAACAATTAAACACTAAAGCTCATGATGTGATTTATTCTTAAGTTTTATCTGACAAGGCTTAAATTGCACAAACTAATGTAGGGAAGTAACTGTCAGTGGTCACCATTACTACAAGAAAAAACTTTGTATTTCGCGCCTGTTTAATTCTATCTATCGGTTTGTACGGAAAGCTACGGTTTCAGGCCCAAAGTGGGGACAACGGTCATGGTTAGCTATAACGTCAATGGTGCACAGGTGCGGTAACAGAACTGAAATTTAACTAAAGAAATCTATTAGACAAAAACCAAGCGAGAAAAGAAGCAAGAGGGACTCTAAACTATAGCGTAATTAATTATGTATATGTTATAGAATATCAGCAGTTAGCTATACATATAATCTGAATTGACAGTAATCTGGACCAGGTCAAAAACTGCGTGGGAAGCCCGTATTTAGTTAATAAAAGTGTTTATTCACTAAGATATAGATGATGCCAATTTACAATTACATTATTGTTTATTAATTTAATTTGTTAGATATCAGAATTTAGCATTTTATTCATTACCAATGATTGGAGATAATTGGAATATGGTTTATAAAATCCCATGTTTAAATTGTAATAAAGACTATGTAGGCCAAACATCTAGAAATCTCATTGATCGCATCGCTTCGTACAAAAGCGAATGTAATACTGAAAAACTGCCATTTTGTGAATTTTCAGAATCCGTCTATCTTGGAAAAGGAAAAAAAATATCATAAAAGAATCTTTTTAGAAATTGTCCATATAAACAACGAGCCCAATGCTATGACTAAACGTAGCCATATCATAGCTCTATTTACAATTATACTTTAAAACTTGAAAAAAAAAAAAGTTATAAAAGTCTGGAAATTCAACAATTTGCTATAGTAGATGATGGCCTTTAAAAGTTTTGTTGCACTCATCTCTTTCGTAATGTACCATATAAAACCACCATTAATTAATTTTTTTTTAATTGGTTTAGCAAGATTTGACCAAGTCCAAATTACTGTCAATTTAGATTATATGATTATATTATAGATCAACTGTTAATATTATATAACATGCATATAATTAATTACGCTCTATAGTTTAGTGCCTCTCTTGCTTCTTTTCCCGTTCGGTTTTTGTTTAATAGATTTCTTTAGTCAACTTTCAGTTCTGCACCGCACCTGCGCACCATTGGCGTCATAGCTGACCATGACAGTTATTCCCACTTTGAGCTTGAAGCCGTAGCTTTCCGTAGAAACCGATCGATAGAAATAAACAGGCGTAAAATACAAAGTTTTTTCTTGTTTTTTTTTTATGTTGTCTACTACGATTCATCAGTTTTTCTAAAAGCAATAACGACTTACCAGCAGTGGAAGTTAATTTTCTGCATTGGTTTATGTAATTTTTAAACCATGTTAGCTAAAACTTAAGAATAAATCATGTGCTAAGTAATTTAAGTTCTACAATAGCGCATCTATGTTGTACTGAAATTTATAAGCAATTGCCTAACTTATTAAATTCTTTGTTCTAAATTCAGAAAGGTCCTGAAGAAAAGAATAAGCATGCTCAAAAGCTAGATCATACAATAAAGAGTTTCGTACACTAGGCCTCCTCTTTTATTTGACTACATCCTCACAAAATCCAAGACGAAGAAGACTAAATTGTATTTTACTTTTTTCTTTTTTTCTTCTGGTTTAAAATGCTTTCATAAATAATCACTGGCCGACAAGATTTTCCTAATACAGGCCATCTCATTATTTTCACAATGGAAAGACCCTCCCAATAATAACAAAAAATATTCGGAAAGCCCTAATACGTACCATTTTTTAATAGCCTAATTAGAACCTTTTATATTGGCAGATAAAGAATTCTATTGTGGGGCGGCTAAAATGGGT
Organism: Kuschelorhynchus macadamiae; assembly: GCA_030620095.1. Classification (NCBI taxonomy): domain Eukaryota; kingdom Metazoa; phylum Arthropoda; class Insecta; order Coleoptera; family Curculionidae; genus Kuschelorhynchus; species Kuschelorhynchus macadamiae. The sequence goes on from JAUTXW010004380.1 coordinate 503,366, forward strand.
CCATTTTACAACGGAAAAATTACCTGGACTGGGTTGTTTACAACACTAGATATAAAATAAACGTTAAACATCACTCTTCTGTTGAGTTTCGAATTGAGTGGTTCTTTGTGTATCGATAAGCAAGTGTATGTGAAGACGAGAATGTCGACTCAAACGCGCCGAAGTTGCAAAATTTCTCCTGACAAATTTTGTTATATTTGTGGAGAATTTCTGGTGAAATCACAAGCCAGGCCGTTTTCCGAAAATGTAAAAAAGCCTACTTAAAATATTTTGGTGTGTTAATTAGGGATCAAGATAATCGGTGGGCTCCCCATGTGTGTTGTGTTAGTTGTAGTGTATCATTGGTGCAGTGGATGAAGGAAAAAAAAAAGTATGCCTTTTGCAGTTCCAATGGTATGGCGAGAACCCACCAATCATTCTGACGATTGTTATTTTTGCCTGACAAAGACTGAAGGTTATTCCAAAAAGGGAAAGCACAATATAGAATATCCAAATTTGCAATCTGCCATACGACCTGATCCTCATAATGCTAATTTGCCAGTGCCGATTGCGCCTTAAAATTGGCAAGCTATTGATTTAGGAGATAATGGAGATAACGCATCATCAGGCAGCTCAGAAAAACAGTGCACTGATCCCAATTTTACCACAGGTCAAAGTTCCGGCGAGCCACATTTGATTGTTCAAAGTGAATTAAATGATTTAGTACGTGATTTATGATGATGGTTATCCAAGCAACAGTCAGAACTTCTGGGTTCCCGTCTTAAGGAATGGAATTCTGGATACTGAATTCTACAGTATGGAAAATTCGAGTGCGCGTGTACTGATATAGAGAGTTTAATGCAGGAACTTGATATTGAACATTCTTCCCGTGAGTGGAGCTTATTCATAGACTCATCTAAATATAACTTAAAAGCTGTGTTATTGCATAATGGAAATTTAAAATACTCTATACCAGTTGCCCATTCAGTTGCAATGAAAGAAAATTATGAAAATATGCGCACGATTTTGGATAAAATAAATACAATAGGTATAAATGACAGATATTTGGGGACTTAAAAGTTATAGCGATTTTAGTGGGACTTCAGGGGCGATTTACGAAAGATTGCTGTTTTCTTTGTTTATGGGACAGTCGTGCAATAAAGCAGCATTATGTAACAAAAATTTGGCCAGAAAAAAGCCAATTTCAACCAGGATCTCAAAATTTTAAATTTATATCTCTTGTTGATCCCAGAAATGTCCTTTTGCCTCCTCTTCACATTAAACTTGGGCTGATGAAAAACTTTGTGAAGGCTTAGAATAAAGATGGTGATGGATTTAAATATTAAATAAGTGATGCCAAATTAAAAGAAGGCATTTTTATTGGGCCTCAAATCAGAAAATTGCTGGACGGTGTCAGTTTTACGGAAAAGCTTACCGAGCAGGAACTCAGAGCATGGAATTCATTTGTTAATGTAGTAAGAGGATTTTTAGGCAACAATATGGATGAAAATTATGAACAATTAGTTAAGAACTCTTAGATGCCTATAAAGCGCTTGGTGCCAGAATGTCATTTCGTCCATTTCCATCTGTCATTTTTTCCTAAAAATTTGGGAGTTGTTAGTGACGAGCAGGATGAAAACTTTCACCAAGATATCAGAACAATGGTAATTCGGTACCAAGGACGAAGGGATCCAGCCATGATGTGTGACTACTGTTGGTTTTTGAAGAGAGAAGATAGGACACCTCATAAACGGAAAAAATAAAGTTTAGTTAGTGTTTTAAGTTAATATTTTTCTCGTTTGCTTTTCTCTTAGATGTATGGTATGTTTAATAGGCGAAAACTGTAAACATAGTCAATAAACAGGGTTAAGAATTTTCTGAAATCATTTTTTGTATAGATATTAAGTATCGTAACATTCGATATGGTTCTACAACTCTAACAAGAAAACACTACGTGCTACAACTTTATATTTGTCATTTTCGTATTTGGATAGGTCCTATTAGATTATGCTATTCTGATTTGTGTTACAACAAAAAAAATATTTTTTGTCGGCCAGTGTATTAACATTAAACCCAAAATAAATACCCTGGCTACAGAAAAAAGCAAATCGTGCTACTAATTAATCTGTTATGCTCAACTAATTTAAATATAATGACGTGTACACTGTACAAATAAGAAAACGAAGTTTCGCCAAACAAACTTTAGCGGACACTGAGAACTAAATTTTCACTTAAACAGGTGTCAATACTTCGCATTACTTCCTCCAACCGTAACTATTACCTGCATACGGCGGCCGCTTTTGGCATTAATGAGCTCGAGAATCGCAATTTGCAGAATATTCTACCATACTTCCTTAAGTGCCTCACGAAGTTCGTTTATAGTGGTTGGTGAAAGTTCTCCACTTCTAACGCGCCTCCTTGGCTCAAATATGTTCTATGGGGGTTTGACAACATTACTCTGCCACAGTTGGATATTCCACGAGTTAACTTAATATAAGGCACGAAAAACATTGCTATTACCCCTATTTAGTATGTCATATGAATATATTTTATTAAAATCTATTACTACACAATATTAACACATTAAAAACACAAAATTAATACTCATATTAACATACATAAACCACACAAAAAGAAGTAGTATTTTCACCTTAAGTACGAAAAACTCAATAGAAATACCTGAGAAGTACTCTGCGTATTTTCCTAAGTTTACAAAATCTGGAAAATTTTGCTCGAAATTGTTCAAAACTAGGTATACACATTACTTTTTTTAATATTACACTATGACTACATTTACCTTGACACTTTTAATGCAGTTCTTCAATAATTGCATTAAGGCGATGCCCAGTTAAAGTGCGGGGCACGAAAGAAAACCGGGCGGTCCTCAAAATAAAGGTTCATAGTCTTAAGCAAGCGGAAAAGTAAAATTTGTGTACGCAAATAAATTTTATGTTATTTTATTTGTTGTAATAGTTTGCCGCCTCATCGAGGATTTAGTAAATTTCGCTCTGGTCCACTTGTAATTGGGATGTGCCTAGAGTCTCCATGCACTTGCCGCTAGAAGGTTCTAGCTATTTCCAGTGGCGCCTATATATTTCGAGCATTTGTTTTCATTTCTATATAAATGCGTTGGGTTAAATTTAAATTATTATTTCGAAGTAACGATGGTGAGCAAAAGAGGAAAAACAATTCGAAGCGGTGCACGTGAAGTTATTGCGAGCGTTGTAGAGGCCTGTACTAGAGAAGCTGAAAATAATAGTTTGACTATTCCAATTCAAAATCGAACAGAATGCACTGCATTTTACACTGGTGTCTCGGAAAGTAGTCTAAGAAAAATTCAAAGAGAACATAATGATCGCTCATGTTCGACTTCACCTTTAAAATCTTCTGGTAAAAAAAGACCCCGATTATCATACAAAGATAAAATTGACGATGATGATTTTGAAGTAATTCGACGAGCAATACGGGATTTTTATATAAACTTGAAGAAGGTTCCGACCTGCAAACCCCTACTTCGTGCTGTAAAGAACAAAATAGATTTTCCGTACGGGTATAAAACCTTAAATCGGCTTTTACGATCAATTGGTTTTGGAATGGAAATGTCTACGTTTGATGTTGCACAGATACATACCTATTACGAACCATCACTTCCGAATTAGCTGGAATACGGTTTGATTGTACCAACGAGTTTTCGTTTTTTACAACCGTTCAAGTTTTACCTTCGAATATACAGGGTGGTCGAAAAAGTAGAACGGTAAAAAACATAATTTATTTTAATCGAGTACCCTGTATATCATTGCAGGTCTAAAATCTACGGACGATTCTAAAAATATTTGTTGCAGCATAGGTTCCCTGTACTTAAGTTCAACTGTTTCCGACTTTTGAAAATTGACGTTTTTGGACACCAAGTAGCTGTAAAATCTAAACGGCTTAATTTAGAACCAGATGTTTGCACTTTCCTATCTTAGTTATCCAAAAGCTTTCATACTGTACTACCTGCCATATGAAATGGTTCCGAAATAGCACGACAGGTACCACCTACCGATTGAAGCAATCATAACTATTGTTGTCATTTTTTTTTTGTTATGAAAAAGTGTTCCAAACAGCAAACTATGTTTAAAAAGATAAAATTACTAACGAAGAAACCACGCAAAGTGGATTTATTTCCAGTACCTACCAAGAGGAACTGGGACAGACCATAGGATTCCTAAAACTTTAAAGCTTGTTTTAATGGATCCCTAGGGTCTGTCCCAGTTCCTCTCAGCAGGTACTGGAAATAAATTCCCTTTGCATACTTTCTTCATAAGTAATTTTGTCTTCTTAAACGTATTTTGCTGCTTGGAAAAAAATTATCATATCCAAAAACAATAATGACAACAATAATTATGATTGATCAATCGACAGGTGGTACCTGCGGAGCTATTTTAGTAACGCTCGTTTCTCTACAGCAGGTAGAACAACAAGAAAGCTTTTAAAGAACTAAGATAAGAAAGTATAGATTTTACAATAACTTAGTGTCCAAAAAAAGAAAATTTTCGAAACTCGGAAAAAATTGAACTTAAGTACGGAGTACCTATGCTACAACAAACAATTTCAGAACTTGAATGACATAGAGAGTACTCAATTCAAGTAAATGATATTTTTTACATTTCTACTTTTTTAACCTCCCTGTATATTCGAAACTGTAGTTTGAATGGTTGGTTGTAAAATATCAAAACCCATTTGTATAAGTATTAAACATAGATACTTCCTCATCTCGTATTTTACCATATTTTGACAACTGACAGAGATATCACCAAAAATATAAAACTGCTTCGAGAAAACACCCTGTTCTTAATTATAAAACATATCCCTTAATTTAAATTTTCAGTTTTAACGAATCACTATCTATACGTAAACTGAAGGCACATAATCTGCCTTAAAACGCTGTAAAGCCAGCTTATCAATATCTTCCGCAGTTTGTTAATTTTTGGGACTAAACTGCAAAATAATGACAATATATTAAAAATAGCCATATAATCGTAGTTGGGCAAGATAGCCACAACATTTCGAAAAGATCCCGAGGGATTGCCTAACTATTAACTAAATAAATAAGTGTTATTACGACTATCTAACTTGAGACTGTCCTAAAAATGGTGACAACATGAAATTTAAAAAAAAAACATCTCGGTCTTTGACACTCTATAGTATATGCGATTTTCAAAATAACGTATTCTCAAAACTGAAACTAAGAGTCAAAGAATCAACTCTTCAGAATTTTCAAAGTTTTTGAAATTCGATATAGTAATTTTCGAATAACGCGCTTTCAAATGTTGCCAAAAAAACTAGGTGCGTCGTTTTTTTGACGAGCAGTTTATGTGCAAAATTTGGAAACACTGTAATTTTTCTTATTTTGAAAGTCGGGTACCAGGCAGTAAATAAAAAATAATCCAAGATGGCGACACAAAATAACGGCCTAATAAAATATTTAAAAATGCGGCCTGAAAAAATTACTAGATGGATTGATATAGAGATAAACTAGTAAAATTGTAGTACGAATTCAAGATGGCGAAACAAAATGGCGGTGTGTGTTCATGTAAAAACAACCTATTCATTTTATTTTAAATTATGCCCAAAAATCAAGTATGGCATAGATAGAAACTGTTAAAATGTTGGTAGGAATCCAATATCGTGGAACAAGACGATGTTCAATATAAATGTTTGAAAAGACAGTATATATGTGTTAGTAAACGGCTATGTGCGGACTAAATTGGGTCACATTTCACTATTCACTATTCACAAAAAGAAAGATTCATTACGAAGAAATATCCGGGCAAAGGAAATTTACAGATTTTTTTTTTAACAAATAGACAGCAGCAAAATTTTATTTCGGGATATTTAATTAAACTGAAATGTATCGATTATTTACCAAGAGGAAAAACTTCATAATCTTAGTGAGAAATCATTTAAACTTCCAATGGTTTATTTAGAAGTTAGTAAAAGCTATAATAATAAACAAGTACGAAAATATAAATATTAATCTATAAGTTCTGAACATTTTATTAAGGTATCTTCAACCGGTTTTTGGCAATTAACTTTTTAATTAAAAGTGCCAAAAATTGTAGAAATATTCTTAAAATGAAGGTTTTTTTAAATCGTTGTAGGCGATGATTGCGGATAATTTCGATTTATTTAGTTAAATTTAATGACCAAATTGAAAAAGAAGGACCCACTTGCGTGATTTTACTCATTATACATTTCGTTATATGTTATGTTTCACAGTCAGAGCTTTTTAAATACAAAATACATATAGGAAAACAAAATACTAAAATAGCATTTCGGCTTTCGGGAGATGTCTGTATAGTATAATTTTCAAGGCCCTCAACTAAATGCTAAATATAATTAAATTATAACTAACATTGTTTTGAAACCAAAATATAAATTTCAACGGCAAATATTCAATATGTCTGAAGAAAATTAGAGGCTTTCCCAAATTGTTATAAAATAAACTGAAAGGAAAGTATACCAACATCAAAGGGCTATCCAATTAATTGATATTTAACTTTGTACAAAGGACAGCAAAATATTTTAATACGCCTTACACCGAAGTGAAAGCGTAAAAGTAAAGTTCCTTTGTTCCCAAAAATCTTCAGCCACACAAAAAATATACACAAAGTTATCATGAATTAAATATTGCTTATACATTACACGCCAAGCACAATGGCCTATTAGAAGTATTTGGAAAACCATAAATGACAACTATTTGAAAGTTTGGTTAGGAACGTACGAGGCGTCAATGTAGCTTTCTAATGTAATTGCAGCGTTGCCAGCAATGCCATTACTTGACAACAGCTTTCGATTTTATAGTTGGACACAATATATATTTTTGGATTTTTTGATTCTATGAAGAATTCTAAAACTATTTTATATTACATGTCCTATACCTAACTTTTACTCCTTTTAAATTACAAATTAATTTAAAACTCATGGTTCCTGGGATTAGATCGTGTTGCATAAGACATCTTCAGGGATATTTACTCCACGAGATCTGAACACTGAATGAGCTAGGAGTGATTGAGGTGGGCTTTTATACCTGCCTCGTCATACCGTGACCCTGTATTAAGATGGGTTTCCACCTGTGATGTAGGACGTAACCCGTATCTCTATTGTTTTTGTATGCTTAAAAGTTTTAATAGATTATCTAATTTTTGGTTTATAAAATCCTAGAACCGAAGTTAGAATCTTGATTTCCTTTACCTTTACGATATGACCAGCGGTATGCTGATGTTCACCTACAACAGATTGAATAATTTGTTTCTTTTTATTACATCATTTAGGTTCTTTAAGTGTAGTTGAAATTGACCGTCCTGATTCTCCCACATATACTTCTCGACAGGAGCAAGGAGTTTTATATACTCCTTCTGTTTGAAAAGGTGTAATATCTTTCGCGGATCGCAAGCATTGTCCAATCTTCTTATGTGTATTGAAGATTTTAAGTATGTTGGACCGCTGAAGTAATCGTCCTAATTTGTCTGTAGTGCCATGTGTGTAGGAAATACCACTTAACGGTTGCTCTTTATCATTGTCCTTTCGCGCAGTCGTATTATTATATCATTAAATTGAACGCCTAATATCTTCATTGCAATAGCCATTCTCTCTCAGAGCTTCGGTCAGTCTCGATGTTACCGACGTTAGAGAATCTTGATCAGAAATCGAAATGGCTCTAAATACTAGTGAGTTAATAACCGGTGTTTTATGTGCTGGATGGTGGTGAGACTTTGCATTTAAGTATCTATTTGTATGCGTCGGTTCTCTACACACAGAATGTCCCAATATACCATTTTCCTTCCTTTAGATTCAATTTCCATTGCGAAGTTAAATTGTTGAGGCCAAACAACAAAAGTATCATCTAAATATCTGAGCCAGTGTTTTGGTTTTGGTGGAGCGGATGTTAGAGCAATATCCTCAAAGGCTTCGATAAATATACCTGCTACCACAGGTGATAGAGGAGATCCCATAACTGCCCCTGAGGTTTGTTTATAAAAAGTTCCCTAAAAAATGAAATAAGTAGATATAAGAAAAGCTTCCCCTAGGTCTATTAAATTATTATTAAGATTATTATGTTCCAATATGACTGAGATAATGCAAATTGAGTCATTAATAGGAACATTTGTGTATAGTGATTCTACATCGAAACTGACCAAAATATCTTCGGGATCCAACTGGATTGACTTAAAGAAAATGAGTTTTTTATGAAAGAATTTATTATCCATTTACTGGAAGAAATAGGAAAGTTTGAAGGAAATATATTTACCTAATTTGTATGTGGGCGAGTCTATTTTACTGATGATCGGTCAGAGTGGTACATCGTTCTTGGGTATCTTAGAAAGATCGTAGAACCTAGGGATCTTGGAGCTGTAAGATGTGCCTGCAAAACGTTATAGGTGTTGTCCAAAAGTTTAGTTCTCTTTTCGACGTAATCCGTTCTGTCCATGACGACTGTGCGTTGCCTTTAAGATTTTTATCGCTCCTTTTTCTGCTGTAGAGAGATTCGATTTCGGTGGTTTTGAATTCTTACTGATCTTCGGTGTCTCATACCTGACTTCATCGGCTTGCTCCGCTGGTAATCATCTCATTGTGGCTTCAATAGTGGGTACTATGTCTTGTACGGGAATGCTTTTCCATGCTATTGCGAAATTTTGGTTTTTGGAGAGGACGGAATGTTCTGCTTCAGTTAACGGCCTCGAAGACTATTTTGCGGAGATTTTACCCAAAGTTGTAAATATGGTTTCTTCAAGTCTAAAAGCTAATTCCAGGTGAATTTCTAGTCGTTTACAGGCATTTGTATTTAAAGCAAGACGTTATAACTTAATCCTTTCTCTAACTAATGCATTGCTGGTACCTTATAAAAATTATCCGCGGTTCTGGAAGTAGACTGATGTCTTATCTGTAGTGATTTGTGTACTCCATCTTCATCTCGGCATAAAAGCCCACCTGAATCTTTCCGAGGTCATTCAGTGTTCAGATCTCCTGAAGTAAATATCCTTGAAGATGCCTCGGGCAATCGAAAATGAAACGTCGGATAGTAATTCTATTTGACACGGTGTAATCCGAAGATGCATGATTTCTTAATTAAAAAGTACTCGGTTTGTAATGTATTTTTTTATGGAAGGGAAAGTAAGTTTTAATTTTGCATTCATAAATTAATTACAACTTTACGTCGGAATGGTGGAACATTCTCTACAATTTCTTAATTTGGCTGATGTACCCTTTAAATATTTTATTTTAATTATACCCTCCCTTACATGCGAACTCCAAAACTGTATATGAAATTCGTTTGTCTTTTATGTGAATTAGTAAGTGTTTTGATATTGTGCTCTGAATTTAGGACTATTTTGAGGATTACTTAGTATGATGATACATTTATAAATTTGTGAATGAAATTTCTGTAAACATGTTTGATTTAAAACATATTTTAGCTCATTGTATGCAAATAATCTAAACATATTGTTTCTACGGGGATTTATTCAAAATTTAAAATTCAGGCAAAATATATGAAATTTAAATTGGCTAGGTATTTTTGTTGAGTTGCAAACCTCAATAATTTTAAAATTGTATTCCATTCAATGCAGTATCTATTTATTTAAAATACTCATACAGCAAAGCCAAAACTTTTAATTGGCTGGTCTGTACATACACTTGGTACATATGATGTTACAAATAGATAATAAAATAAGATTAACTACCCAAGTAACATTTTGTCCAACCAGAAAATCTATAAGGTAATGAAGTTTTAGGAAGGTTTTTTAGAGAAACTTGTGTTATAAGAACTGTTCTTGTAGTCTTCTGCGCTACCTAAAGTCAATATTTGTCTATAATATCTTGACAACCTATACTTCTATTGTACCATTCGGAAAGTTTTTTTAAGTAATATACAAGTAACATTAAGTATTAAGTTACTACAGGGTGTATAAAGTGTGTTTTATCAAGGTCTGTATAACTATTTTATATATCTAGCAGTGACCGTAGTATTATATTATATTATTTTAACTCCCAGTAAACACTAGACCTGTATATCCTTATATTTTAGGTTTTATTGAAACACCAAGAAAAAGAAAAAAGAATACTTAGTTATTTAGCCAGTAACCCTACTTTTTAGCGTTACTTGAAACTTTTTCGAACCGTACCAGAACATAGGTTAAACTAAGTATACTCCGGTTTTCTTCTCGGAGAGGTATTAGTGTGTAATTGTTTAAACATGACCAATAATAGTTTGTCTACCAGTAAAAAAAATCATAAAAGAATGTGTCCAATAATTATTCAAATACTGGTCATATGGTATATTTAAAAAGGAATATATTACCATATATTTTTAAACAAGGAACCTCATTAAAGTCGTCTACTTAAAATATACTTTACTGCTAACATCAATACCAACGCGTGTAGATAGCGTTGATTCTTTCCCCGGTTTATAAAAAATTCATTAGAAACTTTCAGTAATATAGGAGCACTTACAATTTTATATTATTACCTTTTCTGATTCTGATTACCCTAATAAAACTTCAATGGCTGACTATTGTTGCTATGAAATGGATTGTGGCGGCCTTGTCGGATAAAAAAGGTGGTGTTAAAAATAATTAACAAATAACCCGATTTTCAATAAAGTTATTAGTTATAACTTTATCGGTCGGAGCCGTAGTAAAGATTAATTTTTTATCACTATATATGTATTTTTAGAATAAAATTGTTGATTTATAAAAGCATACTATTTTTTTTAATTTTTCACCAAAAGCACTAGAATTTTTTTTAAACAGTGGCTCCTGATAGGTACAACATGTCATTTTATCAGTAAACAACGAATGACCTTTATTTCTTACATTCTAAGCAATCATAATACCCAGAAAAAAACTAATATGTACATATTGTTGATTAACGCCACACAGCAACATTTTTAATTACCAAAGAGCAAACCAAATCGTGAGTGAAATGAAATCACATCGACAAAGTGTGTACAAAGAAAGTCATCCTCTCTTTTTCATGTAGGAGGCGTTGCTTTCACCAGATTTGTAATCATTCATCTATTTTACTTAAAAGTTCCTGTTATTCCTTCAACATTCTAATATACCGCTGATTAGGTTTTATAGCATTGACCAGTGGCGGCTCTTCCATAGGGTCATTTAGTCAATGACCCCCCAAAAATATAACAGAAAATAAGTTATTCGTTTGACCGTCCCTCCTAATAGCTGTAATAAAAACTTGGGAAAAGTTAAATATGCTACACTATATGCCGCGAGCGGCGGTTCGAGTGGTCTCGTTGCATAATAAAATACGCTATACTAAGCTAGGCTGGGCAGTCCGAATTGCCCTGTTTACCTTAAAGCTCGACGAAAGTACCCGAAGATTTCACAGCTACCAAGCAGCAGCCGAACGTGATAGCAAATGGAATATGAAATCGCGATTTTGGTCATCAGCCGGTCTCTTCTGATAATTCGATCGATCGGTCGCGGCATCACGTCGGCATGCGGAAGTTCAATTGTTCAGAGGTCGCGCGGTCGATATTCTAACTCGATATTGTTTCGGACGTTTTTAATCGATGAGAATTGATTTATATACTGTTTTTTGTAATATATATATAGTTTTATTTTTATGATCCATGTGTGAGTTGGAAATATACAGGAAATAAAATATTGGTAGTGACTAGTGCAAAAAAATAAACAACTAAAAAGTGCTTACGAACTTAATTCTGCAAAAATAACCAATTTCAAGGTGGTCTATGTTTGAGTTGTGAATATAGATGAAATAAAATGTCGGTAGTGCAAAAAATTAAACAACTATAGAGTGCTAACGAACTTAAATTTGAGAAAATGACCGAATTCAAGGTAAGTGGTCGCAATTTGCCAGAACTTACCACACACTAGTAAAAACAAAAATAAAGAGGTTTATGGAAACTTTCGCAAAAGTATGTATGATTTAGCTAACTGGATATGTGGTTGTGAAGTCTCTAAGTCATTTTACTGTTATGTTTGTTTGTTGTTTTCTAAGGACTCGTCGGACTCATTATGGTGCAAAACCGGTGTTAAAGACTTAAAACACTTAAAAGAAAAAATAAAAAAAACATGCGTTTTCTGCAGATCACATGAAATGTTCGGTGAACCATGCTACGGTCGGAAGTGTTGATATTCGCACTCAGCTAGACACAGCTTATAGAAAAATCCTTAGAGATTTTAATGAAAATGTATCCAAAAATCGTTATATTTTAAACAAAATTATAGATAGTGTAAAATTTTGTAGGACATTCGACCTGGCCCTACGTGGCCGTGATGAAACGGCTTTGTCTGAAAATCCAGGGGTTTTTCGAGTGCTTATAAATTTTGTTGAGGAGATGGGTCAAGATAGACTATCCGCTTTAGCAATGTTAAGTATCGAGAAATCGTTTATAAAAGGAATGTGCGCGCAATTTTAACGAACGTGTCATTCAGCATTTTTCCAATTCTAAAGAACGAAGAGTAGACCTGAACTTCAAGAGAATTTAAAGCTCAATTTAAAGATAGGGTATTTATTTTTATTTTAAGTATGCTTATTTTTAAATTTGTTATTGACCTCCCAATATAATTCAACAGGAGCCGTCTCTGGCATTGACAGAAATTCTTATTTAAGTAACCGTGGTTTTACAAGAAAGTTTAATAAAATTAGGGTACAGATACAATTCCGAGCTATAATTAGACCAATAAGTGTATGCTAGCTGCCGGAAAAGTATATCTGGAAAACAAGGAGTAGAGATTTAAGAAGTAGATGACCAGAATGTACAAATTTAAAAATAAAATTTTAGAGAGTTGTGTCAATTTAGAAATCAAATTTTATTGACAATCTTGAACACAAATTATGATTCTAAGAGAGCATAGGCATTACAGCTTTGTGTTCCATTAGTTTTGAACCAAACTGAATAATATAAACTCATATAGATAATATTTTTTTTTGACAAAGAAAACGTGTAAACGTAAAGATAAATTGGAATTGTTTCCAAAATTTTTTGTAAACATACAGGTAAGAAATTCTATTGTTAACACTGTAAATACAATTTTATCCGATCATAACGTCCACATTTTAGATTTTAATGTGAAGTTTAACGAAAAGCTTCCCAAATTCATTGCCCAAAAAAAGTGCCTTTTCTGACAGAAACAAAAGCTTTTTTCGTTATTTAATATTTAAGAAAACATGGAATGGTATTAGGTATCAGGAGTAGGTAGACTGTAGACTGATGTAGGTTTAATAATATTTATGGAATTTTTAACATAACTTTCCTGCTAATAGATAGTAAAATAAAAGAAAAGCACTATTACAAATAATTGGATAACTCGTCAATTAACAGAGGAGGCTGTCCTTTCAACCTTTTAAACGATTTTAAAAACATCAAATGATAATAATCTTAAAAAATCCGTAAATCTTTCCTTTTATTGGAAATAGTAAATTGTATCCCAATTTAGTTCCGCTCATAGTCATTTAGTATACTGTTTTTTCAAACATTTTTATTCGGCTCCATTTTGTTTCCAAACTAAAGCATTGAGGTGTATAATACACACACAAGCCCATTTGCTAAGTATCTCTTTTGCTATCACGTTACGTAATTTTATTAATTTGAAAGTCTTGAGTTTATATTTACAAATTAATAAATTTTATTTGGTGAGTACAAGTTAAATTAGTATATTAATAGTATACAGCGTGTTACACTTTTTTGCACCACCTACAAGTTTATCTTGCGGAACATTTTTTTACAGCACCCTGTATGAATTCTGATATAAAATTTAAACTCTTCGTTCATTTCTTTAGCTCTTTCGTATTTTGCATTATTCTCGTATCTATCACAGTTTTCGACTTATTTGCAATAATTGCCACAGATGCAAATTAAGTGTAGGCTAAATAATGAAACTGGGAAAAAAGGTAGTAGGCTGAGGCAGGTCATTTGTTAATTCTGTTCTTTAATCTGACATTTTGTAATAAGTATTTTTTTGTTTGACGTTTCCGTAGTTGTTTAATGATGGTTGAATTCACAAATTAAGAATATGCAGAAATTCATTTTATTTATAGACTTGCCAACGGCAATTGTTATGAAGCCAGACGACTCTATGAACAGAAATATCCAAATCGCATGGTGCCCAATAGACAAACATTTGCAAAGGTACATAATCGGCGATGTGAAAATGGATCATTCAAGAAATCCACTCATTTAGCAGGAGCAAATAGAACGGTTAGGACTCATGAAGTCGAGGAAGCAGTCCTGAATGCAGTAGAAAATGATCCTGCTACCAGTACGAGGAAAATTGCAGCAACACTTAACATTTCAATTGTGCTTGTATCGAAAATTTTATTAGACAACTTAATGTATCCTTACCACATCCAAAGGGTTCAAGCTCTTCTTCCACGTGACTTTCCACTCCGTTTAAATTTTTACCAGTGGTTCTTACAAATGCTAGCCCAAAATCCACTATTTGAAACCACAATTTTTTTTTAGCGATGAGGCAAATTTTTCTAGGAATGCCATACGTAATTTTCATAACAATCATTTTTGGGCAGAAGAGAATCCGCATTCGATACAAGAAGATAATTTCCAACAACAATTTTCAGTGACTGTGTGGGCCGGCATTATTATAAACGGACGATATTATCGTCAATTTCTCGAAGACGAACTCCCGGTATTGCTAGAAGACGTGCCAATTCTTCTTAGAAAGCAAATGTGGTTCATGCACGATGGTGCACCAGCACATTTCAGCATAGAGGTGAGGTAGTTCCTAAATAATAATTTTAACAACCGTTTGATAGGGCGAGGGTGACCTCAGCCATGGCTCCCTAGATCTCCAGATTTGAATAGCCTGGGGACACCTGAAAACATTAGTGTAACAACATTTTTTTTCAAATGTTTTATGTGGAGGGGAATTATTAATAATATAGTTTATTTTTATTTTTTTTAAATTTATTTATATGTGTTCATACTTAAATATAATAATATTAATAATAATAGTGATAATACTAATTAATTAATTAAAAGCTTAAGAAAATTTATTAACAAATAATTATATGCATATATAGACTGTATTATGCGTATATGTACCGTAGTGTTGTAATTCTGTACGAAGGAAGTTCTGGGTAAAAGCGAATTTACTGATTTTTTAAAATGATTTGAATAAAATCACAATGAATCTTGTTTCTTCCAAATTTTCTGCCAAGAAATCTGACCCTTGGCAAACCAGCTCCTACTCAGCTCTTATCATGTTCTTGTTTACCAAGTCATGAAACGCTAAATTTTATAAGATAAACAAATTGATTAAAAGTAGCTTAAATTAAATTTAGTTACTACAGAATTTTGCCATAAATTATATTAGCCGTCAGAATAGAAAAATGAAATACTCGCAAAACGTCTAGCTTTTTTATGGAAACTTTTGCAAGAAATATAAACTATTAATTAAGTTGTCATATTAAAACGAAACTGATAAACGGGGTTTTAAAAAGGCTTAATATACTTATAAAGCAGATAGATTGTGTAACTGTAACATTAGTTGAACAATCTGGAAAAGTACAGGGTTTTTTTTTATATATTGCCACCCACCTTATCTTTTTTATTTGACATTTTAGAAAAATGTGTCCCAAATAAAAGTTTAATGGTTTCAAATGAATTTTTATGAAAACATTTTTTTTCATATACAGGGTGTTACAGAAATGGTCCAACTTATACCCCATTTTTTTATTGAAGAATTTTACACATTTTTTATAAGATATTCTATACTTAAATCTAAAGCCTAAAGAGATATTGTTATTTTTTGTGTAAAAATTTTTCTGGTCGTAAACTGGTGACTGTTTTACATTAGTCAATTTCTGGATAAAATGTCACATTTCCGATGAGGAAAAATCCGACAACCTTCGCATAGCTTATGAGAATAACGAAAATACACAGGCAACCAGAACAGAAATCACCATCTTCCAACGAATCGCCATCTAAACAAACATTTTTTGAAATATCAGACGTGGATTTTTTTCCTTCTACGGGGTATTCCAAAAAAATCGAATTTTGGAAATATGCATATGAATCTAATTAAGGCAACACATGTTTTTAAAAAATATATGTATAATATTAACGAAAACAGAAAAGAATATTTTAAAAACTACACACAGCGGCAAAAAACTTGGACCCCTTAGTCGCAATGCAAATAAGCTTTCCTCAAGACCGCGTATCTTCAGTAATAAATGAACCAACGAAGTGATTGAAAAATGATTATGTCAACGAATAGCGGGACTACCACTTTTAGTTAACTGAGCCATGATATTGTAATCAGCAAGCTAATAAGGAGAGTTTATTTTTTTTTAGCCAACCTCCCATTTAATTTGCATTAGGCCCTGTGTTGAGAAACTTTTAGAGCGTTCTAATTACAATAGAATATTTCATGTGGCTAAAATGGCAGCCCTGCTATTCGTTAACATACACTTTTTTTAATCACATGGTTGGATCATTTATTACTCAAGATACAAGGTCTTGAAACAGAGCATTTTTGCATTGCGTCTTATGAAGGGGTCCAAGTTTTTTGACGCTGTGTTTATTACAAAAAACTACATATTATCAAATAATTCAATAATGAAATGAAATATAAATATTATAATTGCTGAATATGTCCACCATTCATTTCAATAATATTTGTATAATCTGCTTCGATTTTATTAATCGCATTAATAATGAATTGTGCATGATTATTGTTTAAATCCTCAATGCTTCAATTATTCTCCTTCTTAACACCTTGGGAGTTTCATATATTTTATTCTGCAAAAATCCCCACAGAAAAGAGTCAAGAGGTGTTAATGACTATGGGCGGCCACCGAATCCAGTCCGACCAATCCACGTTTCAAAATTTTGATTTAAAAAATTTAGGGCCGCAAAAATATTGTGTGGTATTAATAATCTTGTTGCCAAATAATTTGGTTGTATTGACTAAGTCATCCAAAATAGGTTCCAGATCATTATTTAATAAATTTAGATATTTTTCTCCATTTAAAGATCCATCAATGAAAATCGGTTAATGTGAAGGAGCCCGCACCACACATAAAGTTTTCCGACCTTGGGTTTTAATTTCACGCATGGCCCGAGGGTTTTCCGTTGCAAAATCTAACATCCCGGCAGTACTAAAGGCGCATTCATCTGACCATATAACTTTTTGAAAAATATTGTTATCTTCATCTTTCATCAGCAACATTTCCTGGCAAAACATGGTTCGTTGGTTTTTCTGATCTTCAGTTAATTTCTGGACGGGTAAAATTTTGTATGGGAAATATCCATGCTTTTTTAATGTCGAATAAATTTTGAAAATAGATTTATTAAAAAAAATTGATGCGTCTTTTAAGGCTGCATTTGGATTTTTGAAAATAAATAATATTTGCGTAAGTTACTTTATATCCTGATGGGTAATTTCTATTAACCTACCTTGAAAAAATAATAAAATATTTAATTCCTCCTCCTCATTAATAACCGCAGTACGTTTTTTTCTTTTAACAGTCATTCGATTTCGAAAGCCAAGTTCAATATAAGTTTTTGAGATGGAATAGCTCGCATGGGGAAAATCCGGTGATATTCTCTTCTTTCCGCGCAAGCATTATTATTATTATTCTTGTAGAAAATGCGAAGAATATCACATCTTTCTTCGTCAGTGTAATGCAAAATTGACAGAACGACAGATCACCGTCAATGACCAGTTTACGACCAGAAAAATGTTTACCTGTTTTACATAATAGTTTTTATCTCTTTAGGCTTTAGATTTAAGTATAGAATATCCCTTATAAAAAATGTGTAAAATTCTCAGGAGAATCCGAAAATTCAATAAAAAAATGGGGTACCTATTTGAAATAAGAAACTTGGACCACGCCCAGACTTTCTGTAACACCCTGTATATGAAAAAAAATGTTTTCATAAAAATTCATTTGAAACCATTAAACTTTTATTTGGGACACATTTTTCTAAAATGTCAAATAAAAAAGATCTTCTCGTAAAAGGGAAGTATTGTAATCGTGGTTTTTTCAGATATTTACGTTTCCGGGTCTCTTAGATGCCGAAAAACTTGTTTTCTCAATTCCGTCGGTCTGTCTGTCTGTCTGTCGGTCTCTCCGTCTTTTCGTGGCGTAGCTAAAAATTAGAATGACTTCAAATTCTGGTCAAAAATTAAGAGTCATATGGGGATCACCTAGTAATATGTTGGTAAAAATCCAATATGTGGAAACAAAATGGCGACCTAATGAAATGTTAAAAATTTATACCTAAAATCTATTTATTCAATTTACCTCAAATTTTGTACAAAAGTCAGGTATTACGTAAGAATCAACTGGTAAAATTTTGGCACGAATTCAAGATGGCAAAACAAAATAGCGACTTAATAAAATATTTAAAAATTCAGCCAGAAAAACGACGAAATTTTGTGCAAAAGTTAATTGTGGTATAGAGATGAACTGATAAAATTGTGGTACAAATTCAAAATGGCGGCCAAATAAAATAATAATCACCCTCCGAGATTTTTCAGATCAATAGGTGCCGACAAACATGTTTTCTCAATTCCGTCGGTCTGTCTGTTCACGGCATAAGTAAAAAACTATTTACTCGATTAACTTCAAGTTTTGATCACAAATTAAAGGTCATATGAGGATAACCTGGTAACATTTTGTTAAAACTCCATTATGACGAAACAAAATGGCGGCCTACTGAAATGTTCAAAAAAACTTTGACTAAAAACTACTTATCCAATTTACCGCAAATTTTGCACAAGAATCAATTATTATGTAGGAATTAACTGATAAAATTTTGATTTTATTGTTATATAGCTTTATCAGTTGTCAATTTTTTTAATTCTGTATACCTATAGATAGATAAACATACTAGAGAAAATGTATTTATTTATATATTATCCTATGTAGTTTTAATCTCCTGAAGATGGTCTAATATAAACCGAAATCTGGAATAATACAAATTTAGATTTTAAAGTTTATGATTTTGTTGTTGACCTAACCAAACCAACCCTACCGTTCATTACACTCGAGGTCACTAAAAACAGGAATTGATGGTATATTTTACAAGCCTTTCTAAACTACACGTATTTTTGTTATTTACTAGCTGGCCCGGCGGACCTTGTTCTGCCTTGTCCATTAGATGGCGAGATGAGTTTTCAGTACAATTATAAGAATATGGGGCGCGTTCACCACACCGTCCAGATTTGTTATTGAAGAAAAACATATTCGTTTTATACAAAAAATACGCAATAAAACAATATAAAAATTAGTGTTAAAAGGTCTGGATAACCAGACAATCATGTAAATTAGTGCAGTACAATTCTCTCAAGAACTTGCTGAAAAATCCGGCTTAGTGTTTTAAATATATAGAATAGATTTTCTTCAGTTTAAGATGCATAAATTTCTCAAGGTAGAGCTGTAAGCTTACTTTTAAGTTTATTGGCTTAAAGGCCTCAGTTTATTATAAAGTACTGATACACTGACACGTATAAAACTTTGTAAAAAGAGGTGAAATATTAGAAACCAATTCTGTTTCATCCATTAGTTTTCTTTTTTCATACAGAGGCTAATGTAAAATAAGTAGCATTATCCCCAAATTTACTGTTGGAGAAATCAACCTTGAAAATACTAAACGATTTGCAACAGCTATATATTTATGTAACTCGCGCGAAAGCTTTTAAAGTGCATTTAATTCTTGAAACAACTTTAAAAGGACTTTAAATTCTTTGTAGAATATATCGGTAAAAATTCTCTGTTTTAAAGCTTGCAAAATGCGCGACCTAAAAACACCACAACATGGATTTATGACTTTCTAAAAGCTAGTATATATCACTAAATAGAAACAAAAATTATCGTGTATACCGTTTTTTTATGAAAACTTAAAGAAATAAACTGAAGGGGCAATGAAATCTATGAAATGTACTTTTTGTCCTATTTTCAGTCAAGGGGAAGGGAAAAGGGAGAGAAAGAAGGAGAGAGAGAGGAGGGAGGGGGAGAGGAGGGTGGAGGAGAGAGGAGGGATGGGAGGGAGGAGGGAGGGAGAGAGAGAGAGAGAAGATTTTGAAACTAAGTCAGCATCTCCTGGTAATTATTTATCTAGGAGGCATGTCTGCTCGTTATTTAGCAACGAAAAAAAACAACTAACAGTGGGTTGTTCAGTCTCATCCTGATAGTTGTCAAAGTTAGTTTGAAAAATAAGTATTTTTTTCAGTACTTTTGTGATCATAAGGTGTAGTTTTCAACAATATTGGCAGTGTTGTGGTTTAAAATAGGACCTGCCTGCAGTAATCCTTATAGGCAAAAGCAGCATTCTTGCTAATGCATCGTGAAATCTAAGCAAGGGGCTAATTTTCTTGGGTTCAGTTATCACAATATCAAATCCAAAAGTCAAATAGCTTCTGCATTTGCTGAGATAATTAAAATTAAAAATTAGTACATTACGTGCTGAGCGTCTCTAATAACCCTCGGCTGCCTCGATTGTTACCATACTACTCGGCTATGTCACGCGTTCGGTCCTTTTTGATCATGTTTGGAAGTATTTTTCGCGCAATAAGAATATATGTGTATACTATGATACTTGTACTTTCTATATGCTTTGCCGAATTCAAATCGGATCATCCACGACGCATCCAGGCACGCTGAAAGAGAGTGCATTAAAAACTAATAATCCCACAGAGCTTGGTTTTGGTATGCATAAAGTACATATCAATAATTATTTCGCAAAGGGCCTTTAGTACAACTTGAGAAATAACAGAAATATGAATTTTCGAAGAAAAGCCTATTTTTTTTGTTTTTCGGTTTTTTCGCCTGTCCTAATGATCCGATCAAGTCATCTAACTGAATTTTAGGTAATCCATACATTTTTGGAGAAGTTTAATTGTAGATTGTGAGGTTTTTTGCATTTATTTTCAGGAATTTCTACCTCGGTCTTTGAATGCTGTTAAAATGAACGGGTTTAACAACATTATTATAAATATTCGTAACTTAGATCTTCCAACTTCCCCACCAAAGAAGAGCATATTTCTATCATGCGGGAAGCTCAATAGCAATTTTACAACTATTTCTCGATAGAAACCTGAACGCTTTAGTGAAACTATCCTATTATTAAAATTAATCTTTATGATTCCAATGACCAGTGTCGAAAATTAAACTTCTTTTCCTACAATAAGAAGAATTTACTCTTTGCTCAGAAATACAATGCAGCAGAATCGATTAAATTTGCCTGCCATGTTAAGCATTGAGAAGGAATTAATTGATTTCTTCATTCACAGATTTTAATGCTCGAGTGTTTGAAGTTTTGATTATTGTATACGATATTGTATACAATGTTTAATTTGAGTACAGAATTAAAAAATATTGAACACCCATTTTAAAATCGCACAAACCCCTACTGCAGCTACCCATGTCATTTTGACAAACCAATATATTTTTTATTACTGTTGTTTTTCACTTTGCACCAAATAATTTGAACTATTACTAAAAATACTAAAAGTGATTTTCTAGATCGATTTGCTGCTACCGTTTATTGATAGGTTATGTGATTATGTCATTTAATCCATTCGTATTTAATAGCTTTTAAGGAATAACCCATAAAGGGGTGCCATTAGAGACGAAATAATTAATTTACCTTTCAAATTCTATTAAGGTTAATGCTAGACAATCAATATTGATGTATCATATATTGTTAAGACAAGAAACTATTAATGTAGTTAATACTTTGGATAGTGTGGTACCTGGTGAATAAGAATAAATTACTTTAGGCATATTTTAGAAAAGTTAGGTGACTCTAGATGCAATTATTATTAAAGTGTCAAAATGTTCAGTAGACCAATTCCACTGTTTTATCATTTAATACAACCAATAAATATTTAGACTACTTCTAAACGCAGTTCTGGAGCAAACACATATGTCATTCTCCAGCAAGTTTATGCCTTGGTTATTGTTAATTACACGTCTTGTTTTTTTAGGTTATAAGCAAAATTAGTTAAATTATCGCACGTCGGACCTAAACAGTCTTGGGCTAGATCCCATAATTTATTTTACTTCTTTAATTTATTTTATGTATTTTATTTATTTGTTTATTTCCTTTAGTTTATGTATGTAGGATAATGATGATATACTTAGATATTTATGCTTACCACACTAACGAGCCTTGGACCTATTTTATAATTTTGATACTTCAACAATATTTATTACAGTTATTTACATATTATTTATATATATATATATATATATATATATATATATATATATATATATATATATATATATATATATATATATATATATATATATATATATATATATATATATATATATATATATATATATATATATATATATATATATAAATAACGAACTTAGACTACAACATTGGTTTATGCAGGATGGCGCCCCAGCCCATTTCAGCATTCAAGTGCGACAATATTTGAATCAACTTTATGGTGAACGATGCGATGGATAGGACAGGGTGGACCTATTGCTTGGCCGCCCCGTTCTCCAGACTTAAATCCGTTAGACTATTCGTTTTATACGAAAAAAAAAATACAATAGTGACTTGTTTCATTTTTTAACCAAAGTAAAAAAAGTGGTAAATATTTAAAAAAAATAAGATTTTTATCAGGGCATTTTTAAAGGCCACTAGACATCATAATTAAAAGTTAAGTAAAGCTTTTTCATATTAATAATAATTAAGGAGGTATTTATGGTCAAACACTGAAAAAATACGGTTTGTAATTTTCAATCCAAATATCTCGGTATAATATGAAAAACTTTTTTTGTGGCCTTTATAAAGCTGCTATCACAAAATTTTATTTCTTTAAATTTAAATTTTTATTTATTAGAAGTATATTTTTTTGTTCTTTTTGAACATGTTGTACATTTGACCTAAAATTTAATACTCTAAAAATTATTTCTTTCATCATGCCCCAACTTTCAATAAGATCAAATTTTTCTGAGAAATAAGTTATGAGAAAGTTTCCCATTTGTTGCATACTTCTATGGACAAATCATATGTTGTACACAATTAAGAAAAATACGACAGTCTTTAAAGCAAAAGTTCCGTTAAAATTGAGTTATTTTGTGGAAATGAAAAAAAATTAAAGGTTTTTTTTTGTTTTTCATTTTTCATTTTTCTCGGAAATTTTGACGTTATGTTAAAAAAAAAAGCTCCTTTACCATTTGTACTTATAAAAGTTCAGGTAACATTTTCTTTTCTCTTCTCTTCTAAATGAGTTATTTCGATCGACCTAAAAATATTGGAACGATTTTTCTTGGAAACCGTTGACTTTTCGACATTTTACCAAGAGCACCTTTTTTATGCAAAAAATAGTAGAAAATCCTAATATTCTATTAAAATGTCGAAAAAAAGTACAGGGTTGAAAAAATAATGACTAACTGAAAACAGCACACCCCCGCCGCCACGCCCCTGGTTAAGAAATTTAAAATTTGCTAGCTGCTAAAAATAGCTTTCATTAGTGACTATTCCTGTATTAAAATTCATAACTGATACAAAAGCAGTTCCAAAGTAATAAAATAAAAAGCACGTTTTGGGCGACATCTCCAATGGGCCCTAGCACCCTTATGAAGCGTTTACGGGCCCAGGTGCATATGAACTCTTTTTCATATTTTTTTATGTAGAATCTCAAAAATTTGGCGACGCAATTTCAGGACACCCCGTACATATATATATATATATATATATATATATATATATATATATATATATATATATATATATGATAGTATGTTTTCATTCCACGTACACCAACGTCATAACAAGAAAATGATCCTTGTTTGGAACATGTTCTGCATCACAGCAGACACAATGATCCAGTTTAGTCAAACGACGATCGCGATTTCGCTCTTATTAGAGTTCATCAGGCCGCCATAGACTAGCGAGCCCCGTGTAGGGCAAAGGCACAAAATGGAATCATAAAAACAACTACTCCACTGGCTAATACCACGACCGGCATTGAATTACATTGTGACTCCTGGCTTTCGTTGGGAGCATTAAATAATAGTATGTTTTCATTCCACGTACACCAACGTCATAACAAGAAAATGATCCTTGTTTGGAACATGTTCTGCATCACAGCAGACACAATGATCCAGTTTAGTCAAACGACGATCGCGATTTCGCTCTTGTTAGAGCTCATCAGGCCGCCATAGACTAGCGAGCCCGATATATATATATATATATATATATATATATATATATATATATATATATATATATATATATTGTGTTGGATGACTTGGTTTCTTATGCATTAGAAAACTTACCATATTACATTCCTTTTGTCAAGAGGTACGTGGACGACCTATTTTTGGCAGTGCCTAAAGATAAAGCACTTCGATATGAGGGTATACAGAACCAAGAGCAATGTGGTATCGAAAACCGATGGGTTCTGATAGATTTATTAGTTTCCACTCATACTATCCCATGAGGATGAAAATTAATTTAATAACATCTTTAAAAAATAGAGCAATTTCTCTCTCATAATGACTTTAGGCAAGACAGCCTCGAGAGGCGCAGAAGCATACTTCTTCAAAATTCATACACTCTAAACATAATAAACAATACAAATGAAATAAACACTAAGCACAATATAACTCAAAACTATAGAAATGCAAACATAAAGAATCTCAATTTAGTTAAACACCCAAAATTCTCAAAATAATTTTACGAATATAAATACCGAAAGTTAACCAACGCAAATAGTTAAATACTACCAGCTCCTATATGTGGAGCATCTAACTGATAAATTAATAAACGTCTTCAAAAATAACCCGGACTTAAGGTTTGCCAAGAAGCAAGTTAACATTGTTTCACAATTATACACTAAAACTAAGACTCCTATATCTCTCTTAGAATATAACAATGTGGTCTACAGTTTAAATTGTAACTTAATATACGTAGGGGAAACATCAAGAAATCTTTCGCGTAGAATAAAGTCACATAAAGTGACTGTATTTTTTATCTGAACATGTTATATATACACCCACAGCCACAGCAATCATTTCACATAGCCGAAAGTCTTGACTAAAAAAAATATTACAAAAAAAAATTTCTTGAAATGATTCACATTCACAGTCAAGGATTCAATAAAACGAATAAAAAAACAGATAATAATAGATAATAGAAAGAACGCAAATATAAAACTATTTTGCATTCAGGAAACAAAAAAGAACTCCATTTTACAACGAAATTGTTGCTCAGTTCTATAAAATGACTGACAGACTCTGCAGGTTAGCGTCGAACAGCTAAAAATTTTATAAAATTCAATTGTTCAGGAATAAAAACCAAGTAGTAGGTATTATTAATTTTACTTGTATTCTATAATACGTTGTATTCTACCAACTTTTTAGGCTGTCTTGAGGAAGGCAATAAATAGTTAGTAATAGTAAAGCCTAAAGCTTGGCAAAGAAACAAAGTGTTTTAATCAAGGTCCCAATCTAAATGTTGACTACAACGCCACTAGGTTTAGCACGTTTTGTTCTAACTAGTTGTCATGGCTACAAATATACATTAAGATTATTAATGTTTGTTTATAAATATTGTCACATGAAGTTAATTGGCCTGGAATTAGCCTTTCATATGTAGAGTTATCTATATTGGCTGCTGTTGCCACAGAAGCTATAAAAACAAAGGAGTGGTATATATATTTTTGAAAATATGTATAAAAGTATAAAAGAACGTGTTACAACAATTAAAGTTAAATATATAAAAACTGTGCCAGAAGATGGTTAGAAGGGATCTATACATAAGGTAGTATACTGATCCTCCAAATATACTCTCAATTAGGCGTTATCGGTTTACCTACAAGTCTGAAGATGAAAAAACGTTCGGTATTTAGAAACTTATCGTACGGAATGATGTTTTTACAACAATGATTTTATATCATCAGCAAAAAAATAATATTAAAATATATGAAATAAAAATAAAACATAGCACTACTGGAGATGTGCTTTATCTAAATCATGCATTTGCTTTGGAATTATGTCACGACTTCGTTAAAAATGTCAGGTATTCTATTACTTACGTAGAGAATGTTGGAAGAAATGAAAACTGCAGAAATATTAAAGGAGACTACAACATAATTTACGCACGTCATTTCCACAACAGGCATGAAAGTTCTGCTGTAAAAAGCATGCCAAAGGAATTAGCTAAATTAAATTTGATATTGTACTGAGAAACTCCAAGAATACTGGAAGTCATGTATCTGATTGACGTGAAAAGTATACCAGAGAATACAGAATCACTGACAAACCAATATAAGTAAAAAATGTTTTTTAAGCTACCGGAATAAGCAGGAATAAAATATACAGGTTTGGTCAAAAAGTAATGAAAAATAGAAGTTGCATTTCTATGAACTTTAAATAAGTCTTCTTGCTGATTAAAATATAACAGGCTTAATTGCTTTATCTTGAACTAGCATATATGCAAACAGTAAGAAGATATTTATGGACGTACAACATATTGCTGATGCCGTTTACAACTTTATGATTAATCCTATGTAGTTAGTTCTTTTTTATTCCAATAGATTTTTAGAAACCCTAAAACTTTCGAGATTTACTTTTGGGAAATACATACCAGCCTTCCTGTATAAGCCGAAGATAGAGTGTTAAAGTTATTAAGAATAAAAAATATGTCTTTGCTAACGCAATCTAGCTGTCCCATACAAATGTCAAGCTTCTCAGATGCAAGGAAACCTAGCGAAAATAATTCTAATTTGTCATATTTTTTTCCTAAACTGCTCCCCAACTGAGATATTTTTCAAAATAGTGTTAGTATTCTTTAAGGTAATTTTACCATAACGGGTGACAACGAATCTGTTAGACAAGCCATAACTTTTGAAGTATTTGATGTATCAAAACGAAATTTGGTATAGATAAATGGTACATAAATAGGAGAGTTTTCGCATATTTTCACTCCAGTTTCGATTTTTAAGTGAAACACTCTGTGAAATTTTACATTTTTGGATTCATGAGACAATTCTGAATCAGAATGTGACATTTTAAAAACTTTTTACGCCTACTTGATTTTTTATAGCCATTTTAAAAATTGGTCTTAAATCTAGGTGGCCATGACCGGACGCAAATTAATCTAAGAACCTAAAATGATGACAGAATAATACAATCGCTAAGTTTTAGTGGTTAGTCTGATAGCTAGGAACAAGAGAAGTTGATAAAATCAAATTTTTGTGCCTAATTATTTTTTTCAAATGGCGACCCTTTTTACACAAGCACTTTTGAAAAGAGGATTTTCTTGCGAATCTATCGGTACTAACTTTTTTGCAATTGGGTTAAAAATAAGCTCAATAATTAAATATTACTAAGAAAAATACTCGATAATCAATTATTTACTTTTATCAAGCGTGCAATGGAAAACCATGCTGGATATTAAGTATAATTTTTTGTTTTGACAGTGACACTTACCTATTCTTTCTGAATAGACATAAGATTTGCTTATTTTTGATTTTCAGTATTATTTTTGTTTTCAAAAGTCAAAATAATTTAAACTCAAAGTGAAAAAGTCGATATGTTATTAATATTTGGAGAATGTCATAAAAATTCAAGGAATACTGCTGAGTTGTATGCTCAGAGATACCCCGACCGGCAACATCCAGTTAATTGGTATTTTCTATATCTCGAGAATCGTTTTAGGCATCAAAAAGAAAATCAAGTGGCTGATGGCAGATTTATTATAAATGAATAAATGGAGATTAACGTTCTTGCTATGGTTGAAGTTGATAAAACTGTTTCTTTAAGAAAAATTAATCACGAACTGGGTTTAGGTTATGAATCAGGTAGAAAAATACTAAAGAAATACGGATATCGAGCTTTTAAGTACCATTTACACCAACATTTGTATCCTGACGATGGCGATAGACGGGTATTGTTTTGTGATTGGTTGCTCTAAAATTGTAGAATTGACCCACATTTTATTAACTTTATCTTAATTTCTGACGAATCCAGATTTGCTAATAATGGTATGTTTAACAAGCAAAACAGTCGTTACTGGGCCCATCAAAATCAACATGAAATGAGAGCAGGAAATTTTCAAGAAATGTTTGGGGCCTTGGGCCAATTTTACTTCAAGGCCAATTAACAGTGGTTAGGTACTTAGGCTTTCTTCAAAATGAAATTGAGCAACATCTTAATGATCTACCTTTAGATGTGTTACGCCGAATTTACTTCCAGCAAGATGGAGCACCGCCTTATAATAGCAGGGAAGTACTTAACTAATTAATTGAACATTTTAATAACTCGTTTAATGGATCTCACTGTTCTCGATTTCTTTATTTGGGGATATATTAAACAAAGAGCCTATGTAACAGCCCCAAACACTCTTGAAATCTTACTGAATTGTACGTGTATTTACAAGTATTACGCCTCAAATGCTGCACAACGTGTTGAGAGAAGCAATTGAACGAGAGAAAATGTCTCGTAAACAAGGAGGAATGCACTTTGAACAACTACAGTAAACTCGAATATTGTGCTTTTACATTTTACAGCGTTATTGAAGTTAGTTGAAGTTATATTTTTGTTTAATACTCTGAACTATTTGTTAGCCAAAGATACAGATTTGCACGCCAAAATTTGTTGACGATATCTGAAGAGTGGCAGTAGAAAACTTTATAAAAAAAAGCTGTTCCGAGCGTTAGGCGCATAGGCGTGCATTCTTTTCATCAACACAAATAGGCTGGGCCGACTTTACGTGACATGACGCATAGATAGATCCAACGGAAATAATCTTGATCAACCAACTGTCACAATTAAAAATCCTACTTAATATCCAGCATGGATATCCATGGCACACTTGATAAAAGTAAATAACTAATTATCGAGTATTGTTCTTAGTAATATTTAATTTTTGAGTGGTATGTAAGTGATATTTCTAAAGAACGAAGAAATTTTTATTTCATCGAATATCCGTGTAAACTGTAGCGCCTGTAAAAACTATGGTAACAATGATATGAGACTAACTTTTGAACATCAAAATCGGCTTAGAGGTTTTGTTTGAAAGCGCTTGGTATTTTTTGGTAGAATTTATAGTCTTAAGACCGACAGGTTTCGAGAAAGGAGAAAATGAAACCAAGTCCTCTATTTTGTGTTTATGAAGTGAAACAAATTATTTGACTAGCCGAAAATCGAAGGTTCTGTCTCTATTTTAAAGCTAAATAGTAAAATATACAATAATGATGCCGAACCATTTCAAATTCATTGTTGTAAGAAGTTTTAGACGAAAAGCGTTACTAACAACCCGTATTATTTCCATATTTCGTCAATAAAGATACTACTAGTGACGTTAACTTATTTATTTAATTATGAAGGTTTATTACAGTGTTAATTCTTAATTCTTTGCCTAAAAAGATGCATTAAAACTGTGATTCGTTATTTTGTTCTCTTAGACGTTCAACGATTATTAGTCTTTAGAATTTTCCCCATAAATTATTCGGCAAGGATAATAATAAAAATTTAATTGCCTAACCTATTTCAAATATTACTTTTATTCTTGTTAAAATTACGACGTTCTATTCTATTTTGTATAAAAGCTTGCTATAAATTTAATTTATTAGTCTTTATATTGCGGAATCTATGGGAAGGATTCGCCGCTCTTCACTGAGACAAATAGATGTTTATGTTTTATTTAAAACTGTTTCCACAAATTTTAACTTATAAATTTATTTGAGCTATTTTCCAAACATAAAAAGCAAACTTTAGTCCTGAGGGCTATCAATAAATCATTTTTCTTTTAGACAGTTTTTTATCTTAAAGTCAACTTTGACGCACCATCACTTATTGAAAACGGGAAAATCCAGATATTTTTGTGTTTATAAAAAATCACTGCATGAAAGTGTTAGAAAATTATTCGCCTATAAAAATGTAGACACGATTTTCAGGGTAAAGGAACTTAACCTTTTATCCCGATTTCATTAAATCAGATATATTATATATATGATCCCGTTCAAAATAAAAATGCTATAATTCAGATTTAATTCTCAATATGTTTACTGTAACATAATTAATTTCAATATGGCATACAGCATATTGAAGCTTAAAGTCTTAAAAGCAATATCTTCGAAAGGAAAATGTTCAAAAAATTCATTTCCCAACAAAATAAGAGTCAAAATTAATTTCTCTCCCAAACGTGCAGAATTACTTTTTATTTTAAACCGCTCTAGGCCCATATCGTTGGGTTTTGGTTCATTGTATAGCCCAAATATTTAGGTAGGTATTGTCATACCGAATTTATTGTTGCCTTAGCATTTCTAGATCATACAGAGCTAAACAGAAAGTGATATTTTTTTGTAATAGTGAAAGACACTGCATGTATGTAGGCAATGTCATGGAAAAGCACATAATAGCAAAATCAATAATTTCAGAACCTTTAGATTTGTCTGCTGGCCAATTTTCAAATAATTTTATTATATTTAAAAATATTAGGGAAAAAATGTACGTTATTATTATCGCGTTATTGCTCTGCAAAAAGAAGACTACATTAAAAAACTATAGATTTTCTAAATCCTGAGAACCTTAATAAAATGGATAAAGATCCGACAGATATATTTCAAAAAATGATTAAAAATGCAATCAAAGAAAGTAACTTGTTTAGTGACAAAATAAAATACAGTTGAACGTTAATAAACCCACAAGCACCGAAGCTATATTCTTTTATCAAGTTACAAAAAGACAATATGCCCATTCGGCCAGTAGTGTTGTATGTAACAGCTCCAGCACACCGGGTATCTAACAAATTAATAGAAATTATTAGTACATTTTTTAACTTCAAGCCTAAATATAGTATTGAATTAATTAATAATATTAAAGATATAACAAATTTAAATAAAGCTATTTTAATTACTTTGGATTATTATTTCCCAGTATCCTTCCTATTGAAGCTATGAACTTAGTGCATAATTTGCTATTAAAAAACAAACTCAACCAATAATATTAGATTTTAGATATGAGATATTAGATTTGTTGGCAGTGTGCCTTGATCAAAATTATTTTGAATTTAATGGCTCGATTTACTTAAGTAAAGAAGGGTAACCAGTTAAGTCCTATTTTAGCTGAAATATTTCTTGATAACTTAGAACAAATAATAGATAATCGCCCTGCACGAGACAAGTTTATTTATTGATACAGATACGTTGACGATATTTTGGCTTGTTTCACAAGTACAGAGAGATAACTTAAACTCTTTCTAAATTCTATTAATAAATTACATAAAAATATTAGATCTACTTTAGAATTAGAAAAAAACAAGTCCATAAAATTTTTAGACTTAAAAATCAAGGAACATTAATAATAAACACGATTTTGAAATTTATTATAAACCATCCTATACAGATGATAGATGATATAACAATACATAATACATCAAACCACCCATTCATACATAAAGCTTTTCATAGTTTTGTACATTGTTTAATTAATGTACCTCTGTTAACAGAAAATTTTAACAAGGAACTTAATATTATAAAACAGATTGCAGTTAATATCGGTTATGACGCAACTATAATAGACAAAATCGTAAATAAAAAACAATATAAAAAAGCACTCAATTTCGTTTATCCTAATTTCAATATAAAAGACAAAATTAAGTTTAACACATTAACATATACCGGGAAAATTAGCACTAAAATAGAGAAATATCTTAAAAAAACAAATCATAAAGTAGCTTTTTGTACCAATAATACTTTAGGTAGATATATTAAGAATAACAAGTCTAATACAGATAAGGACCAAAAATCAGGAGTATATGAATTAAACTATGGTTCTTGGGAAAAGGTATATATTATTCAAACGGATGGATTTTTTTATAAACGTATCAAAGACTACAAAACATCATATATTAAACAAAAGCCTGATTCTAATTATGCAAAACATTTATTAGAAACAAATCATAATTTTAATAATGAATTTAAAACGTTGCATTCAGCCAATAAAAGTTACGAGTTAAGTTACTTGGAAATTAATATGAGGAAAAACCATAATATCTTATTGAACGATCAAATGGACCTAAACGGTTCCCCACTGTTAAATCTACTACATACTGCTAAAATCTGCTAGAGTTAGGTAGGTAGACTCTTTTATTACTTTTAAAAAAATCTTTTTTTAGTATCAGTCTTAAGTTGGTTTTTGAAAAAGACACATTGTGTCAAAACAGCTGGCAAACGGAAATAAATTAGTGGAAATTACTAAACAAATATAGTTTGTTTATTTATTATACTAGTGAGAATGAATTTTCATCCAGTAACGGCTAACTCGATAAACTATAAACTTTAATAGCGAGTTGGTCCCTTTCTAGCATTGTTTTCTGCCCTGCATCTGCTAGGCTTGATATACAGTTTTCTATTTTTACTTGTTCGATTTGAGGCCACTCTTCTCTGCAGTGCGTAGGCTAGTTCACTCAATTTTTTTAACTCAGGTAGAGCTTTAAGTCTTCGTCCCAACATATCCCTACATGCTCGATTGGATTCAAATCTGACGAACTACCAGGCCAAATCATTCGTCTAATATTATTTTGTTCAATAAAATTATTAACAATGAGCGCAAGGTAAGGGGTTGCATTGTCGTCAATGAAAATAAAGTTGGATCTGCGTTCCTTTGACATCGGTAGAACAACTGGTTGAAGAACCCGCTGAATGTAATTTTCGGCATCTACATTTTCCCTTACAAAAACTAGTGGGTCTGTTCTACCTTCGATGAACATACCAGCCCATACTGTAATAGATCCTTCTCCAATTGGTTCCTTTGGGACCATGAAATTTTCCTGCTAACGTTTCGGAACCTTAACCGTGATTACTGCTTTTGTGCCATTCAAGTTCCCAGTTTTAATGGATGGGGGGGGGGCAATGTCAGGGTGTTCCTTCTAAGGAAAGCGTTTAAAAGGGGATGTTTTGCTATTCGTCTAGATTTGAAGTTTACTTCTTGAAGCCGCTTGCGAACAATGTCTTCAGAAATGACAACGTTATGAGATTCTAGATGCTAATTGTGGAGCTGTCTCTTTTGGATTTTAGCGGGCCTCTTCCTGAATAAATCTGTTCATAGCGGGTGTTGTTTTTCTTGAACCACCACCACCATGGCCATACTGAACAGAGTTTGATTCTTGGAATCGTCTACATGCTCCCCCTATTGTGCTGTGAGTCGAATTCAAGAAATTTGTCACATGTCGCTGTGCCCAACCTGTTTGGATCATACTCACCGCCTGGTTGAGTTGTCCTTGAGATAATCAGGGCATTATACAAAGAAATGTTAAAAGAAGACCACTTATTATGTTGTCGATTTGATGCAACACCAAAGTCACATTGACATTTAACGGGATAAATTTGGCTAAGCAACGCTGATTCAATAGCTGGTATTTTAATGTAAATAATCACTGGCCGACAAGATTTTTTTAACACAGGCCAGCTCATTATTTTCACAATGAAAATACCCTCCCAATAATAAAAAAAAATACCATTTTTTAATAGCCTAATTAGAACCTTTTATATTGGCAGGTAAACAATTTTATTGTGGGGCGGCTAAAATGGGTCCATTTACAACGGAAAAATTACCTAGACTGGGTTGTTTACAAAATTAAACATAAAATAAACGTTAAACATCACTCTTCTGTTGAGTTTCGAATTGAGCGGTTCTCTGTGTAGCGATAAGCAAGTGTATGTGAAGACGAGAATGTCGAGTCAAACGCGCCGAAGTTGCAAAATTTCTCCTGACAAATTTTGTTATATTTGTGGAGAATTTCTGGTGAAATCACAAGCCAAGCCATTTTCCGAAAATGTAAAAAAAGCCTACTTTAAATTTTTGGTGTGTTAATTGGGGATCAAGATAAGCGGTGGGATCCCCATGTGTGCTGTGTTAGTTGTAGTGTATCATTGGTGCAGTGGATGAAGGGAAAGAGAAAAAGTATGCCTTTTGCAGTTCCAATGGTATGGCGAGAACCCACCAATTATTCTGACGATTGTTATTTTTGCCTGACAAAGAGTGAAGGTTGTTCCAAAAAGGGAAAGCACAATATAGAATATCCAAATTTGCAATCTGCCATACGACCTGTTCCTCATAATGCAAATTTGCCAGTGCCGATTGCGCCTTTAAATTGGCAAGCTATTGATTTGGGAGATAATGGAGATAACGCATCATCAGGCAGTTCAGAAGAACAGTGCACCGATCCCACTTTTACCACAGGTCTCAGTTCCGGCGAGCCACATTTGGTTGTTCAAAGTGAATTAAATGATTTAGTACGTGATTTGGGGTTATCCAAGCAACAGTCAGAACTTTTGGGTTCCCGTCTTAAGGAATGGAACCTATTGGACAAAGAAACAAAAATTACGAATTTCAGAAAAAGAAATGCTTTGTTTTCTGAATTCTACAGTATGAAAAATTCGTTGTGCTCGTCTACTGATATAGACAGTTTAATGCAAGAACTTGATATTGAACATTCTCCCCGTGAGTGGCGCTTATACATAGACTCATCTAAATATAGCTTAAAAGCTGTGTTATTGCATAATGGAAATTTAAAACCCTCTATACCAGTTGCCTATTCAGTTGCAATGAAAGAAAATTATAAAAATATGCGAACGATGTTGGATAAAATAAACTACAACAGGTATAAATGGCAGATATGTGGGGACTTATAGCGATTTTAGTGGCGCTTCAGGGAGGATTTACAAAATATTGCTGTTTCCTTTGTTTATGTAAATCAGCATTATGTAACAAAAATTTGGCCAGAAAGAAGTGAATTTTAATCGGGATCTCAAAATGTTAAATTCATACCTCTTGTTGACCCTAAAAATGTTTCCTTTGTTTATGTAAATCAGCATGATGTAACAAAAATTTGGCCAGAAAGAAGCGAATTTTAACCGGGATCTCAAAATTTTAAATTTATACCTCTTGTTGATCCTAAAAATGTCCTCTTGCCTCCTCTTCACTTTTAACTTGGGCCGATGAAAACCATTGTGAAGGCTTTGAATAAAGATGGTGATGGATTTAAATACCTAAGACAAGTCTTACCCAGTGAAGTGATGCCAAATTAAAAAAAGGCGTTTTTATTGGGCCACAAACCAGAAAATTGCTGGACGATGTCAATTTTACGGAAAAGCTTACCAGGCAGGGACTCAGAGCATGGAATTCATTTGTTAATGTAGTAAAAGGATTTTTAGGCAACAATATGGATGAAAATTATGAACAATTAGTTAATCAACTCTTAGATGCCTATAAAGCGCTTGGTGCCAGAATATCATTAAAAATTCACTTCCTCAAGGTATCGAGACACGTAAAAAAAAGAATTGGTAATGAATGACCAGGCTATGCTACAACTCATTTTATGTAGCATAGATACTCTTCAAAAAAGCCATGCGACCTCTTGAACTGTTGCTAAATATCAACACTATCTGTTTTGCCCTGGATGATCTAAAACTGTTATGCCAACAATAAATTCGGTAATAAGTACCCAAACATTCGGGCTATTTAATGAACCAAAACCCAACCATATCAGCCTAGAGATTTAAAATATAAGAAGCAACAGAACAGAGTCACAATTTCCTGGAAATGTTTCACTTGCGTGTCAGTATAATAATACATTTATTGTTCAAAAAAAGTGTCATCAACGTATCGTCTTGAGAAAAAAACCCTATTCATTAAAT
The DNA here is from genome assembly GCA_030620095.1 of Kuschelorhynchus macadamiae. NCBI lineage: Eukaryota > Metazoa > Arthropoda > Insecta > Coleoptera > Curculionidae > Kuschelorhynchus > Kuschelorhynchus macadamiae. Next base: position 539,008 of record JAUTXW010004380.1, read on the forward strand.
CGCTAAAGTTGCTTTTAAAATATGACATAAAGATTTCAGCCAGTTGAGGTGACAAACTAGAACACATAAGAAGCCTTCTAGCATTCTAGATAGTTGAATTTAAAGGGATCTAAGGATAAACATTTTTTTAATAGAGACAGGATACCAATGATTTTCCCTGTGACAAGAAACAATAATTGTACAGTAAATCTTCAACAATATTGAGGACTTGGTCGAGATCAAAGAACATTTAAATACAATTCACTCTCCAAATAATAGACGATCAGCTTTGGGCCTTCAACTTAGGAAACTTTGCAAAATTTTAAAATGCTACGTAATGAAACGATGGAAAAATCGCTAAGATCCAATTTCTAGTCTTCATTGAGAGACAGCATGAATTATTGTAAATTTATTCAAGTGGTATCGATACGTTATAACATCTCTGAGACCCATAACGTCAAAGATGTCACCTGATGAACAGTATTTTTATTTATTTACATTTAGCTTTGGAATGCCCCCATCAGATTAGTCTTCATAGTGACATAGTTTTGTCGAAACGCCCTGGGCAAATCATCAAACATTTTGAAGTGAATATTGGTTTTCCTTCCTCCCAAGTTCTAAGTAGCTGTTCTCCAAAAAGCAGGAGGACTAATTTTCACTAAAACATTATGATCTTGTCTGGCGTTTTTAATTTAGTATTGGCATGCTTTTACCAAATTAGGAATCAATCCGATGCGTGCTAGAAGACCATTCGTGACTCCTTTTCTGGCTCATTTTTAACTTAATGGAAATATGTTTTTCATCTGTTTTGCAGCTTATGTAATAACCAGTAATAAAACCTAAATTATTAGCCTTATAATGGCTTTATTTTATAGACTACACTATTAGTTAACACGAAACAGATTTTTATAATTTGTCCTAATATTCATTTTGACATTCATTCTGTTTTCAACTTTTTTAATGTAAAGGAAGATCTGCATTAAGCCACAAAAAACTACTTAATGTTTAAACAATTAAGAACTAATTTGTTTTATTTCGTATTTGAAAGAACCTAATCTGCAGATATCAACATTTTGAGAATCGGCGTTGTGCTAAGTTACCATACATTTTAATAGATAGTGTTCTATAAAACAGTTTCAGACAGAGTTAATTATTAACAATATCAAATAAGAAGAAAATATCACAATAAATTTGTAGTATTTTGAGAAAAAACAGAACAGAAGTTTACCTTAGATCAACATCGCTAATTTAAGTCGCGTATCCATTTCTTAAATTTTTCATCTTAATCACTTTAAATTTTCTACTGGGGGGGTTTTTAAGGATGCTGAAAAAATTGGGGGTTATTTATAGCTTATTTATCCTATTTTTAAATTATTCATGTACATTACTCCAAATTATATACAAGTGGGTTTTCAAGGTTGCTGAACACTATTCTGAAGTCAAAGTTTCAATACCTACCCTCCTTCAGCCTTATTGGGTGTTGATCTCTTGAGTTTATTTGCCCCTTTTCTTAAAATATTCTTACTCGTATAACTCATATCAATTTTTTTTAATCGGGGGTTTTCAAGGTTGCCGATCGCAATTCTGAAGTCAAAATTTCTTTATCAACCCCACTTCATTCTTATATAATAACGTGATATAAAATTATATTTTGTGTAAGATTTAATTTAAAAATGATAATGGAAAAAGGGTGTAAGAATCCTATTAGGTTCTAAATAATGAGTTTCTTTTTCTTCCCATCCCCAGTTCATTAGATGCAATTCATTTGTCCAAGTCCAAGTTTGAGGTATACTCTTGTGTGGCGTCTCAAGTAGGTAGTCAAATGCATAGTTGTCCAAGAGTTTTTTTATAGGTTTTTATAGAAACACAAGTATCTATATTCATTTAAATCAATATTATGTTTTTTGGCACCATAATATAAAAGAATTGATTTAACTCTGCTTTTATATATTTGCTGAATATCTGCATTTAGCTGCTTGAACGAAGCTACTGGTGTTTCTTACAATTCTTGACTTTGAAGTAACATATTTCCAACTTTAGTTTTACTTTATCTTACCTTAAATGAAGATGCCGTGTCGCAACCAGACATAGCGTACAAAAGCAAAGATATGTTCCTTTAAGTATAATGAGTAATCTAAGCTTTTTGACGAATAAATTTCCTTGGTTTTATTTTCCTTTAGATGCTTTATAAAAGAACGTTTCATTTTCATTTAGTGCTAACGCTGTCAGCAAAATTAATATATCTATATCTGCTGCAACTATCACAACGTTCGAATTTTCAACACTAATAGCTTTTTCAATAGCAGTGTTTACAATCAAAGTGTCTGTTCACTTTCTGACTGTCTACAGATAAAATTATTTTGTTGAAGAGTTTCTATTAACATTTTTATGAATTTAGATTGTTTGAACTATTAATAGCGCCCAAATCCCATGTCACCTGAGTATCATAATTTTACCCCCTCCAAGCTCTATTTCCACCCCGTTGAGGAGTACATATCTTTAAATTGACTCCAACCTCGGAAACTCTCGGCGAAATCATTTTGAAGCCTCAGATAGGATGATACATGAAACCCGACTTTCACCCCATCGAACTCCTATTTCCAACCCCCTAGAGGGGGTCATAATTTTGAATGTACCTCAAAAATTAAATCAGCATACCTGAAAACGCCCTGGAAACCAGTTTTGAAGGCGCAAATCTGATCTCACGTGAATATCGCACTTTCACCCCCTCCAACCCCTATATACACCCCTACAGGGGTATGGATTCGTTTAATAGTATGGAGAATATAATATTTACATATATCAAGGTAATATCCTGTATTTTTCATTGTCATTTTACAAGTTTCATTTGACCGCCGCATCTAGTAAAAAATTTGATGTGATTTAATATGAATATTTAAAAAAAGTTTTAATATTCTAAGATTAACACCCAATAAGGGTGAATGAGTTTGATATTTTAATTTCAGCTTTAGAATCGTGTTCAGCATCCTTAAAAACCCCCGTAGAGGTGAAGGACGGTTAATATTTCAATTTCAGGTTTAGAATCGGGTTCAGCATCTCTTAAAAACCCCCCGAGTAGATAATTTGGAGTGATTTACATGAAATATCTGAAAACAGGGAAAATAAGCTAAAATTAACCCCCAGTAGGGGTGAAGGAGAATTAATATTTCTATTTTTTAGAATCGTGTTCAGCATCCTTGAAAACCTCCGAGGAGAAAGATTTAGATGGATTAGGGTGAATATGAGGGTGATGCAGGTCAGATCTTCACTTTTTTTCACATTACAGGCCTTAGTGAACAATTTGCAAAAAAATTAAGTCGCAACAGTTCAAGGTAAAAAACTATCTTGACGCGTCTAATTCTAAAAACTTGTTTTTTAATTGAACCTGTTTTTATAATCGTCTGAGGTGACCAAAAGTTACAAAAAATCTACAGTATATGGAAGCAAAATAAAAAATGTTCAGAAAATTTATACAAGAAAACTGTTCTTTCTTATTACAGAACTTAACATATGGTACGCCTTCGGTCGTAAAGAATTATTATATACAAGTTAAAAGTGTTTTCATCATGCTCCGGTTCCACTAACCGCTGGCGCTGGTCTCAAACGTCTAGCACTGGTCTGCAGGGGCGCTGCAAGCGGGCGTGCAAGGCACGCGGGCGCACTTCTCAAGGGGCGCCGCGCGCCCCTCCGAGGTTTTACTAAATTTCCATTGACCTTTGATACCACCTTTATGCGTTTCTTGTTATAATTATAAAACCAAAAATCCTTTTTTAAAGTTTATAGAGGTGTTGTAGTTTTGTCTATATAATTATTATAATATAATTAATAAAAATACTGTAATTATTATTTAATAAGAAGAATCATTATTATATTATCCTATAAAGGTTTTACAGGTTTTTCCGTCCAGAAAAAAATAATTTCAGAATAACCAATTAATTTTACATTACATATCTAATCACAATAAACAAACAAGTAAATAATTATATTATGTAATTATTATTTTCTTGAATGATGTTTAAGAAAATCATTGTTTCATTGTTATTGTTTTTGAAGTTATAATTTTTCTCGATATTTTTTATTCGATATCGACGACGCGACGCGACGATTTTATATCACATCCTTAAACCAAAGCGACATGCGAACATGCAGAAATAATAGGTTGGGGAAATTTTCTGTAGGCTGTAAAAGCAAGAGGCCATTGTAACTAAAAAAGAAGAAGAAGAAGAAGAAGCTGAAGAAATAATAGGTTATGGGTTATAGGGGACTTACCCGATGTAGCGCGTTTTTCTGTGCCCTTCGCTTACTAGTAAACTGTGCTTTAAGTGTCTATTATTTATGATTTTGTTTCATCGAAATAGCGTTTTTTATTATTTTGTTTGTTAACCTAGATACAATATACAATTGTTTTACTTTTGTAATTTGATTGTAATTCGTTTTGCTTTTGCTTGCAATGGTAAGTATTATTTATTATTTACCATAATAAAAAACCCAAAGTGGTAATTTTTAAAGGACGCTCCGTTGCGTAGTTGCCTTGGTCGACAATTAATCTTTATTAAAAGTGTTTCTTAACTTTGTAGGATCCGAAAAGGAAAAAATTGTCTGGGGCACAATTTCGTTACAAAAGAGAACAAAAATTAGAAGAAAGAAGAAAATTAGCTGGCTCTCTCTAGAAATTTTTTAGAAAGGAAAATGCAGAAATAACATTAACAGAAAATGAAGTTTTAGATACTAATATATAACCTAATAACAGCTGTCGTATCTATGGAAGGAGATGAAGGGAGTGAAAAAAAAAGCATAACGAAGGAGTCTTCCGATAGTTCTAATTCCGATTTAGACGAAAATTTGGAAAATATTCCAGGTCCAAGTAGTACAAGTACCGATACAAGTACCCTAATACCAAATGACCCAGGTATGTGGCCAGAAGCTATTACAAGTTATGTTGCAAAAATACTGGTAGAACGAGGCCCTATAAAGGTAAATCCTATTTATTTTGATTATCCAAGTAATGCTGATGGACGTAAATTCTCCGAAAAATATTATAACCGTCAACTTGCCAATGGAGAAGAAATTAAAAGAGATTGGTTACTATATTCTGTTTCTAAAGACTCTGTTTTCTGTTTTTGTTGTAAAATTTTTGGAAAATCTCATACTAGCTTATCTGACTTAAATGGCTTTTCTGATTGGCGGCATTTGTCTTTAACACTTAAAAGGCATGAAACAAGTGTAAGCCACAGTGAAAATATCAAATTATGGATAAATTTGAATAGTACATTAAAGACAAATACTGCTATTAATCAGAGCCAGCTTCGACTCTTAGATGTAGAAAAAAAACATTGGTATGAGGTTATTGAAAGAATAATTGCAATTATACAATATCTATCTCGTCAATGTCTGGCATTAAGGGGCCGTTCTAATAAATTATTTGAGTATAATAACGGAAACTTGTTAAAAGCTGTAGAAATGATTTCAAAATTTGATCCTGTAATGCGTGAACATGTGCGTCGAATCCAACAGGTTCAAATAAAACATAAGTCAATTGCTCATTATTTGGGAGATCAAATCCAAAATGAAATTATTGATTTATTGGGTTCAGCAATAAAAATAAATATTCTTAATATGATTAGAAAATCAAAATATTTTTCCATTATCCTTGACTGTACCCCTGATGTAAGTCATAAAGAACAAATAACCATTATTATTAGATTTGTATTGATGAACAATGACTCTAAAAAGGTTGAAGTGCGTGAACACTTTATTGGGTTCTGCCCAATCACAGACTCAACAGGGGAAGGTTTATGCCAATTTTTGGTGGATTTGCTTTTAAAATTAAATTTAAATATTTATAATTTGCGCGGCCAAGGGTATGACAATGGCGCCAATATGCGTGGTAAGCATAGCGGAATGCAAAAAAGAATTTTGGAAATAAATAGTCGTGCTTTTTTTATACCATGTGCAGCCCACAGTTTAAACCTGGTCGTTAATGATGCAGCAAAAATTTCACATGAAACTATTAATTTTTTTGACATTATTCAAGAGTTCTATGTATTTTTTTCCGCTTCAACAAAAAGGTGGGCCATTTTTGAGAAGCAAGTACCAGATTTAAAATTAAAACCTTTAAGTGATACCAGATGGTCGAGCAGAATAGATGCGATTAAACCATTACGTTACAATTTGTGTAAAATATTTGATGCCCTTCTAGAAATAGCCACCGATTCGTCTTTGGATTTAAACATTTCCCATAAGGCAAACTCATTAGCCCTCAAAATTCAAAATTATAAATTTTTAGTTTCAATAATTATTTGGCATAATATTTTATTTAAAATAAATACAGTAAGCAAAATAATGCAAAGTTCAACAATAAATGTAAAAGTATGTTTAGATTATCTCAACAAATTAATAAATTATTTTATGGAAATTCGTTCAGATGAAGGTTTTAATAAAATTCTTGTCGAGGCTAATGAGATTGCCTTAGAATTGGATACTGAACCATCTTTCCCTCTTCCTCAAACATTACGTCCGCGAAGAAAGCCAAAAATGTTTGATTACGAGAAAAGAGATGATGTTGTTTTGGATCCCAAAGAAAATTTTAAAATCGAATTCTTTTATCGTATTTTAGATCAAACATTATCATCTCTTCGCGGCAGGTTTGAGGAGCTTCAAACATTTAACAACGTTTTTGGTTTTCTGACCAACATAGGAGATTACTCGGAGGAAGACTTAATCAAATTTTGCAATGATCTACACCTAAAATTGCAAGATCAGTCACGTGAAGAGTCAGACATTGACGGAATAGATTTATTTAATGAAATATTAGCTTTGCGTTTACATTCTACAATAACAAACTCATTAAGTGAACCGCAAACTATTTTGCAATATATTTTTGAAAACGATCTCATATCAACATTTCCCAATATTTCTATAGCTTTAAGAATCCTACTTACCCTACCAGTTTCAGTTGCCTCTGGTGAGAGGTCTTTTAGCAAGTTAAAAATTATAAAAAATTATTTAAGATCAACAATGGTCCAACAAAGACTTTCAAATTTAGCTTTTATTTCAATTGAGCAAGAAATACTGGATAGTTTAAAAATGCACGATACCATATCAGAATTTGCAGCACTTAAAGCAAGAAAAGTTCAGTTTGTATAATTTTAATAGACATCGTTATTGTTTTTTTTTGTATACAATAAGGATACATTATTATTTTTTGTCATTTATTATACCCTTTAGTTTTTGATACATTTTTTTTACTATCTGTGTTGTACATTGTGTACTTAATAAAACTATATGTTATTTAAAAATGCTCCGTAGCTTCTTTCAAAAATAATAGAAATTTTAGGGCGCCAAAATTTGTGCTGGTCTGTCAGATAATGACGTCTTGATTGCGTCATGTGTAGAACATGGTGAAAACGTTTGGTTACCGATTTCAAGTGACAATACAGTAAATGATGAATTGTGTTTTGATATTGCATAAAAATAGTAACAAATATGGAAAAACAATTAGCAATTTATGCGCAAACGTTTATTTTTTAATAACAATATTGTGCGTGTTATAAGCAATTTGTCATTTTTCACGAAAGTTTTAACACCAACCTTAACATATGCAAAAACCCAAATAATGTCAAACACAGAACCAGAGGCAACACTAGAAGACTGTAAAAATCATATATTTAATGATAAAAATAAATAATTTTGCTGTTTCCAATTTGTACACAAACAAAAAATTTGTTTCTGGAACCGCGATCGGATCCATAACCCCGACATGGTTGGTAATTTGACAGACCAGTTATCAAACCATTAATCCGGTGACGCCACTACTTGCATCGTGAATTCTTGCAGTTCGAAGCGGTCAGTAGAACCGAAGCATAGTGAAAACTTCTGTTCTTTAGACTTGTAACAATAAATGCAAATCATCAGAACTAACTAAAAAAACTATTCCATTTTATTATAAAAAGTGACATGTTGAGAACAAATAAACAACGGAGATGGGCAGAATATCAAACACACTTTGTATAATATTTCAAATTTGAATTTATTATAAAACAACAATTATAACAACTTAATTTTAAGCTGGTAATAAGTTTAGTTGCTATGCTATTTCGCTAGAAAGCAAGTAATAACTGTAATTTAAAGTGATTTTTCCAATTTGCGAGTGATATACTAAGCTCTTCTATGACAGTAATCCACTGCTCATTAACATTGTGGGCATAAACATGACACCAATTAAAGTGATGTAATGATTAGAGCTTAAATTATAATGCGATTTCAAAAGGAGGTAGGTGGTTTACGTGAATGCCATTTTGTGTGAAAATCAAAATTAATCTGCATGGCAAAATAATTTACTACGTGAAATAATAAAAGCCTGCCCAACAACACTTAGGCCTAGCGATAACATTATGGTAACATTTTTAATGCCGGCAATTTGCCACACGTAAAGATATAGGTAATAACTTTATTTCATACTATATGCAACTTTCAAATGCCATGGCTTACGCTGACTTTGCAGGTTTTCAGCAATTTCAAACGCAATTGTTTGAATAATTAAGAGCATGTGAAACCTTAACTTTTATTTTGGTAGGAGTTTTAAATTAGTATAAAAAGTTCTAGATAAGCGATTCTGATGACCAAAATATCTTCCTACGTGAATAGTGCCTACTTATTAGAAATTCAGTAATAAAACCCACTAAGAACCTTAAATACTTTTACTGTATCCAAAAATGAGACTTAATCATTGACAAGCAAGCTCAAGGTTATCACACTGTTTATGACACATTTCAATCTAACTAAAAAGAATAATCAGTCCTGTCAAGCTTCCATAATTTTTTCATCATATGCTTTGCAACCTTTTGAGTTAAAACTTATTAACAAAGTTTATTGACTTCAAACAATGACGGCAGTACGTATTTAGGCTCTAAGCTTTGTGGTTAGTTTACGGATAAGAACTGTGTAATGCAAAATGTGGATATAAACAAGGGAAACTAATGAAAAACTGGGATCTCTAGAAATATGTATCCCTGTATCATAGGGTGTGAAGTCGTAGATTCCGTCGACGTTCTCGATGATCTTCACAGGAGGTAACCCATCAAAGTACTAGCCGCGCTAGATGATGCTTAACTTGATCATTGTCCGTGAACGGGCTAAATGAAGTTAATGCCGCACTTCATAAGCAAACGTTAATCTGAAATTAATAAGTCTTTGCAATTTATCCCATGTGTTCGATGGAATTACAATCGGGTGAACGTGTTGGCCATTGCAATCGCTGTAAATTTTCAGTTTCAAAAAAATATTTAAAATTCTACTCCTATGCGGTCTTGCGTTGACATCTATGTTCCCAAAATTTTCAGCCCACAGTTTGGTTATCCAAACGGTATTTTGTTGTGTAAAAAAAACAATTGTTGGATTCTTGCCCAAAATTCTAATGCTCTTGCGTTCAAAGCCCAGTAACTCGGTCTTCCCTTAATAACTCTGGATGTCTCGCTGGGCGACAAGATTGTAAATTATTGGCATGTAATCTTCTTTAAGGGTTTTTGTGGAGACTACAACACCACTGGCTAATTGTAAAGAGTTTCTTAAAGAATTGGACGACACAATATGGTTTCTTCTGGCCAAAAGTTGTTAAATATCTATTATTTCTCCGCGATGTTTTTTTTTGTTGACCCCATGGTTACAATATGGATTTCCATTGGTCTTAAATCTATTCCATGCCCTGTTGATAACACTTTGGGAAGTGTTAAACTGCTCTGCTACGGCGCTTTGTCAGACTCCTGCTTGTATCATACCTATGGTACGGTATAATTGGAGTTTTTCAGATCTTTGATTCCTACCAATATTTTACTAGTCATCTTTAATTTGTACCACAATTTCACTAGTTATGGTACACAATTCGAAATCAATTCATTAAGCAGTTTTTTTAGGCTGAATTTTGAAATATATTATTAAGCCGCCATTTTGTTCCGCTATCTTGGATTCGTAGCAAAATGTTACATAATACTTGATGTTTGTGCAAAATTTGCGATAAATTGGATAAGCAGTTTTTTAATAATATTTGATAAGCAGTTTTTTAATAATTTCCCTAAGACGCCATTTTGTTTAGCCATATTGGATTTTTACCAAGGTTATCTCCATATGTCATTTAATTTATGACCAATATTTGAGGTCAATCGGGAAAGTATTTTTTAGCTATGCCGCGAACAGACAGACTGACGGAATTGAGAAAACATGTTTTTCGGCATCTAGGGACTCTGAAACGTAGGGAGATTTTTTCACTATTACAATATGTCCCTCTTACGAGGGAAGTAAAATGAAAAATAAAAGTGGATCTACACGTAACCTATCAATGGGGATTTCTAAACACATATTTTTAATAACTGCAGTTTCCTCTGTACAACCGTTTAAAAAAATGAGTTTAAATATGCACTCTTGTTTTACTATATCAACGAACATAAAGAAGACAAGAAGAATCACTTCGCTTAACACGTGAAATCAATCCCCTTTCACCGCGCCTTACTTCTAGCAGGTTTTCATGGTGGACTTTAGCCGGCGTGTATTGTACAAGGAAGCATTTTAATTTTGTGTGTCTTGTGATTAAGTGCTTTTAGATTTTACTATTTTTATTACTTTATTTGGGTAGATTTTAGGAGTGGTATTACTGTTTTTATATAGGGATATTACAATATTTAAATTGAATATGTCTGGAGATTCCTAATGGGAAAAACCTTGCAAATACGTTGCATTTTTTATCGGGATGAGAATTACAATTTAATCTATTTTTGTTATATTGGATTTACTAAAAACAAAGGGTATAGTTTTGACTGGTGAGAAATTTAAATCAGGATTGGTGGGAAAATTTTCTCGAGTAGGTGAGAAAAGCTAACCTAACCTAACAATTAATGAACATATAAATATTCAGGGGTTATTAGTGCATCTAATTTTTTCAGAAAAAAATTGGAAAAACGAGTTTCTAAGTAATTTGTTGAGTCGAAGAAGAGGATATTTCCACTTGCGCGAATGCTATTTGTTAAACAAATTCTATAGAAACGAGTATTCCAACTTTTCCTATGCATGAGGGATATTTATTAAAAGCTTAATAAATAATATTTAATATAACAACATTCGTGGGATTAGACCGTGTCAAATTTGAATTACTATCCGACGTTTCGTCTTCGATTGCACGAGAAATCTTCAGGGATCTTTACTCCACGAGATCTGAATGGATATGTATGTATGTATATATATCTTGCCGTTTTTTTTTTTCGGATTTTTCCACTTGAAATTTAAATATGCCGTCAGCATTTATGTCAGTGATTGGTCAAGATTGATAGGAAGGAAATAATCGGTACAAATTTCCACTATGAGCGTGGCAGATCCTTTGTTAACAAACTTGAATTAAAAATTTAATAATTAATAATTTATAAAATGAATGATATTTATTTTCCATATCCATCATTTTATGTCGGTCCTACATTATTATAAATAAATATATAAAAAAATATATAACGGTTTGCTTTTATTGTGGTACAAAATAAAGCAAACCTAAATGTCCTTTTATACTAAATTTTTTTGTATTAAACGTTGTGCAGTAGTAATTGTGCCTTGAAACCTAACATCGAGATCTGAAAAACACCCTACCGGCTGAGTTTCTACAACGCCCGGATCAAAAACTAAAACTATCTAGGATTTTTAAATATTGTTACAAAGTTGAAATAAGTTGGTTTTTGTTTATCTATTTAAGTACTTCTTGTATTAAGACGAATTAATAAGCACACAAACAGTTAAACACTAAACATTTTGTTTATTTTAATCGTCCACATAAGTCCCGGGATTTAAAAAAAAACAAATATGTATTAACCTTAATTTAAGAAAGAAGAATAACTTGATACGAAAATCATAGCTAGATTTATGTATAAACTAAGCATTTTAACATTAATGCCCTACATATATTATTATTGTTAACATAAATGTATAACTTGGTCAAACTTCTTAATTTTTAATAATATATTTTTAGTAAAACTAGCAAAATAGTTTTTGACTTCATATGAAACACAAAATTCGTGTTACTTTTAGTTACCAAAAGGGTTCATGATTCGATTCTTTTCAGGATTCGAATTCGCGATTTGAATCCTTTTAGGAAGGATTCGTCCGAGCTCTGCTAGGCGTAGTGTATATACTGTGTGTAAAAACGCTACTGTATCATATTTTACCTAGTTTATTTAATTAAATTTAAATTTTCATTGGTGTTTCATTTGTTTTATTTTTAAGAAGACCTGCGCTTATCTCAGCAAGGCAACGTCGGGTATTTTCGGTTTTTATTGAAGTATATGTCATCATATCATTTCCCGCGCACTGATCGCGAAGCAACGTTGCTTCAATAAAATCTAAAATTTTAAAAGCTGCCCCTGCGAATCATTGGTCGAGTTAAATATGTAAAATGTCTAAAATAGCAAATAAATAAAATACATCAACCCAGGAAAATATTGTTTGCATAATATAAACAAGTATTTACTCATTTGTACTTTTGTTTAATAATCCCTTGCCATATAAACAAATTGGTTCAGAACAAGGAGTTCTGAAAAGCCCCCGTATTTCCAGTTTAAGTATCTCCATGAATCCGTTCGTATGTCGTCCTTTTAAAGTTAAGGAACAGCCCGATTTCTGCGAAGTTATCGGAAGGCTTGTGATCTACGATTTTCAAAGTCGCCGACTGCCAGTGTTTTCACTACTCGAGGTTAATATACTTTGACTATACCATGTATAATTGACATAAGGAGATATTAAGCTTTTACAAAAGGCGTTATTGAAACTAGAAGGTTATACAATTATACTAAAAAGACCTGTTTGTTAAAAAGTTACGTAATTTTGAAATCCACCTACAATTTGACCTCTCCACCTTAAATGTCGCCTAGCGTATTTAGAAATGAAAAGCTCATTTTTAACCATACCACCTAACAAGAATAAGAAAGAATATATACATTTTTTTATACATCTCTTTATTTCTATGATTATTGTACTATTTCAGTGCATATTACATTTTATACGCAATTAATATTTCCGTCTCCGAGAACCACACCGTCAATAGCCATTTACATGTAAATCGCTAAAACTAAGTTGACTCTTAATAGAGTTAATTTTGCACACTACTTTTTCGCTTTGCCAGCAATGCCTCGCGAATAACTTTTAGAAATTCAAGGAACTTTGCACTGCGGTATATGACTTTCGAAATCCAGTTTAAAAAGTTGTGCCGTCATTTTCCTATATTTTAGATATCCACGCTTTTCTGGGCTTTGTGTAAGTATACTGCAGATAAAATATGACTGCTGCTAGACTTTTTTCTCAGATACGAGTTGTTAGCGAACGTAATATACACAAATTGGCTTAGCCATCGAAAATCCGTAAATATCCGTAATTATTGTAAGAAGTTGGGAAGAATGGAAGCCAGCACAAAACGGGGCCAGCCCAAAAAAGAGCTTAGTATCATCAATCAAGTTCTGATTGCTTTTTTATGTTTTAAATATTTATATAAATACCTGCCTAACGTACGAACCTATTTAGGTTGCCTTTCTTTCTTGTAAAGTTTTATACTTACTCCAATAAAAATGAATCGTTTGCAAAATATTTCTAGTCCAATTACACATAATCTATCATAGCGCTTGACAGCGCAAGAGAGAGATATTATTTTAATATAATGCTTAAATATGTGTTCAGTTCCATTAAAGCTAATACGTTACCCGACTTTATCGTTTTTACTTTACGTAATTAAACCCATTTTAATCGTTTAAATAAAACTTTGCACGAATTTAGAACTCTCATTTTAATAACCATTAATTAGAGAAAGCAACCGGTTAAGTAGAACATTCTTGAAAGCCTTTAGTGAAAATTTAAGAAAAGAAAAACGAACTTGTATGTAGCTACGGTATTGTTCTCAAGGTGGTATTAGAGTATGCTAGAATTTCTAATACTAATATAATCAATTATTCTACTACATTTTAAAAAATTAAAGATTTTAATATTTTTTGCATGGTTTTTAAATTTTGTTCGAGTAAAAGCTTTTGTTAGTTATGTTATCGGGTCCGCAAATCTAAAACTATAATAAATAAAAGTTGCACGTAATATATATATATATATATATATATATATATATATATATATATATATATAATATAAATCGATCGCAGGAGGGGTATCCTGTGATACATTCGAAAGCAATTACTTCTCGTAGAGAGTTTTCCTGCAAAAATTACATATTTTTGCTTTGCTGCATATATCCTTTTCCGTCCAAGAAATCTTAACTAGAAGTATGTGAAGGCACCTTTTTTTTTCTTTTCACTTTTACCCATGCATATTACATGCCTTCGCCAAAATCCCTATGGGTTGCAGCCGGAACTCACCGGAGCCCCAATAGGTGGCGCCAAGTGTTATGCTTGGCTCGTAGAACTTTTCTACTTACATAGACGTTTTCGTTTTGGATTGTGTCACATCGATGATCTCTTATTTGAGATTATACGAAAGAACCTCACCTAAAATATTACCGTCCGTATACCAAAGTCCTCGGCTATTTGGATGTGTCTTTGAGAACAAAAAAGCATATAGGAGACTCCGGAACTGAGTAATAACCCAGACTCACTTAGCCTTTTCTAGATTCACAATTTTAGCTCACTGCATATACAGATTCCTTGTTAGAATAAATATAGAAATAAATATGCCTTGCACACCAATAAAATGTATCACACCCTTCTTACGGCTTGTTAAACCATCACCTAAATCTAAATTATGCATTGGAGAAGCTATGTAAGCACTATTTAAGGGATATAATAGCAATTAACATACCGCGATATCTGAACTACTGGAAAAAGTGGAGCTTATAATATATAATTTGTAGCACTGTGAAAATTTGGTAAAACACGTCAATTCATATATCAAGGGCGACAACTGTTAAGGTATTCGTTGTTGTATTACATTCAATCCCCTGACCCTTGGGGCAACTACCTTATAACATTTCAAATAGCATCCTCCACTAATTTCGCCATTTTTGAAATCTTTACGTAAATCTAGATAAGCTACTTGTCTTTTAAATTGCTCTGAAAAGAGACACATACAGAGTGGCAAGAAAGTTCGGCAACGACCATTTTTCTCGTAAACCCCTGTATAATTAAACCAGTAATGGCTCATTATCCTAAAACGCATAAAACAATTAATTAAGTTCTTTAAGAATCTAAATAGGAAAAAAAGATTATTGTCGTGTATGTGACCTGATAAGAATCTTGGAATTTTCTGTCACCTTAGCATGGGTCGACGCTTAACTGTGAATGATATATGTATATATTTTGCTGTGTCTTTGTTTTGTGCATGTAAATTAATTGTTTTATCTGTTTTAACATAATAATGCATTAGTGGAATAAACTTTTAACATTCCTAAGAAAAATTTCTTTCTTGTTCGAATAGGTAAGTGTAAATGTATAAGGGGAAAAAGAACAGAGGGGAGAAGGCAGAAGATAATTTTTTTTTTTTGTATCAATAATTTTGTGATGAGTGTTTTGTCATTGTTTAGTTTATTTTAGCATTTATGTTGTACTGTGATAGCGTTTAAAGCGACGTTGTCAGACGTACCGCTTGTCAGATATTGACACTACGTTTTGATTTTCTTATGTAACACCATGTATTTTTTATTGTTTTTTCGAATTCACTGATGCCGTTGAGACTAAAAGCAGACAAAACTCAATTAGTATTGAACATAATGTTTTGAGATTTTTTGCATGGATTGAATAAATTAGTATTAAGATAATGTATCTATTATATTACCTAGAGAGATTACAGAGTGTATACAAAATATAATATATTATAATGTCGAATAAGGATTTGTTGGAAACAAATAACTATTTTATTTTGTATTATTGGTTAAGAGTCTAAAGGCTTGATGAAAGCCTTAAAATAGAAAATAAAATATTGGGTCAAAATTTGACATACTACTTATACAGTATTTACCAAAACATCCGAACTATATGGGTATTTTCTACATTAAATAATTTATGGAAAATTTGGCTTCGACAAATCGTTTGTATAAAGACTAAAAATTTGACAATAAACTTTATCACGGGACGTCCAATATACGTCAAATATGATTTTTTAAAAGTGCCAAAACTGAGGTTTATGTTGTTTATTTTTAAAAAAGACGGATCAAAATAAATTTCATATTTTTATTGCAACTTTTTCTCCTCTACAAGATAACGTAATTAGATTTTTGATCCGAAGTTTCGTTCCTTTGCATCAACTTGAATTGATGTTTCTTTTAGTTCAAAACGTCCGATAAGTGAGCAGTATAATATATCGTTAGAATCGTCATAAAATTCTCTATTTGACAGAAGAAAAATTTGATATGGTTTTCATTTAAAAAAAACATAAGTTCATGTCATATGTCAAAAATTACAGCTGTTACATACAATTATTTTTCGTCATTTTATTTAGAATAAAATTATGTAAAACTTTCGCTTTAAAGTTATTTTTAAACATATCTCACAAAACTGCAAATGTTTGCTAATTTAAACTTTATTTATCTGCTATAGTTTCCGAGATCCCTGTACTATACATGTAAAAAAACTCACTCTCTATAGGTCTGTTTTTTTATGTCATTGAAACCCATGGAATGCATGCGAACACAAATTTGAAGCACCTGTTATACAGGGTCTTACGAGAAAAATGACCGTTGCCGAACTTTTGTGCCACACTGTATACATACAAATGGTGCTTTAAATAATGATGTCCAATATCTTCATGTACAGGGTTTTCCCGTATATTTTTCCACCTACCTAGAGAGTTTATTTGAACAGATACGGAAATGTAAATACAGAAGTTGTTGGGTTTTTTATGAAGTTTCAGAATATTATATCATTAGTGCAAAAATATTATTGAAAATGTCAAATTTTGATAGGTTGTCAGTTTTTTTTTAATGAAACACCCTGTATATTAAATCATATTCTTGAAGATCTTTTTTTTATTATTTCAAATATATATACTTTTAATATATTCTGTCAATTAGTTTTGGATATATAAGCGTTTAAACATTAAAGTAATGGTAAGGTAATTTGCGCTAAAACACAGTGAGCCACGGTCAAGACAATTGCAATGAACGACGGCTTTTTGACGTTTTCCAGTCAGAGGTATCTATTTACGAGCATTTTTAATATCTAATACGTTGGACGATGGGTTATTCGGAAGAAGAGAAACTCGACATGATAGAATTATTTTATCTACATGGTAAAAATGCATCGATAGCTCGTAACGAATATCATAGACGGTTTCCAGATAGACCAACACCGACTCGTAGCATAATATTAAACATCGTTAAACAATTGAATGAAAGAAAAACACTTAAGCGAAAAGTTAGAATAGTGGAAAAAATCAATAATATAAAGTAGGTAAATAATAATATCAGCTTAAAGAACTAAGTTTTGGTTTTCTATATAGCCTCTTTGGTTTATAATGCATTTCTGAATATTTCTTCTAAATTTGCTGTGTATGGATGCGTAGATAAAGTGAGGGGGTGTTTAAATCGTTGATTGTTTGGACTATATTTTGCTCTAAAGCTTGGATGGTTCTTGGCCTATTGTAGTATATCTTGTTTTTCAGTAAATATATCTTGGAGAGAGGCTATTTGCTGGCCATCTTAATGGTCCATGTCTTCAAATCCAAAATGGATACCGGCCATTTAAAAAATTGGTGACCGGCTGGACATTATGAGGAGGGGCACTATCTTGTTGGCATATCAAATTAAGAAATGAATTAATCGGTAGTTGTTCTAAATGCCCCTCGATTTCGTTTTCTAATAACTCCTAA
The DNA here is from genome assembly GCA_030620095.1 of Kuschelorhynchus macadamiae. NCBI lineage: Eukaryota > Metazoa > Arthropoda > Insecta > Coleoptera > Curculionidae > Kuschelorhynchus > Kuschelorhynchus macadamiae. The sequence continues at coordinate 556,810 of JAUTXW010004380.1, forward strand.
TACCCTTGTCCGGTTAAATTCCCATTTAATTGTTAATAAGGCCACACCAAACATGTAGGGATCTTCTTCCCTGAATTTTGACCGCCTGACGAGCTCGCGGGTTTTCTTTTGACCAAAAATGCTTATTTTTCTGGTTAAAGATGCTTCCAGTGGTAAATGTTGCATCGTCAGTGAAAATTAGGTTTGACAGATTTAGTTGATTCATCATAACACGTCTTTCTATTTCTTGGCAGAAGTGTAATCGGTCTATTTTATTTTGATCAGTTAATTCTTGAGTACCTAGGTATAAACTTATATGGCTTATATTTATAATGTTTTAGAACTGAGTGGATTTTATGCCATGATTTGCTCAAAAAAGTGGCTGCATCGGGAATTGAGCGCTCAGGATTTTCTAAAACAAGAATAAATAAGATAAATAAATTATTTTAATACAAAAGTTTCAAAATTACCTTCAAAATATAGTAAAATATTTAAATCTTCTTTAGCGTTTCTTTCCACTATTCTAACTTTTCGCTTAAGTGTTTTTCTTTCATTCAACTGTTTAGCGATGTTTAATATTGTCCTACAAGTCGGTGTTGGTCTATCTAGAAACTGTCTATGATATTCGTTACGAGCTATCGATGCATTTTTACCATGTAAATAAAAAAATGTCGAGTTTTTCTTCTTCCGAATAACCTAGCGTCCAACGTATTAGATATTACAAATGCTCGTAAATAATTACTTCTGACCGGTAAACGTCAAAAAAGCGTAGTTCATTGCAATTGTCTTCACCATGGCTCACTATGTTTTAGCGCAAATTACCTTACCATTTCTTTAATGTTTAAACGCTTATATATCCAAAACTATCTAACAGAATATATTAAAAGTATATATATTTGAAATAAGAAAAAAATATCTTCAAGAATATGATTTAATATACAGGGTGTTTCATTTAAAAAAACTGACAACCTGTCAAAATTTGACCAATAATCCAATAATATTTTCGCACTTTTACTGTTTTATTTGATTTTAGCATTTATGTTGTACTGTGATAGCGTTTAAAGCGACGTTGTTAGACGTACCGCTTGTCAGGTATTGACACTACGTTTTAATTTTCTTACGTAAAAATATGTATTTTTTATTGTTTTTTCGAATTCACTGATGCCGTTGAGACTAAAAGCAGACAAAACTCAATTAGTATTGAACATAAAGTTTTGAGATTTTTTGCCTGGATTGAAAAAATTAGTATTAAGATAATATATCTATTATACTATCTATTATACAGAGTGTATAAAAATAATAATATCCAATAATATTTTCGCACTTATGATATAATATTCTAAATCTTCATAAAAAAACCCAACAACTTTTATACTTACGACATTTCCGTATCTATTCAAATAAACTCTCTAGCTGGGTGGAAATATATACGGGAAAACCCTGTACTGCAGGTATAATAATGGAGAAGTATTATCAGCTTTATTCTACCATAAATCTCATAAAACTAAGGACCCGAAGGAAAGGTATTTAATATAATGAACATATATCGACAACAAAAACAAGTTATTTTACTAAACTGCTGGCCATTTGCTTTGCACATCTCAAAATTTTTACCCAAATTTAATCAGGAATTTTTCAAAAACTAAAAAAGCTACAGGGATGCGGTTTTCGATGTTTAAGGGCTCTATCTAGAATTGTTCAATGCTGCCTCGGTTTATCAAAATGGTCCCCCGCTAATATATAGGGTGTTACATAAAATCGTGCAAATTTTATAAAAGTTCGTATGTCCCGTGTTTCTGCAGTTTTTAGTTTTGTTTGATTTTGGGTATGTTAGGGTATTCTAAGAACCATTATCTACACCCAATTTGGCGGGTTTTTAATTCATTCATTTGTTTTTAATATACGGGGTAAATTTATTAATTTGTGAACCTCCAAAAGAAAATTATTTTTAACTATTCTCTTATTATTTAAAATTAATAATTTTTTACATAATTTAATTTTAGAACTATAATTTCAAAACTAAAAATATAAAATTGCGGCGTTTGGGTAAATATGACTATAGTTTATAAAAATTGTATCAGCGTCAATGCCAATTCTTTCTTTTGTCTCTGATAATTAGATTAACTTATATTGATGAGGATCTTTAAAAAAATTGCAAAAACTTTGTTATGTAACTGATTCAAAAAAATGTGTAACACCCTGTATAATACAGCTGTAGTTTTTTGATTAACGCAATCTTAACTAAGATAAAATTATGTAAAAATTATTAATTTAAATAATAAGAACCAGTTAAAAGTATTTTTCTTTTGGAAGTTCAGAAATTATTAAATTTACCCCATATATTAAAAACAAATGAATTAATTAAAAACCCGCAAAATCGATTTCAGATAATGGTTCGTAGAATATCATAACATGCCCAGAATTAAACAAAACTAAAAATTGCAGGAACTCGGGACTTAGGGATTTTTATAAAATTTGCACGATTTTATATAACACTGTATATATTACGCGGAGGACCATTTTGATGCACCGCATTGCCTAATTCTAGATAGATGGAGCCATTAAACATCGAAAACCGCATCCCTGTAGCTTCTTTATTTTTTGAAAAATTCCGATTTAAATTTGGGTAAAAATTTTGAGATGTGCAAAGCAAATGGCCGGCAATTTAGTATGAATTTAAATAAAAAACTTACTTATTTCTGTCAGACATTAATTAATATTGAACGAAAGATAATATGTTCGATTTTAAAATGTGTACAGTTTAAAATAAAATCCATGTTTCTAAAAAAAACTGTTAATATCCTCGTTTTCCTTAATAAAGCTGACAGGTGTTGTAACTGCAATATATTTTCCTGTTTCTTTTGTAGTCAGGAAACTATAGAGAAGCGTGGTAGTATCAAAATATCAAATATCTGTACAGGAGAAACTTTTATGTTTTAGTGCTGTTTCACAACAAAATTACATTACATCGTAAGTCCATAGAATGCGAATGTAAAGGTAAAACAAGTAAGACATAAATTGTCGTATTTGGAATTGGATTAAGTTAAATATTACGTAATTTTGAATAACAGCGAATACTTTTTATAGGACGAGTATTTGCTGCGCTTGGTTGGAATTATTTAGATAACATATGGCGGGTTAAACCAATCATGTTTGTTACATGTTCTAGTTTTCTTGCCATTTGCGATATTAAAATATTTTAATTAAATTTATCAGAAAATGTTAGTAGATAATTTACAGACCTTGAAAGACTGTAGTTTTTATACGAAACACATAAAATAGACAAAAATCTTGAAGGATGGAAAAAATCTTGAAAACCAGAATTTCAAATTACATTAAAAATACCAGACGAGAGCAGTGTTTGCCAGTTTAACCCACTTTGGAATAAAAATTATTTTACTCTCGTTGAATTATGACATTTTAATTATTTATTTTTATTAGCTTTGAGATGTCTTTTTAGATTATTTTTCGTGTCTAGATCTTTGATGAAAGAATCCGAGATTTTTACAGATCTACTACAACTTAATGGACTGATTTCATATTATTGTGTGCCATAATTAATTAGTAAAACTGTGCTACTAACTCAAGATGACAGGACAAAATGGCAGCTAAATAAAATATTTGGAATCGTGGAAAAATCACGCTCTAAGGTTTTAAATGGTTTCAGGTTTTAGCGTCCTTAGATAAAATGAAATCACTTCCCAACGTTTTGCCTTCTGTTACACGAATCATATTAAGAATTCTTTATTCCACAACCGCACAACATTAATAGTAAGTAAAAATCCCAAAATAGCAGCGAAATAAAGTACCTGTAATCGTGAAAAGATCGTTCGTCCAGTCTAAAGTTTTAGCGTCCCATGATAAAATGAAATGGAATCACTTTCCAACATTTTGCCTTCTGTTATACGTATCATCTTGAGGATTCTTTATTCCACAACCGCAGAACATTGATAGTAAGTAAAAATCCCTTTGTGTAAGTGAAAGCGAAACTTTGTTAAATAATTCCAATTTGGTACGGTCTAATTCCGAGAATCACGATTTCTCAATAAATCAAAAGCATAAAAGCTTCCGATCTTGGTTATCTTTATGTTGTTATATAATATATTTTTGAATTTTGTAGAAGTACAGATATATTCATGTTAATATACAGTGTATTCAGTATTTCCATAATCATGCCCCCTAAATAGAGGGAAAATAATATATAAAATGCAAGTCCTACAAATAGGTGATATAACATTGACAGTATTTCTTATATAAAACATATACACTTTTTTAATTAAAAAAAAACTTAAAGCATTGTATCATAGAAGGTAAACAAAATAAACTTTACAATATTATACTAAGTTATCAAAAAGTATATAAACATCAAAATATAGATGTATGTAATATGATACCAAAATATGCATTAAAATCTCAATTTCAGTTTAATTTTCGAACATCAGAAGCCTTACTAATTGTATTATACGCAAAATCATTCCGCTTTCAATCCACCTCTACTATACAACATACTCGAAACTTTACTATCCCATATCGCCATACCACATAACTAGCAATAGAAACTACGAAATATCTATTTACATCAATAATTATCGCCTACCTATCTCTACCAAATAGCCATTGCTGCTCTGCCACGCCGCGCCGGTTTAGCAGCGATCTATATTTATAAAATTGTTAAACATATACGTATTCTACCTAGCTTGAAGAATGCATTTAAGTTGCGCCCTTGATACAATTTATAGCTCAAAGGAAATTAATATTGAGTAATTTGCAAAATATACCATGATCATGCAACACTTCACTGAAGATAGCGCCGCAACAGTAGTAGAAGCTTAAAACTATAAATAAAATTGTAATTTATTTCAATTTTTTACTTCTTTTGGGAAGTATTGTAATCGAAAAGAATCACCCGCCGAAATTTGTTCAGGTCTCTACGTTTTAAAGCCCCTAGATGCCGAAAAACCTTTTTTTCCAAAATTCTTCAAATTTCGGTCAAAACTTAAGGGCCGCGTAGGATTGACCTGGCAACATTTTGGTAAAAATCCAATATGATGAAACAAAATGGTGGCTTAAAAACTTTACAATAAAATTAAGTGCTTCAACATATCTTAACGTATACAACAATTAATTAAAAAAAACCTTTAATATCGTACATTTCAGTTTGTGAATATTTACAACTATTTATCAATATATTATATTTCAAACAGCTGTGTGGCGGAAAGCGGTGGATTTTATAGAGGTTATAATATGTTAGTATTTTAAAATCTTCGGCGATACGGATGTTTTCAAAATTGTCTTTTGGTCAAATTAGTTTGATATACCTACCTACCTTTATATAATTTTAGTCTCCTTTTTCGAGTGTCCTTTCTTTGGTTTAGCTATAAAATAAGAACAGTATTAACAATTTCAGAGAGGTTGTAGTGGGTGAAGGACAAAAACAATAACTTCTCTTATTATAAATTTGCCGACGTTTCGACTTTTATTATCGTCCTTATCAACTCAATAAATGCAGTTCTGTTGACATTGTGGTAATTTTAATTATTCGTTTGTATCTTCTTTGTATATACAAAGAAAATACTATAATTATGTACCACTAAGCAATGTATCTTTCATTGCAGCCTTCATAAAGACGAAAATAAACGTTGAAACGTTGGCAACTGTATAATAACAGAAGTTGTCATTTTTGTCCTTCACCCATTACACCCTCTATGAAGTTAATCACAAGGATGCTAACATGAACACTAGTAATAATAAAAACGCATTTATTGTTAAAGCAAATTTAAATTAGAATAAATACATATAAGTACAAAAATATTAACTCAGTTGAACAGTGGGCATTTTAGATATTACACATTCATCCGCATTGGCTCTTCTTGAGCTTCAACGGTATCCTTATCCCGCTTCAAATGTACCAGATTGCCGGTAACCAAACAAGTACTTTCTATATACACCCTTTATTATAGTCCAAATTGTTCAAGTTAATTTTTTGCACAAGCAATGCAAGCCCTATACCAAGATTGCCACATTCGAATAAAAATAGGCAATAAAATATCGAACGATTTTTCCCCAAAAAAAGGTTTAAAACAGGGCTGCTGCACCAACGCAAGATTTTCCTGCAAAAAGTACTTCTTAAATAGAAACAAAAATGTAAAAATACGGGGATCCCGCTAAACGACACTATTCTGTATACTCTTAGTTTGGCAGATGATCAAATAGTAGTGGCCCTAGAGCTGGAAGACCTAGAATACATGACTAGGAAACGTATTGAAGAATACGACAAATGGGGGCTAGAAGTCAACACAACAAAGACAGAATATATGTGCATAGGTGAGGCGCAGCAGGATCTAGCGACGGAAGGCAGGCATAGCTTTAAATCATGCAGTACCTATAAATACTTGGGTCTTAATATTACCAACAACTGAACTCTCGATGACGCCCTAAAAGAAAGAAATATTCTGGGCAGAAAAGGTATTAGATCACTAAACAGTATTTTATGAGACCAGAAGATCAGCGAAGAGAGTAAGCACCGAATATACAACACAATAGTAAAAAGTGTTATAACATATGGGAGTGAAGTATGGCAGGTAAAAGAAAAATCCATTAAATCCCTAGGGGACACAGAAATGGATTACTGGAGGCGAGCAGCCGGAAGATCGAGGATGGAAAGAATAAGAAACGAGAGAATCCGCAAAATTAAGAGGGTGAAGCAGACCATAGTCGCAGAAATAAGGGTGAAACAATTAAGATGGTATGGGCACGTTCAGAGAATAACACCAGAGAGACTTCCAAAACAAGTATGGACACTAGCGGGTAGGAGAAAGAGAGGTAGACCAAGAAAAAGCTCGAGAGAGGGCATTGATAGTGAAATGCAAGAGAGAGGGCTGGAAGAAAGCCAATGGAATGGTTCATTTAATACTTTTTTTCATATTATCTTCTATATCTAGAAATATGTACATGACCTGAAAGAAAAAAAAAAAATCGTAGTATCGGACAACAAAAATTAATACTTTTATTTTGTCGAACTGACAAATTGATGTTTTTATTCAATACTAGAAATTTGTTAGCGTTGTTAATATTTAGGGATGGCAACGATATATCGATATTTTCAAAATATCGATATTTTCAAAATATCGATATATCGGAAGGAAAATATCGATATGTGCCATCGATATTTAGGTCTCCGATATATCGATATCGAATTTTGTCGATATTTGTGCTATGTCTAAAACCTTTTAAATCGGGGATTCACCGCAATCATGTGTGTAATCTCGGCGAATATTTTGATTTGACATTTGACTTACGATTATGATTACTATGCGAATGTAGTTTATTTTTATTCTTTATTGTTATTGCATGGTGTTGTGACAGTGACAAATACATATTATAACAGAGAAATTATGGCACCGAAGAGCGAGTTGTGGAAGTATTTTTTGAAATTGAGTAAGACAGAAGCAAAGTGTAAGGTGTGTGCAAAAATTATAAAAACATCGGGTAATACGACAAACTTAAAAAGTCATTTTAGTTTACATAAAATAGAAGAGAGAAAAAACAGTTCACAATCTAAGGTAAGCAGATTAGAAAATATTAATTCTTATATTCACTTGTAAAAAATATAATACAGTGTGTAACAAAAATACGGAATTCTTGAAATATCTTGGGTATAGCTCAGGTGCGGATCCAGGCCCTAAAAAAGGGAGGGCGGTTGGTTATATACAACGATTATAGACTAACAGGATGGCTTAGTTCCATTTAACGTACGTTGGGCATTTTTCGCATCGCGGGAATCGGCTCTGACGTCACCACCGGTGTTGAAATCGTTTGTTTACGTTTGGTAGCGCGTAAGATCGTGTGTTTTTTGACGAGCTGTTTGTTTTAAATCGTGATTTTGTTATATAGTTTGTGTTTTTAAAGTCGTTTTAATGTTTTATTTTAAAAATTGGACAAATAAACACGACGGTGACGTCACAGCGTGGCTTGAACTTGCCAGACAAATTCGGCAAACTGTTAGTCTATTATCGTTGGGTTGTTATATATACATGGCCGATCACTCAAATTGTAATTAAAATTCCTGTCTAGTGAGGGCAGCACAATGCAAAGTATCCAAGAGAAGGCCTACTATGGAGTATTTCGGCCGTATTTATTTATTTTGTACTATATTCAATTAGGAAAATAAATTTACTTAGCTGTTTTTTTTTTGCTCTAATCGTACAAAAAGGGGGGGGGCGATCGCCCCCTCCGCCCCCTGAATCCGCCGCTGGTATCGCTTACCCGAATTTTATGAAAAATTGTACAGTTAGGTATAAATTTTTGCATTGCATTCATTTCAGAAAAAACCTTCCACTCCCACTCTGCTGAATAATTTTCTCACAAATGAAGAAGTAGCGACACCATCCCCATCTACGTCAAAATCAACAATGGAAATGATCGTTCAGACTGCAGATGAAACTGAAACTATTAGAAATTTAGATACTGATTCTGAATCGATTATCTCATCTGTATCTACATCAGGATCAAGATCCTCTTTTTTGGTAAGGCAAGTGTAATATCATATTTTGACAAGTAGAATTTATTTGTTTTTGTTTTTAGAAACAATATGAATCGGACTGTATAGAAAGTCAGACAAAAAAGAGACGACACTTGGACTTGGAACAGCCAACAGTTTCTTCATCTTTTTCAACAATAAACAGTTACAGTGGTAAAAACACTTAATTGATAGATACTTGCTGCTATAATATTTTTTCTCAAACTTACCACCGTCAGGATTGCTTATCAACCGACTATTCGTTTAATGTTTAATATGTTATGAATACTAGTATAAGAAAAAATTTCTTTTAGCTAGGTACCTATTTAGTCATATACGTTCTATTTTTTTTTTCTTTTTTAGAAGGCGGAAAGAAGTTCAGTAAAATAACAAACGCTATAATAAAGTTTATTTGCAAGGATAATCTTCCATTCTCCACAGTAGATTCGGAGGGATTTAAAGGCCTTATAAAGGAACTTTCGCCATTATATAAAGTTCCTTCTAGAAACACAATAAAAAGTATGATTTTTGAAAAATTTAATGTTTTGGCCGAAGTTGTTAAGAAAGAACTAGAAGAAGCGACTGACGTAACTTAGATATTTGGACGGAAACAATGTCGATGAAAAATTTCCTCGGCTTGACCGTGCATTTTTTAAAGGGAACTGAGCTAATATCACTATCAATTGAAACAATGGAAATGTTCGAAGCTCATACTTCCCAATATATTTCAACTATCTTAGTTGATTTAATGGCAAAATGGCACATTGATCAGGAAAAGGTTGTGGCTGTTGTAACGGACAATGATGCTAAAATGATTAAAGCGGTACAACTAATATTTGGAAATAATAGGCACATTAGCTGTTTCGCTCATACGTTAAATTTGACCGTGGAAAACAGTTTAAAATGTGGAATAGAAGACCTTATTTCCAAGGTAAGGAATATAGTCTTGTTTTTTAAACGAAGTACAAAGTCGAGCGATGAGTTGCGACAAAAGCAAAAAGAAAAGGGCAAAAAGGCTGAAGAAATGAAAAAACTTATTCTTGACGTGAAAACGAGATGGAATAGTACATTCTATATGATCGATAGATTTTTGGAATTGCTTGCCTTAGTTAATGATATTTTATTAACAAAACCCACCTCGCCGCCCATGTTGTCAGCTTTAGAAATTGAAACTTTAAAGGAGATTACAAATATTTTGAAAATATTTGAAAAATTGACAGTTGAAGCCTCTGGTCAAAAATATGTTACTATAAGTAAAATAATTCCCATGGTAAATTGCCTAAAAAAAAGTTTTCATAAAATTGAAGTTCATAGCGAGGCCGGAGAAAAATTAAAAACTGCTTTAAATGCCGAAATTGAAAAACGCTTTGGAAAAGTTGAAAGTGCTCACTTATTATCATTAAGTACCATTTTGGATCCTAGGTTTAAGGCCATTCACCATTGTGACTTACCAGCATTAGGAAAACCAAATATGTATTTGTCGAAAATGATTGAAGAAAACATTAGAAGACAAAATTTGCTACTGCAGGAAAAATCTATTGATGATGATGATGCTGAAGAAGATATGGAAAATGCAGAAACGGACATATGGGGTATCCATAAACAACTAGCCACCAAAAAAAATAACAAGGAAATACAAAAGGAATGTTCCGAGTTATCTTTGTATTTAAGCAATCCGGTTGCCGATTTAAAAGAAAACCCATTGGAAATTTGGGAAAATACGAAACATATTTATCCCAATTTGTATTTGTTAGCTCATAAATACTTATCTCTGGTAGGCACATCTGTACCATCTGAGCGGCTTTTTTCGAGGGCTGGCTTGACAATAACTCAACAAAGAAATAGACTTTCAGGTGACGCTTTGTCTTATTTATTATTTTTAGGTTCCCTACCAGAATGTTATTGGGGTTAAGTAGTATTATTACTTATTAGATTAAGACTTGATTGAAGTATTATTTTATTTCTAACACTTTTACTTCATGTTTATGTTTTCACTGTTGATTTTTGTAATAAAAACAAAAAAAAATACTAAGCTGATTTTTTTGCATTAACCATACTATATACTGTCATTACTGTCACTGGTCACTGTACTGAGTGTACTGTTCATGTAATAAAAAAAAAATTAAAATAAAAACTAAAATTACACCGATTAATATTTTTACCCAAATATCGATATATCGATATAAATGTCTCCGATATATCGAAGTATCGATATCGTCCTTACCGATATTTAGCGATATCGATATATCGATATTTTTTCAAAAATTGGCATCCCTGTTAATATTCAATATTCCTATTTTGTTTCAAGTCATAAACCTAAAATATTAAACATTTTCCTCCGCTGATTTCTAGACCAAAAAAAATATTTTTTTGTTAATTTAGACGCAAATGTCTGTATTTAGAATAAAAACAAAATTGTATCAGAAACCTAGTAAGAACTTACATCTTATAAAAAAATTAAGTCGGCATATCAGATAAATAAATACGAATTAGGCAAAAACTCAGTAATTCAATGAATGAATTAACACTACATTTGATATGTAGTAAATAAATATTTATATTGGAGATTAGTAGAGGAAACAAATAATTAATATTTTTATTTTGTCAAACTGACAAATTGATGACAATTAATTTTAAATTATGTTTTTATCAAATACTTTTGTTATCGGTATTAAACAAAATACAAGAGTTCTAACCACACTACACCACAACTTGTTACGTTGTGGACGCGCGTTTCGCTAACCAAGTTAGCATCATCGGCAGATGATATAAACTAAAGTAACTTATCCTAATCGAGACTATTTATAGGTAAATGTGGTCGTACTTGGTTGCGCCCGACTGCACCGTTGTCAAGTAAACAATACAGGGGACTATAGGGAATAGGCCCCCCTGTCTTTATTTAGTGATTTCTTACCACATTTAACTATTTCTATACTCTCAAATGCATCCAATAATCTATTATTAGATACATTTTTAATCAACTTAAGATTATTTATTCCTATTTGGTGATTGTTTTATAAAGCATGTTGGGCAACGCTTGAGTTTTCTGTTCTTCCGTATCTTAAAGGTGCCATGTGTTCTTTAAAACGAATGTTTATGGAGCGTTTAGTTTGCCTAACATATTTTAGATCGCAGTACAGCTAATTTTATAGATGCCACTCCTCTCCTTCAAGTCGACTTTGTCTTTAGGGTTTCCAAAGAGATTTTTCAAACTGTTCTCCGTTTTGTAGGCTACTTTAACACCTACGTTTTTAAATACTTTTTAGCTATATTTTTAATTCGATTCATTTCATTGTTAAAACGTTTTTTACTTAATGGAAAATTGACTAGCCTGTGAGTTAAGAAATGAAATGCTGCCATTTTGTGTTGACAGCAATGAAATGAGTCGGATTTTATATACCTATCAGTATTAGTAAATTTCTTATAAATATCAAATTCTAATTTATCGTTATTTCTAATGACTAACGTGTCGAGAAAAGGTAATTGCCCATTGTTCTCCTTTTCGCACGTAAAATTAATAGAAGGATATTTATTGTTTAATGTTTCTAAGAAAGTGTCCAAATTTTCTGTTTTAGTATCAAAAATAGCAAATGTATCGTCTATTTGTCTATACTACACACTTGGGAAATACTTGAATTCTTTTTTGAATTGGGTTAGGGGAAGGCAATACAGTTTAGATAACTGTGGGTTACTATGTGTTTAAATTTTAGTTTATCGGACACAAGGTTTTTACACTATTTTAAGGTATTTTTTACTTATGTTATCATTTTTGATAACGGGTTTTTCTCAATTAAATCGTAGGAACCAGTTTGAATCAAATTGTCTACTCTTTCAAGATAATCTGTTTTGTCTAGTATAACAACCTTATTTCGTTTGTCAGCTTTTAAATAAAAACATTTTTTTTTCTTCACTCCCTGGATAATTTCAGTATTTTTACATTTGATTTCTGCAACCCTCTCTAATGAATCCCTTTAAACTATTTTTTACTGGAGGCTCTGCAAAATTCAAACCTTTATTCGAAAGGGCGATTTCTCTATTATCAAAGGACTGAGAAGAAAGGTTTCTCGACTTCCGAAGAAATTTGTTTTTGTGGTTCAACTTTCTCAGTTTGGTTTTAAGTGAACACATTTTCTTTAAAAATTTGGCATCGATAACTACGAACATTTTTCTTTGGAAATCTAACCATTGTTCAAATTCTAAATTACTAAGTTTATAAGTGAGTTTTTGGACTTAACCGGTATTAATATTGAATATTCCCATTTTGTTTCAAATCATAAACCAAAAGTATTAAACATTATCCACAGCTGATTTCTAGACCAAAAAAATATTTTTCAATAATTTTATACACAAATGTCTGAATTTATTATTTATGAATTTAGCATAAAAATTAAATTATATTGGAAATTTAGTAAGAACTTAGATGTTATAAAAAAATTAAGTTGTCATATCAGTATAATAAGTACAAATTAGGCAAAAACCCGTTGTAATTCAATGAATGACTTAATTAGATTTCATATGTAGTGAATATGAATAAATATTTACCATAAAGCACCGTATATCATGTCGATAACAAATCCATACTCTTATAAAATAATCAAATAAAAATGCATACGCTCCAGTATTTATAAAATGAGACACCATGCCACTACACTGATTTTCTGAATAAAACTGAATGTATCAGATATCTCGGCGTTGTAATTGATCAGAATATTAAGTGGGATAAACATATAGAAAGTACAAATTCAAAACTACGTAAACTAATTTATAAATTCTATCAAATCAGAAATATCATGCCAATCAGTATCCTCAAATTATTATATATTACACTAGCTGAATCAGTCATTAGATACGGTCTGTCAATATGGGGAGGGGCATTTAATACAACACTAAATATTTTAAATGTAACTCAAAGATATCTCCTTAAAGTAATTTACAAAAAAAAAAACCCAGATACTCTACCGAACTTCTGTATCAATAAGCTCAAGTTTTAACCTTGCAACAGTTGTATGTAAAATCAGTACTTTGATAGTTTACAAACATCCCGAACTAAGGCTGCAACCTATTCTTAATAATTATCATACCAGAAGCAGATCGGTGAAGTCCGTATGTGTTCCTTTCCTGTCCAGAACAAGAAACCAAAGATATCTGACATACTTTGGTCCTACACTTTATAACTTGCTTCCGCTTAATATCCGACGTATACAGAACAGAAACCTTTTTAGTAAAAAAATCTCAATTTTGTTGAAACAAAACTTCGAGGTTTTTACTGGCACTTTAAGTAGATAGCAAATCTTTACTTCAAATAAGTCTTATTTAAATTCTATAATTTTTAAAATTATTCTATCGCTTATGTTAGTGTTAAATTATACGATTTTAGGTTAACCACGTACTTAGTGTGTACGCAGTATCATTTATTTAGTATAGGTTATAATTTAAGAATTTAGCAATAGGTAATTACAACAAAATTTCTTTTCTTTTGTACACACACAGATGATACATCTAGGTGTGCAATCATGTTTCTAGTAATATTGTAAACATTTTCTACGTAATATATTTGATTTGATTTGTTTCCTGCATTAATATCCAGTATTCTAAAAGACAGAAGATGAATAATCTAGACGCCCAATGTCTGTTGTTTGTGAAGTGATAGCAAAGTATACAGTTCTTATAACCAAATTTAGTTGTTTTTTCAATTAAAGGATCAGTTAAAATATAAATGAGAAACAAGCACGCAGTAATTCAATGGTTAACTTAATTAGATTTCATATGTAGGGAATATGAATAAATCTTTAGCACAAAGCACCCTGTATTATACCGATAACAAATGTTCATGGCACTCAGTTAGACCCTGGACAGTTAACACCCATTTTTAGTGAGTTATTGCGCGATTTCGGCCGGAATGTTCCGTAATAATGTTACAAAATAGGTTTTAATAGTTTTGATTAAAAGCGTTATGAATGGCATCCAATAAGGCGTAGTTGATAATCATAATCGAACTGGTATGTCGCGCCGCATTCACTCTAAACTTTCGAGATTTTAGAGTATGCGGAACAATACCGGATGACACAAAAACATACCAGAAACTTGTTAAAATGAAATTTTATCAGAGAAGCTCGTAAATCAACACAGAGTCGGCGAACATGGACATCGACATTGTTCATTGCGTTGCATGTATTCTCTTGTACGATTTATTACTCCTCGGTCTCAGCCTCAACAAACTGAAAATTCCATTAAGTTTTATGATTTAAGGATAACAGCTACAAAAACTATTTACGCTTAATTTCGTAATGTGCTAAGAGGAGTTTGTTCTGTTTTTTTTATTGAGATTCGTGATTAGCGAGTTGAATTAAAAAATATTAATATCAAAAGAATTAGGTTCAAATTGAAAAAATCTTTTAAAAGAAGCTTCGTAACATGGTGTTAAATGAGTCACATGCGGGATTATTATAATTACTTATTAACAAAATCGGTAAATTTCCTTTACCCGGAACTTCCGTCGTTATTAGTCCTTCCCTTTATTAGGAATAGTATAAAATATGATCCTATTTAGTTAAGTATGCAGCCATTTAGTAGTTACATTTTATATTCTAATATTTAAAATGTCATATTGAAAATACTACTTAATAGATTAGTTTCATTCTTCTGATTCAATTTTCATCAATTCATTCATTTCATCAACAGCGCAAAGTTAATAATAAAAAAAGGAGATTTTAATTTGAGCACACCACGTACACTCAATTTCCCTTGTATGAAAACCTCAATGTACTTGTATGACGTTATTGTTACAGAGATAATAAATATATCCAAAAGCATTAAGAATAAAAAAAGTTCAGGATCTGATGAGGTGCCTGTTTTCATTGTTAAAAAGTGCATTGAAGCAATAGCTGAACCCTTATGTGACATACTGAATTGTTCTTTTCGAACTGGAATTTATCCAGATAAACTAAAAGAGGCCCTTTTCTTGCCTCTTTATAAAAAAGGTCACCATGAAATTCTTTCTAATTACGGGCCAATAAGCCTCCTATCATTCTTCTCAAAATTTTTCGAAAAAGCCTTTTACAACCGCATCTATAGCTTTTTTTTCAGTATGAACTTGTTCGCTGATTTTCAACATGGTTTCTTGAAAAATAAAACAACTAAAACCGCTGTATATGATTTTTTGACAGCGATATATGAAGCTCTAGAGGAGGGAGAGGTAGCAGCCGGTCTATTCCTCGACCTCTCAAAGGCCTTTGATTGCCTTGATCATGGTCTTCTCTTGGATAAACTTTCCCGGTATGGTATAAGGGGAAATGTGCTGTCCTAGGTTAAATCATATTTGAGTAATAGGAGGCAAAGGGTCATTCTCAGGCAGGAGAATAATAGCATGGTTTCCTTAAAGTTTGAGAATATCAGTCTTCGAGTACCCCAAGGCAGCATCCTAGGACCACTGTTTTTTGTGATTTTCCTGAACGATCTTCCAACAATAAACCATGAATTTACAAATACTTTGTTTAATTATACAGATGATACTAACTTGCTTCTGAAAGATAGGTCAATGCCATTACTGATGGATTTAATGGATGATAATTTTAGACAAGTAAAGCAGTGGTTCTTGAGCAACCGCCTAGTCCTGAATACTGAAAAAACAAAATGTGTAATTTTTAAAACATCTCAAAGAAAACTACTTGTCCCAAGCTCAATTGACATAGATGGTACAAATCTTGAGATTGGAGAAAATAGCAATATGCTAGGAATTACACTGGACCCCACACTTAAGTTTGATGTGCAGATAGATTGTTTATGTGCTAGACTCTCTAGTGCATGCTATTCTTTACGAATAATATCAAGAAATCTTAACCTAAACGTATCAAACCCTGTATACCATGCAAATATCTTGTCCATTATACGCTACAGCATTCTTTTTTGGGGTGGCACATCAGGGGCAGAAAGAGTGTTTAGAATACAGAAACAGGCATTGCGTATAATGTTAGAGTTAAATTTTAGATCATCCTGCAGGGGTTTTTTTCAGAACTCAGGGACTACTTACAGTTTGCTGATTTGTATATATATGAGTGTATTATGTTTCTTAAAAAATATGAAGGCAAGTTTAAACATCTTGAAATAAATCATGCTCATGATACCAGAAGAATAGGCAGATACAACGTGCCACGCCACAGTTTGACACTTACTGAGCATAGCTGTCATTATAACTGTATAGTTTTTTACAACAACTTACCACCTCACATAACAAATGCCAAGAATAGCAAAAACTTTGAAAAGAGCCTTTTCAAGTATTTATGTAATCTAGAGCCATATAAGGTCAATGACTTTTTTATATAGGAAATTTTTAAATGTTACTATTTAATTGTATTATTTTATCCTCTTTTTTCTGACTGTTAATTGACATATTTCAAACTTGTAATAAGTGTGTATTTTGTTTTACAATTGTTTTGAAATAAAGCTATCTATCTATTTATCTATATTAACTACTATCATACTCCATGTGTAAAATATCTAAAACCCTTAATGGTAATGATCATCATCAGTTAGTATAAGCATAATAGTTTGCAACAGTTTTAGAAATTACAAAAATCGGCCACTTTATATGCCCATTAATTAATATAAAAAATAAATTATAGCTGCTGTTGAATCTGCCGGTTATTGGAAAATGCCACTACCCCGAACAGCATTCCTTTAACACCCTGTATATAAACATATAACGAAGCCGTATGCATACTGCAATCATAGACACTTTAAATAACGCATAGGTAAAATTTTTCGACTTAAAAAAAAGGAATATATATGACGTGTAGCAAAAAGATGGAATTTGTGACATATTTACTAGTTTTTATCACAGGTGGTACCGGTAGGATTCAACGAAGGATCAAAGAATAGTAAACAGAATTCGTGCACGCTACAATTCAAAAATTTCTCAAAATTCACCCTTAACACTGATTGCGCTTAATTTTACACCAATCTCTAGAAATATAGATGTTCTTTTTTGTGTGTTTTTCGCCTAGGATTAACTGTTCAGATGCTACAGAGGCCAACGTAAAACATTAGAATAATATACAGAAAAAAAATGCAAATTTATTTCTAAAAGGTTCGCCCTTTTTGAGGAATTTTGGCTACGTGGTTTTTCAGTCCCTCGTAGAACTTCGGGGGCAAATAAAGTATTCCCGTCCCTCAGGGGACAAAAACAGTTTTTTTTTTAAATTCCGATCACTTTCTCGCCATCATTAATTGATTTTATATCACCTTTATATTCCCTATTGAACCCCCGTCTTACGTCGACAAAGTGGTAGGGGTTCGATATTACCTGTAAACGAACTTTTGGATGAGGAATCCGAAAAACAAAATTCCAACCTCAAAAAATAACCATAGCGAACGCATTTTGAATCATCGGAATTTCTAAAAAAGTGCCCATTCGGACGCCACTAGTGACTTATTATAGGCTCCACCGTAATCGTGAAGCGCTTATTTATCCTCTACGATCGACCTATAAAAAGATTTTTTCCCCGACGTGCCATTACCGAACTGGAACGCGTCGAAGAAAAAATACACAAATTTACATATTTACCGTCCAGGGAGAGAAATGCTCACAATAATAATAGCCGCTTCTGTAACAAGGTATACAAACATTTTTGGACAACTTAAGCCTCGCATATTTCTTGTAATGACTGCTGCTAATCACATTTGAAAGTCTCTCAAGAAAAAATAGATTTAGATTTAAAACCGTTTAATAAACCGACATTATGTTGTGTATAAGATCAACAATTAGTTACAGTAAAAAAATATAAAAAGCAATAAAGATCATAAGTAATTACATTAAATTAAACAAAAATTTTTTGAGATAATTTTATGACGAAGAAGACCGAACATGCGCACAGGATTCTTAAAACAGCGAAAAATATATACAATCTGTCATTCCGTATGATACAATATTATATTCCCCATATTTTGCCGCAGATATGTCACATTGTTAGTTCGTGCCTTGAAAGGGGTTATTTTCCTGTGCTTTGGAAGGAAACCTTTATCCATCCTATTCCTAAAACCAATAATCCCACTACTTTCTCGGATTTACGTCAGATCAACTAATATTTTCTAGGATACTTGAGAAAATCGTATACAAACAAATTGGAACCTATCTTGCAGATAATCATATTCTTCCTGACCGGCAGTCGGGTTTTCGGCGGTCTTATAGTACTACATCTGCGCTTTTGGTTGTCACTGATGACATAATTAGAGCGACAGATTCGAAGAAAATTACTTCATTATTGTTACTTGACTTTTTTAAAGCATTTGATACTGTAGATACCAATATATTATGTTCAAAACTAAAGTACATTGGCTTAAAGGAAATTCCACTCAATTTGTTTAAAAATTACTTCTACCATAGAAGTCAAAAAGTTGTCGTGAATGGCTTAATGTCTGATAGTTTATCTATTTCAACCGGAGTGCCCCAAGGCTCTATATGTATACATTTGATTTATTTAAAAATTTGAAACCTGTTCAATTAATGGTTATGCTGATGATCTTCAGTTGTATTTCAGTTTCCTCCCTGAAGAAACAATAAACGCTAATGTTACAATAAATTATAATTTGAATATTATTAGCGAATTTTCCTCTCTACGTAATCTTGGCCTGAATTCCAACAAATCACATATTATGTTATTTGGCAACCTTAAACATCGCAAACTTTGTTTGCAGAACTTCATTCCCAAAGTGAATGGTGAAAGCATTCCATATGCTCATTCTGCAAGAAACCTTGGAGTGACAATGGATTATAACTTGCTTTTCACGAAACATGTGTCGGAACTATTGAGACGATCGTATTGTGTTATGAGGATACTCTATGCTAACAAGCATGCTCTTGGCTTTAACCTAAAGAAAAAGCAATGCGAAGGTCTCATCTTTTCAATTTTTAATTAAGGTTGTATTGTTTATGGGCCTTGTCTTCATGTATTTTCTAGAAATCGCATCCAGCGTATGCGAAGAATATGTGGTAGATTTGTATTTGATATAACTAAGTATGAAAAACTGAAACTGCTCCGCTGTTTACCAATGAATCAACTGTGGGAAATTCAATTATTGACTTTCACTCACCAACTTTTATTAACTGGGATTCCCTCCTACTTAAAACTAAAACTAACTATCAAGAGCCAACTGTCATCAGGTTGCTGTGCGACACAGAAATATGTTAGCAATTCCAAAATTCATAACAGCCTTTTTCCAGCATTTTTTCTCTTATAGAGCAGTTAAATTATACAATAAAACAGATTCCTCTGTTAAATCCTACGCTATTGATACATTCAAATATAAAGTAAAATTAATATATATGCAAACATTCCTTAATCAATAACTTGAATAGTTTCTCATTTTAAACTTGCAACTGGCAAACTTTCCCTTACAAAATTAAATAAAAGGTCGTTGATAGCGGGTGACTGCCCACCTCTTACAGAATAAGTATAAACAAAATTAGGTTAAGTCCACTAGTCTTAATTTAGTTCTTTTACATTTGGGTTATATGTAAGAATCCCTAATTTTGGCTAAATATCGCCTGATGTAATTTGAAGTAATAAAGACGATTTATTATTATTATTATTATTATTTTTTATTTCTAGAAAACGATTTAAGGTATATTAATATTTTTGTTAGTTTTACATAAGTTATTCACTAGAATCCTTTACAATATATTGTACTTTTATCCATACATACAGACTAAAGTTGGCTTTTTCTCCCTTTTTTTAAACTAATAAATCATGAAAACTGCCTCCTGTATTTTTTGCTACGCCCAACCATTTTGGAATTAATTTAAATAATATTAATAAATGTACCAAAATTGTCATAATTTTATTAACAACACTTAATAAATAATTCGTAAACAAGTTATATGATAAAAATCTGGTAATGGAAAATATCCAACTAGATGGCGCTATTAAGAAGGCAAACTTATTCAATTTTAGCAACTGTACATACACACTTACCCGCATTTATCCTGGCAAATATTGGCAAAAAATATTTTTGCATTATTTTTAACTTGCAGAGGATCCAGGAACGTGAACTTTGGCTCGTTCAGAAACGATCTCAAAGAACTATATTTAAAAAAAAATAGCCTGCTTCCTAAATTTCCTGAGGTCCGGCTTAAAAAATAGCTCTGCTTTCCGGACTATAGGTAGACTGAGAAGCGGCTATTTGAGGTTAGTTCTGTAATGGGAGAAAATAGTTCTATTTTTTTTAACAGATGGGGTGGATATTGATGTGCTGCAAATATAAAAGCCAATACCTAAGTAAAAGAAACAGTTCTAAGAAACTTCTAAGGTCGTTACTTGCCCAACCACCTTTCGTTAACTCAACTTCTAAGTAACTAGATGTTATTTGAAATAACTAAGATAATAATGATTAAAATATCCTGTAAAAAATAAATTGATCTGACTTGTGAACGGAGAAAATATAATATGCAATAAAATATACGGCGACAAATTATAAAAATAAGACATATATCAATTTTACAGCGTTTTTTCAATAAAAACCACTGCGCTCGAAAACTTTGGACGAAGTTTAGCAATTAAGGTCTTTTGTCAGTAAAATTAATTAAAACTCTCCCGTGTTCTCGAATTGGCGATTTACGTGGTTCTGTCCAGTTTATGTAATAAATAATGAAAACCTAGTTTCCGTTTGTAAGATAATTGCATACGACAACCTATTGACATCGGAAACTAATGGGTCTTTGGACGGTTAATCTAAAACTGTTTGCATTATCGTAAACTGGTCAAGAAATATGGGTACATGGGTTTGAATCCGAAATGTGTTTTTACTCACAGAAATCGATAATTCCATAGGAGACTGGCATTGCATTCTTCTTTTGAAAATTAAATACGTCGCTAAACAGTGCACTTAGCCATATCAATAGGAACACTGAATTTTAAACAACTTGCAGAGTAGAGACAATGTGTTTTTTCTGTGCTTCATAATTAGGCAATACGATTTTTTTGTATATTGTCTTTACTAGTTCAAACTTATTTTTCGTAAATAAGAAATAACAAAGAAAATTTATATATAAGCTGATTAAGTACCGTAATTTCGTAAAGGATAATGGATTTCTTAATGAGATGTCAGAAATTAGGCCTCAAGACAGAACAACAGTTATGTCTATTGTACGATTTTATGAAGAAAACATTAGGTAATAGCAGAAATGTTGTTTTGGAAAATCTCTTACCTTTTAATATGCAGTTATGTTTATAATTGCTGTGCCGGTTTAAAATTTTCACATTATTATAATCAAAATGGCATGGCGTCCCGTTTTTAAGTTATGTTTCAAATTCAATTACAGATCTTTAGGGGCGTGCAGTCCATGGAAGCAAGCTCAGTGCTTCCCCAAAAAAAATTACAAAACATCTTCCTCCATCTAAAATGTAATTTTTGAAATAGGAAACCATTAATTTAGTTTATATTAAAAATGCTAAAATATTATCTTAATTATCAAGCCCATAATAAATGCGGCCTTGACTCCGACC
The DNA here is from genome assembly GCA_030620095.1 of Kuschelorhynchus macadamiae. NCBI lineage: Eukaryota > Metazoa > Arthropoda > Insecta > Coleoptera > Curculionidae > Kuschelorhynchus > Kuschelorhynchus macadamiae. Next base: position 578,806 of record JAUTXW010004380.1, read on the forward strand.
GGCCACAATAGAAAATCGAATAGAACCTATGCGGGCCGCTAGCTTCTCTGCAGCCAAGTCCTGTATGCTTGATTTCCTGTGAATCGAGCCAGAGGTTATTGAACTTTCCACCGGCTGTTTGCAATTTTTGCATTTCAGTCGTGTGCTTTAAGTGGGGGCGGAAGCTATTGCTGGAGTAGATTCTTTATTTGAACGGCTATCCGTGTGTTGTGTGATACGTACGTCGCGTCGTGCATAGTGCGATATGGAAGACAATAATAAGGACGTGGATATGCAAATACCGTCAACTTCGGCTGTCGGTAATAACGTTGAAAATGTTGGAGAATTTAGTAAGAAGAGTGTGTGTAAATGTGTGGTGTGTGTCTTAATAATAAAGGCATTTTCAACATTAAATTTCGCTGATAAGCTACATATAATTTCCAAAGGAAGGGCAAAATCGCCTATGAAAAATTTAACCACAAAAATGAAAAACTGTATTAGACATTTTTATCCGGAACTAGTTTTTCCGATTTAAACAATTTCCATAAAGCTGTAAAAAGACACATTATGTCCAAAGCGCATTTGCAGGCCGTCATAAAAGAAAAAGCCTTCGGCAAAACCAGAATTGATCACGCCCTTAATAAACAGTTGGAAATTAGTCTCAGCCAACACAATGAACTAGTCTATAAAAATAGGCAAATATTAAGAAGACTTATCGAGGTTCTTGGTTTTCTCGGACAGCACGAATTGGGATTTAGAGGTCATAACGAATCAAGGGTTTCTTCAAATAGAGGAAATTTTCAAGAATTACTTAGTTTAATGGCTAAATATGATGATTGCTTAAAAAATCGTTTTTCGCGGAACGTCGAATCGAATCCAGAATAATTTAACTTCCGCTGTTGCAACGATTATTCTAAAAAGAATTAAGTAGGAGATTGGAGAGGCGCTGTTCATTGCTATTGTTCTGGACGAAACAACTGATATCACTAATTTTAGCCAATTATTTAGAGTAAAACGCTACGTTAAAACAGACGGAAGTATTCAAGAGCGATTTTTAGGTTTTAAGAATGTATCCGAAAATCGTACAGCAGATGCATTATATACCGTAGTTTATAACGTTACTAAAGAAATTAATGGAGAGAAAAAATTAGTTGCTCAAAGCTATGATGGAGCTGCATTGTTGGCAGGACAATTAGGGGGTCTGCAAGCTAAAGTTCGAGAAACTTTCCCAAGTGCTGTGTTTGTCCATTGTTTTGCTCATAAATTAAATTTAGTTTTATCCCAGTCCATCAATCACATTAAAAAATGTAAAGTATTTTTCGTTACATTAAGTGGCTTGGCTGCTTTTTTCCAAGTCAACAAAACGTACACAAGCTTTGGACTCCATTGTCCACAAACGATTGCCCAAAGTAGCTCCTACTAGGTGGAACTATAATGGAAGACTTGTGTTAACAGTATCTGAAAATCGTGAATCACTGATTGAACTATTTGAGAATATACATAGAAAATAATGAAACGTGGAACTCAGAAGCAATAAATAGTTCGAGGGGGTTTTTGGACTGTTTGAAACGAGATTTTAATTTTAATTATTTGTTGAACATATTTTCAGAAATATTTCTATTCTCCGACAATGTTTTTAATATATTACAAACTAAAACAAATGATATTGCTTTTTGCCTAAAAAAAGTGGATGATTTTAAGTCCATGTTAAGCCAAAAAAGAGATGACTTTGACCTATTTTGGGAGAAAACGATGGCGTTAAATGTAGGGCCACAAGCCAAGCGTCTTCGAGCAGACAAGGTGGGAGATGTTCAAACATCATACAGACGCCTCTTTTATGAAATAATCGAAATTCAGCAACAAATAAACTATAGATTTAACGGTTTAAATGATTTTAAATCCCTGGAGCTCTGCAATTTTGATGCATTTAAAGGAAAAACTTTTCTAGAAGATACGTTTAAATCTCTTCATCTTCCTTATAGCCAGTTCTTCGACCGAGTGTTACTGCGATCTGAACTAAAAGTGATTTACGAAACTGATGACATTAGCGCAAGAAATAACGCTAAGGAACTAATGCCATTTTTAGACAAGGAGCTGGAAGATGCCTACACCGAAGTGTCGAAATTGTGTGAATTAGTATTGACAATACCTGCCACAAGTTCATCCGTAGAAGTCAATTTTTCAACACTTAAACGTATAAAAAATTTCGTGAGAAATTCGACGGGGCAGGAGAGACTTTCGCATACATCCCTGTTATCCATTGAAAATAAACTTCTCCAAAATATGTCGGAGCATCGACGTTTTTATGATGACGTCATTGACGAATTTGGAAAACATGATGCACGCCCCTGCAGCTCTTATAATTTTGACGGTTCCACAGAGGAACCAAATAACGAACAAACAACATAAAAAACTGCTATTTGTTGACCCCATAACTAATAAAATTTGTAATTTACTTAAAAATTATCATCGACAATTGTAAAATACAACACTTAAGAACTTAAAGGCATTTAATTAATAGGATTTTGAATGTAATTTTCATAGAAAGTTAAATATCTAATCAATTTAGCAAACATACAGTTACATAAGTTAATAAAGATTGAATTTGGAAAAAGTTTGGCAGTAATTTTTGTACACCACTTATTTTATTGAATAATTGCATGTCATATTACAGATAGCTTAAAGTAACTGAAACTTGCAATCTGTTAGTGTGTCGTTTACGTTAATTACTTTTGGTGTCATACACTTAAAAAAAGAGATATTTTCAAAAAAATCGAAGATCTATACGTAACCCTCAATTATGGCCTAACTTGCAACAGAGTATCTAAATATGCACTAAACTACAAGATATTCTATTTAGACCGCCCTGTATATTGCAGATTGAAAAGGAATTGAAGTAATTTAAAGATACAGAAGTTTTCAAAAAATGTATGTCAAACTATGGGAGATGATATAACATCAAAATTGTAAAATATAACACTTAAGAATTTCAATTTATTTTCTAAAGTAAAAAATTTGAATATCCCCCGTATTATTGCACTATTGGCCAATAAACGAAAACTTACATTAAATCTAAGCAAGATCAAGTAACCTGTGCCTAAGTTTTCAGAAAATAGATTAAGTTAATGTAACTTATTTAGACTTATTATTTTTAATAACAACAAATATATTTGTCTGTTGTAAAGGCGTTTAATTAATCTGATTTTGAATGTAATTTTTATAGAAAGTTACATGTCTAATTAATTTAGCATGCATACAGAAAATCTTGAATCTCACTGGTCTCATTTAATATAACAAGTTAAGTTTGAATTTAGGAAAAGTTTGCCAGTAATTTTTGTACCCCACTTATTTTACTGAATAAATGCATGTATGCGGATATGGGAGATGATATGCATTCCAAAAAAAAATAAATTTCTTATAAATATGTGTCCTAAAATGTTTTCTTACTAAGATGCAAATTTCAATATTTCTTTAGTTTTTTTAAAAGACTAGAAAATGATTACACTGCCTGAGAGGTAATTGCATAGGAACATATTTTATCGCAAAAAAACACATGTACCTACCCCACCGATTTGTTGTAATTTTGATGATTTCATCTGGTTAGCTAATAAAACCCAGGAAAAAGATATCTCCGCAGCATTCCTTTTCTAGAAGTCGTTCTGAACTAAAATGACAAAAACTCGCGTGTCATAAAGATAATAATCACTCTACCTGAATAGTCAACATACGTAAAAACCTACACAACATTACACATAATATTATTTACAATTCTATAATGCAACATTTCCCTCCCTAAAATTAATTATTCTGATAGTTTATTTCGTTACAAAATTTTCAAATATCACCCTTAACAATTTGGCGTATGTTTTTGTACATCCTGTACAAGACAAATGCAATTTTTTAGTACGTGGTCTGCTTCAAAGAAATCTATTTAAAGAAGAAAAATTGGTAAATTGGCTTTAACCGGAATTTTTACCAAGGAAACTGAAACATGCCCCAGTTTAGTTCGGAAGGGAATTATTTAGTAATATGTACAGTAAAATACAAATTATGTTATTTTTCATTCCCGTAATAAAAGGAAGAATTCACTAGGAGGAAAATTCCCTATAATTGAGTAAACCGATCTGTAATGCACTTTAACCAGAAGTTATCTCGTAATGAATTCTCCCATTTATTAAGGAAATACAAAATAACATAATTTATATAATGTACCATTGTGCCCTAGGATAACATAAAACATTCCAATCTCCTAAATTATTATAAATCTTTACCTTTGGCACAGACACCAGTCATCAACATTTTCACTCGAGATCTTAGCAAATGCTTTAATTTAAGATTAACACTAATTATCAACAATATTCCTGCATTAAGAGCGGATCAAAAAGCCATATTATTTGATGGAATAATATAGGAATTGATAAAAACACCGTTTTGTTGGGAAAAAAATCGCATAGCATGGAACACTTGCAAGAAAACTTGATTCTGGTCGGCTTAAGCCCTAAAGTTTTAATCAGTGCTCAAAATGTGGAGTTATATATATCTGCTGGATCAGCAATAGGGGACCAGGTGTTTGTCAGACCATAGAGAGATGACTTATTAAAGGACTATATCGCAATCTTTTAAATGAAATTATGATACTTTTTGTCGGGGCATTATACAACAAGGAGTTTATTTTCCAAGATGATAATGCCCCTGTTCATAGAGCACGAATACTTAATAGTTATATCGAAGAAAATCAAATCCATGTTTTACCGTGGCCTTCGAAGAGCCTGGACATCAATCCAATAGAGAATATTTAGGGGAAGATGGTCAGCAATACTAGTAGGCCGCCATTTTGTTCAGCCATATTGGATTTGTACCAATATTTTACCAGTTTCTCCCTTGACTGTTTGATTAAATTTACAATCAATTGATCAAATAGTTTTGATATTGTTCTTATTGAATACGTAGCAAAATTTTACCAGTTTAGTTACATCAAATTTTTGTGTAAAATATGAACTCAATTAAATAAGCCAAGTAGTAGCTTTTTTCATTTTTTTGTTGCGCCATGTTGTATTCGGATCAAAGTCTCAACAGTCCATCCGTATGGCGCAGTTGATTTATGGGCTAAATTTTAAATCAATTAATAAGAAGGTTATGCCACTGGTTTTTTAAACATTTTATTTGGTCGCCATTCCAGGTTCCCATATTGGAAAATTTTACCAGTTCATCCCTATATCACACTTGAATTTTGTGCCACATTTGGAGTCATTGTGTGAATAGTTTTTTACGCATGTTTTTTGAATATCTTATTAGGCCGCCATTTTGTTTCGCCATGTTGGATTTTTACCAAAATGTTATGGCACCATTCTCATATGACCCTTAACTTTTAGCCAAAATGTAAAGTTGTGAGTAGCTTTTAGCTATGGCGCGAACAGAAAAGCAGACAAACCGATAGAAATGGGAAAAAAGTTTTTTGGCGCCAAAGGACCCTAAAACCTGTAGGGGTGATTTTTCTCGATTAAAACACTCTTACAAGGGAAGTAAAACAATTATTACACTGGCCGACAAGATTTCACTCTTCTGTTGAGTTTCGAATTGAGTGGTTCTCTGTATATCGATAAGCAAGTGTATGTGAAGACGAGAATGTCGAATCAAACGCGCCGAAATTGCAAAATTTCTCCTGACAAATTTTGTTATATTTTTGGAGAATTTCTGGTGAAATCACAAGCCAGGCGATTTTCCGAAAATGTATAAAAAGCCTACTTTAAATATTTTGAGGTGACAATCATTCTGACGATTGTTATTTTTCTCTGACAAAGACTGAAGGTTATTCCAAAAAGGAAAAGCACAATACAGAATATCCAAATTTGCAATCTGCCATACGACCTGTTCCTCATAATGCAAATTTGCCAGTGCCGATTGTGCCTTTAAATTGGCAAGCTATTGATTTAAGAGATAATGGAGATAACGCATCATCAGGCAGCTCAGAAGAACAGTGCACCGATCCCCCTTTTTACCACAGGTCCCAGTTCCGGCGAGCTACATTTGATTGTTTAAAGTGAATTAAATGATTTAGTAGGTGATTTGGAGTTATCCAAGCAACAGTCCAAACTGCTGGGTTCCCGTTTTAAGGAATGGAACCTGTAGGCCAAAGAAACAAAAATTACGAATTTCAGTAAAAGAAATGCTATGTTTTTTGATTTCTACAGTATGGAAAATTCGTTGTGCGCGTGTACTGATATAGGCAATTTATTACAGGAACTTGGTATTGAACATTCTCCCCGTGAGTGGCGCTTATTCAAAGACTCATCTAAATATAGCTTAAAAGCTGTGTTATTGCATAATGGAAATTTAAAACCCTCTATACCAGTTGGCCATTTAGTTGCAATGAAAGAAAATTATGAAAATATGCGCACGATTTTGGATAAAATAAACTACAATAGGTATAAATGGTAGATATGTGGGGACTTAAAAAGTTAAAGCGATTTTAGTAGGACTTCAGGGGGGATGTACAAAATATTGCTGTTTTCTTTGTTTATGGGACAGTCGTGCAATAAATCAGCATTATGTAACAAAAGGCCAGAAAGAAGCAAATTTCAACCGGGATCTCAAAATGTTAAATTTATAACTCTTGTTGATCCCAAAAATGTCCTTTTGCCTCCTCTTCACATTAAATTTGGGCTCATGGAAAACTTTATGGAGACTTTGAATAAAGATGGTGATGGATTTAAATACCTAAGACAAGTCTTTCCCCAGTTAAGTGATGCCAAATTAAAAGAAGGCATTTTTATTGGGTAACAAATCAGAAAATTGCTAGACGATGTCAATTTTACGGAAAAGCTTACCAGGCAGGAACTCAGAGTGGAATTCATTTGTTAATGTAGTAAGAGGATTTTTAGGCAACAGTATGGATGAAAATTATGAACAATTAGTTAATGAACTCTTAGATGCCTATAAAGCGCTTGGTGCCAGAATGTCATTAAAAATGCACTTCCTCCAGTCCCATCTGTTATTTTTTCCTAAAAATTTGAACAATGGAAATTCGGTACCAAGGACGATGAGATCCAGCCATTATGGGTGACTACTGTTGGTTTTTGAAGAGAGAAGATAGGACACCTCATAAACAGAAAAAATAAAGTTTAATTAGTGTTTTAAGTTAATATTTTTCTCGTTTGCTTTTCTCTTAGCTATATGGTATGTTTAATAGGCGAAAACTGTAAACAGGGTTAAGAATTTTCTGAAATCATTTTTTCTATAGATATTAAGTATCGTAACATTCGATATGGTTCTACAACTCTAACAAGAAAACCCTACGTGCTATGTTAACTTTGGAGGTTAATGAAAACCCTACTTTGTATTTGTCATTTTCGTATTCGGATAGGTCCATTCTATTAGATTATGCTATTCTGATTTGTGTTACAACAAAAAAAAAATTTTTTTGTCGTCCAGTGTTAAACCAGATAAAAGAAAGTATCTATTTTTAACATGTGGAAAAATATGTTTACTTTAAAGAGCCGGTAAGAAATTACATTTTAATATTATTTGTAGGTATGTTTGGAACATTTAAGTGAAAAGTGCGAACATGAAAATTATTTAATTTTCCACAATTCATATGTGTGATTTTATTACATTATAAATTTAAACACAATATTGTTTATTAGTTACGTAAAAGCAATTTAACGTAAAATATTTTAATAAAATAATTAATAATTAATAGATACAAAAAAATGTGTCAATTTTTTTGATTTTGTGTGCAATTTGTACTATTGTTCATGTGCCTTATATCCTAGAGTATGTTTTTGTACAAACACCACTACTGTTTTTTTTTGTTTGGTTGGAATAAAAAAAAACTAAATTTACTTTTGGTCTATTTAAAGCAAAACTACATTACCATATGCAATAAGTTGACAGTGAAAATCTCTTCATGGAAATTCCAATTTGTGCCTTATTAGATAAATTAGTCTACATTCATGGATTAGTTCATTTCGTTACTGGCACATGGGCGATATAATTTCGTTTCCTGCAGGGACAGAAATAACAGTAAATATTTTTCTGGATAGCATGCCTAATTTACATAATACACAATTTGCTACATTCAAACTTGATTACTAACAATGCTTGGTAGTTCACGTCACCCAATACAATCGAACTTAATAGCCATTAAAATAAGAGAAAATATAACGATGTTTTGTTTTGAAAACGACAATTTTAGTGTTTTTACTTCTCTCATACAAGGGAGGTATTGTAAACGTGAAAAAAATCAGCCTCAGAATGTTTTTAGATGTTCACGTTTTAGGGGCCTAGATAACGAAAGACATGTTTTTCCATTTCATTCTGTCTCTCTGTCGGTCTGTCTGCCTATTCGCGAGTTTTCCAATTGACATCAATTTTGCACAAAAATCAATTTGACATCAAATTTTGTAGAAAATCAAGTCTACTATAGAAATTAACTGGTAACATTTTTGCAGAAATGCAATATGCAGAAACAAAGTGCTGGTCTAATAAAATATTTTAAAAAATTCAATGTACGAAAACTATTTCATTCAATTGACTTTAAATTTTGTACAAAAATCGAGTTAATATAGAAATAACTGGTACAATTTTGACACGAACCAAACATGGTTGAAGAAACTAACGGCCTGATACAAGATTTAACGAATCGTTTTAAAAAACTACCTACTGAAAATATACACATTGTGTATGAATATACAATTTGTTTATATGTAGTACAAAAACGGGGGCATATTTCACTATCCTTGATAATAGAAATGAGGGAAGTTTCGGGTAAACCCAATTAACAAAAAAACTAATATACTGCATACTATACATAATTTTATCACAGAATAAGCAAATTAAAAAAAATTGAAATGTCATGGGATGTTCTTCAACCGACAAAGGATCCTTGGAACTATTACTTCCGACCCACGTGTTTCGTAAGAGTAATGACATTTAGAATTAAACATTTATTTAGCTCTACATATTTTAATTACATTCTCTTAGACGTCGTCAACACTACCTTCGTTGAAAATACGCGTGCCTTTATTTTTATGTTCCCAATTTTCAACATTAATTTACTATTATTACTATTATGGAAATTTGTACCAGTATGCAAATTTTAGAAAAAAAACGCCAGAATTTTAGATGTCTTATATTTCGTATATGGGCATAAAATGCTACAGAAATAAATTTTCATTAAAAACATAATTCTACACATTTTTTCGTTTACATTTTTGTTCTAACTTATTGATCAAAAAGTAATTATATATATATATATATATAAATATATATTCCAATTACTCTCATTGGCAAAACTAAGACTAATCTTATTTTTAAGTCGTTGACTTTTTGAAAATATTTCCCCATATAACTGTAACAAATTTTCAAACGGGCCAGTCGGAAAATTTAAACTATATTTTGAAAATTTAGCAGAACCTGCCAAACAGTCTTGAAATCTTAGTGTCATTTCCATTAAAATATGGTCCAATATTTCATAAAAAAAGGGTTCTATAATTAGCTCTAATTTCTTCAGGTGAAAGCTTAGCAAGCTCACGTTTGTAATGATTTATTTCTGTAATAGAATTTGCTTTATCAAACATGGTATTAAAAAAAATGTTCATTTCTTTTTTTACAGAGCGCCTCACGACAGCGTTTTATATTGGATATGCAAAAATGAATGTCATGCGATTTTTTTGAAGAACGTCAAACAGTATGTCCGTGATTAAGAAAATGTCATTAAACACTAATGCCAGAAACGTGAATTCGAATTCGTTCATCTCACATAAAAATCTTTTCCCAAGGTGGATTGATTTTTCATCAGATTTGTCACAGTTTGTAATAAATTCAAAGAAGTATTTTAATTCATTACAGTCTTGAACAATCACATTTACTAACTTCGAATTTGAAGTTATAACAACACCATAAATAAATATAACACAAAACAGTACTGCAAAGGAACTCACCGGTTGCAGCGAAATCCGCGAAAATAAAAGTAAACAACCACCGCAAACTGAACGACACGTGGGTGTAGTATACTGCGCCTGCAATTCACCGAGAGCGTTGTATGGCGCTGGGCTCGACGTCATCGGATACGCGTTGTCATGGCAACATCGTAGCAAAGTCGTAAACTAAACATAGCACCTCCAGCAAAGTCAAAACGGTTTACACCACTGTTATAGTTGTTACAATAAAGTTCGATTGAAAGTTTTAGAAAGACATGCCGCCAACGGTCAAGTAAAATATTTATTCGAGATGTACAGTGTTTTTTTTAACAATTAGGTGAATAAATGAATATAAATACTAAAATTTTAAGAGATATTTAATAAATATAGTTAGATGTTTGCTTCTTTATTTTTCCTGGTGAAGTAGCACTTCACCTACTTCACCTGAATAGCCGCCACTGGAAAATCCGTCTCAAAGTTACTACTACGCTATTCGAATAGTGTAACTTCTAGCTAACATTTTAGACACATGTAATAAACGTAGGTACAGACTGAGTTTAAATATCAAATTCTGATTGCGGTATGTAATTTGGCTATTTCATTACCTATTTTCTATAACATATAAGTCGTAACATCGTTTCGAGATGTAATGTTCTTATCTACAAATTTACGGCTCGTTATTATTTAGAGACGCTCGTCCTTTATTCGTGTATAGACAAGCCCGCTTACTTAAAATAGATATGCCAAAATCTAAAGGTGATTATACAATTTTACTTTATTTTTGGATCGATTTAACGCATTGAATGCTTTTAGAAACATTATCTATCAACGGTACTGTAATAAACACCTACGTACTTAAGAGCATTGATAATCAATATAAAATTGGCCAGTTTCGAAAATCCAACTTCGCTTTGTTTTCTGTCAAATGCTTTTTCAGACAACTTGTCAGCTCTTATAACGTTAGGATTTATCACTGATCAATGAGATTTTGTTATTGCCAAGATGTTATTAAAAAGACTTGATTAGTTTTTTATCAGAACATTTGAACTGAAACACAGTTCTTCAAATGTCCCAACGCAAAAAGACCGTACCGATTTTCTAGTAAAAGTTTCCCTTGCACATAACACGTTTAATTTTATTTCTACTATTGACAAACATTAAAAACAGCATTTTTTTTAAAAACAAATACTGATGATGTGTTACTTACCAAAAGCTCTTTTTTGACGTGTACATAGTCCAAAAATAATCACGTTTAATATTTGTTTTCCAAATTATTAAGCAAACGCTTGAACGTTAAAGTTTTTTGAAAAAAACGACACTATCTTTTCTGTTTGCGTCATTTACCAAGTTACTTTTGAATTTCTGAATCCTTTTTGGCATTTCCTGTTTTTACATTCATTTATTCACATAATTGGTAAAAAATAAACTGTACATCTCGAATAAATATTTTAATTGACCGTTAGCGTGTCTTTTTAAAACTTTCAATCGAACTTTATTATAACAACTATAACAGTGGCACAGACCGCTTTGACTTTGCTGGAGGTGCTATGTTTAGTTTACGACATTCCTATTATGTTGCCATGACAACGCGTATCCGATGACGTCGAACCCAGCGCCATACAACGCTCTCGGTGAATTGCAGGCGCAGTACACTACACCCACGTGTCGTTCAGTTTGCGGTGGTTGTTTACTTTTATTTTCGCGGTTTTCGCTGCAACCTTTGAGTTCCTTTGCAGTTAACTTGACTGTTTTGTGTTTTTCGAATTCGAAGTTAGTAAATGTGATTGTTCAAGACTGGAATAAATTAAAAGACGTCTTTGAATTTATTACAATCTGTGACAAATCTGATGAAAAATCAATCCGCCTTTCGAAAGGATTTTTAGGTGAGATGAACGATTTTGAATTCACGTTTCTGGCATTAGTGTTTAATGACATTTTCTCAATCACGGACATACTATTTGACGTTCTTCAAAAAAATCGCTTGACAGTGATTTTTGCATATCCAATATAAAACGCTGTCGTGAGGCGCTCTGTAAAAAAAATGAACTTTTTTAATACCATGTTTGATAAAGCAAATTCTATTACAGAAATAAATCATTACAAACGTGAGCTTGCTAAGCTTTCACCTGAAGAAATTAGAGCTAAGTATAGAACCCTCTTTTTATGAAATATTGGACCATATTTTAATGCAAATGACACTAAGATTTCAAGACTGTGAAAAACTTACATTTTCATGTTTGGCAGGTTCTGCTAAATTTTCCGAATATAGTTTAAATTTTCCGACTGGCCCGTTTGAAAATTTGTTACAGTTATATGGGGAAATATTTTCAAAAAGTCAATGACTTAAAAATAAGCTTAGTCTTATTTGTGCCAGTGAGAGTAATTGGAATATATTGCTGCAAGAGCAAGAGAAAAAAATTAATAAAAATAAATATATTTTTACCGAAGCATATAAATTGTTTTCCCTGATTTTGACAATACCATAGACAAGTACTTCAGTGGAAAGAAGTTTTTCTTGCTCCAAATGTGTAAAAACTTATTTAAGAAATACAATATCTCAAGAAAGACTTACTTCTCTTGCCAATATTTCAATTGAAAAGGAATTTCTGGAGGAGATTAGGGCAACTCATCCATTTTATGGGGTTGTTATAAATAAATTTGCTGCTATGAAGGATAGGAGAATTGATTTAGTATACAAAATTTAGGTAAGTCGTAAAAAAATATTCTACACCCTCTATATATAAAAAAATTCTGGAAAAAAAATTGTGATATTTTCTTGCTTCATTTGCACTTCGCTTACTTTTTCAACCGCGAGTCGTCAGTATCATTATTCTTATAAAGCTTTCCTGTTTGGGTTATTCAAATAGGTAAAACACAATTCGAAAAATAATAACATATTTGTTAAAACTGATTTTTTATACCCTTAAGCATTTTCCTTTTTCAATTTTAAAAGAAGTTTTAAACTCCTTCGCTGTTGACTGTCATACTGCAATTGATATCCTCGTTCATCGGTAAAAGATAATAGAAAAATCTGCCGCCCCATTGATTTAGAACGATAAGTGTGTCACTAAAAAACTCTCCGAATAACTTTAAATTGAGTTAAGTGTCGTATTTCGCAAAATTGATTTATGGATACTTTGGTTTAGCATTAATTTTGTGATTTAATTGACTTGGTTTAAAAAAAAATTATAATATAGAAGGTCTATAAATATCTATGACTAACATTATAACTGGAGCTTACTTTTAAATAATCCCTGATATCGGTTTGAAGTCAAACCTGTACAAATAATTCGTTCGCCATGTGGCCGCCGCCATTATGAATTTCTAAATGTTAACTAAAAATTCACTCTTATGTACCACCAGATACCAGTTTACACTCGAATTTGAACAAGTGACAAAACTGAATTTTTGTTTAAGTCTTAATTTCTATTTGTATGAAAGTTAGAGTTGTGTAATTAATATTACAGTAGACCATGTTTTGCCCATAAATTGTAACATTTTTAACAATTATTATTATTTAAATATTATTAAAATATAATTACAATTCGACATAGACATAGATGGGGAGCCCGACAAGGGCTGCACTTAGGCTCACTGTGGCCCATTGTTCTATCCCCCCAAGTAGGCGTGTCAGGCCAAGAGCCCACTCCTTTTTAGAAAGGAAAGGGCCCTTTCAGGTCGTGCACGTCCCACAAGCTCGGGTTCCACATAGGTGTCACCCAAGCAAAGCAGTCTGGCGTTGAGTAAAGCGTCACATCGACAGACTAGATGCTCGGTAATTTCATCTACCTCAGCACAAAACCTGCAGTATGGATCGTTCTCGACTCCAATCTTATGCAGTTAATATTTCACCAGCCAGTGTCCAGTTAGAAGCCCGGTAATGATTCTAAGTTGGCCTCTGTTTAGATTTAGAAGTCTATTAGACTCAGAACGGCTATAAGGGCCTAATATAAAGACATTAGACTGTCGGAGTCCTGCTAGCTCGTTCCATTCAGCACGGAATTCCTCGACAGGGCGATTCTTAATCCTAGCCTTGACAGCTGAAGGAGCAATTCCAAGAGCAGGTTCCGGCCCAGTGAAAGCAGCGTTGCTACCTTTCCGAGCCAGCTGATTCGCCCCTTCATTACCCCCATTGCCCTGATGGCCAGGCACCTAAATAAGGCTAACCCTATTGGACTCACACAGCCTCTCTAGGGCTCTCCTGTATTTAAGTGTTAGCAGCGAATTGACCCTGTTCGAGGACAGAGCTTTAATCGCGGCTTGACTACCACAGCATATATAGATATGCTTGTCGTGATATCCTCTGGAAAGGTTCTCCTGTACGCAGTCCAAGATTGCTGTAATCTTAGCCTGATATACAGTCGCATACCGTCCAAGAGCAAGACTAATTCTTGCCCTGGGTCTCTCCCCATAGATTCCCGCCCCAGATCCATCCTTCATTAGAGAGCCGTCTGTAGATAGCCTATATAGAATAGAAGCCTTCCGAGCCTCTTCATCTACAAGCAAGTGCAGAGGACTTGTCCCAGTCCCAGAATGGCCTCCATAGATCGAGTCGGAATGGTTCTCATGGCTCCAGTTATGCTCAGACAGGCAAATCTCTGGAGCTTGTCAAGCATCCTCCTGTATGTCGTCCTGCGAGTGGCGGGCCACCACACAAGAGCGCCATAAGTCATCATTGGCCGTACCACTGACGTGTAAAGCCAATGCACAATACAAGGTTTTAAACCCCAAGTTGATCCTAAGGACCGTCTACATGCCCACAGACACGCTGTGGTCCTTTTTGTGATCCTTTCAATATGATCCCTCCAGGTCAGTCGGGAATCTATTAAGACCCCCAGATATTTTACCGACCCAGAAGGTCTCAACTCTTTCCCAAAGAGGGTGAGCGTCTCAAAGAAACTATTTCACAGTTTTAAAACAAACTGATAAAATACTTCTCTTTACTATTTTTTGTTTTATTGCGTATTTTTTCTATAAAACCAATATGTTTTTCTGGAAGATGTAGTGAATGCGCCTTATATTCTTATAATTCCACTGGAAACTCATTGCGGCATCTATCGGAAAAGGCAGAACAAGGTCTGCCGGGTCAGCAAGGTTATTTTAATCTTGGTGGGGAGATTATCTATAATAAGGCACGAAGCGTGACTATACGTATTAGAGACAACAAAACTCAAATTATAGTAAGTATATATATTTACATTAATAAAAGCAACAATTAGCCTACTCTGCTACTTACACATCAGCTATTTAAACAATAAGCAAATAAAAAATGCAAATATGATACACATTTCATAGCACAGTGAATTCTTTCTAGATTTTTTGGATGCAAAATCATCAATTACATTTGATAAATTATTTTTGTTTATAAATAGGTTGTTCTATTAATATTATTGAAAACATTGTCGATTTGTATTTGCCGAGACCGGAATTAAGGTTAATCTTATAAATATTTATAAAAGCGGATTTAAATAAGCGTATTTCTAATCAAGCGAAAATAAATACCAAAGGTAATCGCAATATTCAATTATTATATATTATTATACAAAATCAGAACAAAACAAACTTTTTTGAATGTTGTTCCAGTATAGAAGGAACAAAAATTCTATTAAATCGGAGTGATCTAGCGCAGGTCATTTATTTGGACAGAAAAGTGGACTGTGTTTATATATTTTTAAGTAACTGATTAGTTTTAAAAAAAAATTGTAATATCGGTGAATTATAAATGATTGTTGATAACAATATAATACTGGGTGACTCTAAATACGAGCCAAAACTAATAAGTAAATATGAAATGCCTCAAGACTCAAAAGTCTTCAAAGGTCACGGGCAATTCGAAATTGCGCGCCAACACAGGTAGAACGGGTAGATATAATCGAAACTGGGCGCGCTAATAACTCACATCTCAATATTTATAAACGAAATTGCGCGCCGAAGGATTCAAACCGCCATTTTATTTCGTTACCTTGGATTCCTACCAACATTTTAATAATTGATTCCAACATAATACTTTGATGTTTCTGCAAAATTTGAGATAAATTGGATAAGTAGTTGTTTATTAATAATGTTTTTAACATTTCACTAGGCCCCCATTTTATTTCGCCACAATGTATTTTTACCAAAACATTACCAGATCAACCCCATATGACCCTTAATTTTTTATCAAAATTTGAAGTCAATCGGTTAAGTAGTCTTTAAGCTATGCCGCAAACTGAGAGACAGGCCGACAGACGGACCGACGGAATTAATAAGACATATTTTTTAGAATCTAGGGACGCTAAAACGTGAAGATATGTAAAACCTGAGAGGGTGGTTTTTCACGATTACAAATTGGCCGCCATTTTGTTCAGACATCTTGAATTACTACCACAACTTCACTAGTTGATCCCTAAATCACAATTAGTTATGGCACACAATTAGAAGCCAATCCATTAAGCAGTTTTTTCAGGCTGAATTTTTTAATAATTTATTAGGCCACCATTTTGAATTTTTATCAAAATGTTACCAGTTGATTCCAACATAATACTTGATATTTGTGCAAAATTTGAGGTAAATTACATAAGTAATTTCTTAATAATAGTTTTTTTAATATTTTACTAGGCCGCCATTTTGTTTCACCATATTGGATTTTTACCAAAATCTTATCTGGTCATCGCCCTACGACCCTTAATTTTTGACTAAAATTTGAAATCAATCGAGTAAGTAGTTTTTTAGCTATGCCGCGACAGACAGGCAGACAAACCGACGGGTGTGAGAAAACAGGTTTTTGGGCCTCTAGGGACCCTGAAACGTGAAGATCTGAAAAAATCTCGGAGGGTGATTTTTTCACGATTACAATACTTCCCTATTACGAGGGTAGTAATACAATAACATTATTTCTTCCTACGAAAGTCAGAAATCGACAGTGTAATTGACAGCCGAGTTTTTGTTTCTGTGGTTCAATTTTGTGCCTTTGCCCTACACGGGGCCCGCTAGTCTATGGCGGCCTGATGAGCTCTAAAAAGAGCGAAATCGCGATCGATATGGATCATTGCTCTCGCGGCATTGCAGGATATGTCCCAGACAGGGATCATGGTATTCTTGTTGTAATGTTGGTGTAACGTGAAACAAAAGTACATTGACTGTTAACAAATGTTTGCTTTATTTTCATATAGAGCCAATTATATTTCTTATAGAAACATATAGTATATAGATATAAGGAAGTAATTTTGATTTTCTATAGGGTAAATTCTAAATAGTATAAAACAAATACAATAAATGCAAAACATGTCTTATATCACACTATAAATGGAACGCAGACCTAGTTAGAAACGTAGAGTATTCTGTAGCAATTTATATTAAGCGGTAAGCCCCATTTCTATAGCCTACGCGAATATTTGGGGAATAGTTTAACGCAATTAGAGTCGCTGGGAGCATTAATATAAAATTATCCCGAATGTCTTAAGGATATTTGCAATCCATGAAAGCTACTGCAATTATTACATTCTTACGAAGTTAATGTTCTTTTTGTCTATTATTCGGATTGCGAACAGGAAGTAATTATTTTCCGGACCTTTCAAGAAGTCTTACCGATTATTTAGTAGAACATTTGCATTTGGATTTAAGTGAAAATCCTCAAATAAATCTGGAATTTTGTGGGAGGCGTCTTGTATACGCAATATATATTGCCTGCTTCGTTTAAAAAAAAAGCGTATCAATTTACAGACATCAATTTAATTGCTTAAAGTGATTTAAAAATAATTCTAAGTATACAGGATGTTCGGAATTCGAGTCTCTATATGGGTAGCTTGGTTATTATAACAGGTATAGAGGTATGGTTAAATAAGACAAAAATGTTATCCACACACCGGTATCATACGTCAACATTTGTTTTAAATAAGGGATTGTTAGACTTCTGCTAAAAAAGGGGAAAGATTCGATCCCCTTGCAAGTCCGGATTTTTATACATAAAACTGTTCCATAAACTGAAAGGAATTTTGATTAAAAAAACAGTCAGTAAGGTAAGTCTAAAACAATATTCGTGGATAAAATAGTAGGGTAATTCCGGGATAGATGGCCATACGGTAGAGATGGCCATATCCTAAATTCCCTTATAACGGGCTGCTAGCCACTGCCAAAACAGTGAGTTGTTAGACGTTAGCAAGTGGTTGTGTTTGCTCCTCATTAGGTCAAAAAAAATCTCGTAAATGTAAGTTAATTTTAAATATTCTAATTTTACGTATTAAAATATTTATATGCATATTTTATTGGTCAATTTTTTTTTATGTTTGCGATATAATTTTTCCTCTGTTTTCGAAATAATTAGTTGATACGAACGTGTAAACAGTAACCTAACCTTAAAACAAATCTCTATGAAGGAAATATCCCGTTTAAATTTAGTAGGCCATCTCTCCCTGATAATCGGGAGAGATGGCCTACTATTTTTCGGGTAAGATGGCCTTATCAATGCTTGAATAAATTGTATGCTAATTGGCGGAAGTTTTTAGTTTTTTTTTCTTTTTAAGATGCCGAACAAGTATACACGTAAAGCGATGAATGTTCGTGGTAATTGGACACAGGAGGATCTAACAAATGCAATAAGAAGTGTAATGGATGACAATTTGTCTGTTCGGCGAGCTTCTATTGAATATCACGTGCCACGCAAAACCTTAGAACGCCGAATTAAAACTGGAAATTCGTTAAAAGGCAATATGGGTCCTAGCAGTGCATTTGGCAGTGCTCACGAAAACCGACTATCGCGACATATTTTAGCAATGCAGAAACGAGGTTTCCCGTTAACTAGAGACGACCTAAGAGGAATTGCTTATCAATTTGCTGAGCAGTTAAATTTAAAGCACATATTTAATAACAAAAAGAAAAGGCTGGTTATGATTGGTTAACTTTGTTTCTAAGCCGCCATCCTGAAATAAGTGTACGTAAATCCGAAGGAGTGTCTTTGGCTCGAACAAATGCAATGAACCGAAATGAAATTGCTCAATACTTTACTTTACTTGAAGCTACAATGGAACAAAATAATTTATTTGACAAACCTGCCAATATTTTTAACCTTGACGAGACGGGTCTGCAGCTAAACAGCAGACCCGGTGAAGTACTGGCACAGAAAGGATCTAAAGCTGTTTCAACGTTAATTTCCACCGAGAGAGGAGAAACAATTAGCCTTGTTGCATGCTGCAATGCTGAAGGTAACTTTTTGCCGCCTGCTGTTATCATGAAGGGTAAGAACAAGAAGCAAGAGTGGGAGGACGCACTGCCTCCTGGATCAATTTTGTTCATGTCAGAGAAGTCTGCCTACATTAATTCCAAAATATTTCTACAGTGGCTGCGTCTTCATTTTGTTCCACGAAAACCCCAGGGAAAAGTTTTAATAATTCTGGGTGGGCATGCTTCTCATGTAAATTCCGTTGAAATGCTAGAGTTTGCTGAGTCAAATGATTTAATCCTTTTATGTTTACCAAGTCATACGACGCACTACCTTCAACCATTAGACAGAAGTTTTTTTAAATCCTTAAAAGGACATTTTTACGAATCTTGTCGTTTGTGGCTTAGGAATCATGCGGGAAGACGCATCACTCGCTATCAATTTGGCGAATTACTTAGTGATAGTTGGGGTAAGGCCGCTACAACACAAAATGGTTCTTCAGGATTTAGATCAACGGGAATCCTACCCTTCAATCGTGACGTAATACCTGATTATGCATTTCATTCCGAGGAGGATAATACAAATCCAAATTTACCGACTAAAGTTCAAACTACTTCTTTGACTTTACCTCGACCAATAGCGAACCATGTAGATTCACATGCCTCTTGCTCAACGGCAATAGCTTCACCAGATGAAATAACTCCCTCCAAAATTCTTCAAGATTTGTCTCCACCGGTTCCAGAAAAATTAAACACCGTTAAGAAAAGAGCCAAACAACTTGCCACAATTTTAACTACACCGGCAAACTTGCAGCTGCGTAAGGAAAAAGAGAAAAAAATGCAAGAAAAAATTGAAAGAGCACTTAAAAGAAAAAGACTACAAAAACCAGAAAAAAACTTAAAAAAAAATAAATTTAACATCTCAAGTAGCGAGGAGGAGGAAGAAATAGAAATCATATTGGAGAGTGACAATGAAAGTGAAGATTTTGACGAAAATCTGTGTGTAGGGTGTGGCGAAAATTACAATGATACTAAAAAACAGGTAGAGTGGATTCAGTGCATAATTTGCCTTAAGTGGTTGCACGAAAACTGTACCTCGTATGACAACTTTTGTCAGAAATGTGGAAAACTTGACAGTAAATCGAAGAAAGGCAAATCGTTGCCATAATTTTGTATGGTCATCTTTCCCAAACTTATATGGCTATCTTATCCGTAACGTTGGGAGAGATGGCCATATAGCTGTTTTATTTAAGAAAAATAATTTATGTTTATATTTTATTATTTTTTTCGTTTTGTTAAAAAAAATGTCTATTTAGATACATTTTTTTTGGATTAAGTAACAAATAAAAAACCAAATATTTTTGTATCATATTTTTTTACTATACCGAAAAAATTATGGCCATCTATCCCCGACTTACCCTATTTTAAAACAAAAGATCTCTGATTAGACGAACACAATCATTAAGAAGTATCCTAGGGAACAAATTAGAGATATCAAAGGAGACTGAAATAGTATTGGCACAAACCTTCCTTTTAGATAGATTCATACGTGTTTTAATTGATAATAGATTTTGAAAACTGATTGTAGAAGAAAGTGTAGATGAAAGCCAAGAAAAAAGTTTAGAAGTTGGGGAGTTGACATATGAAACAACAGGAGCTAATATAATAAGGGAGTTGTCGGATAATGGAGATAAGGATAAAAATCTGTTTTAATACAACCCCCCAAAATGGGACCAGCATTTAGTTAATACCCAGAATACGATTCCCATAACTCACAAATCTGGAGTTTATAGGCTCAATTATTCTCATCTATCTTGCAATGTATGTTATGTAGGGCATAGCGGAGGGAATATTGAAATACGCGTTAATGAACATTTTAAAATAATAGAATACCAACGCTTTCAAATTTATAATACTTCTTGCCCATTTGTCAATCATATTATAGACGCCAAGCCCTGGCACTAGTACAAAAGTACTGCATGTCTGTCAGAAGGGATAGGAGTTGGATATTTTAGAAATGTCCGAAATAAATAGGGCAGTAAAGTCCCCAGATTTTACATCCGTAAACGAACAAAATAACAAAAAAAATTGAGAGTTTTACTTCTTTCAAATCACTCAGCCCTAGAAAATAACACATAAACACGCACGCACCAGGGGCGTGCGGTGAAATTTTAAGAAAGGGACACAATTTTTAGAAACTTACCTGTTTGTAATGTAATTCGATTCTTCGATCATTTTTTGCAAATTCGTCAATGACGTCATCATAAAAACGTCGATGCTCCGACATATTTTGGAGAAGTTTATTTTCAATGGACAACAGCGATGTATGCGAAGGTCTCTCCTGCCCCGTTGAATTTCTCACGAAATTTTTTATACGTTTAAGTGTTGAAAATTTGCGTTCTACTGATGAACTTGTGGCAGGTATTGTCAATACTAATTCACACAATTTCGACACTTCGGTATAGGCATCTTCCAGCTCCTTGTCTTTTAAAAATTGCATTAGTTCATTAGCGTTATTTTTTGCGCTAATGTCATCAGTTTCGTAAATCACTTTAGTAGTTCAGATCGCAGTAACACTCGGTCGAAGAACTGGCCATAATGAAGAAGAAGAGATTTAAACGCATCTTCTGGAAAAGTTTTTCCTTTAAATGCATCAAAATCGCAGAGTTCCAGGAATTTAAAATCATTTAAACCGTTAAATCTATAGTTTATTTGTCGCTGAATTTGACCGATTATTTCATAAAAGAGGCGTCTGTATGATGTTTGAACATCTCCTTTTCTGTTCGAAGACGCTTGGCTTATGGCTCTACATTTAACGTCATCATTTTCTCCCAAAATAGGTCATCATATCCACGTCCGTATTATTGTCTTCCATATCGCACCATGCTTGGCAGTAGAGAAGCTAGCGGCCCGCATAGGGTGTATTCGATTTCTTTTGTGGCTTAAAATTTAAGATAATATTTTAGCATTTTTAATATAAACTAAATTAATGGTTTCCTATTTCAAAAATTACATTTTAGAAGATGTTTTGTAATTTTTTTTGGGAAAGCCTGCTTCCCGTGCTTCCATGGACTGCACGCCCCTGACACGTACCCACACTCAGACAATATCGCACATACATCCACATTACCCACCCACGCAGAGATGCTACTTATGACCTCTCAATAATCTAATACCAGCACTAATCTCTTTCTTACCTTCTTTATATAAAAAATGTTTTTTAAAGGTAGCGATCTCTATTCGTAATAATTTTAGCTGTGTCTGCTGCGTAGAAAGCAACGAGATATCACTACGTAGAACACATTTCCTAGTATAATTGTCTAGTGTAGTGAATTCAAGAAACCAAATACATCTTGATATAAGATAGGTTTCAAGACACCTCACTGACTATCGCCAACACAAAGCACTACTTTCTCATAGAAAAAGTGTCCGGCAAGTGGATACTTTCCAAGCGGAAACGTAAAGATCTATAAAAACCTGGAAGGTGTCACGAGAACAGTACTTCTCTTTTACGATGGAAGTAATATAGACAGTACCTTTTTTTTTATAAATCAAAATCTTGTGCTCAAACAAGCATTATAGGTATTGTAAAAATATAAATTGCTTTAAATTTTAAAATAGTAAATAATAATGTGCTAAGGTGTTAAGTGAAGATGTATATCAATTTATTTATCCGGCCCTAAAAATAAAACATTTTTGCAAATAGGAAAGTAATAAAAATTGTTTTTTCCGGTCTGCATATGCATATATTTGTTTTGCAAAACGTTGAACTGTACATTTTGTATTGCTGTTAAAAATTTAAAACGTTTAAGGAGTTTTGCTTTACCTTATATTTACAAGTTTAATACATTAAGTCGACATTTTTTTTTGACAGAGTGTCCCAAATAAATTCGATGGTGTAGCTCGGACGTCTCAAAAACTATAAGAGATACGAGGTTGGTTAAATCAGTATAAAGTTGCGCAGTTTACTGTCGCACAATATGCCGCTGACAAAGTTGGAAAATTCCGACTACTTCTAAAGGTATCCGTAAAAAAAAACGATAATCGTCATTAATCTTTTTCTTCAGACTGCATTGAAGACACAATAAATTTACATCTTGCAGCCACTTTTCCTCCCCTACAAGATAATGCATCAAGATTTAAAATCCGACGCTGATTTGTGTTTTCGAAGACTAATCATCAACTTCATTTTTTTAAATATTGACCTGAATTTTTTTATTTTACTTTTAACAAGCGTCTGACCTAACAAAACTGACGTTTCGTTCTTCGTTTTCGTTTTCGATTTTTTCATACCAAGCAATCTGTTATTTCAGATCTCCCTGGGTACAAGTCTGCCTGATGAGGGTAGAGGCCCAGAAATTATGATTGCAGGAGGGTACCCTGTGACATAATCAAAAGCAATTCTTCTTGTAGGCCGTTTTGCACCTGCAGAAATTATATATTTCTGCTATTATACAGATAAATCTATGTTATCTGAACCTGGTGATTCAATAGAACGATTCCCTTCTTTGTCGAGGCTAAATGTTTGCTTTAATAAAACCCAAGCATAGTCCTCTAAAATAGAACGATGAATGCTTTACTCATTTGAAAAGTTATGGTTCCTATTTTATATTAATTATAATCTAAGTCGGATATGAAAATAACTTAAAAAATATGTAAAAGGGAGTTTATAACACAAATTATAATGTCTTAAATAGATACACATAGATTGTGATTTCCTAAAATCAGCAATAATTGGCAGTATTCTAAATAAGGAAATAAAATAATAAGGGTTAGAAGGACGGTGATCTATACCATTTATGCCTATTTAAACTTGCATAAACCTGTAATGTAATAATAAGTAATAAGAAGTACATCAAAGCTCTGCGACTCACTTAAATCTTATGATTAGAAAATAAATATAACTAAAGGGAAAAATAACTTCCTTAAGCGCTACCTTTTTAGTATTCGTACAAACTACGGTTACGTGGACGATTAGTTTACTGTTTCCATCTTGGTATTTACATAAGTGTTCCGAATTCATGTTACATTTGTAAATTTTTGGCTCGTCAAAGACACGAAACAAATTTCGTATTTACATTAAATTATAATAAGTTCTCGCAAAATTTCCCGTGCTTGTATTTACCTTTGGCTTCCAAATTTATAAAATAATTTAAACCCCGCACCAAGTCAAGCTTCGGTTAATATAAATATGAAATATCAGGAAAATGAAAAGTACACATGATTATCCTGGGGCAAAATACCTGTGGGACACGGCTCAAAATATATTGTTACAATATGTTCGGAGACTTAGATTATTTTGTTGCTTTATTTTCAGATTTTTTTGTATTTATGTGTCAATAAGTACCCTTATTTGGTGATGATGGGCGAAAATAACGAAAATCATCGATATTGTTTGATGATAAAGTTATGAATTATGTGATAAAAAATTTAAATCAAGGTTTGAGAACTTTTCACTATTTGCTAACCAACTTTCCATATTAGTTGTAATCGATTCCCCCTTCTAACGATTTTTTCGATATTTTTTTAAATCAATTTTTGTATGCTTTCCAATTATCAGAAGTATAACATTTTCTTATACAAAAAGCAAAATTTTAACAATAACATTATGCAAGGATTCCGATTTGTATGAAATTTGCCAGAGATGCACCTGAAAGTATAAAATGACTGTTGTTTTAAAACTTTGACGATAGACAGCATAAAACCAAAAAAGCTTAAACGCCACTTAGAATCAAAGTTTCGTATTAACCTACTCTGTCAGCTGCAATTTAAATTCTAGAAATTATGCTTGGAAATTATACAGTGTGTCCCAGATTCGCTTCTCTATATAGGGATCTCGGCTCCTATTATACCTACAGCAAAGGTTAAATGGGGAAAGTTTTAGAGGAAACTTATTGCATTCGATATTTGGCTTCAGATTTACGATCGATCAATAAGTTTTGGAAATATCGGCGAAAAACCGAAAATGGCGGATTTCGTTTTTCGCCAGTATATCCAGAACGGTAAATTTGACAGCTGTCAAAATGTGACATTATTCGGACACATTTTTAAGACAAATAAAATGGTGTATACGACACGTCTTCATTGTTTTTTGTTAAACCGCAACCCGCCTCAACTTTCATTTTTCTTAGACCGCCATATTGGATTCTTCGATTTTTGGAAAGACATTTGATTAATATGAATGTTATGAAGAAAATATCATAACGCAAGAACTAGGCTTCACGGGTAATAGTAAATCATTACATTGAGACAATCAAAATAATTTTAGAGAATTGGTTAGATTAACTTACCAATGATCCTACACCAAACGTTACTTCCAAATCTGATCTGTAGACGTCTCTCTGCCACTTCGTGAGGATTTTGCACAGCCCAATGATGACGGTTGTGCCTATTAAAGACTCCACAATTCGTGAACCTGCTCTCATCGGACCACAAGACATGATTTACAAAATCAGGATTTTCATTACATCTCCTAGTATACCACTCACAGAACTGTAGTCGTCTTGGAAAATCAGTTTTCTTAAGTCCTTGTACTATTATGGATGGAACTTATTCTTTTTTAAAACTCTCTGTACTGTTGATTTTGGCACATTAGTTTCCTGTTCTACAGTTCTTACCGATGCACTAGGGTTTTCGTTGATAGCTTGTAAAATGTTTCTGTCTCGATTTTCATTGTTATTATTGTATCCGCTTCTAGGTTGTTCGAAGGCACCACGGTTAAGGCTGAGGTAACGTCGGCGTTTCTGTATGGTTGAAATTACAGAGCTAACATGTCAACCTTTTCTTTATTTGAATACGGAATGCCGGCCATTTTCTATAGGTTTTGACAATTTATGTGTCAGATTTATGATTTTATTGGGATAAAAGCGTACCTACTACTTATTAAAACACAGCTTTGATACTTTCAACTATTTAACTTAACGTCAAAGTCAAAATCCAATTTTGTTACAGATAAATCATGGCCTCCTTAGAAAAGCATTGAGAGCTAACATTACTTTAAATCATGACCTCCTTAGAAAAAACTGAAACCTAACTTTACGAAGTGTAATATTTCGATGATACTAAAATCTTTAATGCACTTGTGAGATATCACTAGACTGGAAATTTTAGGCTCTTTCCAAAAATCGAAAAATCCAATATGGCTGCCATAAGAAAAATGAAAGTTGAGGCGGGTTTCGGGTTAACAAAAAACCTTACGTGTCGTATACGCCGTCTGATTTGTTTTAAAAATGTGTCCCAATAATGTCACATTTTGGCAGCTGTCAAATTTACCGTTCTGGATATACTGGCAAAAAACAAAAACGAAATCCGCCATTTTCGGTTTTTCCCCGATATTTCCAAAAAAAATTGATCGATCGTAAATCTAAAGCCGGATATCGAATGCAATAAGTTTCCTCTAAAACTTTCCCCATTTAACCTTTCCTGTAGGTATAATAAGAGCCGAGATCCCTGTATAGAGGAGCGAATCTGGGACACACTGTATATTAGGGGTTTATCTACAAATATTTTAACACCTGATAATTGTGGGCCATTTTGATCAAAAAAGTCTTATATTATGGGTTTATTCCTTACCAATTTTGATAAAAATAGCCTTAAAGTTGTATTTTATATTATTTAATTTTGATCACAACGTTAATCTGATTTTAGAGAAAAGGAAGCGCATTGAAAAGTCAATTTTTACCTTAATAAGATCTTACAAAAATCGGCAACATGGTTTATCGTAGAAAGGCTTAAACACGGTTCAAGGTTAAGTGAACGACAGCAAAACAAAAAGCTCCGTTGTTTTGCTAAGCAGCTACGTAGCGTTTTGTGTTCAAGTTTAAAAAATATGTAGTGTGCTTTTTAAAACGTTTACAAGTGAAGATAACATTTCTTTGAAGGTGGTAGACAGTATAGAATGTTCACTTAACTCATTCTGTCGGGCTTGCATTCTATTTATTATTTTGGTTTCACAACGTTTCGAATGGTAATTATCTCCAATCGTTTTCAAGTGTAAACTAAATGCTAACTTTAAAGCTACGGGCTTATACTAGTCGTGGGCGGTGATGCGTATAGTCTCCGCCCCCTGGTTACCTGAACCGTGAAGTTTTCGGAGGTCAGTTTCATGTGTTTGGAATATCGACGCTAGGCTTAGTGACTATGTCTTGATTCCTTTCTATGAAAGGTGCTTCATAAAATTTGGCCTCCGATCACTGCGTCCAGTGTTGGTTTGACCAGACATGTTCCGCTATGCCTGCTTTTGACATCTCTCCCTTTTGAGTATGATTAAAATGCTCTTTGACTCTTACACTAACAGGACGTTTTGAGTATCCATTGTACGAGTCATCACATTCACACTGGATTTGGTTAATGCATTCTTTTTTCTTATCGATGTCCCTTGAATTAGCTGTTGTTTGGTACACTGTAGTTCCCATGCCCTCTGAAGATCGCTTAACGAGAACGTCAAGAAAAGACAAAGAAGAATTTTCCTCTTTCTCCATTGTAAACTTAATACATGCTATTTAAGTGATAGAAAAATTCTGTCAAATGATTGCCATTCGCAGTCCAAATAGTAAAAGTATCATCCACATACCTACGCCAAAGTTTAGGCTTGATGTGAGCAGTGTTTATTGCGTGTTCTTTGAACCACTCTATATAAATTTTAGCTATCACCGGAGAGAGGGATGACCCATCGGAAGACCATCATCTTGTGAACCTATCTTGCACTTGAAAGTAGCAGTTATGAAGACAGCATTCCAACAGGTCCATTACACTATTCAGAGGAAACGTCATTCATTCCAAGAGTGTTTTGTCTCCCCTCAACTTTTGCCTAATTATGTCACATATCGGAATATTTGTGTATAGACGTTCTACATCAAAATTAAAAAAATCTGTCTTCTTGTCGTAATGTGATGTCTTTAAGAATTTTGAACAAATGAATTCATCTTACCTTGTAAAGATTGAATGATCTTTAACACAAATTTGGCTAAAACACTTGTTGTTCAGTCCCTGGAGCTAGTAATTAGATGCATGTTCAGCTCGTGGATTTTGGGCAAACTATAGAGATGAGGTGGCTTGCTGTAATGTGGCGTTAACTTGCTGCGTATCATATCTGGGATATAGGCGCAAGCGCAACTGAGACCAAGGTATACAGGACATTGAAGAAATATAGTTGTGAAGTTAAATAGATAGGAATGTGAAAGTTATTTTGCTCTAGGTCGAACCGTTCAGGTGCTATGACGGCTCAAAGAAACAAAAATGTCAATTTTCAAACATCAATGAATCAAAAATTGTTGAAGATAGACATATACTAAAAAATACTTAGAATTGACCATAGAATCCAGAATGTAATAATATATAGGGTGTTCCGATTTCTCAAGAAATTTAAAATAGCCAATCGATGTATTTTAGCTCAGAGCTTTCGAAAATCGTAAAAAAACAAATTAAATGAGTTGTTTCTCATTTAATTTGTTTTTTTGTTACGATTTTCGAAAGCTCTGAGCTAAAATACATCGATTGGCTATTTTAAATTTCTTGAGAAATACGGAAGGAAGGAAAAAAATCCGTTTTTCTCCTCAATAGAAGACCCTGTACAATTATGAAATATTTAGAAAAAAATCAAAAACGCATTAGCGGAATGGAATACCAAATTTTTTTGTATATCGAAGCATTTTGTATCTGAAACACGAATGCTTATGAACATGTCTTATCTTGCTTAAAATCATGCTTCCTGTGTGTCGAGAAAATTTTGTAAATCACCCTGTAGTACATGTTTCCGTTAGATTTTTTTTCCACCCCCTCTAAAAAAACACATTTAACAACCGGACAAAGTAGGCGTGAAAACAAATGATAAGGAAAATAACTTTCATCAGTTACAAGTCTAGGCCAACCAACATCAAACGTCGGAGACTAAAATTTTGCACAGGAAGCAGTATTAGTCGAAACGAAAACTCGTAGAAACAGCTTTCATAGAAAATAATCTCAGAATTTTCAGTAAGTCAAGCTTTAATATTCAAAATAAACTCCTGAAATATCACGGTTCAGATAACCAGGGTTTCACGCGTCACCACACACAAGCTGTCTATAAGAATTTAGCTTCAGTATTAATATTTAGTTTGAAGACAGTTACCATTCGGAACGTTGTAAAATCAAAAAATAAAATAAAGACAATGCTAGTTCGACATAACGACTTTAGTGATTATTCTATAATGTCTAATACATTTGAAACAAGCGATGTTACTATCTATATAAGTTAATATAATTGAATTGAATATAATATAGGGTCTACTTTTTAAAATATTTTCGCGGGCGCGATGTTGCCACACAGATCTGTGCCCCAGATTTAATGATTTTATTTACAAAATTAGTAGATCCTATTAAATATATTGACATATATTTTTGCGTTTTGCTTTTAGATCATTTTTTAGGAAGATACGGGCTTTTAAAATATTTTAATTTTTCTCAATAACCTAACTTTTAGAAGAAGAAATAATTCGTCCATAATATCTCTAAGAGACCTGGTTTAATAAACGCAGAAAAGATAAAACAATGTCTCGATCTCAGTCAGGTGGTTTAATACAGCGAAAAAATGCTATGATTACACGTGTTTCGCCAAACAAACAGGCATCATCAGATCTAAAATGTATTAAGAACCTAATAGTAATGTATTTAATAAATTAAGCATTAAAAAGCCTACCTTAAAAAAGTAAAATGTGTAGAAAAACGAGAAAATCTGACAAATTATTTTAATTACTTGCATGGGTAGTGCTCTTAATGATAATAAGAAGTAATAAAATTGTGTTGATAACATAAAATTGTGTGCGGTTTAAAATACGATATCGCAGAGAAAAAATATATTAAAAATATTAAAATTCTTATAATTATTAATAATGACAATAAAAATTAAAATTAAATATAATAAATAACAAAAAATAAAACAAAATAAAAAATGTTAAAAAACCTACTTATAATAAAATAAAATATAAAAAATAAAAATTGAAGTGTAAAAACCGCTAAATTTGCCTTTACCCGGACCTTCCCTTATAACGAGTTTCACCCCATAGAAATAACATAGTTTATATATGCATATAGTTATTTGGTAGTAACTATTAATATGTTATATAAATTGTAATATAATAATATGTTACTTTTCTTGATAAAAGGAAAGTTTCATTATGAAGGAAGCTCAGGGTACATCGATAGGAAAAGAAAAGGCGTAAAGGCGAATTTAACGATTTTTTTTTCTCCAGGTAAGTCTAATGGTCGATGATGACATCATCATTAAACACTCTGTAAATAGGTTATTTTTGAACACTTAACAGCAGGAAATAATAAGCTATCAAATTCATTTAAAACAGTAGAGCCATCAGCTTGATAAAGAAGAATCTTACGTGAAATACGTACACTGCACATACAGCAATAATGGGTCTATATACTTATCTATGTTTATGTGATTTTTTTTCTTAAAATAACCTCAAGACCTATGGACTATATGTGTGAAAAGGACTTCGTGAATTACCTTGTATACACACCCCACAAAAATTATGGCACCAAATCTTAATGTTGAATACTTGGCCTAATTTTTGGTACAAAAGTACAATTCATTGGTTGAGCAATGTTTTCCAATGGAAAATTGTTGCAATACAAGACCACTAGTAGCCTGGTTCAACGCCGAGTAAGAGGAAAGCGGGATATTTTGGCTACAGTTCAAGATGTTTGTAATTTTGAGGATGACCCCTTCCTTTGGTCGACTTATAAGGCCCTAAAATATGATTACCTTAATTCCATTAGATTGGCTAAAAAGAATGCCTATGAAACTTTTTTGTTGAACTCCAATAACAAATCGAGGGACTGTTGGAAGGAAACAGTATTTCTTTGGAGGGTTTTAACGAGTATTTTAGCTCAATTGCAGAAAACATAACCAAAACATTACCCTATATTACACATAAGGCATCAGACCTCCTGAACAAAAATAATGTACCTACTTCTAGTTTTTTTTCTATATCCAACTACTGAAACTGAAGTTTTTGATGTCAGAAATTTAAAGCAATCCAACGCTACTGATTTTTATAATCTAAATAAACGTATGCTACTTGAAACATTGGGTATTTTAGTTGCTCCCCTTACCAGGCTTATAAATAAGTGTTTTTCTGAGGGAATTTTTCCCAGTGCATTTAAAATTTCAAAAATTACACCAATACCTAAAAAAGGTGATTGTGAGCCGATTGACAATTCTCGTCCAATTTCGATAATTGTAATATTCTCCAAGGTAATGGAAATAATGTTGAAAGAGAGATTGATCAAATATTTTGAGAAACACTCTCTGTTTGATACCTCACAATTCGGGTTTCGGTCAGGGTGTTCAACGATTGGGACCATTCTAGATGTTGTTGGGGGCATTGTCGGGGGCCTTGAAAGTGAGAAACACTCTATTATTACTATGTGTGATTTGACAAAGGCCTTCGATTGTGTCTCTCATGACATCCTGCTGGAGAAAATGATATAGTTTGGAATTAGAGGGGTGGCTTTGGATCTTTTTAGGTCCTACCTTTCTGGGAGACTACAATGTGTAACTGTTAGTGGTCGAGTTTCAGCCCCCAGGTCCATAACTCATGGAGAGCCTAAGGGTTCTGTCTTAGGACCTGTGTTGTTTATTGTCTATATCAACGATCTATGTTCTTACATGTGTTCTATTTGCAGATGACGTAACTTTTTTAAATATTGACTTGAATTTCAGTGTTCTCTCGAATCTTGCAGGCATATCCTTGAAGGAGGCTGAAAGATGGTTTCTTGCTAATAAATTAAAACTAAACCCATTCAAAACAGAAAGTCTTATTGTAAGTAGTAATAATAGGCTTACCTCAGGTAAACTGCTGGGAATAGTTTTATATGATTCTTTGTCTTGGTCGCCACATATTGAAACCTTGAGTGGCAAGCTGTCTTCATCTTTATTTGTTTTAAGACAAGTGAAGCATTTTGAAAACCCAAATGTACTTAGAATCGTTTATTTTGCACTGTTTCATAGTAACATCACATATGGA
Source organism: Kuschelorhynchus macadamiae (assembly GCA_030620095.1). Taxonomy (NCBI): domain Eukaryota; kingdom Metazoa; phylum Arthropoda; class Insecta; order Coleoptera; family Curculionidae; genus Kuschelorhynchus; species Kuschelorhynchus macadamiae. The sequence goes on from JAUTXW010004380.1 coordinate 610,859, forward strand.
GTAATTCTGTGGGGAACTGCAGTTGACGCAATTACAATTTTTCGCTTGCAGAAAAAAGCCATCAGACTATTGGCTAATGCCGGATTTAGGGATCACTGTCAACCCTATTTTAAAGATCTTAAGATTATGCCTTTGCCTTCAATCTATATCTATTATATGCTATTGGAAATACACTCTAATTTAGATTTATTGACACTACATTCGGAAGCTCATGATCATAACACAAGATCTGCATATTTAATTAAACTGCCACGGTATAGACTGAGAATGTCCGAACGAAACTCCCTTGACTTAAAATTATTTAATCATATACCTATATCGGTGAGAAATTTTTGCAAACTTCAATTTAAAACTAGAGTAAAAAATCGCATATTAAAACACATTTTTTTTCCTCAATTGACAGGTACCTCAGTACTCCTTTTTGTTAAAATTGTTTTCTTTTTCTTTTAAAACATTTTTTTGTTTGCCACCTTGTTGCAGGCAATGACTTATGTAAAAAAATTGTATGGCTTGTTTTAATTGTGTTAAATTCTGTTTTTTATATTAGAAATTGGTTTGTAGATTTTTTTTTGACTTGCTCCAAACTGTATGTAAAGTAACGTGGTGTCATATATTTCTATTCAATTCTATTCTATTCTATATGTCTTTAAAAATTCGTTGTCCTTTGACGTTTTAATTTAATCTGTTGCTGCCTTTATACGCCTCGGAACTCCCTCGAAAAGTCCATGGATGTGGTATTTCTTCCCAAATTTCGATAAGCGTGTTTTGAAGTTGATTGAGGGGATCCTAAGTTGCTGAATCTCCATCTCATATTGTCCCAGACATGCTCAATTATATTCAAGTCGGGACTTCTAGGTGGCCAGTTCAAAACAAGAATATTAACCTCGAGCAGGTATTCGTTCACAATCCTGGCTGCTTGCGAACGCTCGCTATCATGCATTAAAATGAAATTGTGCCTTATGAATGCAGCATAGGGGATTACAAAATGTGTGTTATATACCTGTGAGCTGTTATTCTTCCTTCGTTCACCGCAACCAACTCCGTACGTCCGTTATATGAAATTCCTCCCCACACCATAATTTCATTAACAATGGCATTCTCCAGGTCTTCTATACACTGGCATACATCAATCTGAAGCGTATAAATAGAACCTAGATTCATCTGTGAATAGAACATTTGACCGTTCGTCTAAACCCCAATCAGCAGGATCTCTAGCAAACTGCAGTCTGGCAACACGGTGTTCTCTAGTCAAGCGCGGACCAAGACACAGTATCATATAAATTAATATATTAAAAAACATAATGTTTCAGATATCATCAGACCTAAATATAGAAAATTTAAAGCTAAAAATACAGTTTACAACAATAAATGTAAGATATTTTACCAGGAACAGACGGCAAAAACACAACGAACACCAACAATAGACGGAACGAATGAGGTTATATACAAGGGTGTTTTTTATTACCGAGAGTCTGAAAAATTGGATACATACAATGTTCTGAACGTATCCTAATCTTCCAAACGTCAATGTTGTTTTAGCTGTCATCCCGACTAGCTTTCAAATTATTAAATATTAAAGGGAGCTCGAAAGCAAATCGATCGTTAACAACTGATACATCCGGGCTTTTGAATGCTCTACTAATTTCTAATGTCTCAAGTAAGGCTAACTTTTTGCCTTTATTGCAAGAATGTAAAATATTTATGCTACTTTCAGGTGGAAAATCATGATTGGAGTTTAGAAGGTGGTTAGCGAAAGATGATATAGAAACCGTTACGTCCGGGTTTTTAAATTTGTTAAACTGAGCACAATGATCGCTAATTCGGATTGAAACTTTCAGGTTTGATTGACCCACGTATATTGCTGGACAATGACTGCATTTGATTTCATAGACACCCGAGGATGAAAGTGGGGGGGCACTTTGTCTTCAACTTTAATTAAATATTGTTTTATTGTAATATTTGTTTTAAAAAAACGTTAAAATGGTATACGATGAAAACAAATCTGCAATTTGCACAGATATTTTACCAAAGTAAGTAAAAGATTTGTAGGATATTATGTGTTAGTTAATATCTATTGACATATGTGTAATAGATTTTGTTAATGTTTATTGAAAATAAATTATTAATAGCAATTTTTTTGATAATAGAAAGCTTTCAGCAAAATGCCTCACCAGATAGTGGAATATTAAAAAGTCTTTATGTAAATTTGGAAAATCTGGGTTATATTGAATAATATTGTCTGCTGCTGAGGGCTTTCTATAAATCTCAAACTCTATTTTATTATTATTTCTTTTTAAAGGCACATCGGTAGTTTTTACATTGACACATACCGTCATTTTGCTACGTGATGTTGAATTCGTACCAGTTTATCCCATTTTTACATCCAATTTTTCTTCAAAATCAATAGAACCAGATTTTTTTACGTTGATTTTTTAAAAATTTTGTTGGGCCGCCATTTTGTTTCGTAGTCTTAAATTCAAACCCATATTATCAGTCTTTACCTACTCCGTTGGTCTGCAAATATTTCCTAACCCCAAATAATACACCACTCTAACAAGAAGGTCGTTAACAAAAACCATTTAGAAACTTAATATCTGAGTAAAAATATCTGCGAACCAACGGAGAAGATAAAGACTGATAATATGGGTTTCAACAGAAATATAAAATCTACATATGTGTCCTGAGAATGCAACATAAAAAGTTAATAAACGTCGACAATTTAAAAAAAGACTTTCGTTTTTTAAAAATGGACAAACCTTTAACCCCAAATAATACATTACTCTAACGTAACAACAAGAGGATCGTTAACGAAAACCATAGAATCTGGAAAATATCTGCAGACCAACGGACTAGGTAAAGACTGATAATATGGGGTTCACGCAAGATATAGAAATTATGAGCTGCCAAAAAACATTACAGGCATGCCATCGTCCGGGCTAAAAAACAGCAAACTCTGCATATATTGCAAATGCTGACAATCCCATGAGGGCATCATGGGATGTCAAAAATGAACTTGGTGGCAGAGGCAGGATGAGGAATCAGAAGATGATCCACCTATTGAAGCTGAGGAATTCAATACCTTTTTTGTAAATATTGCAAATAACATAGTGAGTCAGGTAGGGCCACCCAAAAGAGACTTCGAACACTACATAAGAGCCCGTGGAGAGTCATACGCCGTATGCCCCCCAATGGGTTGCTTCCACTTCCGCGAGGTCACCTTTAATGAGGTAAGAGAGTCAATCAATCAAATAAAGCCCAAAAAAAGCAAGGACATATATGGCATGAATATGTTTTTGTTGAAAAAAATAAAAAACGTTCTTATCCAGCCCATTACAAATCTCTTTAACATTTGCTTAAAAGAAGGAATATATCCATCAGAATTTAAAACATCAAAAGTAATTCCTATTTTCAAAAAAGGAGACAAAAATGATCCCAACAATTACCGGCCAATAACAATAATACCTTGCATATCTAAAATTTTTGAACACCTACTTAAAGACCAACTATATGCCTACTTTGAAAGTATGAGGCTCTTCTCCAGTTCTCAATTTGGTTTCAGAAAAAATAGCTCGACAACACAGGCGGTATGTGATCTTGTGAGGTATGTGGTTGAGGGCTTTGAGGGTGGAGACTTTGTAGGCGCCACCTTTTGTGATTTATCAAAGGCCTTCGATTGTATATCGCATGAGATCCTCATCACCAAACTAAAGTATTACCATATTTCAGACTCCAGCATCAGATTGTTGTCGAGCTACCTCACAGGCAGACTACAAAGAACATCAGTTGGAGGGTTGCTATCGGAAACAGGTGGGATTACTAGGGGTGTCCCCCAGGGTTCTGTACTTGCTCCATTGCTTTTCCTAATCTACATCAATGATATCGATGTAGCTGCAGACAAATTAATTTTGTTTGCAGATGATACAAACGCACTTACTGTGAGCAATAATTACGAGGAACTGATGACGGGCATGGGGGGGACGCTGAGCGTCTCAGTGAATGGTTTAATGCAAATGAACTCCTATTAAATAAGGATAAGACTGAAAATATCATATTTAGCCTGCGTGACCATAAATTTCGAAACCCTGAGAGTGTTCGCTTCCTGGGGGTCTACCTGGACCCTCGCCTGACATTTGAGAAGCATGTGGATGAAATAGCCAAAAAGCTCTCCAAAATAATTTACGTTCTTCGAAGCCTGAGATCAGGAGTGGAGGACCACATTGTTACCATGACATACCATGCTCTCTTCCACTCGACTAGCACATATGCAACCCTAGCGTGGGGGCACTCTACACACAGTGAGAGAATTTTTTGTCTCCAGAGGAGGGCCTTGAGAGTAATGCACGGCCTAGCCTACCGAGCGGACGTTAGAGAGCTTTTCAAACAAATGGGTATAATCACGGTGCCTTGCCAGTTTATACTATCCTGCCTAATCTTTGCCAGAAGGAACCTGACCTTATGGTCACTCCGAGGCGATCTGCATAACCATAATACTAGACAGTCCGAACAACTTGATATAGAATTCCTAAGACTTAAAAAATCAAGAGTCGGAACATCGTATTTTGCCCCACTCTTTCTGAATAAATTTCCTGTCAGTGTACGCCAGTTAAATGAAAAAAAATACATAGGAGTGATAAAAAAATTTTTAATAAAAAAAGCATATTACTCTATTGCAGAGTTTGTCAATGACAATATTTTATATGAATTTTAAATTAAATGTTTGGTAACTGTTTACTTAATGTTTTAAGTGTATGTGATTAACTGTATCTTGAGGAATATCCTGAATGTGCTGTATATCGTATTTCTTCATGAATGTCAAAATGTTCTTTATATACAATGTATTTCTTACCTGTAACTGTGATTTGACGTATGTAAAATTTTTTATAATTTATACATTAATAAAATTGATTTGATTTGATTTGATTTGATTTGATTTGATTTGATTTGATTTGATTTGATTTGATTTGTGTCCTGACTATCTAAAAATAGACTTTTTTTTTACTGGACCCTAACCCCAAATAATACACCACTGTAACCAATGACAACAAGAGGATCGTTAACGAAAACCATTTAGAAACTTAATATCTGGGAAATATCTGCGGCCAACTGAGTAGGTAAAGACTGATAATATGGGTTTCATGCAGGATAGAGAATCTATATATGTATCCTGAGGATGCACAAAAATTAAGTTCCGAAACGTGGACAATTTAAAAAAGACTTGTTTTTTTTACTGGATCTTAACCCCAAATAATAGAAAAAATGTTTAACATTGTTCATCCGTATTGGATTATTACCAAAATATTACCAGGTCATCCCCATATGACCCTTAATTTTTGGTCAAAATGTGAAGTCAATCGGGAAAATAGTATTTAAGCTATGTCGCGAACTGACAGACCGCCCGACAGACAAACCGACGGAATTGATAAAACATGTTCGACAGACAAACCGACGGAATTGATTATTTGGCCGCAATTTTGTTCCGCCATCTTGCATTAGTAACACAGTCTTACTAGTTGACCATATACCATAATTAGTTATGGCACATAATTTGAAATCATTAAGTAGTTTCTTTGTTTTTTGTTTTGTTCCGCCGTCTTGGATTCGTACCAAAATTTTAACAGTTGATTCCAACATAATACTTGATGTTTATGCAAAATTTGAAATAAATTCGACAAGTAGCTTTTTCATAATATTTTTCTAACATTTCACTAGGCCGCCATTTTGTTTTTGCCATACTCGATTTTTATCATTTTTATCCAAATTTGAAGTCAATCGGGTAAGTTTTTAAGGTATGCCCCGAACTGACAGGCAGAACAGCAGACGGACGACATTTCACTAATCCGCCATTTTGTTTCGCCATATTAGAAACATGTTTATCGTCATCTAGGGACCCTGATACGTGAAGATCTGAAAAAATCTCGGAGAGTGATTTTTTCACGATTAAAATACTTCTCTTTTTTGAAGGAAGTCAAACGGTAAGGAATGGTTAGATTCTGTTTCCAATGTAAATACAATCCTTGAACTTGGTGAAGTTACAAATGTGAGAAATTCTAAGAGTTCTGTGTCTCCTCCATTCCATAAAATTCAAATATCATCTACGTATCTCTTTTAGAAAATTTGCTCTGAAAGATTCGGATGTAACGGTTCATAAATCATCTTTCGCTAACCACCTCCTAACCTCCAATCATGATTTTCCACCTGAAAGTAACATAAACATTTTACATTCTTGCAATAAAGGCAAAAAGTTAGACTTACTTGAGGCGTTGGATATTAGTAGAGCATTCAAAAGTCGGGATGACAGCTAAAGATGGAAGACTAGGATGTGTTCACAATACTGTACGTATCCAATGATCTTCGTAATAAAAACCACGCTTGTATAGATTTTAAAACTATTTTTAATTTGTCATAACCTCACTCGTTCCGTCTATTGTTGGTGTTCGTTGTATTTTTGCTGTCTGTCCCTGGGAAAATATTTTACATTTATTGTTGTAAACCGTATTTTTAGTTCGGAATTTTCCCTTTTCAGGTCTGAAGCCCTAACCGAGCGAAACATGTAATAGTTAAATGTTTTTTAATATTTTAATTTATATGATACTGTAGGGTTTGAGAGTATAAAATAATTCACAAATTCTATAAAGTAAATCCATTTCGCTTTGTTAAAATAATAAAAACATATATAAATAATATCAAAGAATTCTCTAATATCACTAAAGTATTTGTAAACTTTTGAAAATGAAAACTTTAATTATAAAATGGTAACCATTCCTTTTTAAATCTCTGAATTTTATTCCAAACAAATATACTAATGATGTTCAGTAATAATACCATCTATTTTACGTGATTCTAAACTTAACAGTCCCTAACGATATTACAATGTTAATGAAAAAGAAATGCCATCCATTTTCGGGAAATTCTATTTTCCGTCGATAAAACAAATTTTTATTGACAACCAGTTTTAATCACTCATATAGCAGTAAACGATTTACCATATTAGATCCGTATGTTGACAATGTTTAGATTAATGAGTTTTTAACTTTGAACGTAACACTAAAGCGTAAAAATGCGAAACTGATCCAAATTTAACTTAAATTTCCATAATGATTTTTATTTAGCGGTAACATGTATATCAATTAACCTTTACCGGCAAAGTATGACATTGTGTGTATGGGAAAACTGGAAAGCAAAATAGCAGTTGATTGGCAATATATCACATTGACCTATAATTTTGGCGAGAAACATGGTCGACAAATAAATATAGCAGCTCAACATAGTATTAAACATACAGAAAGAGGCATAACGACCAGCACTAGGTCGAAAAGGCTCATAATGATGCATACTTCTATAAGTTTTAGGTCAATTTCGCTCGTTGAAACATAAATACTATGATACATTTGTTTGAATTATGAGAATTTATATCTTACTTAACCACATTAAAAATTCCGAAATTTCAAATCATCGATACTTCACTTAACAATCCGGCTAGCAATTACGTTGACACCAGATACTTAGTAATATCTTTGATATTTCTTTCTTTTTCGCCAAAGGTCAAAGTATTTTGTAAAGCAATAAAAAAAATTGTCTCCCAACTTCGTTTCAATGAGAAATATTCGCCATACTAATTTATATATATATATATATATATATATATATATATATATATATATATATATATATATATATATATATATATATATATATATATATATATATATTTATATATATATATATTTATATATATATATATAATATATATATATTTATATATATATATATATATATATATATATATATATATATATATATATATATATATATATATATATATATATATATATATATATATATATATATATATATATATATATATATATATATATATATATATATATATATATATATATATATATATATATATATATACAGGGTGGCCCATCGAAAACGTACCGCAAGGCATAACGGCCAGGGTAATTTTTTTTTAAAAAAATCCAAAAACACGTCAATTTTGTTTGTAAGGGGGACAACTTTTGCCCTTAAAATGATCGCAAAATTTTCAACCCTCTAAGCGGGGGTGTCATCCCCCAAACTTTTTCAAATGGGAAGAGGGTTCAAGTGGTACCGCAATGAAAAGGGCTTTCTATTCTCTATACATTCCCTCTTTGGTTTTGAAAATCGGTCAAGTCATTTAGAAAATATGAAGGATTGAAATTTGAAAAATACATTTTTCAAAAAACGCATAAATTGAATTAAATAAAAAAAACTTACCGTATTAATGAAGCAAATGCTGAAAATGTTGCCCGTCGACCTCCATACAGTAATACAAATTAGCTTCAAATCGTTCTCGAACATTCTGAAGAACTTGAGGGGTCACTTCGCGACAAACGTCAATAATTCGTGTTCGCAGATCTTCTAATGAGGCAAGTGGAGTGCTATACACTTTACTTTTTATGTGTCCCCATAGAAAAAAGTCTAAAGGAGTCAAGTCGGGTGACCGGGGAGGCCACTCAATGGCACCCCTTCGTCCTATCCACCGCCCGGGAAAGTTAGTGTTTAAATAATTACGCACATTTTGAGAGTAATGTGGAGGTGCACCGTCTTGTTGAAATATCAGTTCCGCTTCAACGTATCCAGGATTATTTTCGATGATGTCAGTTAGGGCTGGGTCGATGGTATTTTCCAGTAAAACTAAGTACATATCACCTGTTAGAGTTCCAGGAAGAAAAAAAGGACCCACAATAGAATTTCCAAAAATACCAGCCCACACGTTCAATTTCTGAGGATGTTGTGTGTGCACCTCGTGAAATACCCTGGGGTTGTTCTCAGCCCAGTACCGACAGTTATGCCGATTAACTACACCGTTCAAAAAGAAAGTGCACTCATCCGAAAAACACACATTGAATAGAAAATTATTATTATTGGCCACTCGTTCACTAATAGTTTCACAAAATTGCAAGCGGCGATCAAAATCGTCTTCGTTGAGTTCTTGTACCAACTGAATTTTATACGGGTGGAAATGGTGTTTTTTCAATATTCTTTGGACACTTGTACGATTCACGCCGGTCTCATTGGCTAATTTTCTTGTACTCAGCGTACTATCCATGGCAACTTGGCCCAATACAAAGACCTCCATAGCTTCATTTACTACAGGATTTTCCATCTGCCTCTTTTTATTCATAAGGGATCCAGTTTCGCGAAATTTTGCTACTAACTCGCGAACAATTTTGCCGGAAAGGTGTTTTTCAGGATGTCGTTCATTAAATATCTGCGCAACCCGATTGCCACATTCATTATTTTTAAAATAAAGTTCGATTATTTCCACTTTTTCTGCAAGTGAGTACATCATAATTATTGATAAAAAATTTAATGATATTGAGAAATTTAAACGCACAAGTTACAGAACAGCTATCTAGCAACTACCGCACCTGATCGTTGTGGCATGTCAAATCACTAAAATCAGCAGTAAACATCTAAAATAACAGGACAAAAATAGCGAATTGGTCGAAGGAATTTATCCTTATCATTTACTCTGATAATTTGTAAATAAACATTTTAAATTTCAATCCTTCATATTTTCTAAATGACTTGACCGATTTTCAGTGGCGGCTCGTGGTGTTTAGGCTAGGGTAGGCGACAACCACAATAATTTCAAGAATAATGACGTTATAAGAAAACGTTAAGCCGCGTACACACTTAGCTGACAACTAAGTTTTATAAATTAAATTTATCCGCCTATATTTTAAAAGGGCGAATTTACTTATTATGACATCCGTAAAGTTATCAGCCTTCTGTAAGGAGCAGAACAACTCTTTTTCTATTGAAATTAGCGCAAGTGACGATAAACTTTCATTTTTTATTGTATTGCGAGAATACGTTTTTATTCGCTTTAAACAAGAGAAATGTCTTTCCACTGAGGTACTTGTAATAGGTATGGTAGCAATTAACGCAAAAAGTTTGTAACTTTCAGGAAATATTTCTTGAAGTTCATTTTTTACGAAATGTTTTAAAATTGCCTCGACGCTCAGCAATGCAAATTGTTCATCTAGATATATTACACTAAGCTCATTAATTAATTTTTGTTTGTCAAAGAAATTTTTAAAAGTTGGTCACATTCGTCACAAATTCAAGCGGAAAATTTTTGCTATATTCTTCGAATTTTGAGGAATCCGCTAAAGAAAAATATAATAACTGAGACATATCTGCAAACCTAACTTCTATTTGAGTCACAATATTGTCAATTATCTCATAAAATAAAATGCGTAAAGAACTTTGCTCATCGCCTTTAATGGTGTCCGATAACTTAATTCTTTTTGACAATTGCCCTGAGTCCCTATTATTAAAAATCCTTGTTTGGGCTTGTTCAAATATTGTATTAAACATTGTCTCATTTCTCAATAACTTGATACGATCTCTTGCCATAAATATTTGCTTTTTACAATAGGTGATGTCCAATGATTTTTTCTGTAGAATGTTGAAAAGGGGGTCAGTTATGTCAAAAATATGTTTATACACAGCGGTAAGAAACGAAAATTCTAAATCGTTCATAAATTTAAGATATCCCTTGGCCCCGTTTATTGACTCAGCCGATGATGATTGGTCGTCAATAATTTTAGAAAAAACTAATTTTAGGCCTTCCCATTCAGAGTGCAAGATTTGAATGATTTTGAACGGGAAGCCCACCTGGTGTCTGAACTGGAAGAAATTTCCTATCGTCGAATCTAAAGTAAATGTCCGTTTTGCAGACTGATGAAAAAATCCGGGAATCGAGGACGCACTTGCGAAAAAAATTCGGCAATTTTTTATATTTTTTGAACCAGTTTGTAAAACCAAATTCAATCTGTGCGCACTACAATGTGTAAACAAAGCAAAAGGAGCATCATCTTTAATTTTTTTTTGCAAACCATTCAATGAACCTGCCATCACACTAGCACCATCGTAGCATTGCCCAACTAATTTTGTTTTATAATCGAAATTGCCTATGACTGTAACAACTAACGTCATGAAAACCCAAGAAACTTTCTTTGATTTCACCGTATTTATTAACGTACCGAATTGAAATCGCACATTGGCACTTCTCAGAAATATCCGTAGTATCGTCAGCTTGCACTGCAAAAAATAACGACTCTTTTATGTCCCTATGAATTGTATCTGCAAGATAATCGGAAATACAGGATATCAAATCATTCTGGATAGTTTTTGATAACCCAGAAAAAATATTTCCAATTTTTTTTAAATGTTGTTGTATTTCGTTATCACGTTTAATTAACAGATTAAAAGTTTCCCGAAAATTTCCCGCACTAACGGAATCGCTTTTTTCATTATGGCCTCTGAAAGATAATTCTTGCTTTGCTAGGTGACACGTAACATCGACCAAATAGCTCATTAGAAGTCTGTTTTTTCTCACCTCCACATTATAAAAACCAAAACGGGAATGTATAGAGAATAGAAAGCCCTTTTCATTGCGGTACCACTTGACCCCTCTTCCCATTTGAAAAAGTTTGGGGGATGACACCCCCGCTTAGAGAGTTGAAAATTTTGCGATCATTTTAAGGGCAAAAATTGTCCCCCTCACAAACAAAATTGACGGGTTTTTGGATTTTTTGAAAAAAAAATTACCCTGGCCGTTATGCCTTGCGGTACGTTTTGATGGGCCACCCTGTATATATATATATATATATATATATATATATATATATATATATATATATATATATATATATATATATATATATATATATATATATATATATATATATATATATATATATATATATATATATATATATATATATATATATATATATATATATATATATATATATATATATATATATATATATATATATATATATATATATATATATATATATATATATATATATATATATATATATATATATATATATATATATATATATATATATATATATATATATATATATATATAATATATATATATATATATATATATATATATATATATATATATATATATATATATATATATATATATATATATATATATATATATATATATATATATATATATATATATATATATATATATATATATATATATATATATATATATATATATATATATATATATATATATATATATATATATATATATATATATATATATATATATATATATATATATATATATATATATATATATATATATATATATATATATATATATATATATATATATATATATATATATATATATATATATATTTATACTTGTTGCTTTCCCGGTTCATTTTTGTTGTTCGTTGTTCGGGAACCCTGTGTATTAATAGCTTTCTCTATGGTGCGATTTGTATAGTCATGTTTCTTTCAAGCAATAGATATGTTAAGTTCGTATTGTCTCGTCTGTATTTCAAACCCCAAAATTCAACAAAAAATCATACCGCGGGAAAAGTCGAGCAGATGTCCTAAACTCTATAGTTTACCAAAACTACAGAAACCAGGGGCACCCATCAGACCTATTGTTAGTGCTGGTAATCCGCCGCTACAAAAATTGGAAAAATGTCTTGCTGAAATGATGCAACCAGCTGCTGAAAAAGCTGATTCATTTGTAAAAAACTCGGAGCATTTTACTCAAATTATACGAGACATCGTTCTTCAAAAAGACGATATCATAGCAAGCCTAGATGTCAAATCGTTGTAACCCAGTATTCCTATCGACGAAGCGTTGGACAAGATTGCTATGAACGAGGATTTCCAGGCACATACAATACAATTCTCGGAACATTGCCTCAAAAATACTTACTTTTCATTCAATGGGCAAATTTATAAACAAATAGATGGTGCTCCAACGGGGTCCTCGCTATCACCAGTAGTCGCGAATTTTTTTATGACATACTTCGAGAAAGAAGCTCTTGAAAAAGTTTAAAACCTAAATAATAGATTCACTTTCGTGGATGATATATTTATTATATGGCAACATGGTCATACAGAGCTCGAAACAATTCTGACTCACGTAAATTCAATCCACCCCAGAATACAATTTACTGTAGAGTTAGAGGAAAACAAGAAACTTCCATTTTTAGATGTTCTGGTCACAAAACTACGTAACGGACATTTCGAATAAACCGTGTATAGAAAAGCAACACATACAGATAGATATTTAAATGTAATATCACATCATCACCCAGCACAATTTTGCTGTGGCCAATACCCTAATATCCAGATCAGTGCGATTAACTGAAACACAGACCAGACAAAACGAACTTAAGGTAATATCTAGTTCTTTAAAGAAAAATGGCTGTATACCCGGAATGGAAACATTTTAAAAAATATCTTTGATTATACAGGGTGTTTCAAAAAATAGTGGCGCATAAAAGTTGCATTTTTTTAAATGGTACCCACTGTATTTACGTACAATAGCCGCTTTGCCTAGTCTGTACTTTTAAAATATTTATAAAAAATAGATTAAATATCTTATAAACCAAGGTAAGCCAGTAGCTTACTGTAAAAGGTTTATAGTTATTATCCTATGAGTATTATTACTTTAATTTATACAGGGTGTGTAAAATTTCATGTCAAACTTGGCAAAATTAAAAATTATTTTTCTCCATTTTTTCAAATGGAACATCCCAATTTTTTTTCTATTAGATACGGATTTAATAGATGAACATTTTTATTACTACACTTACCTCAAAATTCTTAAAGGTTTTGGAAATATTTTTATAAAACTAATGTTATCTTTGAAAATGTTTTTCGCTTTTTTTGAGGTTTCGATTTATAACGGATTTTCACTATTAATATTCATAATTAATCACCTACGCGTTTGTTAATAATAAAAAGGTCAGAGAGTTATAACCATGGGAGAAAATTTAGAATCCAAACACTTTTCGTAATTGTTTGCTTCTTAAAATTTAAATTACTTTAGTTTTTAAGATGTTTAATCTATTTTTTATAAATATTTTAAAAGTGGCTCGTAAAAAAATGCTTTATCGATTTTTTTTTCTTCCAAAGTATTTAAAAAAAATTGATAATATTCTAGGAATTTATAGACTAAGCAAAGGGGGTTTTAAGCATGTAAATAAATACAGGGATTCCATTTAAAAAAATGCAACTTCTCTGCGCCACTATTTTTTTGGAAAACCCTGTATAGTTAAAAATATTTTTAAAATATGCTCTCTAATCAACAGTATACTGTGGAGTTTAAATAACTTTTCTAAAATAAATGGTTTAGATACAACAGAAGACGGGAGCTGAGTTGCAGGACCAACCTTCATATAACATATTTACATATATATATATATATATATATATATATATATATATATATATATATATATATATATATATATATATATATATATATATATATATATATATATATATATATATATATATATATATATATATATATATATATATATATATATATATATATATATAAAGCCTGGCACAGTTAAAGAGGACTTTAAAAATCAAAGGCAACTTTTCATTGAATAAATAATTGATATTGTCGAACTCAAATCCAAAGAAACATAAAAAAAAGCGATTAATTTTCCTATAATGTAAGATCAATAGAATGAGAATAGGAAATAAATCTGTTTTTCTAATTTTATACCATAAACACCCTTGCTTGCATCTGCATTAATTTGTTTGAATTAGAAAGAAATTCAATGCCAGATGCAAATAAAATTTAAAACTTCATGACATACAGCTTATTTTTCAATTTTAAAAGTTTTAACAATATAATAAATTGAACGCAGTATTGTCCCTGACATAAATCAAAAAGTTTCCGCACATCTACCAGATGAACGAGAAGTCAATGGGGATTTTAATTATTGTTCAAAAGTGTTCCGGATATTAGCTTTCATAAACACCTTCTGTTTTGAGATAACTTTCAGGGTTATAACCTTCTTGATAATTTATAAAAAGTATATGAATTATAGTCTTTCTTTGCTATATTATTTTTGAGAATGAAGTCACATAATTCTATTAAGGAAGTAAACTTCTCAGGCTTATTTTGGATTAATAATATTATGTGACAGTTACAATAAATAACTTATGTGTCCAAGTTAAAAAGTATATAAAGGTGGTAACGAACTTTTAGATACAAAATTATGAAACATGCGTTATGACTGATTAAATAGAAGCACTTGAGATTTAATATTTAAATAGAAAATAACTATTTATTGGTTACTAATCTCAGAAGCGGTGAGCTTTAGGAAAAATCTTTAAGTACAAAAGTTTCTTGGATTAATTTGTATTTTTATTTTTTTTATTTTCATACAAACAATACACAAGCCACAAACAACTACACAAACACAGGTAAACTATTTGGAAATCCAAAAGATAAAATCAAACTGGAAAATCACGGATTATACAGTATTCCGTGCCAGGACTGTGAAAAGTTGTACCTGGGGAAAACTAACAGCAAGAGTGGAAGAGCATCAACTCAGCATCAAAAATAAACAAACAACCTCAGCTTTATTCCTACATCATCAGGAAACCGGCCATAAAATTAATTTCGATGGGTGTAGGGAGATTACCAATATAGAACATTGTAAGACCAGAATAATCCGAGAATTATAGAAATTGAAAAATAAGGTGATTTGAATAAAAGGGACGAACCATTAAAACTACCAACAATATGGAAGACAATAATCGACAAATCTAAAATCGCAAAAACTCAAGCGCAATTAGCGCAACAACAACAGCACCATCCCGAAAACATAAATAACGACCAACGGCCGCACATATATAACCTTCGGCCCCGGGTGGGGGTATAAAAGGAAGCGTCGCAGACACCAACACTTCAGTCTCCATTCGGACGCGAGAAAGAAAGCTTAGAAAATGCCAAATGTGATTATGGCGAAACGTCAGCCAAACGACATTAGTGAACGGATGTATACCCGGAATGAAAACACATTGTATAAATATATATAATTATACAATGTGTATATGTATATATATATATATATATATATATATATATATATATATATATATATATATATATAATGTGTTTTCATTCCGGGTGTACATCCGTTCACTACTGTCGTTCTGAAAAGAACAGTTTTGCTGACGTTTCGCCAAAATCACATTTGGCATTTTCGAAGCTTTCTTTCTCGCGTCCGAATAGAGTCTCAATTCGGAATTTAATATATAATATATATATATATATATATATATATATATATATATATATATATATATATATATATATATATATATATATATATATATATATATATATATATATATATACGTTGGTGTACGTGGAATGAAAACATACTATCATTATTTAGTTATATATATATATATATATATATATATATATTTATATTTAAAATTGATTATTTAGGCTTGATTTTTTCGTTCGTTAGGTCTTTTAATTGTCTTAAAATAACTGTCATAATAAAATAAAATAAAATAAATATATATATATATATATATATATATATATATATATACAATGAAGACTATATATATATATATATATATATATATATATATATATATATATATATATATATATATATATATATATATATATATATATATATATATATATATATATATATATATATATATATATATATATATATATATATATATATATATATATATATATATATATATATATATATTTATATTTAAAATTGATTATTTAGGCTTGATTTTTTCGTTCGTTAGGTCTTTTAATTGTCTTAAAATAACTGTCATAATAAAATAAAATAAAATAAATCATTCAACATCTTAATAGTGCTAATGTATACCTTAGAAGAAAAAAACGGATCAGTAAAAATTGGACTTTGGCACCAAATTACACTAAATTTCCATTAATTCGACATCCAGAGAAAAAATATTTAGTAGGGTCTACCCGCCGCTTAGAAACAATGGAAGCTTGAAGACTGAAAAAAAATGGCGTCGTTAAGTTTTAAATAAAGAAAAGCAACTGGATACTTTGTTACACTTTGTAATGTAATATATATGTATATATATATATATATATATATATATATATATATATATACATATATATTACATTTCAAAAAATTAAGAAAGTTAACGGCTCGAAATATTTGGCACCACTGTTATATTTTTTTAATTTAAAAATTTTACTACTACAAGACAAATAGAACAGGAACTTGTCTTTTTTTGAGCACAAGAAAGAGTTGAAAATGTTTATTAGTACCGGAGATATATCGGGTCAAAACCTGAAAATAAACGCAAATAAATCCGAAACGTTGTATCACAGACTCATACTACTATACATCATTGAATTGGGTTTAAGAGACCTATTGAAAGACATTTCAATATATAGAGTGTTATATTTACAAAAAAAAGGTTGATACCTTCATATGCGAAACTAAACACTTTGAACATATGAAAATTAAAAAAAATACAAATTAATCCAGGAAACTTTTGTTTTTAAAGTATTTTTCCTAAAACTGACCCCGCTTTTGAGATTAGGGAGTGGGCCAAGATAAACGGGCTACTCAGTACATATATTGTGCACTTTTGAAAATTACGATGTATATATTTAAAACTGAGCCCTGGTAATTTATATATCCACATATCGAGAAAAAAAAACAGTGATTTAATTGAGTAAACCTAAAAATAATCATAAAATAACACAGATTCAAATTTGGGCATCATCTATTATTCGTAACAATAATATAACCTGTTTTGAGAAGTAAATTTTGAATCTAAATGTTTAAACAATATGTGTTAATGTATCTATAGGTTTATATAATATAAGTTTGAAGTGTAAAATACTAAATTAAAGTTTGGATAATACAAATTTAAATAATAAATTAAAATAAAGAAATAATCGACTCTACGTCAAACTAGAGAGATTTTTTTCATATTTGTCTATTTTATAGGGAAGTAACAAAGTTATGCAAAAAGCAAAGAAGTTTTGCCTTTCGAATTTGATACCTCGGGTCGTTTTTGGCTTCTTTTTTCAAAAAGTTACGATACTTACGCGTTAGTTAGACACACAACACCGATATTTAATCTAAGTTTGGTTTTTTCGTCCTTTGTCATAACAAACCCGTGTTTAAAAAAATTTATTCATAATAGCGGCGATATACAATATACAATGTAAACATACTGAGTTAGGTTCTCTCTAAATAAGTGTAGTTTAACATTTTTATTTCAATTTATTCCTTTCCATTTTTTTTTAGGCTAAATATGAAAGGTGGTATTCAGAGCCGGATTAATCACAATTGCTTTCTCGAAGTATATCATAAATAAGTTATCTACTAAAGTGCGGGACACGAAAGAAAAACGGGCGGTCCTTAAAAATAAAGGTTCATAGTCTTAAGCAAGCGGAAAAGTACAATCTGTGTACGCAAATAAATTTTATGTTTTTTTATTTGTTGTAATAGTTTGCCTCTTCACCTATAAAGTGCGCCAGCTTAAGCGGTACGGAAAATTAATCGAGGATTTAGTAAATTTCGCACTGGTCCACTTTTAATTGGGATGTGCCTAGAGTTTCCACGCACTTGCCGCTAGAAGGTTCTAGCTATTTCCAGTGGCGCCTATACATTTCGCGCATTTGTTTTCATGTCTATATAAATGCATTGCGTTGAATTTGAATTATTATTTCGAGGTAACGATGGAGAGCAAAAAAGGGAAACAATTCGAAACTGTGCACGTGAAGTTATTGCGAGCGTTATAGAAGCCTGTACTATAGAAGCTGAAAATAATAGTTTGACTATTCCAATTCAAAATCGCACGCGCTGCGTTTTACACTGGTGTTTCAGAAAGTAGTGTAAGAAAAATTCAAAGAGAACATAATGATCACTCATGTTCTACTTCACCTTTAAAATTTCCTGCTAAAAAAAGACCCCGATAATCATACAAAGATAAAATTGACGATGGTGATTTTCAAGTAATTCGACAAACAATAGAGGATTTTTATATAAACTTGAAGAAGGTTCCGACCTGCAAACCCCTACTTCGTGCCGTAAAGAACAAAATAGATTTTCCGTACGGGTATAAAACCTTAAATCGGCTTTTACGGTCAAATGGTTTTTTTTTGGCGTAAGTGCCAAAATAAACCAACTCAACTGTAAGGCAATATAGGCAAGAAGCACGCAATATTGTGTATCTAGACGAAACTTGGTCGATATTGGTATGACAGTCAACAA
Source organism: Kuschelorhynchus macadamiae (assembly GCA_030620095.1). Classification (NCBI taxonomy): domain Eukaryota; kingdom Metazoa; phylum Arthropoda; class Insecta; order Coleoptera; family Curculionidae; genus Kuschelorhynchus; species Kuschelorhynchus macadamiae. Next base: position 629,983 of record JAUTXW010004380.1, read on the forward strand.
ATGCTGGCAAAGTGAAAGTGTTACAGGTGTTGTTCAGGGAATCCGCTCTAGTAGTCGCTTTATTATAGTGCATGCTGGTTTAGAAGCCAGATTTGTTCCAGGTGCTGCTTTAGTTTTTCGCTCGGGATTAACAAATGGAGACTATCATGGACAGATGAAAAGAGATAATTTTGAAAAGTGGTTGCTCGAGAAGCTTCTACCTAACATTCCTCCCAAATCAGTCGTGGTAATGTATCATGTGTCTTATCATTCTCACATAGAAGATAAAGTGCCAACTAGATATTCTACAAAAGTTTATATGATATCGTTGCTTAAATCGAACAATCTTGTATGTGATCCAACATGGAGAAAATATCAATTATATGAAGTAATATCACCCAACAAGCCTAGAGAAAAAAAGTATAAAATTGACGGTCTTTTACGTAACCTCGGTCATACACCTTTAAGGCTGCCTCCATACATGTGCGACCTCAACCCTATTGAACTTGCATGGGCAGAAGTAAAAAAATATATTCGAGAGCGCAACACCGATGAACTTTCAATTAAAGATTTAAATAAAAAACATTAGAAGCGATTGACTCAATATCGGCTGAAAATTGGAAATCGTATGTTAAACATGTTCGTTCTATTGAAGATAAATACTGGGAAGTAGATGGCAAAATTGAAATGGTTATTGATGATTTAGTTATCACACTGGGATCTTCAAGTAGTGACGTCGAAACCGCATCATTTTCAGAGGAAGACAACGATTTAGAAGAAATCGAAGCATTAGAATCACAGCCGTCAACCTCAAAAATGGCTTAGTTTTTTTTTCATATATTTTGTAAAATTGTTCATAAAGTAGCTGTCAATAAACTGTTTCAAAATAATTAATTTTCTGTTCAATACCGGGTGTCAAAAAATATCTAATATTGCAATTAATATTTGTATACAGAACTCATATTTTTTCAAAATTAACACATCAATGTAGTTATAGTAGGGGAGCCAGCACTGATTCCAGTGAACAAGATTTATCAAAATTTTAACTTATGCAGTTCGACTTTGGGCTATTCGGGTATGCCAAAAGTGACCGTTCGTCTCCGTTTGTCATATTACTTTGTACAGGGGACGTCATTGTGAAGCACTATACAGGGCGTTTCCTAATTGCGTGCTAATGTTAAAGGGGGGTGATTCTTGGACCTTTTTAAGAAAAAAGTTTAATATGAACCTAAAAGTCTTAACTTTGCAGATACAGGGTTTTAAAAAACATTTTTTATAAATCCTAATTCTGATGTTATTATAGATAAACAATTGTGTGAAATTTGATACACGTCTTTTATGCATAAAACGGCATTTTTTATTAACAATCAATTTTTGAAATTTCTACCAGTGGCGTGCATACGTAATTAACCTAGGTAAATCCCTATGCTCCTTATTGCATAGAAGACGTGTATCAAATTTCATGCAGTTATCTACAATAGCATCAGAATTGGGATGAAAAAAAATGTTTTCTTTTTAAACTTTACCATCCTGTATCTCAAAAGTTAAGACTTGTAGGACATAAAAACACCCTCTTTAACATCGGCACGCAATTAGGAAACGCCCTGTGTAGTACTTCACAATGACGGCCCCTGTATAAAGTAAGTGACCAATGGAGACAGACGGCCACTTTTGGCATACCCGAGTAGCTCAAAGTCGAACTGCATAAATTAAAGTTTTGATAAATCTCGTTCACTGGATCTGATGCTGGCTGCCCTTGTAAAATCTGGACTTGTAAATCGTGTATCACTATACTGGGTGGTAGACACAGACATAGTTGGGGAGCCCGACAAGGGCAGCACTTAGGCTCACTGGGGCCAATTGTGCTATCCCCCCAAGTAGGCGTGTCAGGCCAAGAGCCCACTTCTTTTTAAAAAGGAAAGGATGGGTGGTCCAATAATAGTGGACGTAGGCAATAACCCGGGAACCATTAATGACAGAACTCGAGAAAAAATATATCTATAGGTAAATCGATCAAGAAAAATCAAAATTCGATCATTTTAAAATTCCAGAGTTCGTCGTTTTTGCAACACAAAAGAGATATAGAAGTGCGGTACACGAAAGAAAACAGTCAAATATAGATAAAGGTTCATTAAGCATAGTTACATTTTTTAATTATCTGAAGTGCGTATAGTCAAAAAAAAGTGCCATATTATTTAAAGAACGACGGGACACCACTGCTTTAAAGAGATTTCTTGGCCGACCTTCCTAAACCGATTGACTCCGCCCGGTTTTCTTTCGTGTTCCGCACTTTACTAGTAATGGCGGACTCTATTGAAGCACCGTCTATTGAATTTGACGGTTAAATGAAAAAAAAAACAGTGTTTTTACGGCAATGCTCTGAGAGTTGTATTATATGGTCCGGAAAAGTCTCATTCATAGCAATCGTATTCAATGCTTACTATATCGTCTTTTTCAAGAACGATATGTCGTGTAATGTGATTGAAGTGCTCTGAGTTTTTAGCGTTTGAATAAGATTTTTCATGGATAAATATCTTGCTATCAATGAGGATTTCCCGGTCCATAAAATTAACGAACTCGAGTAGGCACCGGAACAGATGAACACGTCCGGTTCAATGTAAACGTATTGTTAAACGAGTCAATAAATACTCTTTCCCCAAAATGTCTTTATTCGGGATATCTAACAGCATATTCGCGAGCGGCAATACAGGAATTTTCAAATCATTGAAAATATACAAGGAGCAAATATCAAATTGGAAAAAGTCAATTTGTTTCCATGGCAATCGTGATCGTTAGGTAATGAATGATAAAAACATATTAAATCAAATTCATACCTACCTAAGTCTATCAGTATCTGAGAGATAGAGGCTTTTGGTTTAAATGGCATACTTGATTGCTTTGATTCGAGCTTAGTAACATTTGACTAATACTAATAACTATTTTATTACCCTCCGCGTTAGTATATATTAGAGAGGGGGGATCTGGCTAATTTCTTGTAAGGGTATATCGTCTATAATTATTCTTAATGGTTCTTGGAAATATTAAATATTTTTATTCTTAGCACAAAAAAGGTCGTGTGTCAATAAGCTAAGTGTATGGTGGGAATAAATGGGGGAAAAAAGAGTTATCTAAAAATATTGAGTTTTATATGGTTTTGGGGGTTTTTTTGGGGAGCAGGAAGTTCAATTTTGCTAATCATTTTAATTTTTGACAATAAGAATTGCTAATTTTTTATGCATATATACAGACGGTGCTTATACAGGGTGTCCCACGACGAACTGCGGCGATCGATTTCTCAGAAAGTAGGCTTTAGAAAAATTTGAAATATTGGCAGCTAACTAAAGTCGATGAGGGCAATTCGCGCAAAATATTTTCAAGATGGCGGCACTTCCGGTAATACCGGAAGTAGACGTCAACTTTCTTATTTTAAATGGAACACCCTGTATATAATCGAATTTTTGGATTCCTCGAAAAATTGTAGGTATATTTCATGTATAATATCCTATACCTAAGTTCAACTGTTTTTGAGATATTTTGAATTTTATGTAAAAAAATGACGTTTGCAGGTCTAGACATAACTATAAATATCTGCTCTATTATTTATTTGTGGTTGGCTTCCTTGTCCAAAAGGGTACACTTTAGTGGCCTGTGCTGATATTTTTATAATAAATAAATATAGGGTGATCAAAAACTGACATTATAGATATACTTTAAAAAATCGTTAATAGTTACTTTTTTCAAAAGGAAACCCCCAATTTTCATAATTTTATCTTATTTAACACTTAAAATAAGGGTGACTTTGTATAAAGTTGTCTATTCCAAAAATTTGTAGTTTTTGAGTTATTGACGATTTAACATTTTTTATTCTATTAATACCAGACGGCTTCTAAGTTTTCTTGTTAGTTGGCCATGACGGGGAGGCCTGGCGAGAACAAAACCAATTGGTTACTATAGAAACGTAATATTTGTTGTCGTTTGACAATTACCTACTAAAATATTATTTATTTATTATAATAATTATTAAGCTAATAATCATGCCGGGGCGATTAAATTACACACACAAGGATTATTTGAATTTGTTTATTATCTATGGGGAATCTAACAGGGTTTTAACAAGAACATGCCAGATATTTGCTGATAGATATCCAGATAAACAGAAACCGTCACCGAACCGAATTACGTAAAACATGATCTTAATTAAATCCTTCTAAATCTTGTCTGTTAGTATTTGGGAGCACAGTTAAAGCTAACTTTCTAAAAGAAAATCTTAACATATCTATAAGTAATTCCAAGCTGACTTCAGTTAACTTAGCAAAAAATTTGGGTATATTATTAGACACTGATCTTCGCTTCAAAGAATATTTAAAAAAGCTTCTGCAAAAGGCATATCTATCTTTAAAATTGTTATATAATAATAGACACGTGTTAAATACTAATTTAAGAAAAAATCTTTGTGAATCACTAGTGTTGTCTCATTTTAATTATTGCGATACAGTTTATGGATTTTGCCTTGACAAGGAGAGTAGAGCTAGGATTCAAAAAGTGCAAAATTCTTGCATACGTTTTATATATGGTATTAGGAAGTTTCAACACATTTCCCACTTATATAATGATATTTACTGGTTAAAGATGGATGCTCGTAGGAGTCTACACTTTTGTAACTTTTTAATTAAAATTATTAATGACCCGTCTTCGCCTGCTTCTATCAGAGAACGTCTTATATTTCGCCATATTGTACATGATCTGAACTTAAGAAAAAAGGATAAACTGACTATGCCGCATCATCAGACTGCTATGTTTCAGCGATCTTTCTCTTATAATGCTGTTCAGTATTATAATTCGTTGCCATCTGAATTTTTAAATCTAAGCCCAGATATGTTTAAAATAAAATATAAAAAACATCTTTTGAACATGCAAAATGTGTAGACAAATTAAAATTTGGTTTTGCATTCAAATGACTCAAGAGTTTTACATTATCCTACTTAAAAAATTAAACTATGATAGTATTTGCGTTTTTTTTTATGTTTTATATTACCACAAACATTTCCTCTCCTGGTTCAGTAGAGAGCGCCAGGATTGGAGTGGATATAATAAGAGATTTTGTAATTGTGTTTGCATATACATATTTAATAAAAGACATTTATTATTATTATTAATATTATTATTTGTATTATTTATTATTATTAATAAATTGAGAACAAACAATAAGGTATTTAAATGTTTGAAGACAGAATATTGTCACAACGGTGGAGTTAGTAAAACATTTATAGAGAGTAACATCACATTAACAACAAAACATTAATAGAGATATTAGCTCAGCATCTTCTTCGTGTGGTTCTTTAGATAAATAACAATTTACTGTCGATTTACAAAAATATTATTTATATTAATTTAATATTTTAACAATTATATAAGAATTACTTCTTATAGAACTTTGGCAATAATATCGGCTTGAGTATTTACTTTAGGGTATAGGCTTTAGGTTGGGAAATATATGGAGAGTCGGTACTTTGCGAAAGTTCCAGTATAACTTAGGGTCAGATAAACGACTCAAGTCAAGTTTGAAGCTAATGGAAATCGCGTTGATGTTTATAATAGAAATAATGTAAACATCTACAAGTTCAAGGTTAATTAGTTTACGTTATTTTTAAACATTTATTTAACTTAATAGTCTAGGCCAAATCTACGCCATAAAAACATTAGACTGGACTCTTATTGACAATACTATAGCAATTATGAATATCGAAAACTCCTACAATTTGTTTTGCAAAATATTGAGAAACTACATACACACTCGCGTACTTTACGCAGTAAAAAACGTCAATTTTTTTATTCTTTTTCGAAAAGTTTTCTGATCATAAATACTACAATACTACCCCATATAATAGCACATCTTTATATTATATTAATACGTTATTTTGACTATTATACGAGGAAAGAAACTATGCATAAAATTTCTCCTCCCTAACTATACCAGCAACAAAAATACAATTTCATAACAATGTGGCCAAATATTAACATTCCAATTCTAACCTGCCTTTTTGCGATACCTTCCTCGATATTTTTTTTTCTGCATGCATGATAGCAATAGAGAAATGAAAAATACCAATAACTGGACAATGAATATCAAATCTATCGTTATTTACCGATAGCTGTAGGTATATCGATAACTATCGATAGTTAACCATATATCCATACAATATCGATAGTTACCGATACATCGATAACTAGCGGCATATTGATGAATAAAATTTATGTAATTGAAATAAACATGGAGCAGATGATTTGCTGTCACCTAGCGATAAGTAAAATCTAATATAGCGTATTGCTATTAATTAGTCAAACAATATCACATAAAAGTGATACCATTTAACGTGACCAAAATGTATCTCTACATACTACAGACTTCTAGGAGTGAAATAATTTTTTTTTTTTTACTTTTTTCCTTGTTGCTAGGGTGATATACAGGGTGGCCCATCGAAAACGTACCGCAAGGCATAACGGCCAGGGTAATTTTTTTTTCAAAAAATCCAAAAACAAGTCAATTTTGTTTGTGAGGGGGACAATTTTTGCCCTTAAAATGATCGCAAAATTTTCAACCCTCTAAGCGCGGGTGTCATCCCCCAAACTTTTTCAAATGGGAAGAGGGGTCAAGTGGTACCGCAATGAAAAGGGCTTTCTATTCTCTATACATTCCCGCTTTGGTTTTGAAAATCGGTCAAGTCATTTAGAAAATATGAAGGATTGAAATTTAAAATGTTTATTTACAAATTATCAGAGTAAATGATAAGGATAAATTCCTTCGACCAATTCGCTATTTTTGTCCTGTTATTTTAGATGTTTACTGCTGATTTTAGTGATTTGACATGCCACAACGATCAGGTGCGGTAGTTGCTAGATAGCTGTTCTGTAACTTGTGCGTTTAAATTTCTCAATATCATTAAATTTTTTATCAATAATTATGGTGTACTCACTTGCAGAAAAAGTGGAAATAATCGAACTTTATTTTAAAAATAATGAATGTGGCAATCGGGTTGCGCAGATATTTAATGAACGACCTGAAAAACACCTTTCCGGCAAAATTGTTCGCGAGTTAGTAGCAAAATTTCGCGAAACTGGATCCCTTATGAATAAAAAGAGGCAGATGGAAAATCCTGTAGTAAATGAAGCTATGGAGGTCTTTGTATTGGGCCAAGTTGCCATGGATAGTACGCTGAGTACAAGAAAATTAGCCAATGAGATCGGCGTGAATCGTACAAGTGTCCAAAGAATATTGAAAAAACACCATTTCCACCCGTATAAAATTCAGTTGGTACAAGAACTCAACGAAGACGATTTTGATTGCCGCTTGCAATTTTGTGAAACTATTAGTGAACGAGTGGCCAATAATAATAATTTTCTATTCAATGTGTGTTTTTCGGGTGAGTGCACTTTCTTTTTGAACGGTGTAGTTAATCGGCATAACTGTCGGTACTGGGCTGAGAACAACCCCAGGGTATTTCACGAGGTGCACACACAACATCCTCAGAAATTGAACGTGTGGGCTGGTATTTTTGGAAATTCTATTGTGGGTCCTTTTTTTCTTCCTGGAACTCTAACAGGTGATATGTACTTAGATTTACTGGAAAATACCATCGACCCAGCCCTAACTGACATCATCGAAAATAATCCTGGATACGTTGAAGCGGAACTGATATTTCAACAAGACGGTGCACCTCCACATTACTCTCAAAATGTGCGTAATTTTTTAAACACTAACTTTCCCGGGCGGTGGATAGGACGAAGGGGTGCCATTAAGTGGCCTCCCCGGTCACCCGACTTGACTCCTTTAGACTTTTTTGTATGGGGACACATAAAAAGTAAAGTGTATAGCACTCCACTTGCCTCATTAGAAGATCTGCGAACACGAATTATTGACGTTTGTCGCGAAGTGACCCCTCAAATTCTTCAGAATGTTCGAGAACGATTTGAAGCTAATTTGTATTACTGTATGGAGGATTTTCAAAACCAAAGCGGGAATGTATAGAGAATAGAAAGCCCTTTTCATTGCGGTACCACTTGACCCCTCTTCCCATTTGAAAAAGTTTGGGGGATGACACCCCCGCTTAGAGGGTTGAAAATTTTGCGATCATTTTAAGGGCAAAAGTTGTCCCCCTCACAAACAAAATTGATGTGTTTTTGGATTTTTTGAAAAAAAAATTACCCTGGCCGTTATACCTTGCGGTACGTTTTCGATGGGCCACCCTGTATGTATAATTAATTATAAGCAGTTGGTTTTTACTTAAATTTCTTTTTCTAACTAAGCATATACTTTTTGGTAACCTCCTTTCCTTTATCCTCGTACCTTTTACTCCTTTTTTTTTGTTGTTTGTTTTTAGCAGGGATAAGTACCTCGTTTTATGTTTTTATGATAAATGTTTTCGTGCGCGCATATTAATGCAAGATCACTGTCAAATAATTTTCACATTTTTCAAGGCCATGTAGCTGACTTTCAGTATGATTTGATTGCTGTGTCTGAGACATGGTTACATGCAGATATCGCCGATCGGATCATGGAACTACAAAATTACAATTTTATAAGGCAAGATAGGCTAGGTAGAGGCGGTGGTGTCGCTGTGTATATAAAGGCAAGTATTGAGTTTCGTGTTATGCTCAGAGAAACCTGCCCTTTTCTAGAACATATTTGGATTGAAATAAAAGTAAACAACACAAAAATTTTAATAGGCAATATATACCGTCCTCCTAAGGGTGACTTAAACTTATTCTATTCTCGTCTTGAAAGTATTATGACCGATTTTTATACTGTCTATAATTCTCTTTTATTACTAGGTGATTTTAATATAAACTTTCTCGAATTAAATACAAAAGCACCGTTATGTGAAATTACTGAGGTCTATGGTTTGCAACAGCATATAACTGAACCTACTAGAATATCAAATACAAACATGTCCTTAATTGATTTACTTTTTTCAAATATAGATTCAATCGAGGTTTGCGGAATAAGGGATGTTGAGATATCGGGCCATATGCTCATTTATTGCGACATAAATTTCGGAGAACCCAAATCTAATACTTATAACTTTACATACAGAAATTTACAAAGTGTTAACAATACGCGATTCAAATCTGATATCGAACTAATACCTTGGCACATAATGTATCATATGGCGGACATAAATAGCAAAGTTGATTTTTTCAACCAATCATTATTCGACGTTATAAACCTGCATGCTCCCTTAAAAAATATCAGAGGTAAAAATAAGCCATACAGACCATGGATTACTCCTAATATTAGATTAATGCAGAGGCTTCGTAATAGGACCTTAAATAAGTTTAGAAACACCAAAAATTGGGAGGACTGGAACACATACAAGCAGTATAGAAATCTTACTACTAGCGCAATCAGATCGGAAAAAAAGGCGTATTTAACATATAGGTTTGGAGTGTGCAGTAATAAAGAAGCATGGCAAGAATTGAATAAAATTAATATTTCTAAAAAACAAAATATACAACTTCCCAATTTCTTGCAAAATGTAGATGAACTTAATACTTATTTTACTAATATAAATAAAAATAACAATAAGCCTGAAGAAGAATTTATTAAGAATTTTAAGGAACATAAAATTACCCAAAATGAATTTAAATTTAGGCTGATAACGCAAGATACAATCATTTCCATTCTAAAAACCATAAAGAGTAAAGCATTTGGAGCTGATAATTTAAATATTACACTTATTTTACTTTGTTGTCCTGCCATAATTAATCCACTAACCTAAAAAATCATTTTCCAGGTCAATGGAAGGAAGCCAATGTTATTCCGTTCCCTAAAGTTAAAAATCCTACTGAATTTAAACAAATCCGTTCAATATCGATTCTTCCAGTTCTTTCTAAACTATTAGAAAAAATTATGGAACAGCAGATAATTGAGTATTTAATATTAGTAATTTGGTCCCTGAATATCAGTCTGGCTTCCGTAAAGGTTATGGTTGTGCAACCGCATTATCTCAGGTAACGGATGATATATTTAAAGCCCTTGATAATAATCTAGCTATTGTTTTGGTTCTTTTGGATTTTACTCAAGCTTTTGACATGGTCAACCACGAAGTATTATTGGCTTTGTTGCAGTGTCTGGGTTTTAGCGATTCTGCGGTGGCACTGGTGTCTTCTTTTTTGTCAGACAGAAAACAAAGAGTAGTACTTGATGGTAAAATGTCGAAAGCCCTTAATGTTGCCTCTGGGGTGCCTCAGGGTAGCATTCTGGGTCCGTTACTATATACCCTCTATACGTCGCACTTAATAAATAAATTTCGATATTGTAGCCATCATTGCTACGCAGATGATACCCAGGTATATTATTCATTTAAAAGTACTGATATAGCCGAGGCCAATAGGTGCATTAACGCGGATTTGGACACTTTATATAGTGAAACTCAAAAGCTCCTCTTAAAGATTAACCCAACCAAATCAGTAGCTATTCTTTTTTGTGGTGAAAACAATCGAATGAATATTTTAGATAACTTAAATCTACACATAAATAATGATACAATAGATTTTAAAAACTCTGCCAAAAATCTGGGACTCATAATGGATCATAAACTTAGATTTAAGGAACATGTTACTCTTAAACTAAAAAGTGGATATTCCGCCTTAAAAACAATATTTTCGCAAAGGCACTTTTTGAGCTATAACATTAGTGTTATCACCATTAAACTTCTGTGACACCATCTATGGACCTTGTCTTGATAATGCCGATGCTAATAGATTACAAAAACTCCAAAATTCCTGTCTAAGGCTTATTTTTGGTATAAGAAGACGTGAACACTTTTCTCATAAGTTAAAAGAAGCAAATTGGTTAAATATGCACAATAGACGAGTATTATATGCTCTTGTCCTTTTTTATAAAATTCTTAAGTTTAAGACTCCACCGTATTTGCACAAAAAAATAACTTATCGTACTGATGTGCACAATCTTAATATAAGACGAAAAAATCTGTTAACTATACCGTTCACACAACAAAGAATTTTTTAAAAAGTCTTTTTCTTATTTAATTGCACATTTAATAAACAAATTTAAAATAAATGAGTTTACTGTCTCAGAAAAAGTTTTCAAGAGAAAAACCAAACTACTTCTTCTAAACCATATTTAGTTGATTGTCTATGCCACAAAATGCTAAATTTGAAACTTAATACTTTCCTTTTTCCCTATCCTTATCCACCTTCCATTTTCCTTTTAGTGTGTGCTTTTTTGCTTTTATGTTTTTTTTTTCGAATTTAAAAAAAAAAAATTTAACTGCTAGCTGCTTATAAATTTCTTTTTCATTTCTTATATATTTGGCCTCAACAGAATCCGGGGAATGAACATCCCCTGAAATCTGAAAACAAGGCCCGTTAGTTACCGAGATTATTATCATAATAATAATTGTTATTTTAAGTTAATTCGTTAACTGTATTTATTGGTAACTAATAAACATCTTATTATTATTATTATTATTTTAATTCGAAATTAATAGTAGATACTTTCATTTAAAATAACAAATTCGTTTTATTTGTGATAACGAGGTATTTTAATTGAAATTAAATTTTATTGCGGAACAAAAACTATAGAAAAATTGTTTCGGTATTAACAGACAGATCACAAACAGAGCATATTCTAAAAATTGATAAATATTTAATGCATTGCAGCTTTGAAATTGGTTTCATCCAGTTTCAATATATATTTAAATTCTTATTCAAGAGTTTTATATTATCAGTCTAGTTAGTAAACAAAAACGAGCTTCAAAATATGTATTTTAAAAAAATGTGAATATATTTTTTTACCTTTCAAAATTTTTAAGTAATCGGAATATTCTCAAGATAATAATAAGTTAGGCTTATGTTATAGAAAAGAGAAAAGTATTAATTAACAGCGAAAATTATCATATCAAATTAAATTTTTAACATTAATTTAGAATTGTAGATGTTGTAGCTTTGCGTTGCGGTCAGCAGTGTAACGAAATGTAAATACGATTGATAATTATATCAATGCTCAAGCTGATTAGTGGATAAAATTTTCTACCACTCAAAATGCTATTATAAAAGGAAAAAACGTATATTAACACTAATTGCGTAAGTCACGTAAGGTAAAATGTATGTTCACTAATGTTTATGTAAATTGGCTTGGTCATGATAACAGGATTTGAAAAAATTCCGAAGTGAGGCAAATTATGACAAGAACAAATAGCAAAGTACTTTTTGGTGATAAAGGATCAAAGGTTGTTATCATTTGTTGCACAAAACTGGTAAAATAATACCTGATAAACTAGTGTTTATATATACTAAAAATCGATAAAAATGCGCTCTCACACATCTTTATCAAAAGTTCTTGGCTATCGATTATGTCACAGGGTACCCTCCTGCGATCATGATTTCTGGGCCTCTACCCTCATCAGGCAGGCTTGTACCCAGGGAGATCTGAAATAACAGATTGCTCGATATGACAAAATCGAAACGTCTATCATACTGAAACAGTACTACAAGTTAAATGTAACATTTAGCACCACCTATCGGGGCTCCGGTGATTTCCGGCTGCAAACCCGTAGGTAATTTAAAAAGCATGCACTAGCACCATCATGCGGAGAGTAGATACTAAAAATCGATAAAAATGCGGTCTCACACATCTTTATCAAAAGTTATGTAACATTTAGCACCACCTATCGGGGCTCCGGTGATTTTCGGCTGCAAACCCGTAAGTAATTTAAAAAGCGATTTTGTCATATCGAGCAATCTGTTATTTCAGATCTCCCTGGGTACAAGCCTGCCTGATGAGGGTAGAGGCCCAGAAATCATGATCGCAGGAGGGTACCCTGTGACATAATTGAAGGCAATTCTTCTTTTAGGCCGTTTTGCACCTGCAGAAATTATATATTTCTGCTATTATATATAGTGTTTATATAGGTAAAAAAATCGGTAAATTGACTTTACAAAGAACTTCCCTTGTGATAAACCTTTTTTTATGAAAGCAGTAATTCTAATTTCCCTCTTAATGGATCCTTTCATGTAATAGAGCTTTGTCTTTAGATCTCCGCAACTTTAATGACATATTTTTCACGTTTTTTTTTGTTGTAAAAATGGGGTAATCCCGTCAATTTTGTAAATTAATAAATAAATCGTATATTTCTTGTATTTTTATTATCTTTTGTTTACTATTTATTTTATCTTTGTTTAGCTCTATTTAACTTTTTTTTCCTTTTTTAATATTATTTAAATTTATTACATTTTATTTAGTTTTTTCTTTATTTAACTTCATTTAACTCTGTTTATATTTTTTTATTTTTCTATTACTTTATTTTAACTTTGTTTTATGTTATATTTTGTTTAATATTTATTTTATTTTACTTTATTTATTTTCTCGTTCTTCTTTATTTAACTTTAATTTACCTTGACCAATTTTATTTTTTGAGACTTTCTAATACCAAAATGATTGGATACACAGTTGTAAACAAAAAAATCAGGAATAAACTTTGGAAAACACTTTGTAAATTATTTTTGAAAGCGTTGTATCATTCTTTAAGTTTAAGCAAAAAACAAAGATACTTAAGAAACAATCTATATATGCATTTTATAATGGCATACACTTTTTGGACACTTAGATGTCAGTATTAAACAAAAAAGGCCCTGTATATTCGTATAATTCGTATAAAAACGTTTTTTTTTTAATTTTAAGGCCAAAAGAATAAGGTCTAGTAACTTTTATTAAATCAAAGAAAAAAGTACATATTTATTTAATAGATATGGAACATATAAAATTATTTGCCAATAACTTTACACAAATCCTATGAACTTTAATTTACTTCAATTCTTTTAAGTTTTTAATTTATTATTATTAGTATTATTATTATTATTCATAACAAACGTAGCCTACAAAAAATAAATTATGTCCTTTATTATTTCCCCCCAGAAAATTTTGTACCAGGAAATGGAATTTTACTGCAAATTTTAAGTGCATTTGCCAAATGGTTTCTTAATAATGATTTATTTTATTTGTGAGGCTGACATTTTGATTCGCCATATTGCTAGGTACCTAGTGGGATTTATTTATTGCGGACGTCTATAAAATATGTCAAGCAATTTTTCTTCGTATCTTACATTTTTCTCAAATCTCTACCTATATTTCACAAAACCTAAAACCCCCCCTAAATTAATAAATATTTTTACGATAAATAGCAACATACAAAAAGTCATATTGGCTCTTGCGGTTTACATACCTGCCAGACCTATTGATGAAACTATTAATAAAATTATAAATTCAAATGCAACTACTATTACAATTAATATTATAATTCACTCAGTAATAAACTTCACTAATTTGTACCCTCCTTTCTTTCCGTCACATATCTGTTGAAATTGTATAACCCAAAATGCTGTTTGTTGTTGCGCCACTGTACTTTATATAGGCGATATTATTTTAACACATCAGCAGAAATGCTTATTGATAATTTTCTCTTATATAGTTATTAATAAAATTAGTCTGTGCTGGAAATTCAACAAGCGTGTTTCATTTTTAATAGGTTATGGGCCCAGGCCGTCGCGAAGCCCATTGATAACCTCCGAAATTTGATATCGTGTTTTGTTAGTTTAATTTCCGAGTAATCGCACAAGAATGGCTGGTAATTATATAGTTAATGTTCCAAGATTGAAAGGACGAGAGAACTATGGGGATCGGGCGTTTGCTGTGGAGAACTATCTGGTTTTAGAGGGTCTATCTAAATACATATCAGAAGTTGTAGCTGACGATGACGCCAAGGCCAAAGCAAAACTTATCTTAACAATTGACACGTCACTTTATGTTCATATTAAAGATGCAAAAACGACTTTAGAATTATGGAATAAATTGAAGACGTTGTTTAACGATAAGGGTTTTGCAAGAAAGATTAATTTGTTAAGATGTTTAATTTCCTTGCGTTTGGAAAATTGTGATTCTATGACAAATTATGTCAATCAAGTTGTCGAAACAGGCCAGAAACTACGAGGTACAGGTTTCGATATTAATGATGAATGGATTGGTTCACTTTGGTTAGCCGGATTGCCAGATAAGTTTCAACCCATGATTATGGCAATTGAACACTCAGGGATTGCCATTACAACGGATTCGATTAGAACTAAACTATTGGATATGGATGTCAGTAGCAGTGGAAGTGCGTTTGCCAGTAAACAGGATTGGCGTGACAACCGAAACGCTAATAAAAATCTGAAATCGGGCGCGAATGTCAATAAACAGATAAAATGTTATAAATGTAAACAAATTGGACGCTTCATTTAGAATAAATGCCCGAATAAGGATAATAAAGATACTGGTAAACAGAAGACTTCAAACGCTTTTAGTGTAGTTTTTCTGAACGAATCATTCAATAAATTCGATTGGTATATTGACTCTGGTGCTAGTGTACATCTGACTGCAAATAAAGAGTGGCCGGAGAATATAGAAAGCTCAGCGAATATATCACAAATTATGGTGCCTAATAAGACAAATGTTCCTGTTATTTGTTCGGGTGATGTAAATTTAACGACTGTTGTTGGACATGATAGTCACGAAATAACTGTTAAAAATGTGTTGTTGTGTATTCCCCAATTGGCAACGAATTTATTATCGGTAAGTCAACTGATAAGAAATGGTAACACTGTTAAGTTTATGAATAATCGCTGTCAGATTTTCAATAACCAAAATAATTTAGTTGGAACAGCTGATTTAAAGGATGGGGTATATAAGCTAAACACATTGACTGTTGATACGTGTTTATTATCAACGAAATCGGTTATTTCAGGAGATGTTTGGCATCGTCGTTTTGGGCACCTTAATAGTGCTTACCTGAATAAAATGAAGGATGGTATTGTCGAGGGACTTAATTATCCAGGTGTTCTAGATATAGGGCAGAAAAATTGTGAAATATGCTGCGAGGGTAAACAACCTAGATTACCATTTAAGAATAAGGGTCACAGGGCTAAAGATATTTTGGAAATAGTACATACAGATGTATGTGGTCCAATGAACACTGTGTCTCTTGGAGGATTAAAATATTTCATAATTTTTGAGGATGACTTTAGCCGTATTGTTTTTGTTTATTTTGTAAAGATAAAAGACCAAGTGTTTGATTGTTTCAAAAATTTTAAAAACATGGTCGAAAATCAACAAGGCAAAAAGATTAAGATCTTGAGATCAGACAATGGGGGAGAGTTTTGTAACAGGGAGTTAGACAAATTTTTAAAAACCTGTGGAATTATCCATCAAAAAACAAACCCATATACGCCTGAACAAAACGGAATGGCAGAACGGATAAATATGACTGTAGTTGAAAAATCTAAGTGTATGCTGTTTGATGCGAACCTTGAACAGAAATGTTGGGCAGAAGCAGTTCACACTGCAGTCTATTTACGAAACCGGTCATTAGCTTCTGGAATTGATAAAACTCCATTCGAACTGTGGACAGGCAGGGTGCCTGATGTGAAAAATCTCAGAATTTTTGGCAGCACAGTATTGGTACATGTTCCCAAAGAAAAACGCTTAAAATGGGAGAAGAAGGCTGTTAAATGTATTTTAGTAGGGTACGATGATGAAATTAAAGGTTATCGAGTATATAATGCTACGAAAAATACAATATTTACGAGTCGAGATGTGACCATAATGGAAAATATCAAAGATAAAGAGAACATCATGGTGAACAGTATAGCAAACACAGAAGCAGATAATAATGACCTAATATCAGTTCCAGTGGGAGATCATGTTACAAATGGAATAATTGAGGATGACTTACCCTCTAATAGCTCAGGTGAACTTTGGGAGAATGCTGTCAGTAATGACAGTGATGCTTCGTCTCCTGGTGAAGAGGCTCCTATTGCATTAAGAAGATCTGAGAGAGTGCGAAAACCAAGAAATTTTGAAAATGGTTTTAGTTGCATTTACTCAGAAAATTCTGATGTGAACACTGATCCGGAAACTGTTAAAGAGGCTTTATCACAACCTGATGGTGACCAGTGGAGAAGGGCAATGGAAGAAGAGCTGCAATCTTTCGAGGAAAACCAAGCATGGGAGCTGGTTGACATTCCTCAAGAACAGACAATTGTGCAGTGCAAGTGGGTGTTTAAAAAGAAAATTGATTGTGAAAACAAAGTGCGGTACCGTGCTAGGTTAGTTGCGAAGGGTTTTCCCAAAAACTAGGTATCGATTTTGATGAAATCTTTTCACCTGTTGTAAGACATTCCACCCTTAGATTGTTAATAGCCTTATCTGTGAAATTAGAATTAGATATCATACATTTAGATGTTACCACCGCTTTTTTGAATGGCATTCTAGAAAAAAATGTTTTTATGATGTTACCAGATGGATTTAAAACTAATAAAAAATAAAATTTTGAAATTGAGTAAAGCTATCTATGGACTTAAGCAGTCTGCTAGGGCATGGTACATAAAAGTTGACGTTGTTCTTAAGAATTTAGGTTATAAGAAATCTGATCATGAACCTTGTTTGTTTACTAAAAGCAGAGGTAATTTGTTGACTTTTATAACAGTATACGTTGATGATTTTTTTATTTTTTCCAATGATAAGATCGAAACAAATAATTTAAAACTTGAGTTAGGGCAACATTTTAAGATTAAGGACTTAGGGCAAGTTAAGCAATGTCTCGGTATGAGAGTTAGTATTGATAAAAACAAGAAAACGATTTGTTTAGATCAAGAGCAATATATAAATCAACTTTTAAAACGATTTAATATGTTGGATTGCAAGACTGTTTGTACGCCTATGGAAGTCAATGTAAATCTTACAAAAACAGAAAAGCCATGTAACACGGAATTTCCATATCAGCAACTGGTTCTTTGATGTATCTCGCTGTTTTGACTAGACCTGATATAGCATTTTCGGTGAGTTATCTGAGTCAATTTAATAATTGTTTCGACGAAACTCACTGGAAACAAGCTAAGCGCGTTTTAAGATATTTAAAACACACTAAGCATTATGGATTAAAGTTTTGTAAAGATAATACGGAATTAGAAGGTTTTGCTGACGCAGATTGGGCTGCAGACTCGAATGGTCGCAAATCATACACAGGATATTGTTTTAAACTTTGTGGTTCCGTAATATCATGGGAATGTAGAAAACAAAAGACTGTAGCGCTATCAAGCACTGAGGCAGAATACATGGCGGTCTCAGAAGCTACAAAAGAGGCTATTTACTTAAGAAATTTAATAGCTGAGTTAACAGAAGCTGTTAATTGTATTAGAATATTCAATGACAATCAGAGCGCAATTGTCTGCTAATTCAATGTACCATAAGAGGACAAAACACATTGACACGCGTCATCATTTTATTCCGGATGCAATTTCTGATAACTTAGTAGAAGTTAAGTATTTAGATACAGCGAACATGTCAGCCGATATTCTTACAAAGGGCTTGGCATCAGTTAAACATTATAAGTTTTTGGATTTGTTGGGTATAACACACCCATTAAAGTAAATTTTTGATCATCATTTTGTGTTAGTGGGAGTGTTGAAATTGTATAACCCAAAATGCTGTTTGTTTTTGCGCCACTGTACTTTATATAGGCGATATTATTTTAACACATCAGCAGAAATGCTTATTGATAATTTTCTCTTATATAGTTATTAATAAAATTAGTCTGTGCTGGAAATTCAACAAGCGTGTTTCATTTTTAATAATATCATCACGCTAGGCAATGACCTCCCTTTTTTCGTACGTATTTTGTGATCAACCCTTTATTATGTATATTATTAATTATCATTTATAAAATTACAGTTTTTGTTAAAACTAAAAAGTTAATTTTCGGCCGTATATAAATTATATACACATAAATACTTGTGACGATAGAATGTAATCAATTTTCATTAATAATACGGTTATTTAGAAACCCCACTAAACTGGTTTGCATACAAAGCTCTACTGAAAATAATGTTAAAATTTGCTCGTTTTTTTGTTATCGAATGGGTAAAAAACAATATATTTCCCTTGGTTTTCATGAGAAAATTCTAAATATAATAAATGATTGGCTAATAAAATTCGCATATAGGAAAGATATTTTGAATTTAAAATGGCATGACCTAAATCAAGCAAATTTTGAATTGAGTTAATTTATTGTTTTCTTTCAAATTAATCGCAATGTATTCGTCAGATTGTATAAATTATAATTTCCCACCAGATTATTATTGTCAGCTTAATTATTATTTATTTATATATATGAAATATTAAAAGCTGTGTTTTATTGATTTATTCTCATGATTTTAATTGAAAATATTTTATAATGAAATATAAAAAGGCCACAGGAGAACATTTTTGAAACATCAAAATTACGGTCTGAAACAATAGTTGAACAGGGCAAAACGGTATAATTATTAATTATTCAGGGGTTTTCCGTAGATTATTTTCAGGAAAAAAATAGGTTTAATTGATATAAAAAACTAAATATGATATTTATAAGTTGGGATCCATTAAGCGTTATGACTATAGGCCTATTGTAAGGATGGAAACTACTTATTACATACCCCAAAAGAATTAACGCATTATTGATATGTCTTTATAAGAATTTGTTGTTCTTTAAGGTTTTAATTTTATCTGTAGAACGCTATGTATTAGAAAATCAGCTTAAATTACAATATCGTATAAATTGGCCATAAAAAATTAAACATACATACAGGGTAAAACAAAAATAAAATTTAGAAAAAAATTGAATTTGGAAACTAACAAATAAAGCAAACTTTTTTTCCGAAATTTGTTCAGTAGCGTGTGTTTCCTCCACGTGCCCTTACTACTGCTTCAATACGCCTCGGAAGTTCTAACGAGTCAATGAATGTATTCCTGTGGTATTTCTTTCCAAATTTCGAAAAGCGTATTTTGAAGCTGACTGAGAGTTCTAAAGGGGATCCTACGTTGCTGAATCTGCCATCCCGTATTGTGACAGATATGCTCAATTATATTGAAGGTGGAACTTCTGGCTGGCCAGTTCAAAACAGGAACATTAACCTCGCGCAGGTACTCGCTCACAATTCTGGCAGCGTGCGGACGCGCATTGTCATGGATTAAAATGAAATTGTCCCCTATGAATGGAGCATAGGATCTATTTGGGGTTCCAAAATGTCTGTTATATACCTGTGAGCCGACATTTTTCCGTCATGCACGACAACCAACTCCCTGCGTCCGTTATATGAAATTCCTCTCTAATTGAGCCTCTGGCCAAAATTTTCCTTTGGCAAAAATTGCATTGGTAATTTCGTTCTCCAGGTCTTCTATATACTGACATGCGTCTATCTGAAGCATTTAAACAAAACCTAGATTCATCTGTGAATAGATCGTTTGACCAAGCATATAAACCCCAATCAACATGACCTCTAGCAAACTGCAGTTGGGGAAGAACGGTGTTCCCTAGTCAAGCACGTACCATTCGACGTATATTCTCTTTTAGTAGACGATTTCGTACTGTTTGCAAATAAATGTGAATATTTCTGGTCTCCAAAAATTCATTTTGCAACATCCTCGCTCTGCAAACCCGTTCCCATAGATTTGAGAGGCAAACAACGATTATTTAACGCAGATTTACGACGGTGACAACCTTGCCCTTCCCTTCTGGAGTACTGTGCGGTTTCCCTGTCCCGATTCGCCGTTCGTGATGTATTGATTAACATTGGGCAAGTTTGCTATATACCTTTGATTTCCGCCTTCCTCTATAAAGGTAACCACCCTAATAACCTCCTCAACAGTTAAATGGCGCGTTCCATACCTGTCATATTTAAAATATCACTACAGAGTCAAATCGAGCGTAGTTACACTCTAAGCAGGTGAACGTTTTACGTTTTACTTTTTTTTTTAAACACTGCAAAAAATGTAAATAAATAAATAGTTTATTTTATCTTCGTTTCGCTCCCTTACAGTAAATTATTCTATTTCATAGACTATATACCATACAAAATGAAAAATATTACGTGATGTGATAATTTTTGTGGGGTGTGTCTTATATTTTTAAAGTTAATAAAAAATATCTAGTTATTGAAATTTAAAAAAATATTTTTTTAAAAAGAACAAAAGATGCAGTTTGCCCTCGCTCGGTTTTGAGAATGATTTTTGGTCAGTTCTACCTGATAATTCAATGTTTGCATCAGTAACTATAGCAGCTTCTGAGGTATCCGGAGAGAAAAAAGCACAAGGCCCGGCAGCAACATGTGAATCAAGCGTGAACTTGTACCACGCTCGTCTTTGTGTACCAATGAAATATTCGTTTCTTCTAATATACATCTTAAGGATACTGTAGTGTCCAATGCATAATTACAACCCGAAATCACAAGGTATAACCTACAAAAATATACTAAAGTGTGGGACACGAAAGAAAATCGGGCGGAGTCAATCGGTTTAGGATGGTCGGCCAAGAAATCTCTTTAAACCAGTGGTGTTCCGTCGTTCTTTAAATAATGTGGCACTTTTTTTTGACTATACGCACTTCAGATAATTAAAAAATGTAACTATGCTTAATGAACCTTTATCTATACTTGTCTGTTTTCTTTCGCGGTACTTCTATATATCTTTTGTGCGAACTTTCGAATTTTAAAACGATTTAATTTTGATCTTTCTTGATCCATTTACCTATAAATATATTTTTTCTTGAGTTCTGTCATTAACGGTTCCCGGGCTACTGCCTACGTCCACTATTATTGGACCACCCAGTATAGTAATACACAATTTACAAGTACAGATTTTACAAGGGCGGCCAGCATCAGATCCAGTGAACGAGATTTATGAAAATTTTAATTTATGCAGTTCGACTTTAGGCTTCTCGGGTATGCCAAAAGTGGTCGTCTGTCTCCGTTTGTCATATTACTTTATACAGGGGCCACATTATGAAATGCTATACAGGGCGTTTCCTAATTGCGTGCTGATGTTAAAGGGGGTGTTTTTTATGTCCTAGAAGTCTTAACTTTTGAGATACAGGATGGTAAAGTTTAAAAGCATTTTTTTTCATCCCAATTCTAATGCTATTGTAGATAACTGCATGAAATTTGATACACGTCTTCAATGCATTAAGAAGCATACGGATTTACCTAGGTCAATTACATATGCACGCCACTGGTAGAATTTTCAAAAATTGATTGTTAATAAAAAATGCCCTTTTATGCATAAAAGACGTGTATCGAATTTCATACAGTTAAGCATCAGAATTAGGATTTAAAAAAAAAATTTTTTTAAAACTCTGTATCTCCAAAGTTAAGACTTTTAGTTTCATATTAAACTTTTTTCTTAAAAAGGTCCAAGAATCACCCCCATTTAACATTAGCACGCAATTAGGAAAAGCCCTGTATAGTACTTCACAATGACGCCCCCTGTACAAAGTAATATGACAGACGGAGACAAACGGTCACTTTTGGCATACCCGAATAGCCCAAAGTCGAACTGCATAATTTAAAATTTTGATAAATCTTGTTTTGACACCCGGTATTGAACAGGTAATTATTTGGAAGCAGTTTATTGACAGCTACTTTATGAACAATTTTACAAAATATATGAAAAAAAACTAAGCCATTTTGAGGTTGACGGCTGTGATTCTAATGGTTCGATTCCTTTTAAATCGTTGTCTTCCTCTGAACTTGAAGATCTCAGTGTGATAACTAAATCATCGATAACCGTTTCAATTTTGCCATCTACTTCCCAGTATTTATCTTCAATAGAACGAACATGTTTAACATACGATTTCTAATTTTCAGCCGATATTGAGTCAATCGCTTCTAATGTTATTTTTTTTAAATCTTTAATTAAAAGTTCACCGGTGTTGCGCTCTCGAATATATTTTTTTACTCCTGCCCATGCAAGTTCAATAGGGTTGAGTATGACCGAAGTTACGTAAAAGACCGTCAATTTTATACTTTTTTTCTGTAGGCTTGTTGGCTGATATTACTTCATATAATTGATATTTTCTCCATGTTGGATCACATACAAGATTGTTCGATTTAAGCCACTATATCATATGAGCTTTTGTTGAGTATTTACTTGGCATTTTATCTTCTTCGTGAGAATGATAAGACGCATTAACCATTACCACGACTGATTTGAGAGGAATGTTAGGTAGAAGCTTCTCGAGCAACCACTTTTCAAAATTATCTCTATTCATCTGTCCATGATAGTCTCCAGTTATTAGTCACGAGCGAAAAACTAAAGCAGCACCTGGAACAATTCCGGCTTTTGAACCAGCATGAACTATAATAAAGCGACGACTAGAGCAAATTCCCTGAACAACACCTGAAACACTTTCACTTTGCCAGCATTTGTTCACTGTCGTATCATTATCTACCCAGGTTTCGTCCAGATACACAATATTGCGTCCTTCTTGCCTATATTGCCTTACAGTTGATAGATATTTCACCCGGCAGTGAAAAATATTTGGTCTCTTAATAAGCAATTTTCGTTGATTTTGGCACTTGCGCCAAACACAACCATTTGATCGTAAAAGCCGATTTAAGGTTTTATACCCGTACGGAAAATCTATTTTGTTCTCTATAGCTCGAAGTAGGGGTTTGCAGGTCGGAACCTTCTCCAAGTTTATATGAAAATCCTCTATTGTTTGTCGAATTACTTAAAAATCACCATCGTCAATTTTACCTTTGTATGATAATCGGGTTTTTTTTACCAGATTTTAAAGGTGAAGTAGAACATGAACGATCATTATGTTCTCTTTGAATTTTTCTTACACTACTGTTCGATTTTGAATTGAAATAGTCAAACTATTATTTTCAGCTTCTCTAGTACAGGCCTCTATAACGCTCGCAATAACTTCACGTGCACCGCTTCGAATTGTTTTTCCTCTTTTGCTCGCCATCGTTACTTCGAAATAATAATTCAAATTCAGCGCAACGCATTTATATAGAAATGAAAACAAATGCTTGAAATGTATAGGCGCCACTGGCAATAGCTAGAACCTTCTAGCGGCAAGTGCATGGAGACTCTAGGCACATCCCAATTACAAGTGGACCAGTGCGAAATTTACTAAATCCTCGATTAATTATGCGTACTGCTTAGCTGGCGCACTTATAGGTGAAGCGGCAAACTATTACAACAAATAAAATAACATAAAATTTATTTGCGTACACAAATTTTACTTTTCCGCTTGGTTAAGACTATGAACCTTTATTTTAAGGACCGCCCGGTTTTCTTTCGTGTGCCGCACTTTTACTAGACCTAGAGCCAAGAGACAAATTACTTACCCCACTGGGTACAAAAGATTTAAAATTTTTGGGGGTACGTACTCTTAGTGGTCAACTTCACCCCGTGACTGGTTGTCAAAAGTGCGAAACAAATCGAATAAGGTTTGACATTCTGGCAGTAGGTGAGGAAACATGGCACAATTCAGGCAGGCGCCAGTTTTTTGACGCATTCATCTGACAGGCGCCCGTCGTGACGCCTAAAAATCTGGCGGAACTTACCTCATCAAGTACATGGATGAATTTGGGCTCAAATGAAAGGTCTGTTTGTGTAGATTACAGATAAAGTTCGAAAATTGTATCAGACGGTCAACTTAAAAGAGCAGATACCTTAATAGGTCCAACGTCACTGTGTTGTTTTTCATTCACTGAGTTTATATTATTCTTGGGTAATGTTTGTGCTATTTCTTTAAAACTGATAATAAATATACATTCTATTTTCAGTAAAAAAGTTCAACGAGATTCAATGGGGTATAAAAAATAAATTCATATTAAAACATTAAGGCTTATTATTTCAATAATAAATGTAAAGTTTATATTATTTTTCTTTTTATGAACTCTTAAAAGGCACTTTTCCTATTCAGATGGAAATTTTGTTTATTTTTCAGGAGCTGTAATTTCATAACAGGCCCAAGGGCATACGCAGGATTTTCATTAGTGAAAGACAATTTTTAAAATTCTATAAACTTTTGGATTGAACTTCTAAAGCCCTCTTCGCTTTAAAAACATTTATTAAAATCATTAATTACTTTATTATTCACAAAAACGTACCTAGAGTATGGGTTTTGCGTATTCGGATTCTTGATGGTCTTTTTTTCTTATAACCATTAATAGATAAAAGTTTTTCGAATATTAAAAACTGTTTGACAGCATGAAATCGTAAATCGGACATTATAAATATATCAATTTCAGCAGATTTAAAGGTCATAATACGTCGTAAATAGACCATCAAAACTTTAAGATTCAAGGCGGCAACAGCGCGTTCTACATGGTAACAACTTTCCAACTAACAGAGTAATGAAATTTGCCAGAGATTTTTATGGTGACTTGTTAACAAACGTCGTCTTGGCCTTCGAAAAAAGGATGTTTTGGGGCGCTTATATCTCAACGAGTCCTACCGAAATTTTCAAAGAAACGTTTTTCTTAGGAAATATTAGGAAATATCTAGGACAGCAAAAACCTAAATGCATCTCTGTCGGAGAAAAGGCGAGAAAAAAGAAAATTTTAAGAAAACATGAAATTTTTCGAAAAAGTTATAAAAAATTAATTTTTTTATTCACTTTTTCTTTTTTATATAAAAAAGTCAGAAAACTAATAACGGTGCCGGAAAGTGCTTAAAAAGCTAACTCTAAACAAAATTAACTACTTAAGAGGGGTTCTGGATTATATACAGAGGGCGCACTAAACGAGGTGAAGTTTGCAACAAAATTCCCAGGAATGGGTACATTTTTTAACAATGTCCTGTATTACAAGGGAACTAATATATCTAAGCCCGTAGGGTATTTTTTAACGAAACAAGATATTTTTAGGTAGACCGTGACCACGCTTTTATAACTGTAACGATTAAATTACTGCAATTTTTTAAAGTTGATAATTTAAATTGCAACTTTAACCTCATTTTGTCGCTTACTGCGAATAGTAATCGAAATTGTTTCTAGACCCGCGGATGGAACATTTATTTGGCTACAAAAAAGCTATAATAACATTTTCCTCTAACTACTCAGCAAGTGGGTGAAAATTCGATTTAAAGAAAAAAGTGCACATATCGGTTAAAAATACGTCCATATACGACGCGAAATGATAGGTGGCCTTGGCCTGGGATGATAATAAAGTTTAAAGAGATGTTTTGGTTTGTTTGAAGCACATATTTCTCTAATTTTTTTTATCGCTTCGATGCATGTTTGTGCATTTACGCGTTAAACAGTCGTTTTCACAATTTGTATTTTAAACTTACGAGTTTAAGTGTATGCGAATTTTCATTGCGTTCAGAGAACTCTCTTGTGAAAAGAAAACTGTGTTTTTCGACGAGAATTTGTCCGATTTATGGTTCAAGGTATCTGCCCAGGCAGTTTCTGTAAAGTGACCACCACCTCCATTTTATAATTAAGCGTTTGGTTATTAGTTTTTGGGAAAACAGAAATCGAAGTCTTTCAATTAGTAATATCCTAGTATCATATTTTACATATATTTGATACCGGCGATGTATTTTAACAATATGATGATTATTTACTGTGTTTTGAACCGTTTTTATTTGATTAATAGGTGTAAATTTGAATAAGTTCTTCCGAAGAAGTTATCCACTTTTCAAATTCTCATTTTCGTTACTGATTAAGTTGATGTTTGAACGGTACTATTAAAATTTGTATACTCATTACTATTCCATAAGTATATTTTTAAATAAAAATTAGCCAACAAAATAACCTAACTAAAGAGTAAACCTGTTTATTTATTATTTACGCTATTCAACAAGTTGCTGTTACGTTTTATAAGTATATGATGTAACAAATTATCAAATTCAAATTTTCTTCTATTATCTGAAAATAGTATTTTATATTCAGAAAATACTTGTTCAACATCACAAGATACAATTGGAACATATTGAAACAAATTCAAATCACTGTTTATTAAAAATTGTTCATTATCTGGATTCAATGTCTCTTTATTGTCCTAAACTGCACTAATATTTTTCAAAGTTTAGTAACCAATATTTTTTTGTAAAACCATAGCTAATTTTTGAGAAATTACTTTATTTTTAGTGTTAATTATAGTTTCACTCACTTTTTCTATCATTTTTCAGCTTTTTGACAAAGAAAGTCCTTTCATCTTCAATTTTTTTAGAGTATCAGACAAGCAAGAAAAATTGTTTTTAATGTAAATTAAATCCTTACGTACATCTTCTTTGCGCAAAAAGTGTTGTGCTTTTTGTATACAATGTGAGTATTCCGCATTAGGTTGGTTGACTATGTTTTTTATTGCCTCGAAATGTTCTGCGTAATAAATGGCAGCGTTTATCCAAGTTCCTCATCTAGTTACAATTGGTGATGGGGGCAGGGGATGTTTCCTGCAGTTTTCCCAAATTTCTCTACCCGAGTCGGAGCTTTTAGAAATACTTTCTTTACCGAGGAAATCAGATCGCTCACTCGTGGATAAATAGCACGAACTTGTTCTGCAACTCTATGAAGTCCATGGGGAAGACATGTGGAATGTATCATTTTAGGATACAATATTTGTAGACCACTCATTGCTTTACACATGTTTGGAGCAGCATCTGTAATTACCACTAACACTCTATCATATTTAATACCACCGGGCCATAAAAGAGTGAGAGAGTCGTTGAAAAATCTAGCAACAGTTGAATGATTTACTTTGTCTAAGATCTGCTTTGGTAAGTAAATATGATTTATCTCTTTCTGCTTCTACACCCAACACACCAAAAAGAAAATTAGCAACACATCTCTGTTCCACATCGGTTGTTTCATCTAGTGACACCTATATACTTTTATCTTTCACTTTTTACCGCAATTCGGTAACTGTGTTATTGTTCAAATCTGGAACATAGTTTTTCCTTAACGTGGATTCATGCGGAATTGATGTCTTTGTGTACTGCTGACTTCAGGGCAGGATTACTTAATTTATTCAGTGGAATATCCGCACTAATAAACGCACAAATCCTCATTGAACTTTGATCGTTTGGGTCCTGGTCCTGTTGAAAATGCTCTGGTGATTAAAACTTGTTTCTGAGCACACTTTTTACTTTTTTGGATCTGATGCTTTGTAGTTCCTATGTGTTGTGTCACTTGGAATTTCTTGTTCGCAGTAACAGAAACATTACAGTATTTACAAAACACACAAAACCGTCAGTCGTAAAATCAGGAAAATCTTTCACGAATTGATTTAATACCGCACTTAATAATTGATTTAATACCGCACTTAATGAACGCTTTTCTTTCGGCATATTGGACTATGTTCACGCCACAATGTGTAAACTAAACTGAATTGAAAAATTATTTCTAACATTCTTAAAACGTGCGTATTTGTGATTGTATATCCGTGGTAAATCCATAGTTTTTAAAGCACGGATGTTTTATTGGGCACCTATAACATTTTTAAGAAAGCATGGGTAAAACCTTTGGCCTGCCAGCAACTAGACATTTTTTATTACTTTATTATTATGAATTATATTTGAAATACCTCAAATTTGTCTTGGGAAATAAAAATATATTCAGAAAAATTAGAATATATGCATTTTTCCTGAAATAACTGCAAAATATGCATTTAAATACAAAAATTGCCAAAATATTCATTTGCATATGAAGAGTCAGGGGAAAGAAAGATGAAAGTCCAGTTTAGGTCGAAAAAAAAGTAATCAGTGCAGAATGTAGCTTTATACCCATATTTTATCAAGCCAGACATGTACGAGAAAAAAACGCTGATAGTCAGTTGCAATGTCTTAAAAATATAGTATACTAGGAAAAAACGATGAATGTCCGCGCGTCAGCGGTGAAAACGCTGATAGTCCACTTTTGCGTTTAAAGACGATTCGGTGATTTTCTTGCTAATGCATTTTTAGTAGTCGTTTGAACTTGTCGAAAGCATTATAATTATTGTTTCACCGCGTGTGTTTTGTTTAAGTTATGGAAGAAAGTGAGGTTAACGCGAAGAAGCGCAAAAAACTTGGACGAGTAAGTCATGTTGCGAAAAAAGTTCGCCTGCAAAGCAATGTGCCTGGAAGTGATTGTAAGTGTAAAAGGTTAATGTGTTTTACTCAAGTAACTGAAGATGCAAGAAAGAAAATTTTGCAAACATTTAATAAACTGCCCACATACGACGAAAAAACAAAAAATTGTTTTTTCCTGTAACTTCTGAACTACTTAAAAATTTTATATACGGTTTTCACAGTTCCATGTAACTTTTAGGGATCCGTTGCGGCTTTCATTGGTCAAATACAAAGACATAGCAAAGCTGTCGAAATTTTGTGGACATGAAGCCCAAAACTACCTACGAGGCATTAATAATTATTATTATTTAGGTTTATTGTTTAATGCTAAAATTATGTTTATTATGTTTATTTTGTCATTATTTAATTTAAAAAAATTTGACACCTATCAAAAGAAAATGTTTCCCCATAATTTAATTTTCAGATACAGTAGGTACGTTTTATTGAGGTAATTAAAAAAAATAAAATAAAATTATTTTCCCCATCACTTCTGAACTGCTTAAAATTTTTAGAAACAGATTCTTGTAACTTTTAATGTCGTTATTTATTTTAGAGAAATATTTTTGAAGCTGTCCAAAAAATTTTTTAAAGTATTCCTAACTTTTACATAGCTACTCTATATATATATATATATATATATATATATATATATATATATATATATATATATATATATTTATATATATATATATATATATATATATATATATATATATATATATATATATATATATATATATATATATATATATATATATATATATATATATATATATATATATATATATAACCGTATATATATATATATATATACATATATCGTATATATATATATATATACATATATTATATATATATATATAGCGTAACCGAATGTATCGGACTAGCGGACTTTTGTTAATCAAAAAGAGCCGTCAAAGTTATCATAGTTAAATAGAATCAAAAATAATATCTGTATAGGACTAGACACCTAAGGTCACGCACAAGACCAGTCCACAGGGACAACCTGACATATTACTTGTTTCTTATTGATTCCCCGACATTGAAGGTACAACTGAGGCACTAATATGCCCGTGATATAATCTTGTTTGTATCTGCATATTTTATTCACTACTCTATTTTAATATTACTGACTTTTTTTAAGCTTTAAATTGATGCATTGCTATTGCGCATTGCCCGTTGATATATAAATAAATAATTACAGATAATGTATTAAATTCGTAGAAAACAGATGATGCAATGAAACCCCCAATTTTTTTTCTATTTTTGGATTCTCCAGGAAGTTTTTAGTAACTTTTGATCTTCAACCATTTTGAAGTTTTTTTAATTTTTTTTATAAAATTCGCCTCATTTAAATCTTACGGAAAAAAATAATAATCAAACCAGCAAGAAATATATTTTTATCTTTGATTTGAAATCAACAGTTCTATTATAATACATGAGAGAAACGAAACTGTATTATATATTGTTTAATGCGTTACATCCAGACAAAAATATTAACCATAAGTATGTGGCTAAATTAATAAGAAAATTTGAAGCAACTATCTGTATCTAATATTCGCCGGAATCAGGAAAATCGTCCAAGTAGAAATGAAGCCAGAGAAATAGCAGTTTTGGGACACGTGGCTCTTGACAACACCCAAAGTACTCGTGGTCTGGCTACTTCTTCAGGATTTACACGCTCAACAGTGCAAAGAATTTTGAAATCCTATAAATTTCACCCGTACAAAACTAAACTTGTCCATGAGCTTAATGAAGACGATTATGATAAAGGTTGGAGTCTTGCGAATTAATGACACAACGTTTGAACAATAACCCAAATTTGTTATTTAACATTTGTTTTTCGGATGAATGTACCTTCTATTTACATGGTCATGTAAATAGACATAATTGTCGATATTGAATTATGAGATCCACATTTGTTTCGAAGGTACCCGCAGAATACCCACAAAAAATTAATGTCTGGGCCGGCATTTTCGGAAATCATATTGTAGGACCTTTCTTTATTCCTGGAAACTTGACGGGGGAGTTGTACTTGGACATGTTGGAAAATACAATAGAGCCACGAATAACCGAAATAATAGAAAATGAGGTTAATTATAATGAAAATTTTCTTCATTTCCAACAAGATGGTGCACCACCGCACTATGTAGCTCCAGTACGACAGTTTTTGGACACCCATTTCCCAAATCAGTGGATCGGACGGCGCGGCCCCATTGAGTGGCCACCAAGGTCTCCGGACTTGAGTCCTTTAGATTACTTTCTTTGGGGACATATAAAAAGTAAGGTTTTTATACGAAGCCAATTTCCATCCAAGATCTTCGGGAGCGGATCACGGCGGAATGCAGACAAAAAAAAATGTGTGAAAATGTTAGGAATAGATTCGAGCAAAATATTTATTATTGCATGGAGGTAAACGGACACCACTTTCAACATTTATTACCACATTGACTTTTTGACACATTGTAGCTAAGTAACTAATTTTTGTTTAAATTTTAATGTGAATGTAAAACTGTAAATGGTTTAGTGTTCCTGATTCCGGCGAATATTAGATACAGATCTAGTTGCTTCAAATTTTCTTATTAATTTAGCCACATACTTATGGTTAATATTTTTGACTGAATGTAACGTATTAAACAACCGGGCAGTAGCCCTTGCAATGTTTCCGTTTTGATAATAAAGTTTCGTTATTTTGACCCTTATTAAGAATTTAATTTATCAATACTTGATATTATTCAATTATTCAAATAACTTCAAAATGGTTGAAGATAGGTATAAACTCTATTATACAAAAGTTACTAAAAACTTCCTGGAGTCCAAAAATAGAAAAAAAATTGGGGGTTTCCATTTAAAAATGTCAAGTGTAATGCGATATCTTATTTTTGGAACACCCTGTATTATACAATCATACATGAAAAGACGTCCCCCTAAAAATCAAAATTGACGTGTCCAAGCGTTTTTCCCAAAATATACCAGGAAAGTCATAAATAAGGGTGGGACCTTTTCGTTGGGCCACCCTGTATAAATAAATAATTACAGATAATGTATTAAATTCGTAGAAAACAGATGATGCAATGTGGCAACTTCTAAATCTTTTAACAAACCCGATATATTTTTTCTCAACAGAACATGAGAGAAACAGAATATCGGATCGACATTCCGGGTGAAAGATTAAATAAACGGTTTCCGACTACAGTCATTTTGAAAGTGGGGTCAAGCAATAGTTGGGATTGGAAATAAGAAAAAGGTATATTTGAATCCATATCCGAATTTCCCCACTGTCGTAAACCTTTTTTCAGCCCTATTAGGTCAGACAAAGTGTGAAAAATCTTCAATAAGAACGACTTTATACGGATTTTATTTGATGCTGCGGCTTATTTAATATCTAAACAGTCATTAAAGTAGACAAGGGTATGAATTATGAGAAATATTCGTTCGAAGTCACCCTCCCCCAGAGAGTAACGCTTCTTATAGTTATCGTTTCCTTGCGGCGTTAACTTGATCTGGTCTATTTTAGTTTGGAATACTAATCTTTATAACAATGCCGTTCTATCTTTCTAGCGCTTTTCCTTCCATGCATGAATATTTAACTTGATAGCCATTACCCAGCTTGAGAATGCTTTATTTTTATCCCGGGGCCTTTCAATTTGCATAAAGGGGCATTCTTGCTATTAGGACCGATTTACAGAATTTGTAGTTTTATCCGGAAATAATTTCTCGATCTTATTCCCAATTTAAAAAAAAAAGTTAAACAATTCAAATTGCATTGGAAATTTCTATTATTTCTGTTACTTCGGTCTAGTACAGGGTCCGTGAAAATGAACTAACTAGTTTATGTTTTTAGATGAAAATGTATTACTAATTATTACAATCTGGAACAAAACATCTTAATAAAGTATATTAATGGGATTTTTTAACAAATATTGTATGCATCAAGTAACCCCCGTCCCTAAGTCAATTAACACTTGTAATAGATGAATGAAATTATTAAGAAATTATCAAGCAGGTAAAATACATATAATTTACTTTTAAACTAAGAAATAAAATATACAACGAAGAAAAAGAAATCACTGTACAAAATGTCATATATTCATTAAGGATCCTCTAACCACCCGCAAAGAAGAACAGAATATGGCAACTGTGATCTTATTTGCATTTGCCATCATTCTGTTTATAGCAGAATTCTGACCATATAAAGTTCTATCTTGTTCAAGAGAAAATGTATAGATATCTCTCAAAATTCTAGATAGAGTATGTATATTAATCTGAGAAAGCAACTCATGACAACTGACCATATTTGACAGTTTTTAAATAAAAATTTTATTAAAGCTCTGCCTTCTCTCTGAAATGGTAAGAAGCCCCAACTGGAAACGAAGCACATTATAATCAATATCATCCTTTAGAATTTTCATTTTAAATGCATTGTATCTAAGAAATCTGTTCTGTATCCTTTTTATTTTATTAATGTACTTTAAGTAATATGTGGACCAAACACAAACACTACTTTCTAGTTGACTACGAACTAAGCTAATATAGAGAATCTTTAGGGCAAATATATTAGTATAAAGTCCCCTGTATGCCTTTTACAAATCCCAACATTTTAAGTGCTTTATTGCAACAGAGCTCGGTATGACTCGGAAAAGCCAATTTTTCATCAAAAATAAAGCCCAGATCGCGAATTGTTGTAACATTCTCAACATGAGATCTCTCGAGAAAATAGGCATTTTTTCAGGATTTACATTCCTTGTAAACTGAATATATTTGCATTTTTTTGTGTTTAAGCATATTCTATTCTCTGAGCACCATTTCTCAAACCTAGGTAAATCATTTTACATATTTTGAGGTGAATCTTGCCAGTCTACACAGATAAAGATTTTTATATCATCTGCCTATAGTAGTACTTGGCCCAATTGAAAGCAGTCAACTACATCATTAATAAATAAGTTAAAGAGAAGTGGAGCAAGATGTGCTCCTTGTGGCACCCCAGATGATGCAATAAATAAATCAGAGGAGGTGTTATTGATTTTAACAATATGTTGTCGATTATTCAAATAGGAGCTTATCCAATTCATAAAAATTCCTCCCAGACCATAATTCGTAGTTTATATTTTAGAATTGAGTGGTCGACTCTATCACAAGCCTTGGAGCAGTCGGTGTACACCGAGTCTACAGAGCACCCTGCTTTCCAAGCCTTAGATATGGCCGATTCATTCTTAAAAAATGGTACAACAAAACATTTTTTCCAAACAACAAGAAAAACTCCTTTTGACAATGACATATTAAAAACTAACCATAATGGACGTGCAAGTGAAAATGAACAATTCCTGAGGAATAGAGGCGATACAGCATCAGGGCCAGGACCTTTATTTAAAGTTACTTGTTCAAGTCTTTTACGAATATCAGAGATTTTCATATAGAGAGAAGTTAATGATTGATTAAGATTATTCTTAAAGTTCTGACATGGCTCATACACTGACGAGAAGTGTTTGGTAAACAAATTGGCAATAGGAATGCCATTTATTGCATATTCCTTGTTATATTTAACTTTATCTGGAATTTCGTTATAATTAGTATTGGTGTAGATAAATCATTTTGCATATTCTGATGTGAATCTTGCCAGTCTATACAGATAAAGATTTTTATATCATCTGCCTATAGTAGTACTCGGCCCAACTGAAAGCAGTCAACTACATCATTAATAAATAAGTTAAAGAGAAGTGAAGCAAGATGTGCTCCTTGTGGCACCCCAGATGACGCAATAAATGAATCAGAGAAGAAGGTGTTATTGATTTTAACAATATGTTGTCGATTATTCAAATAGGAGCTTATCCAATTCATAAAAATTCCTCCCAGACCATAATTCGTAGTTTATATTTTAGAATTGAATGGTCGACTCTATCACAAGCCTTGGAACAGTCGGTGTACACCGAGGCTACAGAGCACCCTGCTTCCCAAGCCTTAGATATGGCCGATTCATTCTTAAAAAATGGTACAACAAAACATTTTTCCAAACAACAAGAAAAACTCCTTTTGACAATGACATATTAAAAATTAACCATAATGGACGTGCAAGTGAAAATGAACAATTCCTGAGGAATAGAGGCGGTATAGCCTCACGGCCAGGACCTTTATTTAAAGTTACTTGTTGAAGTCTTTCACGAATATCAGAGATTTTTATATAGAGAGAAGTTAATGATTGATTAAGATTATTCTTAAAGTTCTGACATGGCACATACACTGACGATAATGTTTGGCAAACCAATTGGCAATAGGAATGCGATGTATTGCATATTCCTTGTTATATTTAACTTTATCTGGAATTTAGTCATAATTAGTATTGGTGTTTATATAATTCCAGAACTTTTTTGGGTCCCTTTGAATTTCCCGTTCCATTTCCTCAATATACCTCAATTGCTAAATATAATGTAGTCTTTACTATCTTGTAGATTTAAACTTGGCATGTGCTTTTAAATAAATATTACATTTAAGTTCATCATCAAGCCAAACTGGAAATTTAAATTTATTTTTAAATTTCAGTTTAGGAACATATTGCTCTATAGCACTATTCAAAATTTAGTTAAAAAATCTACATTTTCATTTAAGTCGTTCGAACTAAAAACTTCGTCATAATTAATATTAATTAAAAACTCATTCATATATACATAGTTGCATCCGTTAAAGTCAAATATGATATTTTCATATTGCAAAACTCAGGCTTAACTTCACACCTCTACACATATGACCTTCAATAAATGTATGTCGCTAAATACTAAGTCTAAAATAACACCACTGACATTACGGATCTCATTGCAGTGATATAAATTTAAATATGGCAGTGTTTCAATCAGTGGTTAAGCGGCTGAGACTCCCCCTGCAAGAACACCCATAGAGTTATTACTCCATTGGATTTTAGGCAAATTGTAATCTCCTGCCATAATTAAATGATAATCATTATATACCTGTCAAATAAGCTCAACAGATTCACAATGCCTTTTATATGCTTCTGCCTGTGACTATACACCCAGCAAAAAACCATAAAATATAAGAAAGCTTCCATTTCGAGATTTCCCTATTAACATAAAATCTCTCTCATTTCTAAATATATTATAGTTGTTAAGGCCCAATTCCATATCAGAATCATCATTAAGTGAACTTTCGGTCAACATTATAATATCATAATTACAGCAAGAAACACTGTTACAGAACTCATATAACTTTGTGCGAATGCCATTAACATTTTGGTAGTAGACAGAGAGGTATTTTGCCATCTGTATGTGATTCGGTGTTGATGAAAATTTCTATTGTTACTTCTCGGTTCCATGTGGTATGTAGAAGCTTTCTGAATGTCAAAAATTCTATGAACTACATTCTACGAGAACATCTGCCTCATTATTTATCATAATTCATCAAGTGTCCTTGGTTTTGTACCATAACGTTTATTTTTTGGCTACTCCATATAAAGAACCCTGGAGGATCCAAGTGACGACCGTTTCCACCAAGTTCCCGTTTCGAGAAATTAGATAATGTAGATATGCTTCACGTAAGATTCCTACTCAAATCTGGAATCAGTAATCTACAATTTTTTTTTTCAATTTGAAGCAAGAAAAATGTTTAAAGCATCACCGAATATTCTTGTGGCATAACGTCACCGTTTGGCCATTTTCTACAAAGAAAAATGACCCCATTATTAAGGTGACGAAACGGAACACCAATATGTGACTTAAGTTGATTTAAGTTGAATATTTCCAATAAACGTATATGGACCTCAAACAGCTTCATTACCAATAACATCAAAGTTTGAAATGTAAAATAAGGCAGTATTTAACTATATATACACATATACAAGTTGGTACATTTTTAAAAATTTATTTAAATACATATAAGTTAAACTGATTATTATTATTGCAAAATAACACAAAACGTCTTCTTATTGACAGTTAAATGAGGATAGGCGACAGAAGACAATGAAAATCGTACCACTTAGGAGACATTTGTAAAAGTTTTGGTATTTATAATCAACCTTTGACACCAGTGGTTTTTAGAAATATTTTTAATTTTAGAATATATATATATAGAACTATTAAGTCGACAAAGATGTTTATTCTTATGAAAATAAGTCAACAATTTTAATTAATAAATTGAGTGGACAGCAAAAATATTATTTTTGCGGAAAGTTCCCCTACACGACGTTGAGTATGACAGACCAAAAATAATCCGAACAACCCTCTTCTGTGTCACAAATATTGTATTGATGTCGGATGACTGACCCCCCATGTTGTAAGCAATTGAAGAATAAACAAAGGCATAGTAAACACTTAGAAAGGTTTCAAGAGTTATGTAGTTCTTTAAAGAGTTTAAACGATAGGAGCCCTTGTTGATTTTTATACAAACCTTAGAAATTAGCTCATTTCACGTTAAATCACTATCAATGGAGACACCCAAGAAAAGTATTGAGTCATTTAAAACTAGCTTGTGACCTTCTGGACCAAAAAAGGAACCACCTGATGTTTTGCGTAGTACGGTTTTTAATTCCATACAGACAGTTTTCGCTTAATTAACCATATGTTTGTTATTCCTATACCAGAAATAAAATTCCTTCAGGATAAAGTTGGCTTTACTCCTCAATGCAGCCATATCTGGATTCGAGACAACAACTGTAGTATCATTGGCATACAAGAATACTCTACTCTGAGAAATATGTTCGGGCAATCATTAACTAAAATTAGCGGGCCCAAGATACTACCCTGATGTGTTCCTATATTTTAATCAAAAAGATCAGACTTTGAACTGTCAACACTCACCGAAAATGTCCTGTTAGTAAAAAAAAAAGAGGTGATCCAGTCGTTCAAGTTACCCCTTATCCCAAAACTGTTTAATTTTAAAGCTACAAAATCTTTATCAACAGTGTCAAAACGCAAGCAAGATAAAAAAAAGGAAATTACAGTTTCTCTGTTATCAATCTTGTGTTAAATATTGAACAAGGTCAGATCAAGCGCTTTCTGTAGACAGACCAGGTCGGAAGACATGCTGACGATCTGAAAAAATATCATATTTAACTATGTCTAATAATTTTCATCTAGGGTTATCCCTAAATATGACAAAGTACAAACAACGAAATATAATAGAAGTTGTTTCAGATCTTTTCGTAAATGTTACTTTATCGCATAATATGCCCTACCAGCAGTTTCTCACTTTAGGTGTTTTAGAGAACAACAACTACAAAAATTTTCGAGTGACCCCGCCGAAATTCGACGGCAACAATAGCAACAATAATCAAACCGACGTAACCCCTGATAATCCGCTCTAAAAAAAAGTACTAGAAATGATTGTTCTAAAGCCCAAACAAATAACGAAGACATGAAATGAATGAAATCCGTCGGATTTTGTCGGGAGTCTTCGAATACCCAAGTAGTAGGATAAACAAATGAAGCACAATGCAACGTTGCCATCTTATTCCTGATATATATTAAGGTATTTTTGAAGGTAGTGGAAGTTAAATTTGTATTTAATAAAATAACAATAAACATTCCGTATTAATTATCCGTTTTATTAAACTAATATGAAACGTATTCTTTGTCATTAGCGGCAACTGCGTTTGCTTTCCGCAACTTAATTAATTTATTTAATCTTTGTTTTTCCATATTAAAATTATAACAAAATTAAAAAGTAAGCAGTGATAACACGTCTGTGGTGGAGAGCGTGCATTAAAATTAATAAAGAAATCGGTTAAATCTGAGCCGCTAGCGAAACCGGAGAAAAAATCGCTTTGCGTTTTAAATATAAAAATACTATATACATAAATTAACACGATCAAGAAGGCTTTTATTAGTAGCGAGCGTAAGCATGTTCATACAATATAAGATTTAAAAAGAGTTAATTAAGGACAAGGCTGGGTTGTAACGATCTAGTTTATCAAAAATAAAGCAAAACTTTCTAATATGGGTGCAAATTTGCTTTATTACATCATAATGTGTCCCGTATCGATTATGGCTTTCTTGCCCGCAACATAAATAAAAGCAAATGAAAATGTGGTGAATTTATACAAAGTCATTTTAGTTTAGCGAACATTGTAGTGTAATAACTAATTTTCAAGTTTCAAGCAGGTTTATAAAAGGGTTACATGGTTAATCTTACAGTTATGTATATAGTCATTTGATCATGCAATTTGAAACTATTCATTTTCATTTCTAGGTCAATTGTATCAGACACCTATTTATTACTATTGATATTTTTTGAAAACACTTAAATTATGATATTATAGTTAATCTGCTCTCTGCTAAAATCCGCTGTGACATTGAAGCTACATTTTTTATATGTAATAAACCACATGCTCATCGTATTGCGTATCATACGATTGCAGTGATAAAATTATTTTTTACAACAGTCACGAGCGTAACCCAGAATTTCACTTTAAATTTTTGTTGGCCTCTGAGGCAGATAAAAACCTCTTTTTGAACAACATTTCAACAAACGCACAGACGGTATAAATTGAAAAATTTTAAAGTTATGCAGTTCATTTATTGATCACGGTATTCTCCACATTATTAATAGCATTATTGAGAATAGTTACGTACCTACCACCTGGAAAACAGCTATACCTTTCCCCAAAATTAATAACCCAAAAAATTACTATGACCTTAGGGTTATAAGCATGTTGCCAACAATCTCCAAAATTTTGGAAAAAACTCTTTATACGCAAATCTTCAACTACTTTCTAGAGATAAAACTAATTCCTGATTTCCAGTGCGGTTTTCGGAAAAATTTTGGCGCTGCCACTGCTCTGACCATGACTTGAAGATGTAATTATAGCATATTATGACGGCATGGTAAGCGTGCTCGCCCTTCTGGGCTATTCAAAGGCCTTCGACACGTTAGATCACAGCCTTTTATGTACAAAATAAAATATTATGGATTTGATACTGACTCAGTGAAATTAATAAACTCATTTTTAAGTAACCGTTGTCAAAAAAACGTGTACGATAATACTGAATCCAATAGTTTAAACACACATAATGGTGTACCTCAGGGCTTTGTTTTATCCCCATTACTATTTATAATTTACCCTATAGAAATTTTAACTTCCCCGGCTCACTGTAAAAAACAAGCATATGCTGAAGACACCCAGCTTTACTACTTGTTTAGCCACCTAAATATCAACGAAGCTTCAATTAATTTTAAAAGAGACCTGGAGCGCATTAATATATTATCTAAACAACACAACCTAAAATTGAATTCTGACAAGTCCAAACTGATTTGTATTGGCAGTAAAGCTAAAATTGATACTGTAAAAAAATGAACTAAATCTACATATCAACAATATTCCATTAAAGTTTACCCCATATGCAAACAATCTGGGATTAGTTGTAGATGAGGATTTACGTTTCACTGAACATATAAAAAATCTGATAAAAAAACATTTAACACTTTAAAATTAATATACACTAACATACTATAAAATTCTTTGCGAAAGCTTAGTTCTATCACATTTTACATACTGCTATTTTTTATATGGCACTTGTCTATACGAAACAGACAAATATAGAATTCAAAAAGGTCAAAATTCGTGCTGTAGATTAATTTTTAAACTTCGAAAATATGATCACATCTCTTGACATGAATAAATCGTCGACTTCATCACCTCTGCAATTTTGTTCATAAAACCTTAAAATCTGTAAACTCGTCGAATTTACTTAAAAATAAATTTAGTCCTTGAAATAATATTCATAGTAGAAATATAAGATTTAAAAACAAATTCACAATGCCACAACATAAAACCTCAATGTTCAAGAGAAGCTTTTCCTTTAACGCCATTAGTTTCTATAATTCTTTACCAGAAGAATTTAAACTGTTCAACATAAACTGCGTATTAATCTATTAAGTCAGCAAGCTGGTGGGTTGTAGACTCTGTTGTAGACGGGTGTCTGCTGTGCTGTGCTGCGGGGTGCCTGGGGATTTCTGCCGGATCCTTGTTTTATACATTCTTATTAGTTCTAACCTTTAATATTTTCAAGTCTTGTTCAATACACTGTCTAAAACGCTCAATAAATTTACTAAAAATTATAAAACAATGCTATCTAAGAATTTATACAATTTTACTTCACTCAAAGGACATGGGCACTTTTACAACTAAATCTTATTAATAATCATTTGTATTTGCGTCTGGGAAAATATTGTAACGCTGCTTAATAAAAAATGTTTATTATTATTTATCTTTTTTTGGGAAATTGGGTATGATTTTCACGTATCTATTGTGGATTTCCTCTGGCCCAATATCGACAATTATGCCTGTTAACTTTTCCATTCAAAAGTTTCTTCGTCAGAAAAAATAATTTGATTGGCAAAATTTAGAATAGTATTGCAAAGTTCCATCATGATTTCACAAAATTCCAAGCACCTATCGTGATCATCCTCAGAAAGTTCTTGCACCAAAGTTATTTTGTATGGATGAAACTTTTCGGCATTTAAAAGTCGGTCTACGAATATGTGTGGGACGTCATTTTCCCTTCATAATGTTTTGGTAGAAACGTGCGGTTTTTCTTCTAAACTGATTAAAACATTCAAAGCCTTATCACCACCTGATGAGCTTTTAGGTCTGCCAGAACGTACAGCATCTTTTACCTTTCCAGTTTCACGAAATTTGTTGTTAATTTTACTTACGGTAGATTTAGTTATTGGATTTCTGTTAGGATATTTATCATTAACAAAGTTTCAAACGCATTCTATCCACACAATCCAGTATAATTAAAATTTAAATTTTTCAGGTTTCAGTTAAACCATTCGTTTTTGTACATGAACAAAACTGGCATTGTCAAACAATATCAGGTTGTGTGCAGGTATTTTAATGAAAGGTAATACATTCAATTATGTATATCGGACCCTTCTTTTCGCACAAACTGTTGGCTATCATAAAAAGTGCTCTTAATAAAAAGAACTGAGAATTTTACGCATATTTTAGAAAAGTAATATATTATAGAGTATTCCATTAAAAAAATAGTTTTCCTTTTATAACAGAAAAACGGTAAACTGAGCAGCAAGGCGCCATTGGACCCGGCATAATTTCATACCTAAGTGTACCTATTTTCATAAAATTCAGGTAAGCCGTACCTAAGATATTTCGCCGTTTCCTTACTTTTGTTACACGCTGTATATATATATATATATATATATATATATATATATATATATATATATATATAATGTGTTTTCATTCCGGGTGTACATCCGTTCACTACTGTCGTTCTGAAAAGAACAGTTTTGCTGACGTTTCGCCAAAATCACATTTGGCATTTTCGAAGCTTTCTTTCTCGCGTCCGAATAGAGTCTCTATTCGGCTAATATATATATATATATATATATATATATATATATATATATATATATATATATATATATATATATTAGCAAGCCTGTAGCCTCAAGATCGCCTCGCTCAAGCAGCTAATTCAACGAGCTTCGGTTTTTCGAGACCGATAAATTATGAGAATTTCCTTGCCTTTCTAAACCTAGTCACGGCATTA
The DNA here is from genome assembly GCA_030620095.1 of Kuschelorhynchus macadamiae. Lineage (NCBI taxonomy): Eukaryota > Metazoa > Arthropoda > Insecta > Coleoptera > Curculionidae > Kuschelorhynchus > Kuschelorhynchus macadamiae. The sequence continues at coordinate 672,418 of JAUTXW010004380.1, forward strand.
GAACTTAGAACCTTTCGTTTTTATTTATTTATTATTACTCTAGGGTAAAATAAATTCCATTTTTCAAAGCAGGTTTTACGGTCCCCAGATTATGATTAGAATATGCGTAAATCATTCCGGTATAAAAGGTCTAAAACAAGAAAATATAACAAAAATACATGCTGTCATTTATTTAAGTCCGCTGTTGCCTTCCTTCAAAAATAAAATGTTAAAAAACATACATGACAATGCTGCAATCAATGAGAATAGCAATAGAACTATGTGCAGCTTTTTCAACGAAGCTAGAAAAAAGTGAAGTTAATTCCAACACTTTTCTTTAACTGGTATTTACTATACTGGCTACCAGGGATGGGCGTTATATCGATAGTTATCGATAGGTCAGCGACATATTTCATATTTTGGTCAAAAATTAAGGGTCATCCCCATGACCTGGTAACATTTTGGTAAAAATCCAATAGGGCGAAATTAAATGGCCTAATGAAATGTTAAAAAAAATTGAAAAAGTATTACCAAAGAACTCCTTATCCAATTTTGCACAAATATCAGTTGTGGAATTAACCGGTAAAATTTAGGTACGAAATCCAAGCTGGTTAAAGAAAATGGCGTCGAAACGATTTCAAAGTTTGTTCAATAATTAATTGTGGTATAGAGATGAACTGGTATAATAAAATTGTGGTATGAATTTAAGATGGCGGAACAAAATGGCGGCCGATTGAAATGTACCGATTTTTTTTCTATAAGTTTTCTATTCATTAGCTTTTTACAAATATTTACAGGCGAAAATGTAATACAACAATTTATAATTAAACGTTTTGTATAGGTTATTTTCAAGCTAAGCAGATAATGTAACTTTAATTCTTGGCAACATAACTTTGGCGGCATATTAGGCAACTCGAAGATGCAAGTTACAAGTTAATGTTGTTAGAGAGTTTATGGTGGCAATATATCTGAAGGGGTTTATAAAGAGATATATTGAGAACGTAGCTTGAAACAGAAGGAGCTTGCTAGGATATTGTTATCAAAGGCTCATAATTCTCCTTCCTCTTGTTAGATCTTTGTGTTCAATTATCCCGCGGAAAGACGAACATATTGAGCCAGACGTAGGTGACATAATCGGCACTACTACTTAAGGTCTGGAATATTGCGGAACGGGAGCAGAAACATATTTTAAGGTTAATGGCAGTAACGCCTAAGCGTACATTTTAGTATAAGATAAGGGAATTGCTTGCCAAATATGATTATCCTAGTGGGTAAATGCTTCGATATAAAGCGTCCCTCTCAAAGGACACTTTCATTAACACTCAATTTTCTTTTATATGGCATTGTGCGTGTGTGTTCCAGGGCTGACCCAAATTTATATTATATATATATATATATATATATATATATATATATATATATATATATATAGGTGTTAATAAATAAATGCGAAAAAATTCCGGGCTTCCGTTCATTGTAAGAAAAAAAACCTTTTTATGAACATATGTTCTAAACCTCATAACTTTTGTGATACCGAGTGGTAAAGTTTTAAGGTAAAAAATGGTTTTTATGCTGTTTACGAAACCACTCAGCATATTTTCGTATGCAAATTCTATGCATCAAGAGGCAGTTTCTGATGTACATCAATTTTCTTCATTACTACCAGTGGCGTTCGTGCGGGATTTTTACTGAACATTTTTTAATAAAAATATGGCACGCCACTGCTTTAACAAAAACAAATTTCTGGAATCCTAGTAGTAGTTGTAGGTAGGGGGAGGTCTAGAGACCTGACTGGTAGGCCTATAAGGCCCGTTCAGTCTACCCAAGCTCCTCCCTCAACCACCACCCGCCACCAGGTGTACATTCTTGAATCTGCCTGTCCTTAGTATGTAAGTCTGTATATCCTTCCATGCAAGATCTTTAACTTCGTCCCTATGTAAGACCGTAGTGCCGAAAATATCTCGTCGCAATCTGGCTCGCGCTTCACATCTGCACAGGAAGTGAAGCGGAGTTTCCTCCTCTTCCTGACACTCCGTGCATATAGAATCTTCCTCAATGCCTAACATAAAGAGGTGTCTCCACAATCGACAGTGCCCCGTTACTATTCCTACGATGGAATTTAGAGCTTTCCTGTCTCGGGCTAGTAACCACTCTGTTCGGCCCTTATCGGGCTTCACAATGAAGTCTTTAGCTTGCCTCCCGACCCTGGACTGGCCCCATTCACGTTGAAGTTCATGTTATGCCCATTCGTCGAGTTCCGTCCTTATCGGCTGCCCAGTGATGCCTAAAGCTGGTTATGGTCCTACATACGGGCTGGTGGCGCCGAGTCTAGCAAACTCATCTGCCCTCTCGTTGCCCTCAATCCCATAGTATCCTGGCACCCAAACCAACTTCACTCTTTTGTCGCGCCAACTGCTCTAGCCTGTCACCGCACAGTCGAGCGCCTTAAGTGCTGCTTGACTGTCTGAGCATATGACAATCTCTCCCTCTGCCCCCTCTATGACTTCCTTCATCGTTATTGCCATTAGAATGGCATATACCTGAGCCTGAAACACCGCTGAAAACTTCCCCAAAGGGAAGCTGGATTCGGTTTGTGTAGCCTCAATATAAATTCCAGCACCAGAGGATTGCAACTGTGTCATACGTGAACCATCCGTATAGCAAACAATTGCCTCTCTGGAGAACTCCAGCCTGTTTCTCTCCCAGTCCTCTCTTTCGGGTATTGAGATACTATAACAACCCTTATGCCATCTTAGTCTGCCTGAGGGTCGTGCTACTCTGTAGGTAGATAAAGGGATCTCTCTTTCCACAATGCGGCAGATCCTTGCATGACCCACAACCTCACCTTTGGTATGCCAAGCTCCTCCGTCCCCCATTTGCAAGTGCGCTGCCATAGCCTCTTTCTTAATGAAAGTCGACAATGATGGCAGCCCTAGCAAGACATCCAATGCTGCTGACGGCGTCGTCCTCATTGCTCCAGTTATCGCTAGGCTAGCCAGTCTCTGGACTTTTGCAAGACTGGAACGAATGGTTTTCCTCTCCACCGAGGGCCACCGGAATCCTAATTCATTTCCGAGTAAATTTGATCTTTTCACTTTTTTTCGACATACATTCGGATTTCTTTTTAAGAAATAAAAACCATCTGTTTGTATGGTAATATGGAAGATATCGGTAATTCAATATCTGATTTCGTATTTGATACCTGCAGGAGCTAGATACTGGGTTTACTTTATTTAATATTAGAGTATTTGTTGAATAGCATTTTTATCTTAAAAACTTAAACTAATAAATATCTTTAATCTTTTTTGTTTATCAGCGTATATTAAATTATTTGAATTGGTTTAAATTACATATTTCGAATACTTTTGCACTCTAGTAGAGTAGTGTCACCTTTCAATCGGATGTCGGTTAAATCTTATCATCCTATTTAAAATAGGAAGTATTGTTATGTTAGAATACATCTTTGTGGAACTTCAATCGATTTCATAAGATTTCTACTTATTCTAATGCTGAAATGGCCGACATTTATGGTCTTGCTAATGACAATTCATTACAAGCATCCAGAATGTATGCTGAAATGTATCCAAACTGGTCCCTCTGAAAAAAGGAAGAATGATTGTGGTCGTCCATACGATATTAGAACTCCAGCATTGGAAGAAGCAGTACTGAATTTAATTGATGAACAATGGGACACCAGTACTAGAAAAATTACTTCGCAGTTAAATACCAATGTGACTATATGGGATACTTTGAAGAATCAACTATTATATCTATATCACGTACAAAGAGTTCAGGCTCTATTACCACATGATGTTCCTAAACGCTTCCTAAAAATTCCGAATTTTTGGCGCAGATCTTGTTTATAGACCAAGCTAGCTTTTCTAGAGGCGACCATTAACTACCACCATAACCATATATGGACAAAAGAAAATCTACAGGCCCAAACTGAAGGACATCAGCAACAACATAGGAGATCATTTTCTTCGAAAAGGTCTTCGACGATATACCTTTAGATGTCAGAAGAACTATGTGGTTTATGCATGCATTACCCATTTGAAATGAAATCAAATAAAATGAAATGATTTTATTACCATAATAATATCATTTCCAAAACAGGAGAATGAGCGGTATCGTCGGCGGAAATGCTCACAATGCATATCATTATAAAGATATTAAATATTATTAAATGACTTACACAACATGGACACAATAAAGATGAAAAGACAACTAGCCTTGATTCTAAAATTTACATAACAAACCATATACTAATTATAAGTAGGGAGAAATGAAAATTCCTCCCAAAACTTAAATTTAAACAAACATTTATCAATTAGTAGACGGGTAACTGAGCTCTTAAAGACCTTGTCAGATGTCATGTCCCTAATATGTTTTGGTAGAAGATTATAGGCCTGGATAGCTCTATAATATGAACTTTTAGCAAAGAAAGCCGTGTTGTAAAAGGGTGTTCTCAAGTCATGAGAGTGCCTTGTTAAGATCTCCATGTTTCTGGCACAAAGATCATGGTTTGTCTGAAATAGTTGTTTATGTCCTCTCACAAACAATACTAGTTGAAGAAAGTAAAGAGATGGAACCGATAAGATATTAAGATCTCTGAACAAGGGTTTGCAGGATGCTCGAGGATGCCTCTTTAGGATAGTTCGAACTATTCTTTTTTGAGTTATTAAAATGTTTGTTGCATGGGTTGATGAAGCCCAAAAAATATTTCCATATGACATTCTAGACCTAACATAAGCAACATAAAATATCTTTAAGGCATCTAGTGAAACATAGTCCCTTAACACCCTTAAGGCAAAACATGCAGAGTTCAATTTGCTATTCAGCTGCAGAATGTGATCATTACATGATAAGTGAGTATCTAACATTAGGCCCAAAAATCTTACATTCTGCACTACAGGAACTGACTTATGATTCATCCTAACATACACACTTTCAGGTCTGCTTTTTAAAATTTGAAATTGCAACAAGGCTGTCTTATCTCCATTCAGCTTCAAACCATTCTCGTTGCACCACAATGCCATTCTCTCCACCATCCTTGACAGATTTCCTGATAAACCAGACAGAGTTCTCTCCGTTATAATAATAGAGGTATCATCGGCAAACTGAAAAACCTGTCCCATGTTAAGTGTATCACCCAAGTTGTTCACATATATTAAAAAAAGCAAGGGTCCTAGGACTGACCCCTGTGCGACTCCCTGCTGTATATTTGATGGTGCAGAGAAATATCTTTTCCCATCAGCGACAAAAGATATCAGTTGCTTGCTTCCAGCAAGGTAAAAACGTAAAAGTTCCAAACAGTTACTCCTCTCCCACAACTGTACAACCGGACAAAAAGGATGTTATAGTCTATTGTCTCAAAAGCCTTTGAGAGGTCAAAGAAAAGGCCAGCTGCCATATTATTGTTGTCCAGAGAATCAGCTATAAGATTTACTAATTTAAAAATAGCCAGTTCAGTTGGCATGTTCTTACGGAAATCAAACTGACGTTCATTCAAGATGTTGTGGTATGTAAGAAATGATATGATTCTGTTTTAAATTGCCCTCTCAAAAACCTTTGATAAACCAGGCAATAGTGACACGGGTCTGTATTTGGTCATGTCAGTCCTCGGGCCCTTTTTGTAGATAGCTATTTTTAAGGCATCAGGAAAAACTGAATTCTGAAAGCATTCATTAATGATATTGTGAAGGGGTTGACAGATATATTCTTTAGCATATTTTATGATGTTAGTGGGAATATTGTCTATGCCAGAGGAAGTTTTGTTTGGTAATCGCTCTACAATCTCAAACACTTCCTGTTCCGTTACAGGGCTAAGGAATATACTAGGGGTCACACTAGGTTCAACTCAGTTTATTAGCCCGCCGTTGTTTAGACCAACATTATACAAATCGTTGTATAGGCCGGAAGGGCCCATATTTTTGGCCACCTCGATCACCGGATATGAATCCATTAGATTTTACCACGTGAGGTCATTTAAAAACTTTGATGTAGAAGACTCCGGCGCAAGATATTGATGACCTGAGAAACCGCATCATTGATTCATGTGCAGTAATTCAGAATCCTCCAGGAAGTTTTTATCGGATACATAGACAAATGCGCAAGCGTACAAAGTCTTGTATAATTGCAGAGGGTGGTCACTTTCAACATTTGTTATGATTTTTGTTTAATTAGGTTTCGTTGTTTTAAATACATTATGTATACGATATGTACCCTTTTTTGTAATTCTAAATTCTACACATGTATATATGTGTATGTATTTATCAGGAGTTGTACAGTCAAGCACTAGAATGTTTTTTAAAAAAGGTGTTATGTTGCTATTACTTTGAGTGCTATGGTTTCGCAAAAATTATAAAAAACAATTTTTTAGCTTAAATCTTTACCACCCGGTATCTTAAAAGTTATGAGGTAGGATATAGGTTTATCCGAGGTTTTTTTCTTAAAATGAACCCAAGAATCAGCCCCGTACGTATTTATTAAAACATTTTGATAATGAAGTGGCTGGTTTTGTTTCAGAAAAATTAAAAAATTATTAGATGGACATACACAGAACTCAATAAAACAAATTTTGTATTCTCTGAAAACCTTCATGACTTTAATAGACCACTGTAATCTGCTAGTTTATCGAAATCTTTGAATAGTTCAAATATATTTCAGTTTACTTGCTAAATAGTTAATATATTAAGTAAACTCTTGGAAGTTAAGCTAAGATTGTTTGGCTGAAATGTATAATTACATTTTAACTCTACGCTTAGATAAATAGGAAGTACATAACTTTTTAGTTCAACGGCTACATGATTTTTAATTCCATTGTAAACGAGAAGTATTGAGTCGTGAAAAAATCATCCTCCGAGAATTTTTTCAGATCTTTACGTTTCAGGTTCCTAGATGCCGAAAAACATACTTTCTGAATTCCTTGGTCTGCCTGTTTGTTTGTCTGTCGGTCTATCTTTTAGCAGCATAGCTAAAAACTACTTATTCGATTGACTTCAAATTTTGGTTAAAAAATCAGGGGATGAAATAGTTACACTTTGGTAAAAATTACTCAGAAAAATCAAATATTATGCAAGAATCAATTGGTAGATTTCTAATAAGAATCCAAGATGGCGAAACAAAAAAGCTGATTAATAAAATAATTAAAAATTCAGCCTGAAAAAGACTACTTAATGGATTAATGGATTTCAAATTTTCTGCAATAATTAATTGTAGTGTAGAGGTGAACTGATAAACTTGTGATACGAATTTAAGATGGAGGAACAAAATTGCTGCCAAATAAAATGTTTGAAATCATGAAAAAAACAACTAGTTATCAAATTTACCTCAATTTTTGCACACAATTTAGTGCTACATCGGAATAAACTAGTAACATTTGGATGAATCCAAGATAACAAAACAAAATGGCGACCTAATAAAATATTACACACATTTAGTTATTAGATTAATTTAATTCGCAAGCATTAAATGTGATATAGAGATAAACTAGGAAAGTTGTGGTAAAATTCAAAATGGCGAAATGTAAATTTTGCAGAAAAAAAATTAATCTGACATAGGGATAAACTGGTGCAAATTTAACATGACGCAACAAAATCAGTGTAACAGCTATTGATGCAATTTATTTTATATCATGCCCAAAAATAAGTGTTGCTAAGTAGAAACTGGTAGAATATTGCTGCGAGTACCATATGGTAGAATAAAATGGCGCCCAATAAAAATGTTTGAAAAGGCAGTAAATTTGCGTTACTAAATGACTATGTATGAAACTAAATTGAGTCACACTTGATTATTCCTTATAAAAGAAAATATTCATAATGATTCTAGTTTAATAAATGTATTATCAGATGTGTGTTGCTTTGAACAAATTAATATATTGTATATATTCTTAACAAAGCATTTCCTAAGAAAAATATAACAAAAAGCTGAATCAGACGAATTCATATAAAACATATGAAAGTTTTGATATTTACTAAATACTCTGAACCGTACCACAATTCTAACCAACAAGTGAGTGAATTTGAATTACACACAGGTCTAGAAATTTTTCTTGTTATCGCTCAAATAGGTTTGTTATAAGTATTTAACACTCCAAGTGAAAGAAAATGTTTGGTTATTTCAATTCGAGCCCTTTTCAATCCTTTGGCAAAAGCGGAAGGTTCCCATTTTGTAATGAACTATTTCGATGCTCGGATGGGAATGATGTTTTTCTTATTTATTTTTAGTTCGTTCTACCCTATTCAAGCTATGTACTATTTTCCTTCAAATAGGAAAGAGTAATTTTATTTTAGAGCTAGTTGTCCGGTCATAGCATAAAGTATAGCGTTGTAGATATGTTTAATAATTTGGCATTCTTACTCAAAATTTTGGGATCCGTCAAAATTACCTCAGGGTTTTATAAAATACACCGATCTCGGCCGATGTATATCCAAAGAAATCGGTAAATTCACCTTTACCCACAACTTCCCTCTAACAGTATTTCACTACTTAAATAAACAGTACACATATATATATATATATATATATATATATATATATATATATATATATATATATATATATATATATATATATATATATATATATATATATATATATATATATATATATATATATATGTATATATATATATGTACATATATATATGTATATATATGTATGTATATATGTATGTATATATATATATATATATATATATATATATATATATATATATATATATATATATTACCAGAACACTGAAAGAAACAAAGTGGCATATCGTTCGACTTTCAAAGTCGATGCGGGAAGTAGGCAAGCAGCGGCGCCATCTGTAGGTACTAGGGTGCATTAAATGGCTTTAGATGTGACCAACATGGGAGTACAAGACGACAAGCATCTATATATACATATATATATATATATATATATATATATATATATATATATATATATATATATATATATATATATATATATATATATATATATATATATATATATATATAAGCTATGACAGAAAAGTCCTGCAAGGCTTTTGCCTATCTAAAATAAAGTGTTTCAATTTAAATTTAAACTTATTAAAATTGAAAAGTCTGAATTCTCTAGGCAATAAATTCAAAAGGGAAATTGAAATGTATGAAAAAAGTCTTTTAAACAACGTTGTTCGAAAATGAGGCATTGTGTATTTATCCTTGAATCTTACATTAACTAAATGCTGTGATTCTCGAGTTTGAAATATGTTATTCAAAGAACAACTAGATTTAGGATCATTAATAAGTTTTAAAACAAAATTTCACAGATGATGTGTCCATCGATTTTCCATTCGTAACCAATTTAATTCATTTATTTTATGAGAAATATGTTCTCTTCTAGATACATCAAAAATTAAACGACAACATGAATTTTGTATGACCTGTATTTTATTTTTGTCCAAAGAATTCAGACATGGAAAATAAATAAAATTACCATAATTAAATTGTGAAAGAATTAGGGATTCTGTGAGAAATTTTTTTAGATGAAAAGAATATGATTATTGGCAAATAATATTTTTAATTTAAAAAACGCCTTTCGTCTAAGTTCCTGCACGTGACTACTGAAACGCAAATTAGAGTCAAAAATTATACCCAAATTCCGAGCCTCTTCAACAAAATTTAATACATTATTATCTATGGAGATATTCAGGTTTGAAGCTAAGAAGTTGCATTTGTTCCTATTACCAAATATCATCACAATAGATTTTTTTGAATTTAAATTTAGATTATGTTCTTTAGACAAAGTATTAATTACATTTAAATCATTATTTATTATATTATTAGCCACTTTAAACTCTTCGGGTCTAAAGGAAAAATAAATCTGGGTGTCATCTGCGTATGCTATTATCTTACAATTATTAAGAGACGTTAAAATGTCAGAAGTATGCTGAAAAGAATAGGCCCCAGGACAGACCCTTGGGGTACACCAGACAATATAGAAAGTTCTTGTGACTCACAGTTATTATAAGAGATTTTCTGCGATCTGCGTGATAGATAGGATTTAATTAATTTTACTGAGACGTTATCAAAAGAAATATTTCAATTTGGCTAAGAGCAAGTTATGGTTGATAGTGTCAAAGGCTTTTGAATAGTCAAGTAACACGAGCACAGTGACAAGACCCTGATCAGTATTTACAAAAATGTTATTGGTAATAGTTGCAAGAGCAGTGGAAGTACTAAACCCGGGTCTAAAGCTACACTGCACTTCAGGCACTATGTTATTAAAAATAGCAAAATCAAAAATTTATTTATGTAATATTTTTTCTAAGATTTTAGAAGCCGCAGGCAATATGCTTATGATTCTTAAATCAGAAAGGGTTTGAAGGTCCTTATTTTTGGGAAGTGGGATACCTATTGCATTTTTCCATTTATTAGGAAAATAAGAATTTTCTATGCAACAGTTAATAATATGAAGCAATATAATATCAATATGTGGACTACAATATCTCAACATTCTAAGTGAAATATTATCAGAACCATTGCTATCTTTTTTTAGAGAATGTAGAATTGTATTAACTTCCTCAACATTACTTAATTTGAACGAAAACTGAGTACTTCTTGAGGAGTAACTATTGCTATAAAAATTTATTTTATTATCACAATTATCGGATACATATTGAAAAAATTTTGAAAAATAAGAATTAATAGAATTAGGGTCTGAAAGATTAGCTGGCAACTCTGCCCGGCCTTGTTTATTACAATGTATATTGAGATTACGCAAAGCAAACCTAGTTCTACGATGCTCACGCCTAGCAGCAACTGAATTAAGATAGTTTTGTTTTTCTCGTCTTATCATAGACACGGAAAGATTTCTAAGTTGTTTATAATTATTCCAATCGACCTGAGAATGAGATGTTTTATATTTTTGTAAAGCTTTATTTTTATCTTTAATTAACATTTTTAAATTAGGAGTTAACCACTCTGCCTTTGGTTTTGTAACTTTGCGGCGTGTTTATCAAATATCTCAAAGAATATAATAAAATTATTAAAAATAGTAATTTTTTCATTTATGTTATTATTGTTAAAAATCGAGTACCAGTCAAGAGCTGCAAAATCGGAGATAAAACCATCATAATTAAAACTATCAAAGTTACGATAAGAAATAACCTTTGGAATTACTTTATTCTTAATCACAAAGAGATCACAATACGTTACTCTGTGATCAGAGATTAAAATAACTTTTAATCCAAAAAATAGTAATCTACTTTTATAATTAGCTCTAGAAAGCCTAGATGCGCGTATATTTTTCTTTAACCATGTATGACATTTCAAACAGGTTCAATAAGCAAATTACATAAAGCTGCCAAGTGCCTGCCAATAAGGGCTTAATGTCAGGGTACTTTTTACATTTTCTACCTGTCTTATTCAGAAACCTACCCTAGCGTGTATTCCTATTCAAACAAGAAAGGGGATATTTCATAAAACCAAATATATTTTTGGGCGAGGCACCCTCACGTCACATTTCCTTAAGAGCTTTATGAAGGGCACAAAACATCGTTTTTTGCAGATAATAGGATTCAGCACAAAAACCTTGTTAAAGTGGCGGTGCAAAAATGAACGTGGCTAAAAAATTTCCATAGTTTTTAGCACAACTGTTTTAAACTTTACCGCGATTTTACTAACGAATCTCATTTTTAAAACCCCCAATGTTTGATGAACTAAAAAAATACTAATTTCCATTTCATTTCGAGTTATGTTTGAATTCTTATGTTATTATTATTATTGCTATTTTTTATTACTCTAATTAATAATACAATAAAATTATTCTATATGCACTTACAAAGAAAAAAATATAAAAATAAAATACAAGTAAATAATATAAAACTTAATAATAAAAATATAAGGATTATTAAGCTTTCTGGTAAAGATGGGTATGCGAAAAATCCAGCCCAAAAAGGCCCATTTAAAAAGTGTAGCCTGGAAAGAACAAATATCTTGTAGCGAGATAATGCAATAATTGTTGTCACCCCTAGAAAAGATACTATAAATATAAATACTTCTGAAACTGCAAGCCAGAAAGTCAAGTTTTTTTTCAAAATTCCAGTGAATTTATTAGAAAAAGCAACTTGTGTAAAAGATATGAGCGGAAATTCGTTTGCGGCCGAGAACTAATTACCATTTTCAAACAGTAAAAGCCCTGACACAGAAATATATCAGACACATAAAGCTTCTTATACTCGTGTATGTTAATTTTGAAATTACTTTTGATTCAGTAAATTAAACTTCTAGAATCTTTAGCCGAATGTCGAATTACATTTTTTTTGTGGTGGCAAATTTAATCATTCCAGAGAGAAGATAGTCACTTCTCTTTGAAATGATTAAATCTGCCACACAAAACAAAATAGAATCGGGAGGAATATAGGCTTAGGAGTCTTAAATTATATTTTAAATTGTTTATAAAACTTGTGGGGATTATACTAAAGTTAAACTGATTAAATGTGGGTGCCATTAACGTGACAGGAAACGATGTGTTATTTTGTGCCTTTGTAGATGATTTTGATTTAATAGCATAAAAAATCCATAAATCTAAAAGATAATTATTATTATAATCAAGAACTGGAGTTCCCCCCCTCCCATCGGGCTGATGTTCAATCGTGGTATACAGGCAGCTCGTGGATGTTTAGTTCCGGGTCAACAAGCGCCAGAATATACCGGTCGGACCACAGTGTTGGAGACTTCTTTCCTCTGGGAAAAGACACAATTGTTTTTCAAGCGGAGGTCTATACTATACTCCAGGTTGCAACAAAGGACGAAGTCTAGATGGGAGCGCATTAACTCAGACAGTCAAACGGCTCTTAAAGCCACCCACCCACCCAGGATGAGCTGAGATCTGATTCAGGATTGCAGAGATGCGCTAAGTGAACTAATTATGCATATTAGTGTCGAAGTCAACGAAAAACGCGGATCTTGAAGAGATAGGTCTGGAGAAAGACAAAACAGAATTGGTCAAAGATAAACTACTGCAGATAGGCAAAAGAAATGCTACCTCACCCATGGGGACCTAATACAATTTGGTTGATGTCAAGGAGTCGACAGGTGATTGATGACCTGATTGGCATTTTGACAGGATACTGCAAACTCAACAGGCACATGCACCAGCTGAGGTTAGCGATTACTGTCCCAATTGTGGGGCAGAGGAGGAGGATGCCTATCATCTTATGGGCAAGTGTGAAAGGTAGCTAAGCAGCACTACGCTGGAATACCTTCAACATCGAGCCCCTCTCTCAAGGAATTACAACACCTCGATTGTAGCAAGATGCACTTCTTCATTAGAAGGACGAGCCGCCTTCGTAGGGGAGTGGAGTGAGGTGGGTGGAACCGGAGTTAGCTGAAAGGGCCTGAAGTTTCTGGGCTTGTCCCCCTATCTTCCTACTACTATTAATCGAAAACTGCCTTGTCAAATCCCCATATAAGAAAATCCTGATACTAAATGACAATAATTATTATAAAATCAATCACAAAAATATTTATTATGTATAAGTATATAAATAAGTGGAACATGAAATTAATATTAGGCAAAGTAATCAAATACAGGAAATACAACGCCCTTGTACATCGATTTTAAGCAACCTATACCAAGAAACAATTTAAACTTCATGAAGGTCTTCACGATACTGTATAAATCTCCTGATAAAACCTCATAAAAGTTTAAATATTCAGGAGGTTGTTAAGTATGTCTTAAAGCTAAAAAGGCCCTACCTTAAGAGATCTCTGAGTACATTTTTAATAAATCATAAAGCCAATGCTCTCAAGTGCTCTAGCCATATCGACTTCTTCAAGGCATTAATAAAACCGTTCTGTTTATCCTTCCTTTAACTTACTCTTCTCACTTCTAAATAAGATATCTCATAAACCCTTCATACATTTTAATATATTTAAGAGTAACTTGTATTTAACAAAAAAATAGTATATATGACATCATAATACAGAAATGCTCTTAGAGACATGTTCTGAATATCCGTGAGTAATTGCCCAAAAAACCATTGGTATCACCGTCTTTTTCTGCGCAACGAAATGTACCGTAAATATTAATATTTTGCGAATATAAAATATGTGCTTCTTTAAAAATTAATTTTTGTATCAAAATTTTTTCATTTTTAGAAAGCTGAAAGACACTACCTGTTTGGTACAAATAAAATGGCGATATTGTTTTTAAGCCTATTTGGTCTTAACTTCTGCCACCAGAACAGCGTAGTTTTTCATTGAGTTTAAATGTCCTTTATTTATCCCACAATAAACCCGTCTTAAAACCTATTACTCTCATTTGAGATATAAGATTTTGACGGCGGAGCACTTACTTACAAAAAACTCATTTTAAAGAAAATATACTTTGGCCATGACCTAGCTGAAACCTAAACCTAGGCATAAAACTCTTAACTAGACATCTTGAAACCAATACTTGATAATAAACGTATAAAATTCATTACAAATATACGTATAAATACAAGATAAAAATTTTAAAACTTATTAGATTTAAAATTAGAAAGGTGTAAGGTGATGATTACCTAGAAGCTAATAAAGTAAGATACAAAATAAATACACTTATAAGTTAAGTAGTTTTATGATAAATAACTTATAGATATCTTGAAGAAAATATTTTAAGTAAATATTGATTGGAAGGCAAATTATTCATTTTAAAGGTATTGATAAAACTATAAGATTTACCCAATCGTCTTGAAATTTGGAAGATACATATTGCCGAAGGCAAGATACAAAAAAAATTAGAGCAATCAGGAAGAATTCTATTAATAATATAACCCTCTGAATGCTTAAATTCGATTACGATATCGCGATCTATCAGCTGGTAGAATCAATTCTTCGACGGATTTAATAAGATGCATCAAATCAACAAGGTGGGTACCTCTTTGTATTGTACTTTTTACGTTAATTCGCCAACGCTGACACCATAAAATTAAGAGGGTGTTAAAATATAAGGAAAGTAAATATTTGATCGAGTACACTGTTGCTAGTATTTAAGTAGGTCTTTGGTATTTTTCTTGTAGATAGCTGTTACGTTAAAATGAGTGACTTGGTTTTCTTCGTAGGTTTATTATTAACTAGAAATTGATTGTTAGAAACTTCTTAAATTGAACCGAAAACATTTTTCGTATTCTTTCTTGGAAATATAAGGAAATGAAAAAGTCCCGTTTAAAATATTACTTTTTTAAGAATATTAATCTAATTTACAATTACTGAAATTTAGCTCCTAAGCCCTGTAGGTAATAAACTACACAGTCATTTGTCGTGACAAACGTTCTGTTAATAATTTTTTCGTTCCAATTACGTACGCCTGTGTTATAATTAATTCCTATTTAATAAGCATTTTGCGCCTTATGGCTTGATACAGGTTTAGAGGGTTTAAATCTTTTTTTATGTGCCATTGTTTGTTCAACAACATAAATTGTTAATATACTTTTTAAATGAGTTATATTGATGATTATTAATTTATTATCTAGTCAATGTTGGTGTTAAAACGTTGAGTTTTTTAAGACAGATAAGGTTGTATTTAGAAATCCAGGGTATCGGTTAGTTTTCTTTTGAATTTTACAGTTTTCTTATACATTAATTCTGAACAAAACATTTCTCAGCTTTGGTAACCTAAGAAGTCATAACTGTGTCCATACATTTTTGCTAATAGACCTCCTGCGGTGATTTCAGTCACTGTATATTCCTTTATGGGTACAAAAGACGGTTAACATTCTTCCAAATTTATTAATGGTACTGAGAACTGATAAACTGCATTGTGTAATGGTTTTAAATTAAATATTGACGTTTTTAACCACTTTGCTACGAGCTAAATGTTGTATTGAAATTATTAGTGAGTTTATGCATGATTATAATTTGGTTCTAAACCTATGACTTTTCCATATCAAAGGTTATTGGGTGTATTTAATACCATTCAGTATAATATAGCTAAAGATAACGTAATGGAGTGATTTCTGCGCTATAAACATTATTGTGGAGCATGTTGAAAGGGGTAGATATGTATATATATATATATATATATATATATATATATATATATATATATATATATAAATAACTTAAGCAGGACTAGATATAGGTCAGGTAACTACTTAACTTGCAGCAATCATACACATTGTTCATGTAACGTATTATAATAAAATAATGAAGTTCCAATTTGACACGGTGTAATCCCAATAACCATGATTTCAAGACGATGAAGATATGAGACAGCGAAGATCATTAAAAAATCAAAACAACCGAAGTCGAACCACTCCGAAGTCGAAAAAACAGCAATAAAGACCTTAAATGAAGAGACAAACATTCTGGTACTTCCAGCAGATAAAGACAACGCCACAGTCGTCATGGATAAAACGGAATACGTGGAAAAGGATACTTAACTTTTGAACAACAACACCTATAAGGTTATGCCGGCAGACCCCACAAGTAGAATAGGAAGAGGCATCACCAATCTGATTAACGCATCCAGTCTACCACCAGCGGAGAAGAAATCGTTAAAACCAAGCAGCTTTAAGGTTCCCAGAGTCTATGGTCTTCCGAAGATACACAAGAATAATGTACCACTTCGACCGATCGTCAGTGCAATAGACTCGCCCACATACAAATTAGGTAAATACCTTTCAAATTGCCTTAATCAATTTACTGGAAAACAGATTCTTTTGTCAAAAACTCTGCACATTTCGTGGAAAAATTTAAGGCAATCCAGTTGGATCCCGAAGATATTTTGGTCAGTTTCGATGTAGAATCACTATACACAAATGTTCCTGTCAACGACTCAATTTCAATTATGTCAGATATACTGATATAAAATCACAATAATCTTGATAAGAACTTAGTAGACCTAGTGGAAGCTTGTCTTACATCTATTTATTTCATTTTTCAAGGAACTTTTTATGAATAAACTTTAGGGGCAGTTATGGGAAGTCCTCTATCATCTGTGGTAACGAATATCTTTATGGAAGCCTTTAAGGATATTGCTCTAACATTCGCTCCACTAAAACCAAAACTCTGGTTCAGATATGTGGATAACACTATTCCTGTATGGCCTCATGGACATGATAAGCTCTTCAGCTCCGAAGCTCTCAGAGGGAATGGCTATTGCTCTGAGAAGGAGAATGATAAAGAGCCACCGTTAGGTACAGACAAAATAGGACGATTAGTTCGGCGGTCCAACATACGTAAAATATTCAATAAACATAAAAAAATTGAACAATGCTTGCGATCCCCGAAGGATATTGTACCTTTCCAAACAGAAGGAGTATATAAAATTCTTTGCTCCTGTGGAGAAGTGAATGTGAGAGAAACAGAACACTCAATATCAACTAGACTTAAGGAACATGAACGATATATTGAAAAAAAAACAAATTATTCAATCTGCTATAGCTGAACACCAGCATACCACTGACCATATTATAAATGTAAAGGAAACCAAGTTTGTATTATCGGTTCCAGGATTTTATAAACAAAAAATTAGAGAATCATTTGAAATATTTAAACATAAAAAAAATTTCAACAGAGATACGGGTTACGGTCTACATCACGTGGAAACCGATCGTAACACAGGGTCACGGTTCGGCGAGCACAAGTCGGGGATAAAAGCCCGCCTGAATCTCTTCGAGCTCATTCAGTGTTCAGATCTCGTGAAGTAAAGATCCCTGAAGATTGTTCGTGCAATCGAAGGCGAAACGTCGGATAGTAATTCGAATTTGACACGGTATAGACCGTGACCCAAGAACCATGATTTCTTAATTGACCAAAGCCGTGAAAGCTCCGATCTATGTTATCAAATAAACTAGTGAATCGCCTTACTGAAATCTATTCATCGAGATATATTTATTCTCACTTCTGTGCTATCGAGTTGATTTTTTTTAGGTTTTTAAATAGAATACTATATACACTAAATTTAACTTTCTAATTTTAATCGTTAATCAGTTAAAAAAAACATTATGAATTATTATGAAACCAAGTTAAAATTATACAAAGCCGATGCTAAAATCAAACCAGTTTGCAGTTAATTTCTCAAAGGGCCAACAATTTGCATTGCTTGATTGGATTAAGTCTAGTTCACTGGAATTCATTTTCTACAATCCCGATATTTAAATTACCAACAACTGTATCCATTATTTAACAAATTATTATTTGTGGTTATGTAACCTAATTTTCTAATAGTAATAACTAATAATAATAACGAAGCAAGTTTTGAAATTGGTCATTTTGCTTTGCAATGTGGCTAAGGAATTATATGAATATCCAAGTCATTTTAGTTAATATCAGATATACAGTCTAGTTTAATTTATGGGTTGGATAATGTATTTTGAGAAATGAATACGGATTCTGTAGAAATAACGTGTGAATCTCTGCATATAATAATATGAGCCGGCAGCGTTGCAGGTTGAACAATAATTGATTAGCGCCTTTTAATTAATTTTGGTACTTATAGTAAAAGGTAATTGTTCTCTGATGTGATATATGAATTGCTAAGATTGGTTAGAATTATCTCATAAATACTACCAAATTCAATAATACCTTTCTAAAATTGGACTTTGAACCCTGCAATTGAGCTGCTGATTTCCGTTAGAGCGCGCAGTGACGTTGCCAAGAGGAGTGAAAAAAAAATAATTCTGCTGTAAAGATGGTTAACAATCAAATTTGTACTATACATGTATGCCAGAAAAATATAGTAAAAAATAAGCTGAAGCTGCAATGCGGTTCCTGTCAATACAATTCTTATCTTGAGTGCGAAAATGTCTCAGAATTCGGTGCCAGGTTAGTAAAAGCAGAAAAGCGGTCTTGGCAATGTACGGGTGATGGTGAAAAAACAATGAATAAGCACTTCAAAATGATATGCGAGAACTTAGAAAATCAATGGATTTTTTAAATACTATATATATATATATATATATATATATATATATATATATATATATACTGTACGCTTTATTGGTATCCTTCAGAGGTTCTCTAGAGAAACAGGGATATCCAAATAAACGTGAAAATCCTTATAATTTCTGTTTTCATAAAAATGGAAGATAATGTTAAATGCGAAAGTTTTGTGGATTTGTATGGATCATTCATACATATTATCAGCGAAACTGAGCATTGAATAAAATATATATAATATAAAAGACGCTTATTTTAAATTAAGTTAAATGGTTTTTATCGTATTTTTAATATAAAATAATATTTTTAGAAAAAAATAAAGTAAGTACGAGAAAGAGATAATAAAATTACTTGGATGTAGATGTGACACGGGTGGAAATAGTCAACATTAGACAATTTAAAGCAAACAGTGATTCACATATTGTTGTTTCTTTAAAAAATGCTGCTAAGAAAAATCAAATTCTTAACTCTAGGGTCAAAAAAAACAAAATTAAGGCTAAGTGTTGCGAATTAGGACACCACTGATAACCCAGTTTCTTGAAAATATAGCAACTTTTTAAGAAGATCACACAGACGTATATATATATATATATATATATATATATATATATATATATATATATATATATATATATATATATATATATATATATATATATATATATATATATATATATATATATATATATATATATATATATATATATATATATATATATATATATATATATATATATATATATATATATATATATATATATATATATATATATATATATATATATATATATATATATATATATATATATATATATATATATATATATAAATATATATATATATGTTTTCATTATACTTATACCAATATCATAATATGATATATATATAATATATATATATATATATATATATATATATATATATATATATATATATATATATATATGATATATATATATATATATATATATATATATATATATATATATATATATATATATATATATGAAATATATATATATATATATAAATATATATATATATATATATATATATATATCACATATATATATATATATCTATCAGATCGTTTGTCTCACATAAATACTCATTATTTAAAAAAGCATTTATCATGAATAAGTTCTCGAGATAAAATTAGGATTTAGAACACAAAGTTTGAAACATTTTGACGGTGCCCTTTAGACGTATTTCAGTTGCCTAAAACACGCAGACTTTAATTTATTGTTAAATCCTTTAATGAAACTCAAATCTACTGTCGCTCGAGCTCTCAAATTTCATTAACTTAATCGGGTGAGAATAAAACTTAGGAAATCGTTGAGGGCAAATGCAAGTTGATTAAAACATTTTTGTAGTATGGAGTCTAAGCGAAACAGTATTATTATTATTATGACTTGTTGTCTCACAGTATTCCTGTGGTTGTATTTTATACTGACGGGATTATACCAAGCCAGTACAAAAAATAAAAATAAAAAAAAGGAAATGGAAAAAAAACAACTATTGTGTATTAAGAAATGATCTAACGATGCTACATATTTTCAAAATGACCGATTTTTGGATGTTCCTGTGAATGTCTGTATTAAGTCCTAATTAAGCCAAATGTGGTGTAAACGTTGTTGGGGTGAAACCTGGTACTGATATCACGAGAGGAATAATGATGACTCTTTCCTGTTTCCACAGCCTTTTTACTTCCATTGCCAAGTCGGTGTATTTGGCGATCTTCTCACTGTATTTCGCTTGGATGTTCTCGTCGTTGGGGACAGCCATGTCAATTAAATAAGTGATTTTCTCATTTTTGGATTGAAACGTGATATCGGGTGTGTTTGTGGGGATTGTTTTATATGTGTGAATTTCAATCTTCCAGTTGGTGTATAATGGTAGTAAGGGTCTGTGTTCGCCGTTAGTTTTTATGTTGTGGCTAATGCTTGATGAACGGCCTTCGCTGCTGAGTTGTGTCTGGCGGTGTATTCAGTTCCGGCCATTATTCTACATCCACTCGTTATGTGATCGATCGTTTCTCTCTGCTGGTGACATCTCCTGCACCTCTCGTCTTCAATTGTTGGGTCCATGATGATGTGCTTTCGGTAGTTTCTGGTTGCTATGACTTTGTCTTGGATGGCAAACAGGAAGCCTTCTGTTTCAGGGAACAGTTGCCCTTCTTGTAACCACGTATATGAAAGCTTTTTATGTATATGGTGTTGCTTTATGTGGTATCTGTGTCTTCCATGAAGTGTCTTTTCAGACCAGGTATTCATCTTTTCTAGTCGTGATTGGATGTGAATGTGTGCATCTGCTGCGTGTATAATTCTTGTCTGCCTTCACTATTGCCTGGTTAGTTTGTTTGTTGTGGAAGAATTTTCTGAGTTCGTAAATTTGTTTTTTATTTAGTGATTGTATATCTATAATTCCCCTCCCTCCTTCTTTCCTCTCCATGTTGAGTCTTTTCTTGCATGCGTTGGGATGTAACTTCCTGTGTTTAGTCAATTCAGAGCGTATGAGAATGTGAATGTTTTCTATGTCTGTGTGTGACCATTTAATGATACCAAACGAATACGTAAGAATAGGTATGGCGAAGGTGTTAATAGCTTTCGTTAAATTTCTGGAATTCAGTTTTGTTTTTAGTATCTTTGTGAGTCGTCTGGTTTCAAATTCCGTCTTGAGTTCTAATTTGATATGAGTGTGGTTAACTTTGGTGCTTTGGTGGAAGCTGGAAGGTATCTGTATGTTTCTTCTTTGAGCATGCTATCTATAATTTCATTGTTGATTGTTTCCCTCGTAGGGTGGTCTTTCCACTGTCCCTTGTTGATATGAAGTAGCTTGCATTTACTTAAACCAAATTCCATGTTGATGTCTAGGGTAAACGTTTCTGTGATTTTAAGAAGTTCCTTTAGATGTGCCTTTGTGCTTGCATATAATTTTATGTCATCCATGTACAAGAGATGATTTATTTTGTGTAGGTTATTTTTTTGGTGTTTAATTTGGAGTCCGAAGTTTGTGTTATTGAGTGTGTTTGAGAGTGGATTGAGACAAAGGCAGAACCACAAAGCGCTGAGTGAATCTCCTTGGAATATACCTCATCTGATGTTTTTTATTGACTTTATATAATTCTAGCACTCTGGTTAGCCAACTGTGGGGTATCAAATCAAACGCCTTTTTATAATCTATGTAACCAGTATGAAGGTTTCTATAATTTTTCCTGGTTTGTTCCATGATGACACTGTCCATAATTAGCTGCTCTTTGCATCTTCGGCTGTTTTTCCTGCACCCTTTTTGCTCTTGAATTTTTGGGTTTAAGGTATGTTATTCCTTGGGTGAGAAAACTGGGGAGTGTGCTAGGTTTTAAAATAATTTCATTAATTTGGCGAGTGAGAACTTCATGTGTGGAGGTAAACTGTTTGTACCAGAAGTTATGAATGTTATCTATTCCAGGACATCTCCAGTTATGCGTGTATTTGATTATTTCTGCAACTTCTTGTGTTGTCGTTGCAAAGTCCTCTTGTTCCTCCAAGCACTTGTGTCTGTCTTCTTCTGCTTTAATCCATGAAGCGTTATTATTGTGTAGTTTTGGTTCTGACCAAATACTTTTCCAGTATTCTGTGATCTCTTGTTTGGTCGGTGGTTCTATTACTCGTGCCTCTGCATTGCTTATGATTGTTTGGTAGAACTGTTTTTCGCTTCTTCAAAACAGGTTGTTAGCGTCCTTTCTTTCATTTGATTCTTTGTATCTTCAAAGTCTTGCGGCATACACGGATAATTTTTGCTTCAGAGTGTCAAGGATTTCTGTAAGCGTGTAATCAGGAGATGCAGATTTGATTTTCTCTTCACTTTGTGAGATAGGTTTTGACTTGTTGCCGTTCATGGATTGGGTAAGATCTCCCCGACATTGGATCGCCTGTGAGTAGAAGGTAGATCATTTTTTTGTGTGTTTGTTTGCCTATTATTGTTGGTCCCTCTCTCTCATATCCGTTTTGATCTTGTTGTTATTGGTTTTGAGAACATATGGAAGATGTGCTTTTGCGTTTCCGAGAGAGCAAATATTTCTAGGCTCATTCCGTATGTAGTGGTTTTGCTCATGAACTTATAATAAAATCCTACATGTCGTCGTCGTGAATAACGAAAATATCTGAAGTTCCGACCAGTTTTGTCGTAAGTATTTCAATGCGTCTTCTCGAAGTTTGGTATGATTGTTTTGATGGCCGTATATATGCAAGCTGACTGATCGGAACAGACAATGTCGGCTCTGATGAAATTCTCGGGAATAGGTTCGGCTGTAGCAGTTTTTTCGGCAAAGGCCCGCCTGTTCAGCCTTTCGCTGCCACCGTCCCGCATGCTGTCACCTTCAGCAGTAGCTCCAAAGGTGCTCTGGCGATCCCCAGGCAGCCGCTCTTTTCCGAGGCTCGATGCTTTCTCCATTTTCATGGTTGTGCCACCATTTGACCCTGGTGGTCCAGGTAACTCGTGTCCGTGGAGGCGTCACTCCCCAAGCAACTTAACCGAGGTTAGTTCCTCCGTGCGGTTTCAAAGGTTAGGAGAGGTTTAGGGTGGCTAGGGTATGTGGAGGGCAGGGATTCTGGGTATTTAGGACAGCGGACAGCTCGACGCCGCTGACAGTATGGACTACGAAATTACCGTTGCGTCCGCAAAACTGCTGGATGCAGTACCCAAACGGTCAGACTTATTTATTATTATTATTATTATTATTATATATAAAAGTTTTTAGAATAATATAATGTTTCTTTATCTTTACATGATCTTGTTATGGGGTACATTAAATAGTAAAAAATATCCACTATAATGAATTATTTTTGAACATCTTCTGTCATACACTGGTTATAATAAGTTTTGCAAAAGAAATTTGGGTTTCAAACATTTTATTTTTGTATGAATAATAACAAAAGGGTCTTCATTTATCCGCTGTATAGTTCACAGCATTCATGCTTTGTTATTAGTGTCCAAACGAAAATAAAACCAGACATTTTCTTTAATATAATTTGTCTCGGCATGACTTTGCGGCTAGATTTCGTACTCTGAAACAATTGTAGTATGGCGTGATATGTATTCCATTGTTAGACACTTAAAGTTCTAAATAATCTTGAACAAATCACTGAATACCCGGGATTTAGGGTAAGCTCTATTCAAATAAAGGGTGCGATACAGGAAAATTAACTTTAGTCTTGAAGGCACTATCACGTAAAGTCTGAAATGCAAAACACACCAACAAGGTAGAGTGGATATTATTAGGTAGATTAGCATTCTCTTTTCGTAATATGCCCCGCTTGAAGATCAAATTTAATGCAGGTAAATTTACAAGGCAAATTTCACCTTATTCTTTATGTTTCTTATGATTTGTTAGTACGTAGTTAAAATGCGTTTCGGAGTTTTTAAGTAAACTTGTTACATTTTATATAGCTTCAGGCTTTATTATCTGAAATATAGACTGTTAAGTCGAAAGTTGTGCAAACAAATATACTCGACAATCTCTAACCACCAAATGACTATTTTATTATTTATACATTATTTTTAAATATAATAATAAATAGAAGATATAGAACGATATCTAAAAATATTGAGACATTCAGGGTACGTCGAAAAACGTGGCATTTCAAAAATGCATTTTGTAAATTTAAAAAGTTTCGATTTTATTGCATATTTAGGGTTTTTTATGAGAAGTTAGACCAAATTGTCTACAACTATGACAAGTTGGGCCAAATTTGTTGGTCTAAGTTATACGTATTTCGGGATATAAGGATATTGAAAAGTATATAAAATTCTACGCAACCATGGTCTAACTTTAATACTAAGAGATAAACAGGTCTATATGCAGAATATGTGCGATTCAAATGATTTCAAAGCCACTTGGAAGGCTCTCGGAGAGTTTAATTTAAAGAAAAATTCTATTACAGATATACGTACTAGTGTGGGTAACGCCTCCGAAATTAATAATTTTTTATATCATCCTTCAAGAGGGGGCATGATTCTGAATCATTCTATAATAATAATGTGTTTAATAACTCTACCTTTGCTTCAGTTAGCTTGTCAAGTGCTTTAACAGATGACAAGCAAAATTTCTGAACTATTGGAAAGTTTTCGAGCTAATGCTTGTTGTATTGATGATATATATATATAAATAATAAATTAAAATATTAATAATAAATTCTAGCATTGAAGTTGGTCACTTCCCGAATCATTGGTAAACCAGTATTATCATACCTTTGCCTAAGAAGAACACGGTGGAGCTTTCAGATCTCAGACCCATTAGCATTCTTCCAGCACTTTCTAAAGTCTTTGAAAAAGTACTTACAGTACAGTACTTCTACTGCTGTGACTAGGATAACCGATGATATAACCAGCAATTTAAACGGCAAAAAAATTCACAGCGTTCGTGTCATTGGATTTTTCGAAGGCCTTTGACACTATTAGTCACAAGATATTAATTTCTAAACTAAAATTTTATGGTTTATCTGATACCGCTGTATCTCTTGCGAAATCTCATCTGAGTGACAAGTTTCAATTCTTCTTTAACGCCGGTTCTTTTGGGGAGTGCCCCCAGCCGACATTTTAAACAATGTTCAATATTCTTCAGTCTAGGCTTAAGCCAGCGATATCCAGGTTTACTTTAGTTTCGAACCAAAGGACACTTTAACCGCATCAACTCAGTTAAACGTTGACCTGGAAGCTATCAAGACTACCTCGCTACATCACCATTCTAAATGTAATCTTGTTATCTTTTCCAATAAAATCCCATATAATCTTCTAGAACTGTCAATCAGAATTCGTGATTGTATTTTGAATCCTCAAAGTAGTGTCATGAGCTTGGGACTGATATTGGATGAGAAACTACAGTTTAGTAATCATATAAGCAGTGTACTTCCTCGTGCCCATCTTGCGTTGAAGCTATTATAGGATACTGCTTTGATATCCAACTTAAAAACATGTTTTGCGATTCTCTTGTACTGTCTCTTTTTAATTACGGCGCAGTAGTATATACTAATTATATTAATGTTATTCATAATGGCCGAATACAACGAGTTCAAAACGATTGTTGTAGGTTCATTTGAAGACGTATCGTCTTTCATAGCACAACTTGAATGGCTTAATATGGAGAACCGCAAGAAACCCCTTTTTTTTAACATTTGTTCATCGCATACTTACCACAAAATGCCCATCCTACCTCTTCTGTAGATTTTTTCGATGAATTGACTAGCACTATTGTTACTTTTAGGAGCCGCTCCTCATTTCACATACCTCCACATAAGACTGACATGTTTCAGAAATGCTTTTCATACTGTTCGGAACGGCTCTATAATCAACTTACTTTTTCACCGGTCAACTTTTAAATTATTTCTTCTAAGATCAAGTTGAAAAAGCCTTGCTTTCTAGTCAATAAGTGTTAATTAAATGCTTTTTCTATTTTGTTTCATTAATTGATTTATTTCTTTCTTCGTATTATTTTTATATTTTATATGTATGTACAGGGTTTTTTTATTATAATTTGCCACCCCCTTAAATCTTTTATTTCAAAAGATATAAAAAAGTGGTTAATACGAAAGATTTCATATGAAGATTTACACCACGCTAAAGCAAAAACAAATGAGTATCGGAAAATGTAGAAATCAGCATGACCTTTGTTATTTTAAATGGAACACCCTGTATATTTTTAAATTTTTAGATGCGCCTCAGTGTCCTCTTTTAAAAAATATATAACGTGTCTATATTATTATAATAAATAATGTGTTACTTTGAAGGTGAATAGCTCAAAAACTACTGTTCGAAATATAGACATGTTATATATTTTTGAAAATAGGACAATGAGGCGCATCTAAAAAATTTATAAATATACAGGGTGTTCCATTTAAAATAACCAAGTTCATGGTGATTTCTATATTTTCCGATAGTCATTTGTTTTTTATTTTAGCGCTATGTAAATTTTCA
Source organism: Kuschelorhynchus macadamiae (assembly GCA_030620095.1). Lineage (NCBI taxonomy): Eukaryota > Metazoa > Arthropoda > Insecta > Coleoptera > Curculionidae > Kuschelorhynchus > Kuschelorhynchus macadamiae. Next base: position 699,228 of record JAUTXW010004380.1, read on the forward strand.
GATGAAATCCTACAAATTTCATATTAACCACTTTTTTATATCTTTTGAAATAAAAGATTTAAAGGGGGAATTTAATATTTTATTTATATATTATATTAGGGGTATGTTTAGATCTACTTTCAAATAATCATTTTATTGATATTCTTTTTTCTATTCTTAAGGGTTAAGTGTAAGACTAGCCGAATACTTCGGTATTCGACTAAACTTCGCCCTTAACTGCCCCAAATCTGTAATTTTTTTTATATTTGTTAATAAAAGCCGATTTATTATTATTATTAATATATATTTTTAAAAATATGGATTTTATTGAACGATTGAATAATACCAATTTAATTCAACTAATAATAAACGGTAAGTTTATTATTTTTTGAGCTAATAGTATTAGCATTACGGTATTCAATATTACGCAAGGCGTACCTTAAACTTTTTTTAATTTTTATTTAGACAGGTAAAATATTTATATTTTTGTATAGACTTCTAGTTGATGCCGTAATAAAGAGCGTGAAAATTAACATCGTTAGGTTTGGCAATGAGCCAAATCATTTAGATTTCACATTACTTACTACTAAGTCCGAAATTGTCAATTTTAAAATCTCAATACCTCACAAACAGTTGAAACTGAAGCTATTTTACACCATAAACTTACGAAAATGGGATGCTTTATATAAAAAATAAAAGCTGACATCTGCCTCGCTTTCTAAAAAGCCCCTGCTTTTTAAGAAATGTTTCTAAAACATGCTAAAAATAAAAAGTAAATCAGCCTGTCCGAACGTTTATCCTTTTGAGAAATTAAGCGCTTTCAAGGTAGGATATTGTTTCCTTTACATCCTTTATGTATTTTCCAGGCGTTGAAAATATTTCTGATATGTTCATTGAGTAATTAGCTTATGCAAAAATAGATTTTATCATTTTAGGTTTATGTTTCTAAGGTTCATCTCATGGCCTAAAAGGACTCCACAAACATGCCACTAGCATATTGCCGAGTTTAGTTCTGTAAATAACTCATGAATGTTTTTGGCCATTTTGAATTTCGTGTTATGCACTGAAGCATAGGTATAGTAAATAGAAATTTATAAACTAAGATTTATTTTATTGAGGTTAACTAATTCTGTAATAACAATAAATACACGGCAAAAAATCAATAAGACAAGCTCTTACTTTATATAATAGTGGATCTGAGTAAGTAATTTGTTTGTAGGCTTTCCCTACCAGTTGTCCAATTACTGGAATGACTTCTTTCTGCTATCCACGTTTTCGCACATATATTATATCTTCGATTTTAAAAAGTCTTCTCAAAAGTCGCCCAATGAATGCATAGTTCATTTCTGTGTTAAAGTAAACATTTTAAAAATGACCAGTTCCCAGCTAGAGCTCTGTTACAATATAACTTGTAACGTGAAAAAAAAAACTGCAAACATGTATAGTCAAACATACAGCTACCAGCCCTAATATTGTCACACCGTAAAGAAAGTAAAACTTCGTTTGTTCATAAAGAAAAATGTAAATTGAGCAACACAGAATGGGAGAGATAACATAAAGAACAAATAACAAAGTAGTAATAAACTCGGTAACAAATAATAAAAGTATAAACTGTTTTCAGTCTTTTTTTTTTTGGAAAAAAGAACAAACATGTTTTCATGAAACCACTTTTTACATATTAGACATTATTGCTCTTCCCTTAGTACATTCCTTTTGACTTCTTCATATTGAAGCCGATTTTTTTTTGGGAATTCCTGTTTACGTAACATATGCCTTCAGGTTTTGCATATTTTTTAATTCTATCTACACGTCAACAAACTCCAAATTCTTCAATAAAAGTTCCGTTTTTAAATCAATATTTTGAGGTATTATCGCCAGTAGTTATTTTTACTTATATTCCCCACCAGTGTACAAAATGTGCAGTGTATACTACTTGATCATCTGTCTTCATCAGTCTTAACTAATCTGGTTATGGTTGTTCCAATCAAGGCTAAAAACTGTTAACATATTCTTCTTTTATGAAAATAATGTTATTACAAAATAATGAATTTTTGTATTGTCTTTTTTAACGTAGCATAATTTAGAAGAAAATAACAAAAACTTTATTTTAAAACAGATAACCCTACTTTAAGTTCTATTTAAAAGTTTCCGAGATATTTACATTTAAACATTAGAGGCAATATAAACTAAAGCATTTGACATAGAGCAAAATTAATTGCACATTATTTTCGCCATAAGTGAACGTGTTTAGATTTTTCCTACTGCCATACATGAAACTGACAAAAAAGCACTGACAACTTGGCGAGAAAAATACGTGTGTTTGACAGATAGCGCTTTAAAATAATAATAATAAATAAATAAATAAATGCTTTATTGTCAAAAAAAATTTTACAATTTTGTGGACAAAGCTGTTGTAAAAAAATAGTTTACAAACATCAAAATTAGCAAACAAAACAAAAACACATCATAAATATTAAAGAAAAATAATATTTAAATCAAGAATTTAGAAAATTAATATTATAGAATCCTAAAAGAAGTACATTAGAAATGTACTTTGTCAGTCGTACTATGTTATAAACATTTTCGTAAATATAATGTAAAAAAAATAAAAAAGCAAAGTAAAAAATAAAAAAGTACGAAACAATTAAAAAAATACATATACAAAATTCGGTAAAAATGGTTGGTAATGGCAACTATCACACTAGGGGTTCATAAGGATAAAATTATGTGTTGTAAAACTCGTTCACGGTGTAGAAGGCACTTTCCAGTAAGAATGATTTCAAAGCCTTGCGAAATGAAGTCAGAGATATTATGGATTTGATGTTAAATGGCAGGTGATTATGCATTTTTTTTTGCATTGTAGATTACTGATCTTTTAATTAACTCTGAGTGTGGGGTTGGAAGATAGAGATCGTGCTCAGTATTTCTGAGAGGGTAGTTGTGAGAAGGTCTCTCTAATAGAGCAGGTGCATGCTTACGAATTAAGCAAACCGATTCCAAAATGAATAAGCAAGGAAGGGTTAGTATTTTATATCTTTTAAAGAAATCTCGGCAGTGAGTTCTACTGTTAAGTCTCAGTAGGTAACGAACAGCTCTTTTTTGTAGTATAAAAATTCGATCAAATTGAGTCGTACAACATGTACCCCAGAATGGAATAGCATATCTGAGGTGCGACTCAACAAGAGCAAAATAAACAGTTCTAGAGGTAGAAAAGCTAAGCTCCTCGGAAACAGATCTTAACGCAAAGCAAGCAGAACCCAACTTCCTTGATAAAGCGTCGATATGTGGATCCCATTTTAAAGAATCATCTACAAGAAGCCCTAGAAATTTTACAGAGTTTACGACATCAATAGTGGTGCCATTAAGGTCAAAAGGTTGCAGCGTGTTTTTATAAGACAAGACTTTCGTTTTAGAGATGTTCAAACATAGGAGATTAGAATCGCACCAGGATTTAATGGTGATTAGGTCATTAGATACAATCCTATGTAGGTCCGTGACATCTGGGTGGCTCCACGTAAAGCTGCTATCGTCCGCAAAGAGACATATTTTTCCACTAATGTTTAAATTAGCCATGTCGTTTATGAACAGAAGAAACAAGATAGGGCCTAGTACCGAGCCTTGAGGCACTCCATATTCCATTGGCCTACAAGAAGACATCCTGTTGTCAACTTTCACAACTTGATTTCTGTTGCTAAGATATGACTTAAACCAATTGAGAGGAGCCCCTCTAAATCCATAGTACTGCAGCTTGTTAGTTAATATATTATGATTCACACAATCGAAAGCTTTGGAAAAATCACAGAAAATTGTTGCCGTAGCGTGATGGTTGTTTAGGCTGGAGTAAACTCTATTAAGAAGGGAAAACATGGCATCGCTTGTGCATTTGTTACTTAAAAATCCAAATTGATGTTTTGTAAGTATTTCATATCTAGACAGAAATGATAAAAGCCTTTTTTTAACCAGTCTTTCGATGATCTTAGAGAGCGTAGGGAGAAGTGCAATTGGGCGATAGTTCGAAGCTTCTTCTGAAACACCTCCTTTGTGAAGAGGAATGATTATTGCAGTTTTAAGGCAGCTTGGAAAAGTACCATTTTGGAAAGACATATTTATCAAAGCAGTCAGATGCTCTAGTGTGCACTCCGGCAGATTTGAATACATTTTTAAAGTAAGCCCATCAGTTCCCGAGGAAGATTTATTTTTGATATCATTAATTGTACTACGAAGTTCTGATAAAACTACTGGTGAAAAGAAGAAACTGTGCAGGTTTACCCTATGATTAGAGAGATATGAAATTGGGTCATTAGATTGAGATACGGATTTAGTCAAATCTTTGGCTACATTTACAAAATAATTGTTTAGGTCCTCAGGAGAGGTAAGGATAGTGTTGGATAAAGGAGTTTTGTTTCTTAAATCATTTACGATAGACCAGGTTTCTTTAGCTACATTTTTGGCGTTAGAAAGTCTATTATTGTAATAAATATCTTTGGCGGCTTTAATAGTCTTATGATAAATTTTTCTGTATGATTTTACATAATTATGAAAAAAGACACTGTCCGAAAATTTCTTTAAATGAGATAGTGACCGCATGTTCTTAGAAGATATACGTAAACCTTTAGTGGACCAGGGTTTACTTCTTTTATTTTTGATAGGCCTAAGAGGAAAAGATTCAGAAGCTATATTAGTTAGAGTTTTTATAAAACGAGAAAATTCAGTGTCGACATCATAAGTGTGAGAGTCCCAGTCAGTTATTTGACATAGGTGTTTGAAATTAATGAAATTTCTAACCGAAAAAATACGGCCTACTTGTCTAGAGGAATTTTTGGCTTTGGATGTAATTGAAAATTTTGTGAAAATTGCTTCATGATCGGAGAAACCTGGACTTAAGACATTACATTCGACGGAGCTAGGATCGAAAGAAGACACAACGTAATCTATAGTACTGGCACTTGTCTTAGTAATTCTGGTTGGTGAGTTGACGTGCATGGCAATTCCTAATGACTCAAAGATGGACTGAAGACATTCCTGAGCAGCACACCCACTGGAAAAGTCAATATTGAAATCGCCACATAAGATTAATTTGCTTTTTACAGGAAGGGACTCGAGCAAACTTAGAAGGTTATGGCAGAATAATTGCACATCAGCATCAGGTGTTCTATAAATACAAATAATATAAAGGTCATAAGTATTGTGATGAACGATAAATTCAAATACTTTTTCAGATAATAAATGATTATACTTTGATATTTCGGAAAAATCGTTGTTTGAAGACATTATCATGGTGCCTCCATGAGTTAAATTAGTTCTATTAAATCTGGCAATTGTGGTATAGTTTTTAATAAAAACAGGTTGATTGATATTTAGCCAGTGCTCAGTGATGGCAATGACTTCTGGAAAATTTAGCTCTTCTAACAAAAGATATAATTCGTCTGTTTTATGTCTTAAGGACTGAATATTAAGAAAAAAAAGATTAAAATTACTATTGGTCAACTTTTAAAGATGGTGAGTCAAAAGAAAGTTAAAAAAGCGACTACTTTTAACCTATTTTATTTACAATTAATCAAATCAATCAGTTTTTCAACAGTAACGTTGAACTAAGTAAACAAATCCACTTGTTTAAAAATTTCCACTTAATTTATTGTACAAGAAACACATGAAAACTGCTTCGCAAAGACTGTGGCTTCATCAAACAATATATCTTAAATAAAATAAAAGTGTAATACAAACTATATTAAAGGTATTACATATAATAACCCGCTTTTACAATTGTATTATACAGGTAAAATGTTTGGGATTTTACGTTATAGCCTAATAAAGCCTAATAAAGATTTAACAATGGGGACCAATTTTGGTTAGGTTTTTACATTTACGACGTTTACCTCAAGATAATTCATAGTGAACTTAGTTATAGACTCTCTAATTTAGAGTTTGACATTTTCGATAAGTCGACAAACGATCACGTAGAAAGTATTGATCATAAAAAGTTTTTACAATAATTTTAGAATAAATGAATTTAATTTGTTAAAGAAAGGTTTAGATAATAATGTTAATGTAAAAGATATGAAAAGCAATAGGGAACAAACAGGAACTGAGTGTGAATTAGCAGCACAAAATATGCAACTTATCAGTATCGGAAAATACCTATTACCAGACACAATAGTTAATAAAAGTAACATACATAATATAATTTGTTCAAGTGCAGATAAACGGAAAACTATTATAGCTATGAACAAAGATAGTATAGTTCTAAAACGCTTCACTCCTCCGATAAGTTTTAAATTTTTTTTTTATCTGACAGAACTTTTCTATAAACTAGTAAAAAATTTAGTCAAAGACCTTAGCAGATTTACCTAACAAAAGAACTATCAAATGGCATTAATGAATCCTCAAGTCCCCAAATTACTTATTAATTAAGATGCATTAAAACGATATGCCAATTAGATCAGTTGTTTCCTATATTTCAGCACCAGCACTAGTTCTCTCTAATAAGTTAATAAACATTTTAATAAAATACTGCATTTTTAAACCTAAATAGAGCATGAAAATAGCTTTCAATTAATAGATAAAATCAGCAATTTAACTATTCCAAATAACGCCAAACTGATATCATTTGATGTTGAAAATTTATTCCCGAGTATACCGCCATTTACTTCTAAGAAAAATAGTGTTAATTCAATGTATATCTTAGGAGCCTTGTCGGACCATTTAGAAACCAAAATTCATAAGTATTTCCTTAGTAAAAATTTAATTTATTGCTATAGGTATGGTGATGATATATTAGCATGATTTACTGGAACTGACAGACAGTTAAAATCATTTTTAAATTATATAAAATTACAGTTGAGAGAAAAAATAATAAAGAAATTAATTTCTTAGAATTAATAATAAGAAATGTAAAGAAGGAAGGGGAAACCTTTAAAGTCCAAGTTCAGCCGAGATATTTATGGACCATTTAGAAACCAAAATTCATAAGTATTCCCTTAGTAAAAATTTAATTTATTGGTATAGGTATGTTGATGATATATTACCATGTTTTACTGGGGCTGACAGACAGTTAAAATAATTTTTAAATTATATAAAATTACAGTTGAGAGAGAAAAGAATAAAGAAATTAATTTCTTAGAATTAATAATAACTATTAAGAATAATAAACACGAGTTTCAAAATTTTCACAAACCATCTCATATGGACAATACTTCTGCACATAAAAAATCAGCATATAATAAGTAGATTAATCAACATACTTTTAAATAATGAAAGTTATACTGAAGAATTAATTATCTTGAAAATTTCATAGACAAAATAGTAAAAGAGAAACAACACAAAAAAGCATTGCAGTTAATTTATCCTGTTATAAAATTCATCCTATTATTAACTTACTCTATTATTAAGTTAAACCTCTATAATAAAGGTGCAACTGTTGCTTTTAGGACCAGCGACAGATATAATAAAAATATTAAGACGAAAACCAAAAGACAGAATAAATTGGGGAACCTGTTCAAAATTGCATATTGGGCAAAAAGGCAGAACGTTTAAAAAAAGCCTTGAGCATAAATTAAGTTACAGAAAGCAAAAAAATAATTCCAATTACTCTAAACATTTATTTGATGAAAACTATACTTTTGATCAGGACTTTGAAATTTTATATGTAGAAAGAAAAAGTAAAAACTTTACTAGAAAATATGGAAATAAGCAAACATAAAAATAATAACACATTATTAAACGATCAATTGGACCCAAAATAGTTCCCCATTATCAAATGTTTATTAGGCTGTAACGGTAAATCCCAAACATTTTACCTGTAGATAATATTCATAATTATATAAATGCGTTCATGTATTTAATATCTTTAATACATTTAAGATCTATCATCTGATGAAGCCAGTGTTGTGTGCTTGACTTGTGAGTGGATGCCTAATATTTTGCCTTATATGTTTCTTTCTTTTCATATATTCATAAAAACATTATTTCTATCCGTGTGTCTGCACAACTTACAACAAAGGAAGAAAAAATTCTAAAGAACCCTATAGATGGAATTATAAAACTATAATATACATACATTATAGACATATATTCTTTGTAAGAATAATGCAACCGAGAAAGAGAAAGAACGCTGGAGTGAGAAACCATTAACTTTGTGAAAAACAAAAAACATATATATTCATATATTTCATAATACTGGGGCGTTAAATATAAGCCAGTTTGTAAGAATTTTTTTAAAGTTTTGTTGTTTTTTTTTATTTTTTAAGTCGAGAGGAATTAAATTATAAAGTTTTATATTATATATTTATAATTATCCTTATCTTGATGTCTGGTTTTGTAGGTGGCAATTTTGTTGTAATTTGAAAAATCCGAGTTTAGTAGTTGCATTAGGGCCGATTTGTAATAGATATTTCTAATATTTAATATTTTACATTGCTTAAATAATCGATCAGAAGGAAACCGGTTATTTAATCCGTACATAACCTTTATTACGCGTTTTTGTATGATTTGAAGTGGCTTTAATGAGGAATCATATGCCCCGACCCAGGCAATAATACCATATGAGAGTATTGATTGTACTAGTGCAAAATATATACTACGTATACTATTTATATCCAGAATTTTGCTAATTTGTTTAAACATATAGACTAAAGATCTTAATTTTTTAGTTATTTCATTTATTTGATAATTCCATTTTAGATGACAATCTATTGTAATGCTGAGATAGTTAGCCTTATCTGTAGATTCGAGTATCATTTTTTTGTTGGCAAATGGCAAATATTTCGTTTTTTCTAAATTTATAGTAAGTAGGTTATTTTCCAACCATACAACCATTTTTTTAAGATCTGTAGAAATTTATTGTTCCACGATTTCCCATGAATCTCCATGCACAAATAAGACGGTATCATCTGCAAATGATATTACTTGTCCAAAATACGTTTGATTTAGGAGACTATTTTCATAAATGATGAACAATATTAGACCCAACACTGTACCTTGAGGAATATCATAATTATTTTTTTGCATATCGCTAACATGTTTATTTATTTTTACTTTTTGGTATCTGTTATCCAAATAGCTTTTTAGTAAAGTAATTGCCGGTCCCCGTATACCAGCTCGTTCAAGCTTCGACAAAAGCACTGGATGATACACAGTATCAAATGCCTTTGCCAAATCTATAAACACTGCTGCACACGGGCGACCAGAATCCAACTGTTTTACTATATTACCTGTTAATAAGCTAATAGCATCACTCTAGTGGGTTGAAACCCGAATCGATATTTTGACAGTAAACGGCTTTTTGTTACGAACTGGACTAACCTATTTTTTAAGCCTTTTTCAAAAATTTATTAGATAAACATTAGATAATAGGTTTATTGGTCTTTAATTTTCAACTAATGTTTTTTCTTCTTTTTTAAAAATAGGTTGAATACTTTACTGAATATTAAATTAATTATATGACATAAGGGTTTAGTTATATAAGGTGAAATGGTTTTTAATATTAATGTCGATATACCATTGTCCCCGGATGCAGAGTTATTTTTAAGTGTATTTATTAAAGAGGAAATTTCTCCTTCAATTACCGGGGTCAAAAAAATAGTATGGCTGTTTATTGGATCATTTTTAAGATTGTTTATGCTATTGTTTAAGATTGATTTTCGCCGCCATTTTAATTAAATATATTACTTACTTTTTGAGGATCTTTCTCGAGAATATTCTTTGTATCTATTATTAGAAGAAACTTTCTTTGGATGTACTCTTTGATTGGGTCGTGTATTCATTAAGAGTTTGCCACAGTTTTTTACTATTATTTTTGTTTTCCAAGAATTTAAACTTATAAAAGTTTTGTTTGTGCTCGGTTATTAATTTTACTATTTTATTACGATGGAATTTAAAAATGTCTTTTATATTGTTTATAAAGTAAATCTCTCTGTTTTATGGCTTGAATTAAGTCTGTAGTTATCCACGGTTTTTTCTTGAATCCCAAACATATTTTTTTTGAGAATGTACTATTTTCTTTAGATGTTGTGATAATGTTAATAAGCTTGTCTGTGGAACTTTCTACATCGTTCGATACCAAAATATCATTAAAGTTTGTTTTTGATAACAGGTTGTTTATTTATTTTATTTTTTGGTATATTATATTGTAAAATTATGGTGTAATAATCTGTTATTTTAGAATGTAAAATTACTGGGTTTATAGATTGATAATCAGTTACTGAACTGAAAGAATATATGATCTAAACAACATTTTCGTCGAAGATGTTTAAATATTCATTAGTTTCTACAGTGTTACTAAGAATATTAATGTTTAGGTCTCCAATTATAATTTCTGTCTCTATGTTTATTGCGGTACGAAGATAATTGGCAAATTGTTCAATAAATATGTTAGTATTTATAGTATGCGGTTTATAAATAGTGGATTTAAACTAACGACAAAATTACGCAAGAGAGTTAGAACAGATCTAGTTGCAATGACAATTAAAACTTCCAGTTTATTATAAAAATTAGTCCCAGTCCCCATACAGAACAAAAAATTATTATATGAGTAAAAGTTTATTTCCGTATATGACCAAAAATTACCAAATTACGTAATATAAAATCAAAAGTATTCAAAAGGAATATACACTTTTCAAAATAGAGATTACGTGGAGGTTACAAAATATAATAAAATTCACAAATAGAAAACCCCAAGTAAATTTTTACGAAGTTGAGGAGAAATCCCACTAACGGATTTCCAAGAAAAACTTGGATTTTATTTTCCCCAGTTCGCGCTGAAGACCTTTCGATGTTACAGGAGACCAAAAAAGTGAAGTGAAAAAGTAGTTCCTTCCTGGAACCAGCTCCGTTGTACCTTCTAGAATTTACTCGACTCGGATGCCGAACTATCATTGGTTAGATTGCCCTAGGTGACATCAGTGTTGTCAAGAGGAACTTGGAATGATTTAAAATAGGGATTGCAGGGCAAGAAAAACGATCACTGATTGGTTTATAATTCAAACGGCAACCACCTGAGAATAAAGTTGGCAACAGTTGGAATCTTAGCATGCGCTTACTGAATGAGGGCAAATCGGATGCAGCGAGTGACAGCGCATAGGAAGTGACACGTCCCATAACCCTAAATTATACTGTGAACTAGGCAAAACGAATAGTGAACAAACATCTATCTTCCAGCTTCCAAAACTTAGATAATTAGAATAATAGTTGAAGAGGCTATCCCGAAAAATCAACTTGCAACTAAAACAGAGAACAAAGCTATGGGGAATTGATTTCAAATGGGGAAGTGGAAAAACCCTGACAACAAAAAGGTACCTAGGTTTGATTTAAATTAGATTTTCACAACAATATAATATAAATAAATTTGTTATTTTACCATTAAAAGAGATTTATCCATAACGAAATATTTTAGGCAATTCACAGAAGACAAAAAATGGTCGAGTAATAATTCAGGACATAAAAGGGGCTAAATACTCATGCAACCAGGAGAAAGTGATTAAAAAAGAAAATATTTAAGAAAGTAATTTGGTTTTCCAAACACTACATACAACCGATTTAGTTATACCAATATGCAACTGCTACCTAATCCAAGAAAAAAAAAGGTATGAATATTGATTTTAAATCCAGAAATTTTATGTGTTTATAGGCCAAAGTTAAGTGAAAGAATTTGTACTAATATTGCCCTTATGTGTTAGATATCCAGGGCTAAAGGGGAATACAATTAACATAGGGTAAATTTAAAATAAAGTAACAAGCATGTATTCGCCTAAAAGCAATCTTATATATATATCTAAAATAGAAATATTTATCAAAGTAACCGTGCTTCATAAACATAAATTCCTACATATGAGTATTAATACGAAATATCGACCTTACATGCAAAAAAAAATTCGTTGCATTAATGCCAGTATTTGTTATTTACAGCACCAGAAAAGAAATGTTTGGACCCGAAAATAGAGGTTTGAAATCGAAAATGCAGCATCCTGACAAGATTATCGAAAGGCCAGAACTTGCATAAAGGAGGCAAAACAGGTTTTCAAGACTGCTAAAATTAAATTCTTATTTACTCTGTAATATTAAGAAATAAATATTTTTAGATGTTATTTGGGATTTCGTTTTTTAAATAATTATAATTTTAATTGATGAATGATATTGTATGCATATAGGTATCGCCATCCAAGTAACAACGTTTGAACTTGCTGTAAAACGTTTCTTTAGAAGGGGATGGTGAACTACTTTAGTTTAAGAATACTGATAGTTGTTGATAATATCTGGCGCTATACATACCGATTAACCATTATAATATAATCCGGTATAACAAATAATAATAATAATAATAATAAATGTCTTTTATTTCTTTCATATACACAAATACAAATAGATACATACAAAAGATGGCGAGATCTAGCCTATGGCTACTCTATCTAACCATCTTACCTAAAGTAATCCTAATCATAAAATAAGTATACAATATTTATAATTACCACATTCATTGTAACTAATAACAACTAAAAATAAAAGAAAAGAATACATATTTTCCAGTACATATAATAGCCCATATGGGTAAAGCCTAAAAATTCTCACTGTTCATTGTCTGATAAGAAAATAAAAAAAAAAAAAAATGAATTAAGAAGAGAAATAAAAATGCAAACTAGAGGATGTCAGGAGAAAAGAAAAAACCTAAACATTTCGTTTATCTAAAATAATCTTTTTTACTTTTTCTTTAAAGGTTGTCACGACCGGGAGGCCTCTTACCTCAAATGGCAATGTGCTGTATATTTTGGGTGCATTATAACTAAATGAGCCCTGAAATTTGGCAGATTTATGCTTAGGAATGACAAAACTTTGACCGTTTCGCGTATTTCTACCGTGAACACTAAAATTTGACCTTAATTTACTGTACAGATATGCAGGTTTTCCAGACAGCGCCACCCTATGTACAAGCGTTGCCATCTGTAACACAAATCGCTCGTCCAAGGTGAGCCATTTTGATCTATCCAAAAGCGGAGTAACATGATCATATTTTCTCATGTCAAAGCAAAATTTCAAACAAGTATTTTGGATTTTCTGAAGACTTCTTTTTTCCCGTTGATACAAAGCTGGCCAAAACAGTACATTAACATGGAATAACCAACAATTGATAATATTAAGGAATCGCATAGATGTAGTTTAATATCGGTTGTAAGAAAGTTTTTATTCATATAGAGTATTTTTAATTTATAAAAACATGCCTGTACTAATTTTGATACATGCTCCTCAAACCTAAGATCAGTGTCCATGACAATTCCCAAATTTCTCTGGTTATTGGAAGGAGCTAAAAAAGAACCATCTATACCAATACTCATGTCATTAGGAAGGGGTTTTCCGAAAACGAGCAGTTTGGACTTGGCAGCGTTTAAAACAAGTTTATGATCTTTACTTAAATTGGATATGGTGGAAAGATCTAAGTTAAAGTTAAAATGAAATGTTCGCTCTTTAGATATGGGTAATCTAACTAAACTATAAAACCAATATATAATTTTAATAAAGCGAACATATCAATTATTAAAAATAAACACTAAAAGAGTACATTATAAATGTTAAACTTAAAGATTAAACTATATAACAAAATTGGAGTGTTACAAGTTCGCAAGTTATGTTTTGCTTATGTCCCTTCATTATTTGTAATTGTGACATTTAGACGAATTATCGGTTCCATTGTTGTATATGTCACTTGAAACAAAAAATATTAAGTTAAGCCTGGCTTAAATTTAAACCCCTTTAGTGAATACTGCTGCAGGTCTGCTCATCAGTTAAATAACGTACTGACAAGTTTTAATATTAATTAATTTGTTTTCGATATACTAGAACAATACTTCGAAAATACTTTATTATAAATGAAAAATAAATTTTGAAAACAAAATATTAAAAGGCTTTTACGTATTAGTAACATAATTCAGTAATTTAGGTTGAAATATATATTACCGCACAAACGCATCAATACATAATAAAAGTTCTAAAGCCGCAGCTATAATTGCAAATGACTATGTTCAATACATATTTTTGACGCCATATTTACTTTCCGAAATTTATATGGTGAAATTATAATGTTTGAAATATGGCAAATATTCATACCAAATTACCAAATCACGTAATGTGGTTTTATTGCCCCAAAAATTGTTTTAACAGACAAATATATGTGACACGGAGGAACCTGTTCATATTATGTAATGTAATATATGACGATGATAATTGTTAGTTTTTTACATTCGGGTAAAACGAAATGAATTATATTCATTATTTTATAGATATAATAGAACTGAAGTACAGGGTTTTTTTTTATATATTGCCACCCCCCTTATCTTTTTTATTTGACATTTTAGAAAAATGTGTCCCAAATAAAAGTTTAATGGTTTCAAATGAATTTTTATGAAAACATTTTTTTTCATATACAGGGTGTTACAGAAAGTCTGGGCGTGGTCCAAGTTTCTTATTTCAAATAGGTACCCCATTTTTTTATTGAATTTTCGGATTCTCCTGAGAATTTTACACATTTTTTATAAGGGATATTCTATACTTAAATCTAAAGCCTAAAGAGATATTGTTATTTTTTGAAAACTATTATGTAAAACAGGTAAACATTTTTCTGGTCGTAAACTGGTCATTGACGGTGACTGTTTTACTGTTTGGTAGACTTTCTGTCAATTTCTGGATAAAATGTCACATTTCCGATGAGGAAAAATCCGACAACCTTCGCATAGCTTATGAGAATAACGAAAATACACAGGCAACCAGAACAGAAATCACCATCTTCCAACGAATCGCCATCTAAACAAACATTTTTTGAAATATCAGACGTGGATTTTTTTCCTTCTACGGGGTATTCCAAAAACATCGAATTTTGGAAATATGCATATGAATCTAATTAAGGCAACACATGTTTTTAAAAAATATATGTATAATATTAACGAAAACAGAAAAGAATTTTTTTAAAAACTACACACAGCGTCAAAAAACTTGGACCCCTTCATAAGTCGCAATGCAAATAAGCTTTCCTCAAGACCGCGTATCTTCAGTAATAAATGAACCAACGAAGTGATTGAAAAATGATTATGTCAACGAATAGCGGGACTACCACTTTTAGTTAACTGAGCCATGATATTGTAATCAGCAAGCTAATAAGGAGAGTTTAATTTTTTTTAGCCAGACCTCCCATTTAATTTGCATTAGGTCCTGTGTTGAGAAACTTTTAAACACTCTGTAGAGCGTTCTAATTACAATAGAATATTTCATGTGGCTAAAAGTGGCAGCCCTGCTATTCGTTAACATACACTTTTTTTAATCACATGGTTGGATCATTTATTACTCAAGATACAAGGTCTTGAAACAGAGCATTTTTGCATTGCGTCTTATGAAGGGGTCCAAGTTTTTTGACGCTGTGTTTATTACAAAAAACTACATATTATCAAATAATTCAATAATGAAATGAAATATAAATATTATAATTGCTGAATATGTCCACCATTCATTTCAATACAATTTGTATAATCTGCTTCGATTTTATTAATCGCATTAATAATGAATTGTGCATGATTATTGTTTAAATCCTCAATGGCTTCAATTATTCTCCTTCTTAACACCTCTATATCTTCCGTGGGAGTTTCATATATTTTATTCTGCAAAAATCCCCACAGAAAAGAGTCAAGAGGTGTTAAGTCGGGACTATTGGGCGGCCACCGAATCGGTCCAGTCCGACCAATCCACGTTTCAAAATTTTGATTTAAAAAATTTAGGACCGCAAAAACATTGTGTGGTGGGGCTCCATCTTGTTGCCAAAT